>CAXKVY010000386.1:610000-1810000 GCA_964058915.1 Tetropium fuscum
TTATTTTTATTTTCCCCACACTCATTCCATCTGTTGGAATCACCATCTATCGGAAGAACCTTGTACTACCAATTGGAAAACTGCTTATCCTGGTTCACGATGCTGCCATCTATCAGAATCACCTTTACTATGAGAACCTACTCGCTTACACTTGACCGTAGGTAGGTGTCAATTTAACACGGAAAATTTGGATAACCTTTATCCTCTGCTTACTGTATTTTCTTGGAACGATTTCTCCTCCTTTTCCTTCCTCGTACACACTATTTTAGCCTTGTACACTCTTCCTGGAGACACCGTGCTTGGAATCACTTATTCCCAAGTCAGAACACTATAAATCTTGATAATTTTCTTCTCTACTTGTCTATCCGTTGATAACTGAATACTGTAGCACACATTTTCTTATTTTACTATTGTCTAACTAATTATAATTTATCAATTATTACAGACACATAAGCGTAGCTGCCGCTTGTTAAAGGACGCTATTGCAACTCTCGAGTTTGTTACTCGTTTCTACGGAAGTTTATCCATTTGAAACAATCGAAGTTCCTTGACAACGAGTGTTGTGTTATGTTACTCTCATATAAAGTGACCAATCATGCAGCTATTTATCATAATATTTAATTTATTTAGTTTACCTTAAATGTTGTTGAATTTTGGTTTAAACAATTTAATTCTCCATTCTACATAGAATTCACACATCATATTCACTTTCCACAAATCAGTTTCAATGTTCACAATACAGTGATCTATACCCATTTGTACCTCAAACGTTTTGCTTCAGGATTATTAATCCTGAACCCCTATTCTGACTTGACGCTTTAACAATTTTACGTCCAAATATACCGAGTTTATGTTAGTGTGATATACCCTCGGATATACCATAATGTTTTTTAGGATTTGTCTATTCCGATTAAGTTGGATTTAGAATTTTGCGCTGATAAATGACTTTAATATTATTTAATTTACATGCAGGCCAATCAGAAATTTCTAGTACATCGTCTGTGCGATGTGTAGAGATGCTTGCGCTCGCGACTGATACTAGAGTTGGGACTTTATAGATTGAATCTCAGCACACGTATTATTTTATAATTTAACGTGTTTATTGTGTTTTACCTCTATATTTGGGCTCTGGATAATCGTTTATCTCAATATATATTGAGATAAACGAATATTTAGAGCCCAAATCAAAGGTTAAAACATTATAAATACATCAAACCATGAAATAAAGTAAATTTTATGTTCAATGAAAAGTCCTAACTCTAGTAACATTGCTCACCCACGCATCTCTATGGGTTTCAAGAGCAATACAAACGTCAACCGGCAACGATGAATCTGATTGATCAATGTCTATTTATATTAATATCAAAGTTATTTATCGGCGCAAAAATCTAAAACTCACAAAGTCGTAATAGGCAAGTCTCAACAAAATTTATGTAATATAACATCCACACAAACTATGTGTATTTAGAAAGAAAATTGCGTTGGCGTCACGTGAAAATGGGGCCTCGAGAGCTGTTATCTAGAAGCAGATAAAAGAAAGTCATGACGGCTGTATTGTGAATATCGAAATTACATTACGAAAGGTAAATGTGATTATTGTCTATAGCTTAGAAGTGAAATTTAAACTGGCTGTCTGATAAATTATGGCATTTAAAGGTAAACCTAATTATTTTATAAAAATAGCATTGATGTGATTGGCCAGAGTTGTCAACAAAGACAAAACAAGAAGCTGGATTACAAGAGGAAATGCATTTGTTTAACCGGGAAGATGTTCGGTAGAGACGCATAATAATGCAGGGAGTTTAACAGTGATAGCCTGGTAATAAACAGCTAGCTGGTTTTATGTGAACAAAAATTCATAACATGAAATAAAATTCTGTAGATTCGCTACTTTTTATCCAATTTTAATTATTAAAAAACCGAATTTGTTACTAAAAGATTAGGTGTTATGAGGCAAAATAAACATATTTTAATTTTTATCAAAATTATTGTAGGCTACACACCATACTTACCGCGGGTTCTTTTAAGACCCGCTGTACCTTTTCTTATTGACAAAATAATGAAAATATTGAGGTTTACTTTTTAATCTCAAAATGTCAAGTCGATTTCAAAGAACCAAAAACTAATTTAAATTCGGAATCTCAGTATGTTGGATAATTCAATAAATAAATCGTTTTGTATTGGTAATTTTAGTTTAAAGATTATAAATACGTACGCGTGCTTGTGGTCGACTTCATCTAGGACTTCATTTAGGTATTAAATAACTGACATATTTGTATATTTATGTCCTACCTTACTCTGCGAAACCGATGATATTTATTAAAGTTGTCAGGACGGTAATGACAAGAGGCATGTTGTTTATGAATTCAAACATATGTTTGAGCTCTTTCCGGATCTGTCGGCCATTTCTCGTGTCTTCAGATCTCGGAACTGGTTCGCAAAATTGGGTGAAAACTCCCCACTCATGACAGATTTACGGTTTAGCCAACGGTATGATGGATGAGTTTTGAGAGGCACTTCTAGAAACTACAACTTAATTAACATTTTCAGCCTTTCAGGGATTATAACGAAAATCTGTCATCTAGAAAAAATATAATAAAGCCAAAACAAGCCGTATCATTACTAGCGGGGAACTATCACGTATTATATAATAAGTGTCGGCAGAAATATGTAAAACTTAAATCATATCAATTGTTAAGTGAACAGGTAATAATAATAGTGGTCAAAAGCTTCTAAAGTGGTCTAAGGCTTCTATTTTAGATTCTAACCTAAAAATATATTAAAATGTTTTTGTAATTTTCCTGTTTTTTTCTGCGTTTTGCCTAGTAAACTAGACATTAAACTTTTGTAATGTAATTGTATCAATAACACTTCGAAAATTATCATACATTCGCCTTCTTTTAGATGTTGGATAGTCTGATTCAACCATTCTGGTTTTTTATAAATGTCTTTTGAAAACCGACGCTTAAAAGACGGGTTTTCGGCCTTTCGTTAACAAGTTTGTGACAACTATATATCAGGCAACACCTTATTTATTATCTGTACTAGAAATAATGTAAGATGGCCTATTTCGGACTAGCGTACCTACTAATAATTAGATATTATGTTGTCTTATGTGCTTAATTAAATACAAAAATCCATGTGTTCATTCTCACCTTATTTAACACTATAAATACCTCTGCTCTGAATGGCATGTCACTCTGTTGACGTTTCAACCATGTGCTGTACTATGTTGTCAGCGTGAATAACGATTTATGTTTATGAAAATGGAAATAAAAGCATGTTTTCCGATTTTATTGTCCTTTTTTAACTACACCCGAGAGTGACTGCATCTGCACGGGAAAAGGCATCATTCTCTTTCTTGTAATATACGCGTGTTGGAGCCAGATGCGGACGGAGTCAAATATATTTAACAGTAATGACTTCCTGTGGAGAGACAATTATATACCTAGGCCTGAAAAAGTTCAAATATAAATGGAACCGATGATTTAGCAGATAATGGGGTATGAATGGCTTTGCTATGGCTCGCAAATCGAACCAAAATTTTAATTATCTCAACGTATATTAACTGGGTATCGTAGTAGAGCTAAATCAAGGGAAAATTATGAAATTTTTGACGTAGAACTAGACGACGTTTACATCATCATATCTCCAGATCCACGTAAGCTATCAGCCTCTTTTTTTTAAATTGGAGTTTAGAATTAGGCGCTTCCAACAGTGTCATTATCATTACCGATTATTATTATTGCATTTAAATAACAATTAATTTATCGATAAGCGACAAACTTTTTTATTTATGTTTAATAAGGCACGTTTAATAAAACAATAAATATATGTTTTAAGGTGATTTTTAATAATGCAGCGAGTTTATGAACATTCCTATATAGGTAAGTACACTACGAGTGAGCTAATATGCATGCCACAAAAATTTCTAGAAAAAATAGTAGCGCAATTAATTAAAATACAATAATTATTGTGTTATATTTTTCCAAAACTGAATTAACCTTTGCATTAACTTTTAAAACAAACTATGTGTAATATTAATTCATTAATATTTTACTTAATTAACTATTTATGTTATACCTTTAAAAAGTTTTGCATCTATGGAAGTATGAGCACCCCGGCACGAATTTCGCATATGAAAAATTATGATTTTAAAAACTTTTTTCATTTGTTGGCTTCATTTGCTTCGCAGCATGTATAGACAAATTTCCAGAAATAGTTGTTTAGAGATATTAGGTACCTACTGGATGCACATTTATCTTTGGGCGGTGTTGAGTGGAATATAGTATGTGATATAAGAAAGTCTATGAAGTTTAAATATACTATAATTTACGGACCCTACGAATAAACTGTTTATATTTTAGATATTTTTACGCCATTTAAGCTATTGTTTATGTGTTTATATGTTGTATTGATATTGTTGTGAATAAACTCATTATTATATTATAAAGTACGCAAATTGCTAGGTTTGAAGGTATCCTGAAGAATCCACAGATTGGACAACCACCTGTTCATTCCATTCTAGTCTTTTGTGAGCTACCCCAAAATACAACTTCATAATTCATATGGCTATCAAAAATACAAAAATAAACCATTCTAGGTAGCTATTTTTTATTTTGATTTTATTTTAAAGCGGGATTAAATAAAATTTTGTACTGAAATGTTTTGAAATGAGTAATTTTACTTCACTCACGTCATTTTACTTGACTCACGTAATTTGCGACACGCGCTCCCCCGTTTTGGAAAATATTATTTTCGCCAAATAAAATTACTATTATTACTTAAGTTACTATTATTAGTGGCGTGGATCTGGAGCGAAATATAATTAGGAGGGGGAAGAGGGGACAATCGTTTTTTTAAATACCCATAGCTTCTCTGAATATTGACCGATCTTAAAAAATCAAAAGGCTTTTTCTGCGTTTCTTCATACGCTTGGTCAAATAAACATTTTAAAAAAATGTTTTAACGATATATTTTCAATAGACTCAGCATAAAAAGCGTATAATGGTCGTGGACAAATTATAGCATTCAACTTGCAATTAATGGCCAATATACTAACTGGCTACACCATTATTATGTGGGTGTGTTCTGAGGCTCATTAAATAATATATTATTATTAGAGTATGTTAATTATATTTTAACAATTAGTAGTTTTGTATCTGATCTCGGTGTATCTAAACTTTGTTCCGTCATACACAACAGAATACTTTAAAGAGCTCTCACTAACTGCCACCACGATCGACCCCACCCCATTAGCCACTAATCCCTTAATCTTGAATGTATTTGACCGACTTTGGTTGTTTCCCTCACGGGAGATACAACACTGTTGTGTGTGATTCCATACATCGACACCGTTGCTACACTTAATCCCTATGACAGCTGGCTTACTCCATCCAGTGGTGTTCCCGATAAAGTAATATTCTGTAAATGTTGGGTAAATATACAGGATATACAGGAGTTTTTAGTGCGTATTTGCTCTGTAGCGCCTTTGCTATTTATCAGAGAAAAATGTGTGTTATCCCAGGTTGTTGGTATCCTTTTTTGCCGTTTTTTAAAAATATCGGTGAATGTACAGAGTGTTCCATATCTCCTGGACAGCAACTAACTTTCTATATATTTTATGAAATTCGGAAAGAGCGCACACATTTGAGTCAAAAACATGTTTCGCACCGTAGCCTAAACCCTCAGGGTTCGGAGCCCTTTTATTTATGATATAGGCAAAAATGACCTTTTTAATTTTTTTTTATTTTAATTTTTTTATTTAATTTGCTTATTTGATACTTACTCTTAATACTTCCCTGTTGAATCCTTCTTATTTTTTTGGGCGCCAGTTCTATGAACATAAATTTCTTAATTTAATTGAAGGATTACTTTAGAGTCATGAGTCACCATTCTCTCGTCTTAGAGAGGGTCTAATGAGGCTTATTACTTCTTTTTTATAACATTTTTTAAAATGATTTGTTGATAATGAGAGTTAACGGCTCATCATCATTGAATTTAAACCATATGCAATTTTGTAAATTAATATGTTAAATTTTTGTGAAGCTCAAAGTTTTTAAATTTATTTCTCTGAAATTTCAAGACATGAAAGAAGAAGCTGTGATTGCATATGATTATATTTATTATAAGATGTTGTTAATGTGCAACGAAATTTTAAAACCTATTACTATCCTGGGAAAAACCTACTTAACTTAAATCTAATTACATGGGACCAAGTCCTCTGAAACAATATTCCTTAAAATTAGCAACTTTAAATTGTTTATTACTTTGTTGTAAAATGTGTTAATTCTTTTTTTATGTACTTCCACAAAACTTGTCACTTTCGATTGCACTTATACGCGAACTAGTGAACTGTTGATGGGCTCTGGTGGTGGTGTCATCTAGCGGGATATCGCTGCACTGTCTCTGGAATGCGCCTTGGGATTTATCTACCCTCAACTTTTTTCTTATTTGCTGCTGGGCTGTAGTTTTCATCTGCTATCACTTGATAATCACTGTCGAACTTTGTTTTCTGTTCTTGTTGGTATATTAACTGCAATTTTCCTCCACTGGGCTGGGATGCTACCAAGCTTCGCCCTTTTATATTTGTTAAATCAACGAAAAAACATGTATGCAGTTTTACTGCTTTAAGACCATAATTAACTTTTACAACATTGAAAAGCGTCGCTGTTGCTTTGGACGCCACAACCGAACTCTCTAGAATTGTTGGTTATTGCTATGGATGTTCCGTTTTTTAAAACGAATGCCACTTGCTGGTTGCCTACTTCTTTCTTGTTCTGTTATTTTAATCTAACCAATTTGCAAAATAGCACGGTTAAATATATTGGGCATCCCGCAGAATGTCACCGTTTTCGAGTGTCCGCGGCTTAAATAAATTTTGCGCAGTATATATGAGTCAATAGTTAGGTTTAGAGACCTATTATAAAAATGTAAAAAATATATTTATTAAAACTATTTTAATAGAATCCAGTACCTATTTAATTAGTTCCTGTATCTCAAAAATTATTCAATATGTTACGCCCATGGTAAAATCGTCCTGTAAAATTACAATGACAGCGTGCCTGGATGCATCACCTGGGGGGATTCGGTCTTTCGCTAATCTCCACTCAAACATTGACTGGTCCTTGGTACTTTTCTCTTTGTGTATCCAATATCCCGATGGTTCTATTAGCGGTATTAGACCCACATGTTATTTCAGATTATGTGTGACAATAATAACGGGGGGGTATAGGAAACTAAAAGTAATGGCAATTAAGCCATTTAGATGACAGGAAACCACGAGCGCGAAACCGCGAATAAATATATTCCGAGGCCTTAAATAATGCCGCCACTAACGATAATATTTGACCTGATATCTTCATTCAACCTAGGCTTGCAGGTAAGATCCTCCATTAACTCAATTATTATTAGTTATGTTATTCAGACTATTATCAGAATAATATCACAAGAGTGATATTACAAATTTTTTTTATTTTTTTAGATAAAACATTTTTTTAGATCTTTTTCAACCCAAGTGTCTAAAAATAGATAGTCCAGTTACCATTTGTCTTTGGTCCTTCCTTAAAATTTAATTGTTTTATATTATTTAGGTATATTTAAAGAAGTAAAAAAAATAACTCTTTAAAATCCTTTACCATTACCCCATTTGACCCTATATGCATTTAGGAAAAAGTTGTTATTTTGTATTTAATTGTGTAAGTGGATAAGTTTCTTATTTGAGTCATTACATGGTTTTTGCCTTATATTGTTGACCAATATGGCCACAAACTCTCACCGAGTGTCCTAAAAATCACTGTCAGTTTATGGTAATATAAAGATATCAGATCGGGTGTTACCTACCATGTTTTTTTACCATTTTGCTCGGTAATTAAAATACCAGCCGTATTCTCGGAAGTATGATGTCTCACTCTTATACTGTGCTCTTTTGAAAGAATAAATTATATAAAGTTATAAAGATTGTTTTGGTAGGTGGGCCATAATTTACCACATTTAAAATTCACAGAGACGGGCTTCATAAAATACTGTTATCGACTAATAAATAAATTGATATAAGTATTAACGACTTCCTACCCTTTTTAATTAGGTACATAAATATGAAGTTGGTACTTGCTCGTGTAGTTAAAACAATATGTTGAAATGTACTTGGATATATTGCATTCTGCAAGTGGCGTTCAATATTTAAGCAGCGTAAAAAAATGTAGTTGTGCCAAAAATTATAAATGTGTAATATACAGGGTGTCACGATTAACAATTGCGACAATTTAATCATGTGTTCTATATCAAAAAACTAATTATAGTTTGCTATATAAACTATATTAGAGAAATGCTTCGTTAAGAAATTGATTACATTCCTGTTATTATGTCGATGTTATTATCCAGTCGACATAATATGATACTTGCTATGATAAGTCTGTTGTCTGTTATGGCCATCATGATGTGTTTCTGCTCAATGGGCATATAAGTAGCCTATTTGTTTTTGAAAGAGTGGATTATAGCAATTATGATGGCTATTTTCAAGATTTGTCTGAGTTATTTTAGTTATTGAAATTTTTTTACTGGAAAAGGTTACGTTAGTCTTTGGTGTACGAACTTGTAAAGATGCGATTTGCTGACGTCCGAGACCTGGGTACTCATATACTTATTGACATTTCCAGGATCAAAAATGGTCAGGCAATAAGCATTTTAGTTATCGAAGAAAGTTATATGTGCGCACTAAAGTTGATAAGACATTATATATCATTGCGACCTGGCAAAGTATCTCAATAAAATCGTCCGTGCCATTTGTCGACCAAGTTTCATCACCTCCAAACAGGAAACATACAAAACAAAACAGTTTATTAGTCTCTTCACATCCACACAATCAATTATTTTTACCGTAGATAGTTTTATTAAATTTACGGGATCGAGATTTTTTTCCATTGCCATTTTGTTTTTCTTCCCGTGAAAAGTTACTAAAAGTTTTTAAATCGCCGATCTTATTCATGATTAATGTATTAAATACCTACTAAAAACTAAACACGAATATAAGTTTACTATTTATCACACACAGGCACACTAATGCAATTTATTTGTCCTAGAAAAACACACATAAATGTCTTTTAAATAATTCGTTGCGGTTTACGCCGCTAAATTTGAAATCACCATGAAACTTAAAAGTCCGTCTTCAGAGATGATCTTTCCAATGCATCATTTCAAGAGTCTGGTTTCAGGGTTTTCCCCATCAGGCCTAATCCACTAAGAAGATTTCTTTATAGGCTGTCGTCATCCCCAGTGTCTGCTTCTGTATTTAAACAGCCAATTTCTGCACATGATTGTGCAACGCTATCCCGCTTTTGCACAGACGCATCTTTTCCGTCATGTGTACTGTGATCATAGAATTGCTTTAAATCAAGACAAAGCTTTACTTTTATAATTTTAGCTATGTGTACTGCGAGCATAGAATAAAATTACTTTACTCGCAACGGCTCCATTTGGTTGGTTGCTCATGTCTCGAAAACTACTGGATTAATTGGAATGGAGTATTGGAACTTATTTGTAGGAAATTTCATAAGGAATATTTTCAGTAAGTATAAAATTTTCTTAGAGATCGACCGTTTTCAATAAAAACACAAAAAACGCAAGCGTGAACGTGTGGGGTGGTTTTTGGGGGTGTAGCGACCACTTTACAGTTTATAACTTTTTTGATTTTAGAAAGTCTTACTTTGGCAGGTATAATCCCCAAATAGCAAAACGTTATAATTTATTTTTTCCGTTCTTCAATTTATTGTGTATGCTTCGGCTAAAAGGCACGATTTTGAATATGATTTGTAAATAAAAAATTATCAATAGATGCCTACGCAAAAAAGGCTATTATTCTGGTTATAAAACCGAATTTTCCTTTAAATCTTCTTTAATTTATTTCCAGAAACTGTATCTTTCCATAGAAATAATTAATTGTCTTACATTGCGCCCTTCAGTCATCCACGGAATATAACTTAAGTTCGTATTTTGCAGGTCTTTCTATTAAGGTACAATATGTACCTTAATGTCTTCAGTAAAATACTAAATACACAAACTACCGCTTGAATCCGTTCCTGAAAACCGATCTCGGTGTTCAGATGAAAGATATCGATGGGCGCGGTGCGAATAATTATAGGGTCAGCAATTCGCATGCCGCAACCGCAACTTGAACACACAGCAAGGTAATTTTTCTGGATAGTATCATTATCCCTTGAATACTTCATTTATAATTGTTTAATATTATAATATAATGGGATGATAATTGTTATGATTTGCAAAATATAATATGTGAAAATGCTCTAATACGTTATTGTTTTTAGACTTATATAAAATGAGATAACAATAGTAATAGTATAGCGAAGAAATGCCCGATAAACTTCCAGGATACTTACACTATTTCTTCCCTGTTGAATCCTGGTGGTATCATCTAGCGGATGCCGCCGTACTATCTCTGGAACGATGCTACTATCGCCGTGCATTCTCTGGAACGCTGCTACGATTGCCGGAAAATTTATTGCAGTATATCTTTACCCTCAAACTGCGGATTGTCAGATTCTGCACTCTTACCGATTCTTTATACTTGGAACTTCTTATAAATTGATTTCCTTTTACTGCTCACCAAAGTCTTCTGCAGGCTGGGGACGCTACCAAGCCTCTACTTCTCGCTTCTTAATTTCGAGGACAACACTTAATATGCAGTTATTTCTGTTTGAAAACCTTTCCCACTGGTGTTCTACTTATTTTTCTTAAGTTTATCTATTAAATTTAACAAAATTTTATGAAAATTATTAGCGGAGCTGTTCTCTCCTTGAGCGCTATAGCTGGACTCTTTGCATTGTTATCTAAAACCACGGATATGCCGTATAGCACTTCATCTGCACTTCGTGGTTACCATTTCCTTCCTTATTATTATGATATAATCTGATCAATCAGATTAATGCCTATTATTTAATTTTACATACAACTATGACAATTTCAACTTCACTTTTGAATTCTAAACATTATCATATAATCAGATTCACTTTCTGTCGCTTAACTTCGATGTATTTTTTTAAGCGTCATATACAGTGCATCTTTCTTCACGATTATAGACTCTCGAAACCCGTTTCTACCATGATGCTTTCGCATTAATTTTTTAATCAAGACATAGTTTATTCATTATTATTTATGACATCAGGTTAATATCAGGAGAACATCTTCGTAGTGCCTTACTAGAAAAGAAGAGCGTCCAGAACAAGGAGGATTCCTCCGCCGTGATGGTAGATTCTAATCCTGATCCTATTCTAATCTTATTATCCTGAAGTACCTAAACAAGCTCATGTGCAACTTCATGTTTCTGCTGCTGATCGGAGCAGCAGCCTCCCAATATGCAATATTACCTATCAAAAATTCAGTAGGAGTGTTTATTATCACTATTATTACATTACTAATATACAAATATATTACTTCTTTAAAAACAGCCCTTGACGAACAAATCCTAAGTCAACTCAAACACGTTTGACCCTGCAATACATAATTTTAAAGTTTTTCGCGTAGAAGTCAAACACCATGTTAACTTTTTAAATCAAATTTCCAGTTCTATAAAAACATAATACGAAGAAGCTTTCGCTGACACGAAACATTAAAACCACGGTCTTACTGATGGAATAGGATCAATATTCAAATCGATCACTGGTAACTTACTAGCGAGTACTACACAAATTGTATAAATAAATTGCATGGTGAGGTTGATGTTCGTCACTATTCCATAGAAAACTAGATATTTCACCAGATTACATAATTGTGATTCTCATTGTAGTCTGGCTGTTTTTTTTTTTAAATTTGAATATTCTATCGAGAATAAATACATGAATGTCAGACTTTTGACTACTAATTACTGTCATTTGTTGGGAATATCTTTTAAAGTGGTATATTTAGCACAACATCCAGGTTCCAGAACGGCTAAATTTATACGTTAAATTACGTTTGCGCGAAGCAATAAATTCGATAGCATTCACACTCAGTCAACCAGACAATTAAATTATTAAGTGCAGCACAAGCCATTTCCATTGTCAATACTCGGCTCAAATCAAAACAAATTAATACTTTGCGTTAATTCACTATGCAAATAAACTTCGTCGGGTACAATTCCATTGTTCTTAAGACAAAGGACATTCATCTATGCAGTATTTAAATCCAACATCATAATCGTCTATATCAACTACCCTGTTTTATATAAAAATCATCGATGTGAAAATGTATTGAAAACATATTTAAACCCTTTATGGCGGGGAGGAATATCAGAAAGGATTTTGACAGGCGCGCCTCCCCATTTGGGTAAATTCTTTCACACAACAAAGTAATTGCGATTGTCCAACAGTACCAGCATGGTATCTTTTTGTTTTGAAACCAGCACGCATAACAATTGGAAGGGGTAACATAAAGGATCGCTAATTATTCAGCAGAGGCATGTTTGTAGGTAAATATATATGTATATACTCGCTATCAATAGCGTAAGATGTATTATATAATGCTTTCTTTATTGAACCGTAGATTGAAATGAAGAAATGAGTTTATATGAATAAAAAAATATTTACCCAGAAGTGTTCCTCTATAATACATTACTGACAAATACCAACTAATTCACGTTCGTGTATCATTTATCCTTTGATATAATTAGGTGTACGATAATTTATTATGAGGATCTAGCTTCATCCACTTCATTGTTCCTTGTTTATATAATATAAACGTAACTCCACTGGGTGATTAATTAAATAAAGCGCCAAAAATATCAACCATACTTATAAATGCATGTGATTGGTCATGCTTGATATCAAAGTTATTCATCGGCGCAAAAATCTAAAACTCACATCATGGTAATAGACAAATCACAACAAATTTTATGTAATATCACATACACATAAACTATATATTTAGAAAGATTAATGCAGAAGCATCATGTTGAAAACAGGATTCGAGAATAGACTCTCGAAACAGATAATAATATAGAGAGGAAGCCCATGTTTTGATTATTGAAATTAGATTACGAAATGTGAATATAATAAGTGAATACAGCTTAAAAGTGAGAATTAAACCATGTATACTGTAAATCATAGAATTTTAATGTAAACCTAAATAATTAAAATAACAGGCTTAATATGATTGGCCAGATCATACAACAAAAGTGAAGCTCATCAGTTCATCTCAATCTCTTTCATAACAAGTGTTTTAGAACCACTTCCATTCAAAAATAATTTAAATTTTCAAGTAAAAACATTATACAATATACAGAGCCTAATTGAACCTCCTCTAACTGACCATAGAGGACTCATGCTGAGCAGTGAACTTTCTACAATAAAAAATTAAGTGTTCTTAGAACTGGCGCCCATGGGAAAGATGCAATAGGGAAGAGACAAAGTAAGTATCCTGGAAACTTATCAGATGTTTCTCCACTGTGTAGTCACTGCTTTTTGCTCACTTATCGAATCCATACACAATATTTTAAACATATTTTGGGCATTATATTTATTCATAACAATCACAATTTGTCTTACACAGTGGACATTAAGTTATTAAAACTGCTTTTAAATTTGAGAGTATCATTTTACGCCTAAATCACAGTGAAACATTATAAAAAAATATTGTAATCCGCGGGATACCGAAAGTAAAAGGCTTCGACAAAAACCTATATCGCAACAGCCATGAAAACATAAGCCGAAGATTCACCAAACACCCAAAATGTGTGCAAACGTTTGCGAATGTTTTATGCATGTTGATTCTTCGGTGGAGGAAAATCGCGCACGAGCAAGCATTGTTAGCGAATATTTTTTAATGTTTGCTCTTGTTCCGAGCACTATCGGTACTTTCGTCAAAGGATGTTCGCCGGTTTTATGAAGTCGTGCGTGTTGAGTAGAGACGCAAGTTCAGACTAGTCTACTACGAACACACTTGTAATCCGGCGGTAGGGTAACAGAAATACTGTTTTATAATATTTTTATGGTATATCACGCAACATAATATTTATCACATACGACGTAAACGTAAATCATGAAACAAGGTATATGCCACTAAACACCAAGTATACTTCCCAGCACACACGCTCACAGCAGCATAACAATGACGAATGTAGTGACTACAGTCTTTTTTTTTTGCAAGTTTTTTTTATAGTGCAGAGCAGACACATTAATAAATATGTTCGCAGACGATGAAAAACGTCTGCTAACAATAACAACGCTTGTTTGGTAAATATTCACCTAGGCTATGATGGTTGTGTAGTGGATATACCGTCCGAAGATGCAGAAAAATGGTCCCGAATCCATACGACACTGGTTAAGAAAATATACCATTATTATACAGACGTATGGACGGTTGTGGATGCATCTGCTGGCATAGTAGGGATTTGATTGGACCCTTAAGTGGAGATACAGTAAACAAAAATATGTAAAAAATCTGAAATTCTTTAAACGCATTTTTTCTTGAGGGCCTCAAAAAATTCTTGGTGGCTAAACCGGTGCGAGACTCCTAAAGATTATGTTTTTCAGCAAGTTGGCAACGCGGTAAAAATTAATATGGCCGTAGAAACTACACACATTCTAGCATCAGAATTGCTTACTACTTTTTGGTTAACTATTGGTAACTCAAAAGATCTACATCATTCAATATAGCGAATTTTGAAAAAAAAGTGAAAGTTTGGTATCTGCAGAACCAAGACACGAAGGATTTTAACGAATAATATACGTAGGTACAGTACAAAAGCACATATCTTTGGCAATCTTCAACATAATTTGGTTTTGGAATAAGATGTATAAGCACTTGTAAATTTTTGTTTTCATATGACCTCGACCTTGCTGAGTAGAAAATGACTAAATTTGGTTGATTAAAAATGTATCGAAATACAAAGAATATATACGACCAAAAAAAAATTGTTGCGTTTTTATATCATTCTCATCAGTACACTTTTTTGGCTTATTTCTAAATAAACGGTTTTGTTCCGCTAAAAATACCATCCGCAGCATTGTGATAGATACAAATTTTCAGATTTTGTACATATTTTTGTTTACTGTATCTCCGAAGTAAAAAATTAACATAGGACAAAAATAGGCAGACTGCCCTATAGGTAGTGATAGGTATCGCGGAAATAGATCGACGAGAAACAAATAAAAAAAGTGATTAAGTTCTCTGATAGTATCCATAGTAAAAATGTGGTTGTCCCACTTATCTCGTAGATACCTGACATGGTTAGTCACATCCTGTCTTCTCCGATCCTTCTCAGCCGCGCTTGACTCCAAGGTAGCCGTTCGCTTTGTACCGCAAACCAGCACCGCCTGTAATTAATAGTGTTACCTAAAACGCAAGATATGTCGAAAAGGATATTAGCGCAAACACATTCGCATTAATAACATATATTTGCATTAGGTATAATCGGTACTACCCGAGGCTGCCATATGTCATGGGAACAGCTCATTAGGAAAGATTAATAAGCTGTTATGTTTTATTTAGTAGACTTTCGCTGGGATCACATTTCTTGGAAGGAATATTCCGCCTTTGGAGTTTTTCCGAAAGGCTTAGAAGGTGGCTATTTGGCGTCCCACACGATAGTGTCATCAGATACAGTGACCACTGGAACTAGTGGAGAAAAACTCACACAATCATGGGTTATGGGACAGTTTTTATATGTTGTGATTATTTAAAATATCCTTCCAGACAACATACATTAAATTTGTAGGCGCGTCCTTCCATTTGACACTGCTGCAGGCCCTGTTTTGCTTTACGCGCAGGATAATGCAATGCGAGCACAGTAAGATATTGATTAGATAATGAGGATGTTGGATGTTACCCTAGTATGGTGGCCAGGACACTCGCCAGACCTTAATCCTATCGAGCACGTATGGGATATGCTTCAGAGATGGACAATTCCTCATCTGCATAATGTTCATACTCGCTAAGGTCTTTAAGATCTTCTTACACAATCATGGACCTTATACCTCAAAACGAAATTGATAATTTAATTTTAAGTATGCCAAAACGGCGTTAAGCTTTAATTAATGCCGCTGAAGGGAAAACAGATTATTATAACCATTTTTTGTATTCCAAACATTCATTGTTATGTTTAAGAATTTCAATGAAATCAGTGCACTTTTTAACTGTTGTTGATTATAAGTGTTTAGGTAATATGCGATTATCAACCTATGATTTTACGTAAGTAATGTGTCCTGTAAATTACCAAGTACCATACCTAAACTTCCTCATAAATTTAAAATGAAAAATATAATATAATTATAACGCCCCTTATTAGTTATTACTCTGTAATCGTTATCCAGGGAACATGTTTAATAATTCCCATGCAACTGGTATTTAAAAAAGTACGTGATCATCTGAAAACTGTTCCTTGGTTGTTAAGTTGTCACAGGCAAACAAACGAGCGGTTCATGTTTGAAGCAATTTAAAAAATGACTCAATTTATTCGGTAATATGTCGATAGTATGCTTTGAATAAGATATGACATATTATACGACATAGCGTAGTAGAACAGCGAAACAGGGAAGTCGCTTAGTATTCGAGAAAAAATCTTGCGTAGAACCAAACCGGACTTGGTACGATTCATTAATTAGGTTATTGTGTACACGAAACCACGATTTACGACATTTTTTGATCGTCAGGACTTTTTTATTTAGAAAAAACTAGAAAAAAATATGTTTTTGTGAAACGTGTTTTTTAACGTCTTCACTATCATATCTGTAAACATAATTGTGCTACAGAGCTGATTTTTTTTTAAATTAAAGTAGACACAATAGCGCTCGATTATACGATATGTTTTTTTAATGTGTTTAAAAAATAACAAACTTAGTCTTCTTATTTGCGGTAATGTATTTTAGAGCAATCGAGAAAAAATTTTATTTATGGAAATTTGTCTATACATGCTGCGTAGCAAATGAAGCTAATAAATGAAAAAAGTTTTAAAATCACAATTTTTCATGTGCGAATGATCGTATGTCGTCAGCGATTTTTTTAAGCGGCCCAAACCATTACCCTATTCTAGCGCGCCCGCGTACACACACTACTTACCGCCTCGACTGCCGTATATTAACCTTGTTGAGGAGCGAAATTCGTGTCGGGATGCTCATAGATAGTTAATTAATAGATAGTTAATCGGGAACATAAATAGTTAATTAAGTAAAATACTAATGAATTAATATTACTCATAGTTTGTTTTAAAAGTTTATGCAAACGTTAATTCAGTTTTGGAAAAATATAACACAATAATTATTATTCTACTATTTTAATTAAGTTGGGCTGTATATTATATAGGTATACAGTAGGAGTAGGAAGAGGTATATACTATTATATACTCTATCCAACGAGAGAATGGACTTGCTTTGCGCATCGGCGACTAAAGAGGAGGGGCTCTGTAACGAGCTACGCAGGACCGTCATTCGATGAAATAAATTAACCGTACTTGCGAGACTACAAATACAAACTGTGAATAGGTAGGCAGTAGTAGGTACTTTATATAATTAGGTACCAGGTAGGTATCGGACCCAGGCGCCGGCCCTGGCTACCTGCTGAGCCAATTAAGACGCTGAGGGCGTTGAACTAATGTTCTAAGGGGCGGAGATCTGACCAAAACAGACGAATTTTCGCTCGAGTGCAAGTCCATTCTCTCGTTGGATACAGTATAGGTATAAATAGGTCCTCCTAGGTATAAATTTTGTGGCCATTCTTAAACGCATCTCATTGAGTGTGATAACACTGGACTCTTTATTTTTGTACAACAACAGAATATATCCGGTCGCTACTTGCAGTGCCTCTTGCTGAGATAGTAGCGGCATTTTTGACAATACTTTAAGACTGTCTATGTTCTTTTTCAGAACGTCAAAGGCACCTCGTTTACTGGATAGGGGTGGAACCTTTGATGTAACTGTAACACTCGGAGTAGTTTCCACAAACACCAAACCACTTTCACTTCGCTCGACGCGCGTTTCGCCAACCAAGTTGGCATCATCCGGAGACGATTTAAACTAATCTTAAATTACAAAATCTACCATATTTATACTATTTTTCCGGTGACGTCACTAATGATATCACCGTCAAATTTACGCGTGACTAATCACGCTTCAATCATCGGTTGCTAAGCAACGCGTAAAGCGGGCTATACGGGATAGGTCCCTTGTCGCTATTTATACTACTATTACACTTTACAATTTCTATGCTCTCAAATGCATCCAACTGTCTATTATTGGTCACATTTCTAACTAATCTTAAATTACTAATATCTATTCTATGATTGTTGTCAAAAGCATGTTGTGCAACACTAGACTTATCTGTTCTTCCTTATTTTAGATGAGCCATATGTTCTTTAAATCTGGTGTTAATTGACCGTCTCGTTTGTCCAATATATTTTCGATCACAATCATTACAACTAATTTCGTAAATCCCAGACCTTTCATTTGGAACAATTTTATCCTTTGGATTGTCTAAAAGTTGTTGTAATTTGTTGCTCGACGAATGAATCGCTGTTATACCCACGTTTTTGAAAACCTTACTCAAACCACGAGTAGACCGGGGTTCGTACGGGATGGATACATATTTTGGAGCCTCTATATCCTTTTGAAAGGTCGTAGAATTACGCAGTGTGTCTTTAAATTTACGCTTCCTAATTAGTTTTTCAACTATATCTCTAGGATAACCATTACTCACAGCTATATCTTTAATTAATACTTTTTCTTTTTCAAATCTCTCATTACTGAGAGGGAAACTTAGTAAACGATGGACAAGAAAATTGAAACTTGTCATTTTATGTTGATAGCAGTGGTGAGAGTCATTAGGAATATATCTGATCGTACTGGTATCTTTTCTATATATATATATCAAATTCTAACCTATTATCAATATTTTTAATTACTAATACATCTAAAAATGAAAGTTTTCCATTATTTCCTAGTTCATATGTAAACTTTACAGAAGTGAAACGACTATTTAATTTGGAAATGAAGTTTTCTACATCCGCAATCTTAGTGTCAAACACGGCAAAAATGCGGTTCCTTCATGTTGTTCATAAAACTTGTCATTGAAACGGAAGCAATTTTGTTTCATACAAAGTTTTGTAAGGTTTATATATTCTTCTATTACTTCTCTTCTATAGTTGTTTAATTCGAGTAAATCCTCAAGATAGTCCAAAGTCTGTGGAATTGGTGCACTAGGAAATAATGAACAAACAACCTCGTTTCCCAATTTTGTAAAAAGCACATTTTGTAAAAAGTAGTGTCACATCAAGTCAGACAATGTACTGCAAGAAGACATGAAGAAATGTTTTTCCCAAATATTTTTTAACTCTATCAATTGATATAAAACGTGTGTTGGTACTATGACCAAGTTGCACATATAAAGTAATTGTATTTAAATCGGGCATAATGGCATAGAAATGAATTGTCAAAAGTAATAAATCGGTATCTACTGATTTAACCAATATTATTTTTCTGAATTTAGATTCGTATAAAATGTGTAAAATTATGCGGGTATCTGTCTCCTCTTGATTGCTATATAAATCATTTAATATTTTCATTACAGTGTGTTTACTCATTAATACAACCTTTTCGGGGTCCTCAAAACTACCTGCAACACTTCGTTCTCCTTTATAAATTCAGGACAGTTTTGAATAATGTATTCTGTCACAAACTGCAATAAACACTTTGTTTTTCCCCGATTTTAGGAAATCTCGATACTTAGGTACTTTTCTACTATCATTAATAATTGAATTCAGGTCATTCAATCATGTTTACTTGTTACTACTTAGTACAGAAATCACAAGTTATAATAACTACACAAAATTTGTAATAATACGCGATTCGGTACGGAGCCACGGGCTATATGCATCTAAAATGTAACGTAACACGTTCCAGTAACAAAACGTCCCTCTAGCTGCGTTGAATAATTTATGCGCCACAAAAAAAATCGTAGCAAAAAAACAGTTAATTCCAGCAGATTTTTTTCTTTACTCAAAACTTCTTTAATGTCTTAGCTTCAAATTCTTCTCAGCATGTATGTAAAAATGTCCATAAATAAAAAAGTTTGTCGCTTATCAAAAGTATAAATACACCTGTAAGGAAGTAGGGGAATTGTGCCTGAGATGGCATACTTTTTGTTTGACCTCTATTTTTTTCAAGAAAAAAAATATTTTATAGTACATAAACAGTCCAGTTCATTTTTTACATGTAACGTTAATTTTTTTAAGTATAACTTAAAAACTTGAACTTTTCTCGTACTCGAAAAAAGAAGCATGTCTATGCCATCTCATACTGATATATAGGGTAAGATGGCATACTATGTCATCTCACCCAAGCCAAACTGAAACATACGTACGTAAAATTTTATTGATTATAGAACGTTCGAAAAAACAAAATAATACAAAATAAGCTTTTAAGAACAGAAATGTACATGGTAAACCACACAGAAATTAACAGGTTGATCCGCTTTTTAGATATCTCTAAACAAATATAAATAAAATATTTTAATAAAAATAAACCTCCTTCGTTTTGCATTTATTTGCAAATATCGCAAATGAACTGCTTCACTCTTTTGCTGACTACGTCACATTCGCAATGACACCATCTCTTGCACTTCTGACAGCGAATCCAGTCTTCACTAGCGCGAGATAAGGAATAGAGCTCATTACAGTAGAGGCAGGCAGCATCGTCTTCTTCGTCAACGTCTACTGGAAAGCCTTCCATTTCTTCTTCAGTTTCATCATCTATTACTAATTTCCTTTTTGTTGCCCTAACAGATTTTCGCAACATTGCTGCTTCCTTTTCTGCAACAGCTGCTTTGGCCATTTCAATTTCAGGTGTGTTGTTGAGTACACCACTCTTTCCACCCCTTCTCCGTTTATAATTTTTCGTCTTTACAGAAGAAACGGGCAGCGGAGAGATCAGTTCTATGGATATATTATTTGAACTTTGCGAACTAATATCATTTGATAGATCAGCTGAAGGTTGAGAATTTAGATAACCATTTTGTTTTCTTTAGACCCGGATGGCTGTGGGTTATCAGTCATTGATTTCCGTTGGGATTAAGTTTTCTTGCTGATCAGTAACTTTCGCCGGTTGAAACATCCATTCTGGAAAGATATCTTTATTCAGTGGATATATGCCAGTCTTAGAAAATGAGTTGACAGCATTTTCTACTGTTGCAGCTTTATTGTAAGCTTCTTTCAGTATACCACCGACTTGAAAGTGCCACCATTCTTCCAGGATTAGACCTAAGCCAACGAAATAGTTCTTGATTGTAATATGTCATTAGTGGGCCGAAAAAGCAAACATCTAAAGGTTGCACCCTGTGGGTGCAATGAGGAGGAGAACAAAATATGACAATACCGTTGTCTTTTGCATATGTCAAAGCTTCTAAATTGTTGTGGCTACTGTGTCCGTCCAAGAGAAGAAGCACTTTATTTGTAACAGATGGCTTGACATATTTTACAAAATGTTTCAGATATTTCAAAAAAGTTTCCCCTGTCATCCACCCAGTTTCTTGAGCTAAACCCAAGGAGCAAATCCATCAGTTCATTTTTCATATTTTTCCTTGGAAACAGTAGGACAGGTGGTACGTAAGTTCCAATTGCGTTAAGGCACCAACTTGTTTCCTACCTTTAGTTGCCAAAATTTTAGAATTTCTTGATGGAACTGTTGAGAGCCCAGACTCATCCATGTTGTATATATTTTCAGGAGAGAATTTGTGTTCATCTATCACTTTCTCAAGACCATCAAAATATTTCTTAATCTGAACTTTGTTAAATGCACGGGCTCTTGCAGCTGATGTTGCCTCGGGTGTACGAAGCGAAATAGAAGGATTTCGTTTACGGAACCCCTTTAACCAATCCCAGCCTGCCATTTTCTTCTCCTTTGAAAACCTATTTGGAATGTTCTTTAATGTGGCAATTTCATAAGCAAGCCTCAGAATATCTAACGTTGTGTGTCCAAAAAAACGAACTTCTAATTCTTTTACATGGCGAACTAATTCATTTTCCAACTCGACATTAAAAGTTGGAACATGTCCTCCTAAGTAACCCTTATTGGATCCACGATCATCTTTAGCACGTCTGCTCAATGTTGTCTGCGGTACATTAAACGTTTTTGATGCCAAAAGCCATCCCATTTGGTTCTTTTTAATTGCGTTAAGTGCTTCCGTCATATTTTCTTCATTCCAACTTTGGCGGTCTGACTTTCGGACGTATTGACCGACCATTGTGATAAAAATCTGTAAAAAATAGGAAAAACTTATCGATATATTAATTAGGGGTGACATGGCATACTTCCGGGTGAGACGGCATACCACGCCATCTTACCCTCGTCAATTATATGCCATCTCACCCTGAAATACTTCATTTACTTTAGACATATGTTGCCGGATTGCACTTACATTTTTGTAATATCTTTTGCGACAGTTGTGTACAGCATTTACAAATAAACACTGCCACATTAACAAATTTTAGCAAAACTTTAAACGCTCGAAGCAAAAAACACAGGCAGGAGACTCAACAGAAAACTTTCCACGTGCCGACAGCATACAACACACCGTACTAACTCCATCGATAGTTCCAAGCCAACTAAATTAACACAGGGACCGCTAGGTGTCCAAGTGCATCTAGACGAATGCACATAGTTGCCAAATTTACAGTGATCTCCCTAAAAACGCTAATATGCCGTCTCACCCTGGTATGCCATCTCAAGCACAATTCCCCTAATAAATTAATTGTTATTTAAATACAATAATAAACAATATTCAGTAATGATAATGACACTGTTGGAAGCGCCTAATTCTATACTCGAATTTTTAAAAAAAATGAGGCTGATAGCTTACGTAGGTCTGGAGATATGACGATGTAAACGTAAAAAGCACGGTTTTTAAAAATCTGCGATTTTTTACATTTTTTCGATATAAAAAAGTCCTGTACCACAAAAAAATGTCGAAAACACCAATTTTAACTTCCAAATAACCTACTTCAAATAACACATAGCTTGACGTCTGGTTCTACGTAAAAAGAAACTTCATAATTTTTTCTCGATTTCCCTACACATAAAGTCACTTTTGTGGTGCAACATAATATTATTTTCCTTAAACATTTCGAGCGTCCGGTACAGCGGACCAGCAACAACAAATCCCAATGAAAAACAAATTGTCTATTTTGATTTTTGTCATACTAAAATAGTGAATTATTTTTTCAATATTCTCGAATATGCAAAAATAAATGCATAAAGAATTTGAACCCAATTACCCACAGTTTTACGACATACATTTCTAGGATAGAGATCATTCGATGATGGTTTAACCAAATTTGATTGGTTCGATTAATAATTATCTCCATGTACTCCACGATGTAGAGTGTATGAATCGAATAAAGAATGATGCTGAATGAGGCTGAATATCCCTCGCTCCCAGACGATCTAACTGGACAAAGTGGGCGAGCACTCGGGGCGGCAATGATTAAACCAGCGGTACTTTATCTTATGCCTTCTATCACTGCACTAAAGTATCTAGCTTAATAACGAGGCGGCCGTTCTATTTTATTGAGTATGTTCTTTTGTATCTTTATGGGTAGTTTGTAACTCTAACATAACGAAAAGTAGGTAGGTATTTCTCTTAAGTAATTTATAGGTCTTATATTATATCTTTGCTCATAAAGATCTTCTAATAACTAATATAACTAATAATTTGTACTTGAGTAAGTTCTAATATGGCTATTGCCATATTAGAACTATTGCCATATTAGAAAAATTTATATCGAATATAAATTTGCCTCTTCCCTTAAATTGGTGGGAATGAATAGGTATCTTCCTCTTGCTATATAGATAGCTGTGAAAATAGGATTAGAAGGTAAAATGTTGCGACCATAAATGAAGGAAATGAAGAATTATACAAGAGGTACAGTAGGAACCCAAGGACCATATTCAGAACGGGAGCTCATCGGATACAGGGACAAATTTTATGTAAAAAAACTTCCGAGTTATTCGCGATTCAAAACGTGTTAATAATGTCCGTCCAAACCGTCCAAAATTAAAATTTTTGGACGGTTAGAATTAAAACTGATCCGTTTTACTCGTCTCCGGATGATGCCAACTTGGTTGGCGAAACGCGCGTCGAGCGAAGTGAAAGTGTTTTGGTGTTTGTGGAAACTACTCCGAGTGTTATAATCAAGAGTATCAAACGCTTTGCCAAAATCTAGCAAATCAACAACCGTTACCTGGTTATATTTATTAAATCAGTAGTACCGCTATGATTTAACCTAAAACGAGATTGCACTGAAGGCAATAACCCATTTTTATCCGGATATATTATAAATTTGCTGTTCTATATGTTTTTTCTAAATTTTTAGCAGTAACAGGAGTACCACTCAAATCCTTAAATTCAGAAGGGTTCCTATTTTTGGAAAAAGCGTATACAATAGCTTCCTTCAAGCAGAAGGAAATACTCCATTTTCGATACAGAAATGCATAATATTTGACGAGGATTTATACACTACCTAACATCAAGAGTAGATATATTTTATATAGGAATAAGTAAGGGATAGGGATAAGTATATTACGGAATCAGTTTCATAACATTTATATAACGCTAAGTCAACTTTATAATGGGCGTGCTCTGCTGAGATCTCTGGAGACGTCATTGGTGGAACAGGTGGCCAGGTGCACGGTGCTCGGCCCCTCGAATGATTTGTTACCTGTCGCTACGGATCATCACCGTGATGCCCATTGATCTCTATCTAGATATCTTCTTGAACCAACGCAGGATAATTGACCGTCGGCGTAATTGGGCCCCACTAATTGCGGATAAACAGCTCCGCGTATTCAGATACCTATTTAATATTTCCTTGTCAGTTGCTCTCTTTTTAGCGATCGTATCATTCGTAACATTAAACTGTTGAGGAATGATTTACGTATCTTCGAGAGGCAACAAAGGAAATCACAGGAAAAAGTGCAAATTTCGTCTGCTCTGCTCTACATATAATAAAGGAATCGTATTGTTCGTATTTTTGAATATTAATTGAATTGAATATATTTTTATATTTTATATTAATTAATTTTTGGAAGACGTCGTTCATTGTGCGAAATGTCGAGATTTGTCCAACTTCCCACCCCCCCCCCCCTTAAATTGAGCCCTGCATCTCGAGGAGACAATAAAAAAAATACAACTCGGTAAATATTGATGGCAATTAGTCCAGTTTTGCTACTAGGGGGGGGTTTTGGGGTCGCTGAACACGAATATCACGACGGCAGCGGTCCCTGAGGTACCTGGGTGCCCAGGGTCGATGGTATGATCTTCGTCTCCTAGAGCTTTACGGGAATTCGTAACATAATTAGTCGAAACTCGTTACATACTCGGGTGTTTTTCAGATCAAAGGAATTGAACGCACAGAACCGCATTAAGATCCATCTCATTGCTCAAAAAATCTATGGTTAAGACATTTTTAATACTTTATTTCCTCGACTACATCATCCTTTGACAAAATCTGCATCTTTTCATCTTACATCTAGTTTTTTTAAATTTTTAAATAGTTGTACAATAGTCGTATAATAAGACCATATCAGGTAGAGGTGCCTATATCAGAAGAAAAATCAGAATGTTAGGTGACCGTTCCAAGGCATCTTGTTCTGCGTTATTAAAAGTTATTTAAACAATCTCGCGTAATCTGACCATCAGAATAAATATTATGTAAATCACGTAGCCGCGCAAGGGTCAAAGCAAGCTTAGAGGACAGTCATGTTTAGAGCTTCCAGATTAGATGTAGATGATATCTCAATTTAACCGCTTCTGTAACGCGTAGGCTGTGTAGAAACGAGTTTACATTACGATTATTACAGAAGCCACACTGTTGGCAACGCATGCAACTTATGTAATGCGATATTATTATTCTACCCGGTGCATAGTCTTATGGTATTATTTATCCTCTTGCATTGTGGTATATGGTCCTAAGATCTTGGCCTTATTGTTGAGACATCACCTTATCAAGGCGGCATGGTTGAAATTGTGAAGGATTCTCTTTGTAATTATCAAAGATGCATCTCAACGACCATAATGCGATAAGGTGATGAGGAAGGATATCAGGGAATACGCCGTGGTATCGGAATGGGATCTGAAGCAACGTCAGATTGTTAAATAGTGCAGTCTGGACCCTTAAGTGGAGATACAGTAAACAAAAATATATAAAAAATTGAAAATTTCCGTAGAATTCAATAAACTAAAATGCAAACAACTGGCATCTGCAGGTCCCATAATAAATTGGACCCAAAGTTGGCCAAAAGCGGGTTTTTCCATTTTACTCTGTCATGGTGGCATAAAATGTAAAACAAAAGTTGTAGAACTATTAAATATGGATTGTTCTGTGGAAATCCGATGTCAAAAAATTCAAAAATAAATTATCTATTTGCAAAAATCATTAAAAATCGCGTTTTTTTAAAACGTTCATATCTTCATGACAACAAATCATTTTTTCATGAAACTTGATCGTTAATCTGCGAAAAATTGGTTGAATAATCGGGGTTCTTTTTAACAACAAAAGAAATCGATTTTTTTTTCCAGAAAAAATGTTTTTTCCTTTTTTGTTAGCAGCATTGGTATTTTTTTTTATAAATTTTGTTTGTTAAATTGAGTTTGTAGTTCAATACTTGTATTTTACATAAAACAATACTACAAAGACCGCTCTCTATGCTTTGGAAATTTAATGTTGATTCTTAAAGACACGAGTTGACAGGTAAATAATAATTGTTAAGCAACAATTTCCGTATAAAAATAAAATATTGTGCATGCTCATTATGTGATTTTTGTGATACGTGATTTTTTCAAAAATCATCCCCCTGTCCGGTTGCTCACATTGTCCCAAGGGTTGGTGGGGGAAGGGGGTTATTGGGGTAGGGTGGGGGGTTTAAATGGATAATTAGCATGCACAGACTTTTTAAAAGTCCAAGCAGTCGGTAAATATTCATTGAAAAGGATTTTCAACAATTTTTGGAGGGTGGCTAAATAGGGGTTAATTTAATCAAAATCGGATGGCATTGATACACACTATGATTTGTACTTAGGACAGTATAAATTTCGAACGCCAACCGATTTCAACAATTTTTAGTGTGTTTTTTTAATTATTGTTGAAACAATCGAAAAAAAGGGTTTTTCGGCGACTTTGAGGAGTTGTTTCTCCGAAACTTCCCATCTGGAAATTTTTTCACAATGTTTGGTGGCGTCAATAAGTATGCTCACCAATTTTCAAAATTGGTTGCCAGTTGCCTCATAATTTTTTTTTCTTGTTTTTTTTATTCGCTAATGCAAAAACGGCCCGTGTGTTTCAGCTGGCAAAAAAAAATTATATAATTAGGGTATTATCTTCAGCCACCGCAATTTTATCCGGTTGCTTTGTCAACAGTTTTTCGATTTTGCCTCACCCCCATATCGCCGCCCCTGACCATTTGGGGTCACTTTGGCCGTTACGAGGGGGCTCTGTCCTACACAAACGCCCAGATTACCACTCGCCATCTGGTTGCCTGTCCAATATCGGCTTGACGTGCCATTTCCTTGAATATTAAATGATCCGTAGTTTTTTTATTGGAGACCCCTCCCTCCCCCCTCCTCGTTGCCACTGGTACGTTCTTCGCTCTATGCAGCGAGTACGGAAGAGTCGGCTTCGTTTTCGATCTCATCATCATCATAGACATTGGTCTGGATTCATCCATCACCACGCGGCTTATTAAATACATCTTCGTCCAAGTCGTCATCAAGAGTATCTGCCTCCATCGTGGTTATTTCTATATTAGTGCAATTTTCTTGATCGCATGTCAAGCACGTGCTTGAACACTTCAAACCATACCTCCTGCAGCTACAGATCTTCGTTTTACATCCGCTACCGCATCTGCAGGCTATCGTTTTATCGATTTCCTCTGTAACCAGCTGGTCAGAGCTGTACGTGGGAAGCAGATTAGTGCTGTATTTCTCTCCATCATGATTTTAGGCGCGATTTTACGCAATTGAACGTAAATACCTACCTACTGTTGTTTTCAAATTGAAATTGATAATAGACAGGATACTGTCTGCTCTGCTTGCCATTAAATTTCCAAACAATAGAGAGCGAATACGTCATTGTAGTATTTTTTTATGTGAAATGCGAATATTGAACTACAAACGCTATAAATTTCAATCCTTAATATTAAAAGATAGCGACACTAGATTTTTTTTCAAGAAAAAAATTATCTCAGCTCCAAAGGCTCGTAGATACAAAATTTTGTTTTGTAAATCTGTTTTTTTTTGAAAAAAAAATCGATTTTTTTTGTTGTTGAAAACGCCCCGATTTTTCAACTGTTTTTTCGCATATTAACGATTAATTTCAAAAGCGCGCAATAAAAAAATGTTAGTACAACATTTCAAGAAAATTTTAAGCGCAATATTGACTCTAAATATCAAAACGTGTATGAGCTATCGAGAATTTAAAAAAACTCGATTTTTTTGAAAAAATCAATTTTTGTAAAAAGTGAGAGTAAAATGGAAAAACCCGTTTTTGGCGAACTTTGGGCCCAATTTACCATGGGACCTGGAGGTGCCAGTTGTTTGTATTTTGGTTTATTGAATTCTACGGAAAATTTCAGATTTTTTACGTATTTTTCTTTACTGTATCTCCGAAGCAAAAAAATTAACATAGAGCGAATAGGCAGACTGGACTAGAAGAATTCGTTCCGAATCGCTGATATCTCGTGATTTTCCAAAAAGTTGCTTATAGTTGCGATAAGAATTAAATGCCAAATAAATTATATAGGCGATTATTTTAATTACCTAATTATTTTTCGGTTCAACGACATAATTTATATAAATATTATTAAGTCTGTCTTGTTATTCAATAGATAAAAACATTTACCGTTCTTTTTTAAATTTTTTTATAGGGTTTCTCCAGTTTTTTGGGAAAAAAAATCATTTTAGCCTGTCAATTATGTCATAAAATAAAATCATCCCTTGAAAAGGGCACAAAAAGGGACATATAAGTTAAGATTTTATAATCCGTCGTTTTATTGCTACCAATCAACGATAAAATATATACAGGGTGGTCTACACTCTAAGACAATCTTTGGCATCTGGATTCGATTTCAAATATTGAGTTGAAATATTTCTCCTATATATTAATTTTATTTTACAATGTGCCTATTACCAAAGTACATTGAATAAATAAAACCGAAGTGACTTTCTATTAACATATATTTATTGTATATCAACAACAGTAATGAGAGCAAAAGTAGATAAATAATAATATACATATATTATTGTTTGGTAAGATCTAAATTATTTGGATATAAATTAGCAACTAGTTTCAGGAACAAGATATAAAACCATCAAACTATCGCCACATAAATTATACGGTAAATATATAATCTCAAAATAAATTCGTTGCAAAAGAAAAAGTTAAGCAAGACCTTAATTAACGGGGTAACCCTGCTACAACAGCACCTTCAATTCCAAGATGATCCTGACCCCTAAGCATTTTGAAAGTACCATTATCTCCCCAGTCAGAGTTCCAGGAATTAGCAATAATCCAGTAAGGAACGTTACCCTCAACTCCCCATCCAAGTATTCTTACAGCGTGACCCCCAAGTTCGCTTCCTGTTACGTGTTGGTATACACCTGAAAAATCATATATATATAGAGCATAAATCAGTAATCAAATACAATTAATATATCAAATTAAAATTAAATCAGTGATCAATATATTTCGTACGTACTATAGCACAAGTGCAAGCACGTACGTATCGCCGTCCAACGTATGTACTATACATAACGCCATCCAGCTACGTGCGTGATTGTTCAGAACGTAATTTCATTATATCTATCGTTATTTATCGGCACTAAAAGCTGTATCTAGCATAATCACAATAGACAAGTCCCAACGATAATTATAGCATATCTAGCATGAATAAACTATGTCTAGATTAAAAGATTAATGCGAAAGCATCATGGTAGAAACGGGCTTAGAGAGTCTATAATCGCGAAGAAAAATGCAATGTAGATATGACGCTTGAAACATACATAGAAGTTACTCGACAGAAAGTGAATCTGATTATATTCTAATGTTTATAATTCAAAATTAAATCAAGTGAAGTACAAATTGTAAGAGTTAGACGTAAAATTAATTAAATTAAATAATAGGCATTGATCTGATCGGTCAGATTGTATCATAATAATAAGGAAGAAAATGGTAACCAGGAAGTACAGATGTTTCTATACGGCACATCCGTGGTTGCATATAACAATGCAAAAGAGTCCAGCGTTCGATGAGAGAACAGCTCCGCTAATATGTTTTATAAAATGTTGTTAAATTTAATAGTTAAACTTAAGAAAAATAATTAAAATAGTGAGAAATAAGTAGAACACCAGTGGGAAAGGTTTTCAAGCAGAAATAACTGCATATTAAGTTTTTCGTCGAAATTAAGAAGTGATATGTAGAGGCTTAGTAACGTCCCCAGCCTGCAGAAGACTTTGGTGAGCAGTAAAAGGAAAAGGATATAATTTTATAAGAAATCCCAAGTATGAAGAAGCAGTAAAAGTGCATAATCTGACACTCCACAGTTTGAGGGTAAAGATATACTACAATAAAGTTTCCGGCAATCGTAGCAGCGTTCCAGAGAAAGTTTATTCGAGATCAAACATGTGTCGTGGAAATTAGTGCAAGTGTTTGTGCATTGCAAATTAAAAGGATTAATATAAAGCTTCTAAGGTAATAACCAATTCAAACTTTGCTAGTTTTAAGGATATATTGTACCAGAGGCTTAGTCCCATGTAGTAGAATAAGATACGTAGGTTTGCGTAGGGTATTACTAAGTTTCACAATTTGTTTATTTATTTTCATGATCATATGATAATAAACATAGTCATTTATACAACTTCTTCTTTCTTATTATTATTATGAAACTTTTCAGGAATCAATGTAAAACCTACAATTTGAGACAAAATAAAATTTAATTGATTTAACAAAATTGTAGTATCATAGATTCATTCACTGTTTGAAAAATAACTTCAGATTTAAAAATTCTAATCTTGCAAAATATTTACATAGACCTAGACATAGACCAATCATTACCCCGAAGATAATATTAGAATAATACTTTCATAAAACTTAAGAGCAGCTAACTAATTAATATACAGAAAGAGTATCTCAGACATTTCATAATTGTATTGTTTTGGAGAATGTTTTCTCTTCATATGTGTACAACGGGCCACCCCACAAATATTGTTATTATTTATCCATGTTATCTAAAATGTTTAGTTCCTATTTTGCAACCAGATGTCGTTAGCCTACGGGAATAGTTTCCTGAGATTATGTAAGGGGTAAAGTAGATCCCGTTGAATTGGTTGGTATTACTTAAAGGGGAGGAAAGATCATCCTTGATCCCGCCCAACGAGGACTAGAGCGATAATCTTGGCCAAAATTATTCAGTTTCCGGCATGTTTTCAGACAGTAAATTCTTGTCAAAATCAAATATAGTTTAGTAAGCGGAAAGTTAGTCAAAAATTATTCTATTAGAGTCAGGTCTACTTAGTTATAGTAAGTTCTACTTAATATTACAAAAATATTGTGTTCAACTAGGTAAGAGCGATAATTTTATAAAGTTCCTGAAATGTCTTACCGAACATAAAAAGCTTTATACATAATGTTCTTTGGTGTTATAGAATTTTAGAAATTTTTTATGGCATGTATATCATCCGGATTTGATTTTAATCTGCCATCTGTTATAACGTGTTTTAAACATGATCCTTCATGATTAATTTGACATGATCCTTCATAATTAACAATTTGGCGTTTTTTTAATTTAAAAGTAGCTTGTCTACTAAAAAAATAAATTTTAATGTAATGATGTGCTAAAAATGATTCTACCAACTTCTACGTTGCACTTCAAAAACTTCGCAAGGCCAATTTATGTGACGTGGATAGAATCTATAATACATAAATTGATAAACGCTTGTACGTTACATCAAAGCGGATATAACGTCCCTTATATGTGGGTATAACCGAGTTCTACAGTAATTGATATTTTTGCCGAACCTGGAAAAGTTGTGTAAAAACAACAGCCTTCTTCAGTATCTTAATGAGCACTCATGGACAGTAAAATATACCTTTAACATTATGATTAACAGTATCAAGAATTAAATTATTATAATTAATAACATTTTAGACTATGGTTCTCTAAATCTCGTGCAATACATTTTTTCACGGCATATTTTTTTTAAATAAATAGCTTTTATTTAAACACTTACCACTCTTGTAATTCAATAAGTCTTCGTAAACGGTAAAGGCTGCCTCAACTGGGCCATTAGTCATGATCTCTGTTTGAAGCTGGTTCACGTCACTAGAAAGTGAATAAGCCGTCTTTCCGAATTGTTTGTCTTTAGCATAAGGGACATTGTAACCTTGTTCACATTGTTGTTTACATTTTGGTGTTTTCATGTCGTCACCATCACAGGATGGTCTAGTGCCGTTTACGTGATGCTCACATGGAGGGATCTCATACGGCCTGCATCCCTAAAAATTACAAAGCTAACTAATAATGGCCAAGCCAGCACTAATAAAATTTTCCTTTTGCCGGTTATATTTTTGGAGATGATTATTTTCATTGTTTTTATTATATTTTCTCTTTTTGAGTGCTTTTATCACTCCATATAGGTTTTCTGGGGTGAAAAATATTCGGTCTTCTCATTCCTTCAGAGCGGTTCTGTTTAATGTGCCTATGAATTTCAGGGTTTTGTTTTTGTAGAATGCGTCTATTGTGTTTGATGTGAATTGGTTAACGAATTGATGTGAAAAGCCCTCGGCCTTCTCCGCATCCGTCTGTTTATTACCACGGGCTGGATTTAGCGTTGGGATTTTGCTTTTTAGAACAGCGAAATAGGGAAGTAAAGTCGGATGAAAGTTAGACTTTGAGTTAATAAATAAACGTATTCTATAAACTTCCAAATGTATAAACAGTAGTAAACTTACTAATATTAAGTTTACTACTGTTTATACATTTGGAAGTTTATAGAATATGTTTATTTATTAACTCAAAGTCTAACTTTCATCCGACTTTAAACTAAATATTCATTTTCGAAGCCAATGATTTACATCTTTCATTTACAGCTTATATAACGTACATTAGACGTTTTCTAGATGACGTCGCTAATAAGTGTAAAATAAGACGTTTAAAACACGTCTCTTTTTGGGGGACAATTGACGAATAACGGGTTAAACTACAAATCAATGTGAATGAGACGATAAGTGACGTCACTCTGCCTCCTGGGGCTGGCTGCTCGGTGTCTTCAATGGTTTTACATTTGGGGTTGGTAGCGATTTTTATATTGATTTCATCTTTGAACGGGTCCCAATTGTAGTCGTGTTTTCTATGTATTCTTGTGACTTTCTTACTTTGGTGGCGTATATTTAAGATTACTGCCGTATGTTCGCTTTTTAAGTTTGGTATATCGTTTAAGTTTATGTTTGTATTGATACGGCTTGTTATTACTATGTCTAGGATGTTTTGAGGTGTCGGCCTGGTTGGCCAGGTGGGCGCTACGATATTTATTTGTTGATGTTGTTGTACGTAATTTAATAGTCTTTTTCCATCGGTGTTTTCTGATTTTTTTATAATATTCCAGGCATAAATTGTTCAGGCAGTTAAAGCCACCGAGCAGTTATGTCTTTTATTTGTCTAATAAAGTTAATATGGAAACAAAATATTAAATAATATGCGTTAATTACCTGGTGTGATCCATAAGCTCCCCCGGAAACAATACCTTTTCTAACCCAGTAATGCCAGGCGGCCCCAGGGAAGCCACCGTTGCAGCCTGCACCACAAGTCCAACAACATGACACCAGATCATCAGACGAAAGTCTGGCATTTACTGTCGCATTAGAATGAATGCATATTCTATCCGACATTGCTTCTACTGCACCAAATGCCTAAAAATTAGCCGTTATTAGCCGTTAGTTATGTGCTGTAAAAAAGTTAACACTCGATCTGATCAACCTTACGAATACGTATAGGAAGAGATGTCACAAACCTTCCTAAATATGAACATCGGAGGGTGTTGAAAACAAACATCATATAAGTAAAATAATATAAAACGAACATAATTTGGTACGGTTAAATGGTTTATTATTCACAGAAAATTCACAAAAATTCACAGATCTTGCATCTTATGCGGGCGTATTTAAAATACCAGAAACAACTGGTAAACATTTCTCAAGTCAATTGAATAAAAATAAAACGCAGTTGTGTTACGATTTTTTATTCGTTTGACCCTGAAAGTCTTGTCGTTTTAAACGGGTTATCTTGCATGTGATATTCAATCAGGTTTGCGATTCCTTAGCCGTGCATGTAACATATGTTTTCGATTAGTAAGTTGATTGTACCTGCCGTGTACCGAGATTTGGCTCGTCTTATTTTTGAAAACCATTTGCCGCAGGGATGTGCTCTAAGTGACCATTATCCAGTTACGCAAACAGCAGAAATCCAAAGATTGTGACTATCTCATAGAAGTGAGATCGGCGTTTAAGCAGCATTCTTCACCAGGAAGTGAGATTTCACAAGTGTTGGTGTCTGATATTCCTAATCGGCAATTTATACAAATAGAAATTTTGGTGAACTGTAGATGCCAAAAAATCCCGAGGCGAAGTAGAGGACTGTTCGCAGCACTGCCAATTCTCCATTCGTTCAATGGGGTATTTGTAAGACAAGCCGCCTGTACCAGCCTGTCAGGCTCGTAAAAAGTGAGATATTCAATGTCGTATCAAAAAGAATTTGAGGTTTTTTTGTTTATAAATAAAACAGTAAAAAATTTCAACTAATCACAGCTAATCAACTCATATCAGCTGTGATTAAATTTTTGTTTGCCTAAAGATAGTGATGGTTTTGTCAATAAATGTGTTATATATACAGGGTGGTTAAGAATTACAAAATCTTAAAATTTGGTAAGAGGAAACTTTGAGATTTTTGACCACCCCGTATAAAAACATAATTGTGGCAAAATCATCATTAGTTTTTTATACGTGGTGATCAAAAAGTACAAACTGTACTCTTACCGAATTTTAAGATTTTGTAATTTTTGACCACCCCGTATAATAAACATAATTTTTGTCGACATTACTTAAGGCAAGCAAAAACTTCTATAAATAATGGCGTTTTCCCGAAAACTATACATTTCTTCAGGGTTTGTAATTTGTGACCACCCCGTATAAAAAATGTGATTTTTGTCGACGGTGACCACATCGTATAAAAAATATGATTTTTGTCGACGTCATTACTATTTTTTGGGCAAGTAAAAACTTTTATAAATAATAACATTTTCTTTTCGTAATTTTTGAGCACCCCGTATAATAATCATAATTGTCGACGTTACTTTTACGCAAGAAAAAACTTTTATAAATAATAGCGTTTTCCCGAAATCTAAAAATTTTTTGAGATTTTGTAATTTGTGACCACCCCGTATAAAAAATATGATTTGTGTCGAAGAGTAAACTTTCTGATTTTTGATCACCCCGTATAATACACATAATGTTTCCCCGTATAAAAACATAATTGTGGCAAAATCATAATTAGTTTTTTATACGTGGTGATCAAAAAGTACAAACTTTACTCCTACCGAATTTTAAGATTTTGTAATATTTGACCACCCCGTATAATAAACATAATTTTTGTCGACATCATTTTAGGCAAGCAAAACTTTTATAAATAATAGCGTTTTCCCGGTAACTAAACATTTTTTGAGATTTTGTAATTTGTAACCACCCCGTATATAAAATATGATTTTTGTCGACGTCATTACTATTTTTTGGGCAAGTAAAATTTTTTATAAATAACAACATTTTCTTTTTGTAATTTTTGACCACCTCGTATAATAAACATAATTTTTGTCGACATTAATTTAGGCAAGCAAAAACTAAATAATAGTGTTTTCCCGAAAACTGAAATTTTTTTGGAGATTTTGTAATTTGTTACCACCCCGTAAAAAATTGTCATTACTAATTTTAGGGCAAGTAAAAACTTTTATAAATAACAGCATTTTCTGGACCATTTATAATTTTTCCATATTTCACCTATGGTAAACCACATCCGCGAACAAAGTTATTGATAAGCAAACCTCATCAATATTTTAAGTGGAATGATTATTTTTCCGGTGAGTGTATTTTATATTTGTGGCATAAATTCGTTAACGCGAGTTTAATTAATTGTTTGATGCTACATCCAGAAATCAGACACATTCAGATATAGTCCGAAATAACAAGTCAAGTTTAATCACGTCAACAAAATGATATCTTACCCAGCATGATCCACATGACCCTTGGTCTCTGATCTCGCGAATCGTCGGACACTGAGGCCATTCCTGACGTGAATCAAATTCTTGCGGCAATCGCAAACCTTCTAGTCCAGACGCTTTAACCGGTGGCAGGTAATTTTTATGTTCGGGAAGCACACCCATCAGTCCCCGGATGTAAGATAACTGCACATTTTCCCCAAAGTTCCTACCCGCTTTCCAAGTGGTAGGCACGCTGTTTATTAAATTTATAAATTCATCTGATAGCGGGTGAAGTTCAGCCGCAAAGGCAATGGCATTTGACGTTAAAATAACTGAACATAATAGTAACATCTTCATGATAACAAATCTGGAACATAAAATAACGGCTAGGTAACTATATAACTAGACTTAGACTAAGTTAATGATCAATAATGAGGTGTTTACCAATAATTAGATACTTATAGGTATAAGAAATAATTTGGGTAGGTTCTTTAATATCAAAGATATTAAGAGTTCCATTAATTATCAGAACATACTACGCTACTACGCATACACATTTGAATCGCATTGTCTACGAAAATAGCGTGAATCATTGTTGCCTACTTAAACAATCATTTTAATCAACCATTAAACAAGTAAATAAGGAAAAAGGAGCTATAAAACAATTAAACTATCTAACGCAAATGCGTATCGATAGGTATAATTTGTTGCACTATTTGAAAGTACTAAAAAATCAATAATAATACCTACTTACCTGCGCCTTAGATGTCTACGTTTGTATCTAGTTGTTGACACTACGATATTTAACCAAAATAAATATGTTGTGGATCGACAAAACTCATTATCGTAATGAACTAATTTTAGCTAAAACCGTAAATAAACAAATTACCCCGTAATAACATGACATATCCGCAGCTACAATGTTGCCAAATTTTGCAGAGAAATTTTTTATTTATATACACTACGCCAATAAATTAGAGGAACACCAATGAAACACAACTAAAAACTGTAATATCTTTTTATTGCCTTCTATAACATGACTTCTGTAACATCTTATTTGTCAAACAATAACAATATTTCGCAATTTAAGTGACAATATTAAAAAAATCTCAAGGAAAACAATTTAAAAAAAAACAGTTTCCAACAGTCAATAATGGAAAATCGCTATAATTAAACATATTCAGCCTTTGAATGTTCTTTTTAGAACCCACTCTTCCTCGAGAGCTATAGCGAGTTGTGGCAACGTTTCTGGAGGGTCCCGTCGATTTCTAATCGCTCTATCCCGTTGATCCCACAAGTGCTCAATTAGAATCAGATCGGGGCTGATTGCTGGATTACTCCATCACTGAATAGCACTCGTGACTATTGCTCCAGTCCCCAATCAACACCTTCTTGAGCATATACTTAACGCCGTGTTCTATGTTGCACAATTGACCGTGGTTTTCGAAGTGGCCTTCTGGCTCTTTCCCTTCCCGCAACCTTTTTCTCATCGTCTCCGTGCCAGCTTGAAGTCCATGGGCCCGTCTAAGGTCACTCTGTAAGTCCTTGGCCGTAGTAATATCTCCTGTGCAGCAGTAGTTTTGCGTTTTCGGCCTTGTCCGGGTTTTCTCCTAAAGCTCCCTGTCACTATGTATCTATCGTAAACTCTGGAGACAACAGACGGACTAACATTAAATCTTCCCGCGAATTAACGAATTTTTTTCCCTTCTTCAATTAAAGTTACAACTCTTGCAACTTCGACTTCGCTTAAGTGCTTCATTTTTTGTCACTATTACTGGAAATGACTTCAAAGAAAACTTCAAACTTCAGAAGTAAGAAGACTTCAAAAGTAAAATGACATTTCGAGGCAATTGTTTTATTTACCATAGCAACCACACGTACGTGCCGAAAACCTGCAGATTGGCTTAGTACGTAAAAATTTGTTTAGCATAAAATACTTGGTGTTAATTTATCACATACCAAAGAAATAATTACTATTAATAATATAGATAATTCAAATTATATATACATTTTGATATCTGTTCCTCTTGGGTTTGTAGCAATTCATTACATAGAGAAATAAGCAAATAGATGAATAACAGTTGTATATCTGGGCATATATACGGAAACGAACCACTTAGAAGTTGTACAAGTTCTTTCACCTTCATTGAAGATCTCCAGAGTGATGGACAATTTGTTTTATTGATCATTTATACTTGAATTTAAAATATTAATACTTTATCATTTTCAGCGACATTTTGTGACATTAGTTTCGACGGAACTGAAATTCACAGAAAACACAAACCTTATTCTACTATAAATATTTGTTCTATTTGAACATATTATATATTAAGGGTAATTAATATTAAGTGTAAGTTTGATAATTCAACCCTATCTTGTAGATGATAGTCAACTATTTTTGAGTTCTGTTTTTTTACGTTTCTTGCATTTACAGCGTCTCTCTTGAATATGGTTATCTACAAAACTAAATGATATAAATTAATGATTTTTTGACATCTAAACATTTTTATCAACCAATCAGAAGTCTATCTATTCAATATCATAAGTAAATTTAAAAACAAAGAAACTTCATTTTTTAAATTGCACGCCATATTTTTTTATATCTACATTCATTGTTCAGTCCTTGGTAAGGAAAGTAATATGTGAGAAATTTAATTAAAACTGATTTAAAACATTTTTTTTATTTTAGAAATGTTTTTATTTAATTAATTCAGCAGAAAAAACAAAAATATAAACACCAAAAAAATAATTCTATAATATATTCTAAGTGTTGTCCTTTTCTTACTTGCAGATATTTCAATATTATTTTCTTACACTTATTATTATATATCTATATTATGAGAATGTGGCAACGTGGTAAATTACCGTATGAACTTTATATTGATATGTTTACTGCCACCTCTTGGTAAGAAGTGACATTAGTGGTCGTCTAGTGCTTCGTTCCATGCTGCTCGTTCTAGTATTCGTTCAGCGTATATGGTTGCTCTCATTTGACTTATAAGTTCTGCCGACAGATGTCGACTTCGTGCACATTTTCCTGCAAATTGTCGCCTTATTCTCAGGATACCTACTCAAAGTACGCCGGCTCACATATCGAGCACGTGGATTTGAATTTGAATGAACACCTGCTGCGAGTCCCTGAAATCCGTAATCTCGCTAGTAACTTTTGATGCAAGTCTCACAATCGTAATATTATATCTAAATGCTATTAACAAATGTGGGTTATTATGTGTCAGAGTAAAGATTTGCATCGGTGGTGTGGTCGCCCTCATTATCCACTTCACAATCGACTCGATAACAGTGGCGTGTCGTTGAGTTTACAGGGGCGCACCAGGCGAAAATGTTTCCTTCATTCAACGATTAGGTTTAAACTATGAAAATGAATGTGTCCTCAATTCATGAGTAAAGTATTACTGTAAAAAACATGTAACTAGGTGTACAAAACCCTGTTTGTTTCTTAAATAAATAAAAGACAATCCACGTAAACACTTCTTCAGAGGTAAAGTATAGGTTCTTTCAACAAGTTAACTGAAACGGTTTGCTATTGAAAATTTATATATGCCTATATAAAATCCAATCAGTACAGACATTGTACAGTCTACATTAACAGTACCAAAGCTTAGTTATTTAGACTTACTTTGCAGCGATTCAACAATTATTACTTCAACAATTATAGGAATCCTGGAAAAACACTCTCAAAATAACATGCAGTATTGAACCAAAATTAAATTGGAACCAAAACCTGAACCTGATGATGAAGAAATAGCAAATAAATCAGGTAAATGGACCCCAATAATGATTGATGATAAATTCAAACCTATAATATATTTATTGTAATGTGCTGATTTACTTCGTAAATGTAAAAGCGAAAATCGTTGCATAACAATAAGTGAAGGCGATGTACTGCGATTATTAGTTAACGGGGTAGGCCTGCGACAACTGCGTCCTCAATACCAAGATGGTTTTTACCCCTAATTATCTTGAAAGTACCATGAAGTTCTCCCCAGGTAACGCCCCATGAATTAGCCATGAGCCAATATGGAACGCCATCCTCAACTCCCCATCCCATCACTTTTACAGCGTGACCGGCAATGAGATTTCCTGTCACGTGCTGATACACACCTGGAAATATATATCATCAATGATTTATGATGTATATATGAATAAGTCTGATATCATATCATATAATATACATTTATGGGTATTTTAACAATCATATACTAACCTACAAACAACAAAAATAACCAATAAATGCGTGTGGTTAAAAACTCACAGTTTCATTAATTCGTATAAATGATATACGAGATAACAACGTATTGGTGAAATGTTCTTACACAACAGTGACTAAGAAACACATTTAAATTTTGATGCTTTTACACATGTACCGGGTAAGTCTCTTAAGATTGACACCCCCCTTATCTCACTTATCCTTTGCCGATTTAACTCATTCAAAAAAGGAGTAGAGGTTTTTGATGAATTTTTATAATCTGATTAAAAATCTCGTAAAATATACAGGGTGGAAAATAAAACATGAATAAAACATGATTGAACACCCCGTATATTTTTAGACCAAAATAATGTCCTTAATTTTCTGAATCCAAAAATGTTATTCGTATAAAATGTAAATTGTAAATGTAAATTTACAAAAATTTACAAAAATGTAAATTGTTATATAATCACTTTACCTGTTCGTGAGATATTACTAAAAACTTATCACATTACGGGTGTCATTTATAAAATAAGAACATCACGATACCTCTGGAAACAATGCATATTTGCATTGTTTATTTGTTGACAGAGGTCATCTAGTTTTTTGTGAGATAGTAGTTCACTCTCTTAGATATTAGCGTAAAAAATACGTAGTGTTCGTAAAGAAGCAAGTTATTTTGAAAATGGTATATTCATTGGAAGAGCGAAAAGAGTTACTTGAAATTTATATTCAGTGCAACAAGAATAAGTCTCTTGCTCGGAGGGAGTATGTTAGGTTATTTCGAGAAAGGCTACCTCCTTCCAAAAATAGTTTTAAAAACATTTATGCAAAGTTTAGGAATACCAAATCTCTGAGAGACAAGAAAAGGGAAAGGCGAAGAACAAAAAAAGGACAAGACACAGAACTCAACGCGTTTATTATATTTTGCTGAAAATCCATCCAAATCATCCTATGCCGCAGCAATAGAATTGGATATATCACAAAGAAGTGTGATAAAAATATTACATCGCCATAATTTTGAACCATATAGTATTTTGCCCATTCAATATTTAGACGACAACAACCTTCAAGACAGCAGAAACATACTTGATAGAATAGAGGGAGATTATAAGTTTCTAAGTCATGTCTTTTGGACTGACGAAAGCAGTTTTTCTACTGCGGGAATTTTTAACAGAAAATATGCACATTACTGGGCAGCGGAAAATCCACATATTGTAAAAAAAAATAAAAAAACAAGGATACCAAACTGTAACCAAACTGTGGTGTGGCATCCACAATGATGCTATTGTAGGTCCTGTATTTATAAATGGGCCCTTAAATGCACAACGTTATGTGGATATTCTTCAACATCCAGTTGAAAATTATTTAGATAATATTAATTTAGTGGACAACAGATCTGTTATTTGGCAGCAGGATGGAGCACCACCACACTCTGCAAGGAACGTCACCGAATACCTAAACAGAAAATATCCTATTTGGATAGGAAGGCACGGTGTTATACATTGGCCCGCTAAAAGTCCGGACTTAACACCTATGGATTTTTTTCTCTGGGGTACGATAAAACAAGATATATACGAAACTGGGGTTTTTAATAATAGGAATGAGTTAAAAGAGTGCATACGTTTAAAAATTGAGGAATTAAACCAAAATGGTGATATATTTCAAAGGGTGAGAAGCAATTTTATAAAGCGATGCCAAATGTGTATTCAGAATGGTGGTGGTTACGTGGAAAATATTTAATTACGTTACGTGTAAATAAATAAAATTGTGTTCCACTATTGTGTTACTGTATTAATATTGCCTTTTATTTGTTTTTATTAGGCTTATGTTGTTTATTGTTATTACTCGTTACTGTTATTGTCCCCTATATATTATTTATTTATTATCTCAATAAATGGCATTGTTTCCAGAGGTATCTTGATATGTTTTTTGTATTATAATTGACACCCGTAATGTGATAAGTTTTTAGTAATATCTCACGAACAGGTAGAGTGATTATATAACAATTAGATATTTTTTTTATTCAGAAAATTAAGGACATTATTTTGGTATAAAAATATACAAGTTCCAATATGCAAGTTCCTTTTGAAAAAATCATGTTTTATTTTCCACCCTGTATATCTTACGAGATTTTTAATATCCGTGCTCAGATTATAAAAATTCTTCAAAAACCGCGTCCACTCCTTTTTTGAATGAGTTAAATCGGCAAAGGATAAGTGAGATAAGGGGGTGTCAATCTTAAGAGACTTATCCTGTACATTACACAAGTCGATGAGTATCTACATATTTTAAACACAAGTCTCTTTCAACGAGATATATTATTCTGCAGATCAGCCTACGCCTGTTTTCATCAGAATTTTAAAATGAGCATTTGACACTATTATTTTCAGTAGACAATAAAACTTTATACAACACTTACCCTTCTTGTAATGAACGAAGTCTTCGTAAACCTCAAACGCTGCCTCAACTGGACCATTAGTCATGATCTCTGTTTGAAGCTGCTCTACGTCGCTAGAAAGCGAATAAGTCGTCTTTCCGAAGTGTTTGTCTTTAGCGTAAGGGACATTGTATCCTTCTTCACACATTTTTTTACATGTTGGTGTTATGTCATGTGATACTCTGCTACTAATAAAGGACGGCATCGGAGGAATTTCATATGGCCTGCAACCCTAAAAAATCCAAATTAAATTAACTCCTTACCAAAGAAAGAAAAAATAATATATTTTCTCTATCAATTCGCAATTCCGTTTGTTCAATTCGCCAAAAACACAACATATCACGAAGGAATAAACCAGAATCCATATGAAGCCCTGTTTGGCGTTAAAAAAAGAGGCATAGCATCGTCATCTCTCCCTCGCGGGCAAATTGCAAACATTGAAACCGAAGAACAGTTAGAAGCCTATGTTAACACTTTCGAAGAAAATTTGGGTAGTGACCATATTGATGACCATATTTCAGATGGAAGCGACGTCGATAACCAAAATACCATTGAAGGTAAGCTGGAACTTAGCACGTCTTCATCTCAAGCATTGACTGATCATCAACCTAGCACGTCTTGATCTCAAGTACTGGCTGAACAACAAAAGCTAATTTCTTCAAAGAGAGTAGCCGCAAAAGAGAATATTCTACTTCAAGCAACAAAAATGTTACGCACGTCAAAAAAAAGTTTCCTCCAGCCCAAATTGGTGATACCGTAAGAATTCAAGTCCCTAATGTCGACCGTGGTCGTACAGACCCTCGAAATGTATTAGCGGTTGTTGTTGAAATAGGTACCTTGAAACATCTTTTCACCCGTAATCAGTTCGTAATTTGTAAAAAAAGAGAAGTTACTTTCCATGGATGAGGTTTCGATTCAAGAAGTGTCGTTAAGAGAAGCAGCTTGTGCTAATTCAGAAAGTGGAGGGCAAGGCTATACACATTGCAATTGCAAAAGGAAATGTTCGACGGCTAAATGCAGCTGTAAAAGCAAAGGCCTTTTCGTGCAAATCGAAATGTCATGGTAGTTTAGGTTTTTGCAATAAATAATAATTTCATACATTTTCTTGGTTTTTGTATATTTCAGTTTAAAAATTAAAATGTATGTGTATGTTTATAATATTGACATTATTTTGGTTATGTTTCGTGATTTGCAATATTCTACTGTTTGTGTTAAGTTAAACAATTTCCTTAAGTTTGTTGGAAAACTTTTCCCACGTCGTTTTAATAAATATATATTACCTATAGTTTTATTTTTGTTTTCCTTTATTAAAAAAATGTTTCTTTTCAACATACACCTAAACCAACGTACATGCTGAATGTTGACATTCACCGGTGTATCTCGACATTCACCGGCTTTCGGTGTTTCACAGTAACATATACAAAAAAAAACTTCTTTTGGGAGATAGTAAATATCAAAGTGTACAAGGTTATACGAGTGCAGTGCGAATAAATGTTACGCAATGTATTACTTAATATGGAAATAATATAAATAATAATTGAGTATTATTACCTGGTGTGATCCATAGTCTCCTCCAGACACAATACCTTCAGAAACCCAGTATTTCCAGCCTAGAGCAGGGATGCCACCCACTTGGCAACCCCCACCACAATTTACGCAACATGATAACAGATCATCAGCAGAAATTCTCACATTAACTGTACCATTCGAATGGATGCATATTCTGTCCGACATGCATTCAACTGCTCCAAAAGCCTGAAAAATTTATAGCATTGACGATGACGAAAGTTTCTTTGCCATTTCTGCCGTCGCTAGTTAAAAGGCGGCAAATGAATTTTTTTTAATTCTGAGATTTTCGCATTTTTAGACTACTCTTAACTAAAATCCAAAAATATTTTGATAAAAAAAATACGATTTTTGAAATTTTAAAAAAGCGGCAAGTGATATAACATGGTTTTGTAGTAAAAAACAAGCATGGTTTTTAGTACAAAATTAATAACTAATTTAACGATATTTACAGATGATTTAAGTTCTACAATTGACAATTATTGTGGCCAGACATTTAGATTTTGCAAAAGCTTTTCACAGAGTAAATCACGATATTTTGTTAAGAAAGTTACAAACTTATAAATTTTCTAATAATTCGCTACTGTTTTAAATCGTATTTGACATATAGTTCTCAGCAAATAAAACATTAGACCACTGAACCTTATTTGACTAAAACTGGCGTGCCTCAAGGAAGTAACCTGGGACCGTTGCTTTTTCTGTTTTTTGTTAACGACATACCTAAGCATTTAAAGTACTCTAAATGTTTAATGTATGCATACGATATTAAGCTATATAGAGAGGTTGAAATTGAAGTGTTATTTAATAAAGACCTTAATTTTTTAGAACATATTGAGAATATGGTAACAAATGCATACAAAAATTTGGGTTTTATTATGCGAAATACAAAACATTTTTCTGTGGATATTACAAAATTGTTGTACTATTCTTTTGTCAGGTCTAAATTGGAATTTGCATCACAAATTTGGGACCCTGGGACTGTTGAGAGGCATTCGAAACTTATTGAAACCATACAAAACAAATTTCTGTCATACCTATAATATATACTACAAGAAGCATAAAAAATATCCGAATTACAATGACTATTACTTAATAATAACTGAACTGGATTCAGTATATTAAAATTATCAATGAGAAGAAAAATATCTAATGTCTTATTTATTTCTAATATAGTAATTGAACGTGTGTTCCCTAATTTCATCACGATTAAATTATTATAATCCACAGAGAGTAAGACCTAGGAATATTTTATTTTGGTATACTTAGCGAACAAAACTTGCCTGAGAGAAAACTCGCCTGTCGTCAGAATGTACAATATTGTAAACTCAGTTTGTTCAACAATTAATATATTTGAAAACTATCCCAAAAAAAAATAAAAAAACAGTTATACAAATAATTTACAAATAACTTTTTATACAAATAATTAAATGTCCACATTTTATATAGTTTTTTCCCATTTCTGTTTTATTTGTTTTTCTTCATGATTTCTTTACGTTTCATTTGATTTTATATGACCACAGCATATTATAGAATTAATATGTATGAATGGAAGCTTTTGGACTAGGTAGTACAAAAGCTTCCATTCCAAAATATTAGGTACAACTTGTAATATTGTTTGCATAAATAGGATCTTACTATTTATGATTTAATTACTAAGGTGGGAGTTATTAGAGAACAGTTCAGATGGAAGTTTTATATTGTAGCATGAAATATACTTCGACATAAACTTATATTTAACCGACACGTTGCACCGAGATGGTTATATGGCATGATGCATGACAAAAAAGGTCCTAAAATAATATTTTTTCTCATGGATTTTCATATTGATTCACGTAATAAAATATATCAGTCAATATATTTTATTATATATTCACGTAATAAAATATATACATAGGTATTATAATAAAAATTCGTCTGTACGATTAATAATATTAAATTGGTGGTTCTAAAGGGGGCGTTGTTGAGGGAGAAGATTAATATAATTAATAATTTTTCAACAAACTACAATGAATAAAATCAATGCTTAGTTACGTTTAAGCTATATTTGTTTTAAGCGACTAAATAGAGATAATCTTAAACAATTGCAAGACATATGAACATGTAGGTACGTATTTATGAATGTAACACCATTAACATATATGTAAGTAGCAATTAATGCAAAATTATCAAATCGAAGCAGCGTTTTAATATCGGAACTATTTTCTATTAACCTCATCTCTTAATAATAAACTATATATTATGTAACAGCTTTATTATTTTCCCAAAATCAACATCCGAAAATTTTGATTGCTTAGAAGCTAAGTTTATTAGAAATGATAACTAAAATATGATTGAAACAATAAGAATAACAAAGTATTTCTTTTTTTTTTACTAAGGTGGAAGTTATTAGGGAACAGTTCAGATAGCAGTTTTATATAATAACATAAAATTTACTTCGATATAGGCTTATCACTAACCGACACGTTGCACTGAGATGGTTGAGGATGCATGACAAAAAGTTCTAAAAATATTCTAAAATAATATTTTTACTTTTTCATGTAGATTTTTCTACTGATTCATGCAATAAAAAATATTATTATATACAAATGTATTATAAAAATGTTGTGTCTAGTATGATTACTAACATTAAATTTCTAAATATTATCTAACTTCATAGGGGTAAAGAGCGATGGTACCGCTCGGCCCCCTCTTATCGAGGTTACATTTATAGCCAAGGATATTGGCGTCTAACTTCATGCTAAACTGTTAGCAATGCCGGTTATTAATGTATTCGAATCAAGAACTTACCCAGCATGAGCCGCAATGTCCCTGGTCTCTGATGTCCTGAATTGTCTGACACTTCGGCCATTGCTGACGTGAATCAAATTCTTCGGGTAAACGTAAACCTGTCAGATTATGCGTTTTAACTGGTGGTAGAGCATTTTTGTGATCAGGATGCACACCCATTAAATTTTTTATGTAAGACAATTCTATATCTTTCGCGAAGTTCCTGCCCGCTCTCCAAGTGGAAAACTTTTTGTTTATGGAATCGATGAATTCGTCTGATAGCGGATGTAGTTCAGCCGAGGATGAAAAGGGAGCTGACGCTATTACAAAGGCACAAAATTGTAATATCTTCATCGTACCAGATCTAAAACCCAAACGTTACTAATGTCCATACTTATCGTTACTTTAGGTCCTTAAATAATGTCAGAAAGTCATAAGGTTTACTTAATTGATGGTGAACCAATATTAAATACAACTAAATATTGCTTAAAAAAACTCTAAAACAAGAAAATTGTCCAAGGCAATGGAAGGAATCGGTTGAAAACTATTTGAAAACGCTATATCGATATTAACTGCTTACGTGTTATATATATCTGCGGTACCTAGGAGCTTTATGGACGTTACCAATGTAAATCCTAGCTGGGAATGCACTGACAAAGGCGTCACCTGTGAGCTTATTTATGCTAAAATCGTAAATACATAAATTCCCACATAAAAAATTACGTATCTTTGGATAGTGCAATGTTGCCACTTTTCAATTGCCAGTGAATAAAGTTATTATGATAATAATGAGTATAGGTAATTTATTATGATCGTTACATTGAAATAACAAGCATATTTAATTTGATTAGAAAAAGCTTTAAATTTCTTTATAGAAATTGATTCACTAGTAAAAATAAATAAACTGATCACGTGGGTTTCGAGATTAAATAAAATCCCGATATATTATTCAACGAGCAATTAATGATAAAAATCGCCAAAATCGTCTGTTGTCAAAAAGGCGTTATTTTTAATAATAACTGTCGTTTTTTTTAAATATATACTTCTTTTAGAAGAAAGAAGTGTCGTCGCAAACCTACATATTGGGTTGGATCCCTTTTATCCCGAAGAGAAAATTATTATGCCACATATTTGATTAGAGATCTTCCAATTGATGATATTCAACAGGGAAATACGTTCATCATTTTTTGATAATTTGTTGATAATGTTGGGCTCCGGGTTTGAAAATTTTATTAAATTATTGGCCACAAAATTTCTAAATAAAAAGAAAATTTCATAGATTCAATTTCAATTCATAGATTAATTGTACCGGAAGTATTCCTCAACGAAGTTCTACAGGAATACATAAAAGTAAGTGTCACTAAAATTGAAAATAAAAACACAGTACTTAAACAAAAACGTAACTTTAATTGTTATTCTCATTATAATTCCACAATAATAAGAAACTTTACACAAGCCGAAAGTGTAAAAAACACAAAAAGATGTTAAATAATGAAAATATTTTAAATCCAAAATATTTGCATCTACGTGTTCATAGTTCATGCTATAAAAGGTCCATGTTTTTAATTTTTTTCTTTGTTTTCATTAAAATCTAAATATATTAACGTGTTTTTAATTCTGTGTTTTTAATAAATGTAATATTTATTTTTAATAATTTTCTTTTTTTAGATCATAATATCGCTATTGTATGTCTTGATTTACCTAGAATATATTTTTTAGTAATTTTTTATAAAGGAAAGTAATACAGTAATATTTTTAAAATGATTCGGTAATTGCTTCTATATCCTCAGAGCTTGAAAAATGAAGTATTTCTCTCCCAATGTTTTAGCCATAAAAGGTACATACCACCTAAATATGTCTGTCGGGTATCATATTTGTGTTCAGGTAAGGTGTGCGAGGCTTTATTACGATGATATTTAATATTTACCTTATAAAAGTATAGCTGTCGATTGTAAAATAATGTAGACCTTTATATAGTAAATCGGATGGACCTTTATATAGTAAATACATTCAATATTTACTTAATATTATTCTAAGGAATCTTTTTGTAGATTTTCCAATGGACTTAAATATATTATTAATGCGCTTCCCCAAACTAATATACAATCATTCAGATGGCTTTCCACTACAGCATGGGAAAGTATTTTTAATTGTTCCACGTTTAAAATAATTTTTATATATTTGAATTTGTAGATTATTATATGTAACTTTTTGATGAGATATTGAATATGTACATCCCACTTTAGATGAAAATTTGTATATACGCCTACATATTTAATGTTTGATTTAGGTAGAATATTACATACAGTTTCCCCATCCACTATATTGAAGTTTGTGGAAGAAGGTCTGTTTGAGTTGCTGCAACTTCGATAAGTCGATAAAGATTCCCAAACATGGTTTACTTTGGTGGAGAGCTGAGTATATTTTTGTGGTTAGATCTAATAATGCATCCTTCTCTGAAACCAAACCGAGATTTGGACAGTATTAGACAGTATTAAATAGAATATTATTTAATTAAGAATGATGTTAGTCGTAGGTACTTTATTGATTTTTTCGAATAGTTTTCACAAGTGTCTTATAACATAAGATAGTGGTCTGTAATTTATCGGAATAGTTTTATTACCGTTTTTGTATATCGGAATTATTACAGATTGCTTTAGGGCTGTAGGCCATCTTGCCAGTTCTATACATTTATTAAGCAGATGTTTTAAAGGTTTTATAATATCATCTGAAATAGATTTGAGCACTTCCGCTTGTATATTATCTAGTCCTGGTAATTTTTGTTTCTTTAACTTGTTTCTTAACATCTCTAGTTCATTTTCATTTGTAGGTAATAGAATCATAGAGTTTCTTAATGATATTGCATTAGGTTTGTAATTCGGGTTCTATTTTAATTTTACTAGCAAGACATTCCGCCATTTTTGGATACGTTGAATTAAATTCGTTAGCAATATCTTTCGCGTTTGTTATTATTTTAGCATTTTAATTTTTTAATGAATTAATATGGTAATTATTTATGTTTGTCTCGCTAATTTCTTTCACGGTCCTCCACATTTTTTTAAATATGTTCTTTACGTATTTATAATATTTTTATAATAGTCAAGTTTTGTTTTTTTATTTAATCCGTAAGCGCGTTTCTGTATCTCTTATATTCGCCTTTTAAATCAATATTATTTGAATTTTAAGTTTCTGATACATTTTATTTTTCTTATACATAGCTTTTCCCAGCCCATTTGTTATATAACGTGTTAATTTTGTGTTTTTTCTTCTAATTATTTGGAAACTAGTTGAAACTTTTAATGCTTTATTTACAATATCTAGAAATTTTGTTGTTGCAGAGTCAACACTCGAGGCTGTATATACACCGAACACTAAGATATTTTATGTTTTGTAAAACGTGTGCCATCTCTATTCACTTTACCCTACATTCAGGCGTACATACCCTACATTCAAAATTTGGCATTCGAACACGAGTATTACCTATTTTATTTCTTCGTATGTAACACAGTAATTTAGAATGTTTCATTATGTAAACTTTTTACACACACGAGGTAAGAAAGAAAATATTTTAATGGAACCTGGTAAATACAAGGTTTATATAAATCTGAAATATCAGAATAACCCACACTTAAAACGATTGGGGTTATTTTTCGACAATATGCAGATTTTCGACGAGGAAATGTAGTCTGCTCTAAACATATATGAAATATATTACACTCAGTGTTCTCAATTTTCTTTGTAGGCGACACAAAACCTATAATATTTTATCGGCTGGTGATATTACATTCAATCACTATTAGTACACGGCGTGTCCCAACAATAAAATGTTATTCTCTTGTAAGATAATCGTGTTCAGCAAAATTATTGCGTGGGGGATATCTACTTCAGTTTTTTTAAACGCCAGTGTTGGACTGATAAGAAACTTTTTAGTACATTTGTTAATATACATAATGGCATTATTAAATTTATATACCTACCTTTAAGAGTGTACATATTTTATTAGTATTGATAAATGCCATGTTTCCATAACTCTATTGGGTTCACATGACAAAGTTTTCTTGAAAATACTATTTTGTTACTACAGACTAATAGCTCAGGCGCTACATTGTAGAAGTTGTGACAGTTGAAAAAGTTGAGACATTTTAACAATAATTCCAACAGTGTGTTGTTTAGTCTGTAGTTCATTAGGTCAGTTCAAAAAGAGAAGTATTTTCCCTATTACCAGGTCGAAAACGAGACAAGACTCGAGACGATACTTTAATCTCGATACTTTAATACTTGATTAAGTCTCGCAAAAGTCTCGCAGTATCACAAGACTGCTTAACAATCAAGTCGGAAAGCCAAGAACGTTGTTATTATAATATTATCACGTTTGAAAATCGAACCCACTTGAAGAAGTACATAAATTAGTGATAAACTTCAAAGCATTAAAAAAAAAACTGGAAGGAGAAAAATATGCGACGCTACCGATGCGATGGTCGCAGTTTCAACAAATTTATTAATTGATAAACTAGAAAGTAAAATACACGAATAGGACATTAAAGCTGACCGAAATAAAGTTGATGAACAGCTTATTATGGGATTTCAGGCAGCCCGCGATAAAATTTTAAAACACTATCAGTAAACTAATTGGATCTTTGCTTTAATTTTAATTTTGGACCCTCGGCATAAGTTAGAAACTTTCGACGTTACCACGTGGGGCAATGTTTAAAGAAAACATTACTCACAAAATTTGAGGATATTTACAACTTATTTTTTTTTAAATTGGAAGGCGAAAGATCGAAATAAAAAGAAGCGGCAATAAATTCTAAATCTGATACTGAGAAATGCACTTTTAGATTTCGTAATAGATTTTGATGCTTGATAAGAGAGGGAGTCGTCATCGCCAAATAGAGGAGTAATGGAGGAATTTCAGATATATATTTCGTTGCCACTAGGCGACAGAGCAACCAATATATTACAATGGTCGATAGATCATGCTTCAAAATTTCCAGTTTTAAGTGCGATGGCAAGGGATTTGCGATGGCAAGGGGAAAAGTCTAAAAGTCTTAAAACTGAGTCTAAAACTCAGTTTTAATCGTCTCCGGATGATGCCAACTTGGTTGGCGAAACGCGCGTCGAGCGAAGTGAAAGTTTTTTGGTGTTTGTGGAAACTACTCCGAGTGTTTTAGTTACATCAAAGGTTCCAGCCCTCTCCAGTAGCGGCAATGGTGCAAAATTTCTTAGAAGCTCCGGATATCACTACATTACAATGGCCTAGCCATTAAAATTTTCCTTCGTTTCCATAATTGGCAAAGTTGTGCAAATAAAGTGTAGTAGAAGGATAGTATTGTCAATTAAATGGGGTAGGCCGGAAGGAACTGAATGGTTAGAAATAAAACAAGTAGTTGAAAATACAATGTATATAATGTGCTATTGATGTAACTTTACAATGAATATAAGCGTATTCAGTAAAGAATCGTCATTTTAAAGATAAATAACGTCTGGTTCGTGCATGTATGCCAAATGTACATTATTGAAAATATCTAGTTGTACAATTTTTATATGTTACTCTAATTAATTAATCTCATATACTTTGTAGATAACACTATATACCTATATTATAAGCAAAACTCTGAACTATGAAACAATGTATGTACAATATACCAATAGAATTATATAAAAAGTATTTCGAATATATGTATGTACGCTGATTCCTACACATTACATGATATCCTCAGATAAAGCAATAGTACCAAAGCATCTTGGACTTAAAATATAATCGATACCTTTCTCGAGTCTCCCTAGAAAAATATATACTCCACTTATTTTAGATATGTTTAATAAGTGTACCTACATCTCAAAATATTGGACCACACCGCAGTCTTTATTCTACAAGTTATAGCTCATAGCGCTAGACAACACATCGAGTTAATTCGATATGTAGACAAACTAGCAAACTGGACGGTTTACACTAATCTACAAAAGCAAACCGGTTATGCATTGCTCTTCCTCCGGAGTTTCTATCTGCACGGCGTCGGTGTTAAGTTTTTACTCCAAAAAGGGCACGTCAAAATCGTTCACCAAAAACAATCAATCAGAAGTGGCAATCAGTGCAACTAGAAGGTTCATAAATGTAAAGACAAGGAACCACTTCCAAAATATCCTCTATGTATTTTACATCAGTTTTACATGAAATAAATTGGTCTGCTAGTAGTATTATGTAGACAGAATGAAGACATATTTTTTTAAAAATTTCCCAATGTGAAATCTCTCTTCATCGCTACTCATGAAAAAATGGGAAAACAAGTCTATAATAGAGGATATATCAGGAGGTTACTAGTTCAAATATGCCCCCTAAATGTTCTAGAGATGCGCGTCAATGCTATAATTAGTATTTCAATATCAGAGTATTTGAATAAGATATGTACAACCTTGCGGTAATGGATTGCGGCAAGGTTGTACCATATTTATATTTAAAATATATTTGATTTCAGAATAGAAATTGGAGATAAAAGGCTGTTTACGTTACACTTTGCTGACGATAGCAGAAGATGAAGATGACATATATTACATGTTTAGAAAACTAGACGAGGAATACCAAAAATGGGGTTTAACGATAAATACAGATGAGACTCAATATATTGTTGTCAGAGGTGTAATCAGAGATTTAATACTACCGAATTTGAGGATTGAACAACTTATGGGCATGGTCGCATTTATACGGGGCGAGGACGTCCCGAGCTCGTAGGCATAAATATCGGATTATTTGTTAAAGCAGGAACGTGAGCGCCGCAGTGCGTTACTAGAGAATATTTTTATACATTATACGTTGTGTAAAGTATATTTTGTAAGATTTGGAAGTTTATTTTTGACTTTTTGAGAGTGTCCATCGTTAGTGAATTTTAAAATGGGGAAAACAAAAGACATTGTTTGGAAGTATTGCCTTTCTATAAGAAACAATATTTACATGTATTGCAGTAAAACGTTTTTTAAAAATACGTCCAGGATGAAGGTATATTTAAGTAAAGTTTGTAAAAACTGTCCTAACCAAGTCAAAAGAAAATTTATGCAGCGTGACGAAGAAGAAAATGCCTCATAAAACGACAATGACAATGATTGTGTGTTGGAAAATGAAAGCATTTTGAGTGCATTCAGAGGCAATAATAGTGGAATTATTCCACTGTTATTGCCTCTGAATCAGAACGGTCAGTTCCAGAAATACCACCACAACCGTCAACCTCAAGTTTTACAGCTACTACTATTAGCAGTTCCAGTATTGACATTGATCTCGAAATGCCGCTCCCTAAATTACCACAAAATTGCTTTCCGATTTAGAACACTTGTGGGGCATATCTGTCATCAAGCATATCTGTCATATGCTTTATCTTATTTGCGAGACGAAAATTTTATAAACTGTGTCGTGACGCGACCTTGAAAAATCACTCTTATGCGGCCAAAGAAGTATTTACTTAAAAAAATTGCCCAGTCGTGTCCCCTCACCACTTTAGCATGGTTTGCCCAGACAGGGGTCAAGGGGGGAGGAGGGAACGATCAATTAAAAGTAAGGGGAAATTTTAGGCTATTATGAAATAATTATGAGGCCGTAGGCTGGGAGTGGTGGGATAATTAGGAAAAGGGGGAGAGGGGGAAATTTTTTAAAATGAATACTGACCGATCTTAAAATGGCATGATGGCACGATGGCATTAGCGAATATTTTTTTGTTCCAAACAAATGCCCAGCGCGCAAAAAAAAACGTTTCGACTGTTTTTTCAGACGGTATTTCCGAAATGGCGGAAGGGGGGAGGGGAGAAGTAATTTTAGCAATCGGCAGCTTTTTTTTGGCCTTTAATTATAGCCCAACTAGATCAAAATCGGATTATTAGGAAGGGAGCTAAGGAACTTAAAAATTTTTACTATGCAGAACGAGAACATTTTTCTTTTTCTCTTTTCAAATCAAACGGCGTTGCGTCAACTTTGTTTGTTTTTAATCTACTAATCGAAAAAAGGAGGATGTTTTGAATTCGATTCGTGTATTTTTTTATGTATGTTCATCCAATACTCTGGAGCGGTTTAAGCAAATTCAATGTTATTTACTGGATACCATAGAATATCATCGGGAGGTGGTCCCATTGAAATTTTAACGATTTGGGACTTCCGTTTATAATGGTTATAGTGGTAAGTCGATGCCAACTTTGCTATGTTAAATGGAATTTTATATATTATTGAATTTTCAAAAAGTTGATTCAAAGGTAAACCAAAAATATGTAACCTATACCAAAAGCAAAAGCGTTTCTCAGATATCTGACATTTTATAAAAAAATATGACGAGTTTCTGAAAACGTTTTGACACTTGTTTTTCGACACGTACAAAGCGCACTATCTGTGGTACCTTCTACAATTTAAATAATTAAAAAAAATAAAATACAAAGTTATAAAATACCAGTCGAAAAAAAAGCCGTCGACTGGTAAAAAATATTTATATAGGGTAGGTAGTAGCTAGAGGGTGTCAGATCTATTCCTAGTGTTCCACTATTTTATTAAGTCACGTGCTTGTCAGCCATATTTGATTTTCGTATTTTTGCATGAGTGGCGATGGGGAGAGATTTCACATGGGGACATTTTTTTAAATGTCTTCATTCTGTTCCTACTAACTACCTCTGCTTAAAGTGCAAATAAAATAGGGTACAAAAATGTACCAACCGCGTGAGATTGAATCTCGTCATTATTTACAACGGTCGATGAAATTACCAACAGTAAATCTAACTACAGTATTTGATCCCGCATTCAACATACCTGAACGAATTATACTGATAAGCGGCCTTTGGCCAGCGTGGAAGAAACAGTTGAAACCATTATATACAAACAAAACTACATTGATCTATTGAGCTACAGCAATTACATTGGTTGTTTGGGAGCACATCAAAATGGAAATCTTAGGTGTTAGTCTAGTCCACGAGGGTATTGAAGTCTTCTAGAAATGATTTTCGTAGCTTCTAATCTCAAAGTGCAAACGAAAATCACAATTTGTGGTTTCAAGGCGCTGACGCTGCTTCTTCTAACAATCATCAATTTCTTGGGAGTTCCCAATAGAAACAAAATAGTTCAGGAGTTCAATATGCGCTTACTGCACGCTGCGCTGTTTTTTCAACGAGTTCACGATGAATTTTTCGGTAGAGAAGAAAGAGTTCTGGAGTTCACAAAAAAAACATAGTTCGTAAAATTAATAAAAAAAATTTTTCGAATTTTTTTTTATTTTCTTCTATGCAATAGCGATTGAAGAATTCGATCGAATCTCAAAAAGAAAAGGTTATATTGCGATAAATGCGATTTTTATTGTAAATTATACGATGGAAAAATGCGTGATTTTTATTAAAAGATATTTCGAAGGAGTTCAAAGGGCTTCTGATGAGAGTCCAGAATGGCGAACGTTCGTTCGTAAGAGTTCGTTAGAATACCGAAAGAAAAATGCGATTTTTATTGCAAATTTCATGATTGAAAAATCGAGATTTTTTGAAAAAAATGTCAAGGAGTTCAAAGGGCTTTTGATGAGAGTTCAGAATGGCGAACGAAGAGTTTGTGCGAATACCGAAAGAAAAAAATGTCTATATCAATAAATGCGATTTTTATTGCAAAGGACCCCCCCGCACGGAATATACGGAAAATGGCCCTCGGTGAAAATGTCGAAAACGCGTTGCGAAAGGGCGGGAGGGGAGGGGAGCTTCAGGGAGGGGTGGGGACATTTTATGAGGGTATATGAAAAGCTCCCCGCCCCTCCCGCTCCTTCGGACCGTGTTTTCGGACCTCGGGCCCATGGAGACTTTTGATCAGCATCGATTTTTGGATAATATCCTCGAATATGGGACATTTTCACCGAGGGCCATTTTCCATATGTTCCGTGTTCTTTCATCATTGAAAAATCGAGATTATTTGAAAAAAAAATTTCCAAGGTTTTAAAAGAGCTCTCCATTTTGAACTCGCCTGAGTGTTCATTCTGGTCGCCATTCTGAACTCTCATCAGAAACCCTTAGGACTCCTTGGAATTTTTTTTTCAAAAAATTCCAAGATTCCTCGATTTGTTCAATCATGAAATTTGCGATAAAAATCTCATTTATTGGGATAGAACTTTTTTTTTCGGGATTTGCTTGAACTCTTCATTCGCAATTCTGAACTCTCCAATCTGATCATGAAATTTTCAATAAAAATCGCATTTATTGCGATATAATTTTTTTTCGTTCGCCATTCTGAACTCTCATCAGAGGCCCTTTAAACTCCTTCGAAATTTCTTTTAATAATAATGGCGCATTTTTCAATCGTATAATTTACAATAAAAATCGCATTTGTCGCGATATAACCTCTTTTTTTGGGATTCGATCGCTATTGCATAGAAGAAAATAACAATAAAATTCGAAAAATTCGATTTTTTTAATAACTAGCTAATTTTATGAACTATTGTTTTTTTTGTTGTGAACTCCTGAACTCTTCTCTACCGAAAAAATCATCGTGAACTCTTTTTCGTTGAGAAACAAGTTAGCGCCCCGTAAATGGGTTTTCGCGATTTGTCGACCTAAATTGCTAGAACTATTGCTGTTTTCCACATTGAACTCCTGAACTATTTTGTTTCTATTGGGAACTCCCAAAAAATGGATGATTTTTAAAAGAAGCAGCGCCAACTTCACAGGACCCTTCAAGGCTTCAAGGTCTATACTATGTACACTGACGAGCAGAAAGTTCGAGTAGACCAGTAGTAGAAAGTAAACTATCGTGTATACTAAGCAATAGTACAGGAAAAACTGAAAACCATTTTAAAGACTCATGAGATTTCAAAAAATGTATTGACAATATAAAAGTGGTGATATCTCATTAGAAATAGCCGTAAATAATAGTTGAGTTTGAATGTTTATAAAGTGTATTTGGATGTTGGATATTACACTTATTTTTTCATTTGCACATTTTAAATTGAAACTTCGTTAGTAAGAGTAATATTAGAAGTTTTGAAAACATTAAGGTACTGTTATCTCCTTTAAAATAGTTTTCGTTCTCCACTCGAAGGAATTTATTTCGCGTACTTGATTTGAACTGGCGTGCCACCGAACGTTCGAGACAGCCAGCGCTTCTAGAAGAAGAAAAGCAGTCTACCCTGAGCAATGGCGAATGCGACGTGACAGCCTGTTGCTCTCCGCAAATATTGTAACAAAATTAAATTAATGATTCAATATTTAGAGTAAATGGTCGCCGAGTTTGTTGACGCTCTAACGTTTATAGTCCGTTTTGTGCCGCCCAGAAATCGCTCTGAGCGGGTAGTTCTAAGTGGATTTCACGGTACAGATGTGCTCCCAACATGCAAAGCCAGGTGGTATTAAAAGAGGGTTGGTGACTACCAATTACAGAAAATTTGGCTAGGCCAGTCAGTACGTGAACTGGCAAAACATACAAAATGTATCAGTCTAAGGTTCTGATAGAAAGTTTATAAGGCCAAAAATGGTAAGAAAACTAGCTCTGCACTATACGAAACTATTTGCTACTGCAGAGCGACTAGTGTGGAAGTGAGGATAATTAGAGCCACTTGTTCCTCAAGCTACCCATTCTCCTCCCCCACATTAAGTTATATCATACTATCGTCCCCTGCAGGTGCTGAGGATCTGCCGTGGGCGTGGTGGGTAGCGCCGTCTGCTGAGCGGCGGCGGCCGCCGACTGCGACTCCCCGTATGCCGAATTAGGCACGTTGTAGCCTAGGTTGAGCGGTTGAGGTAAGGAACTACTAGAACTAGGCAGGCCACTTTGTGCTAAGCTAAGAGTGCTACCGGTGTGGGCCACTGGTAATGAAGGATTAATCACTGCCGCTGTGTTACTACATATCACTGGCGGGCTGTTTTCTTCCGGTGGAGTCACTTCCAAACCGATACTTCCGTTGAGAGCGATCTTTATTGGGTTGTTATAGTTCGTGGAGAAATGCGACAGGCCGATGTCCTCTAAGCTACTCTTTCTCCTACAACTACCTACATTAGTGAGTCCTTGTCTAAGGGAATTCGACCTCCTCAGTAAAATGTCATCTATAACCCGCAAAGAATTAGAGCGACCCCTTTGATATCCGGCCACCGTCGGACTGTCCGGCAAAGAGAGCGAGTTGGATTTGGTGGTAGCGAGTGGCGGTGGTCGTGGAGACTGGTATCCAGAGAGGCCTAAACCGGAACCACGGCGACTGCCGGCTTGGGAGCTAGTCGCCATTTGCTGGAGTAACGTTTGGGAGCAGAAGCTGATGTTGGATTTCCTCCTGCTGTTGTGCCTTTCGAATGTTTTCTGTGCTGAAAATGGACTTGGCCGTACTAAATAGCTGCAAAAAACAAATCGGTTAAAGCGCAACAAATTAAATGCAGCCTGTTATTATAATTAGACCAAAGCTGAAACCCTTGAAAATGGTAAAAAGTGAAAAAAAGTGGGATGAAAGATCGCAAAATCGGTCTTAAAGTATTTTTTTTTCTTTTATTTTTGTTACATTCTCTTTCTTTTCCAATGGGTTTCATCGTACTATTTTTTTTTTGTTGCAAAAATTATCGACCCTGGTCTAAATATACTACCTTTGCTTTTGATTTGAGCTGGCTCTAGAGGACCTTGTCTATTTGGTCACTTTCTTGAAACTCCGCGAACTTTAAGAAGGCATTCTTAGAAATTATAAAAACGTCTTTTTAGCTCGGTAACTCGGAATGTAATCGTCTCACGAAAAAAAAATAGAGGTACTTTTGTAGAAAAATTCTCGAATTTTTTAATAATTTTTTTTCTCTAAAATCTACAAGAATGGCCTTATTTATATTCTCACTTTAATGGAATATATTCACCTCCAAAATTTCAAAATATTCTGATATCAAGTGAGCGAGATATGACGCTAAGTTTGCGACCTCGAGGGACCGCTGCTCGCGCCGCCATCTTAAAAAAATGGCGGCTAAAGATAGGGAACTTTGTCTTATAACTTTGGGAAAAAAGTAACAAAAGTAAATTGGGCAAAGCAAATCGCTGACAATTATTTTCACGGTAGAAAAATGGCCCCTAGAGGGCGCAATTGTTATGGCCAATCAGAAAACGGGATTTTGCTCAAAAATATGCACGTGCCACTCCCACCACTTTATTTTATGTGATAGAGCAAAAGCAAAATACGCTATATCAAAAAAAACTTACAGTAATTACAATAGCAATATTTAATATACCTTTTTACATGCATATTTTTGAGAAAAATCCCGTTTTCTGATTGGCCATAACAATTGCGCCCTCTAGGGGCCATTTTTCTACCGTGAAAATAATTTTCAGCGAATTCTTTTACCTTTTCAGTTTTTGAAAACTTATCTATGTATCTTTTTACTCACATAATATCACCTTCTTCTAACTTGAGATCACAACTCGGATTGATAATTACATAGGAGAGGCTATTTCGTTTTTCGCTCACATCATTATAGTCTATCGCTGGCAAATTCAGGCTTTCCATCCGTGATCGTACCAGGTTCGCAATCTCGGCTCTTTCGATCTGCTGGTTGTGATTGTCTTTAGCTTCGTCGCCCATATTTATTGAATACTAAAAGAGATGTTCAGATAAAATTGGATCAGATTTGGTAGAAATTAATCCAGATCGAAATCTAATTGAGATTTCCGGTAATTCACATAATTTTTTCAAATATAAATGTTAGTATGCCGTTAGAATAGTGCCTAAAAATTAGTAGTCTTACCTTTAGTTGTTATTGTAGTACATAACTATATTAATATATAATTTGTATACGGTGTGTTTTAAGATTTTGACGTTTTGGTTACTACAAGAAAAAACTGAATTTGGTTACTATAAACAAGACACAGCAACGGATAAAACCGAGACGGAAGATAGTATATATGTAAAAATGCGTACGGAATTTGTATAACCCATTCTGATGATGATGTGAGCTGAACCGTTATACATGATAAAGGCATTACTGCCAATACATCGAGTCTCATTATTAGTTCCAACAGCTGATCAGTGGTGGCACGAAGATAGTCGATTATTAATGCGTGGCTTCATTGAGCACTTTGTTTATGACTTAATATGTTGGCTTCGAATATAGATTTCCGTGCTTACATTTTCCATTAAACGGTGAAATATACAGGACACTCCAGCAGTTTTGAATGCTTTCCAACAGAAATCCAGCCCAGATGACACACAATATAATAGAATCAGTTGATAAGAGACAATTGACGTGGTTCGGACGTAAAAACGAAAAATATTGGAATGGACTCCACTAGAATAAAGGAAGAGGTGAGGACCAACAAGAAGTTGGACAGACGACAACCAGGAGGCCATGGATGCGAGAGGCCTGAACACAGATATGTGCTACGATAGAAAGACTTGGAAACTGGGGGGCGGAGAGGCAGCTACAGCTGTAGAAATCCGATAAAAAAAATAAACTTCTTCTCATTCTGACTCGTCAGAAGTACCTGTATCAAAAACTAATGCTAATTTTTCATCATTTTCTGTTTATTTTGATTCGTTGAGTGTATCCTTGACTTGTAGGGGCGTTGGGTCCCCTACGAACCACTAGGTCTATCTAATCTAAAATCTAGGCAACCATGGATGTGACTAATTTTTTGCTAAGGCAACCTAATACTTTTGGGTAAAGAGTAAAATAACCAATTAATTACCACTGGTGTTCCACAAGGCTCAGTTCTGGGACCTATATTTTTTTAAATTTACATCAACTACTTTCTGAATGGATTTACAGGTAACAACTACTCAGAGAGCTAATACTCCTTCCTGTATTGAATTAAACCTGCAAATCCGATAAGATTGCCATGGTCATTCACCAATACCTCCACCAGGTGTAGACTAGTTTCGAGCCGTTGGCTCTCATCAGTACACCATAGGTGGAGGAATTAATGAATGACCAAAACTACCAAAACAGTCAAGCAGACCAAGCAGTAGAGTGCAAGCGAGGGATAACTAGACCCCTCTAGCGGTCTGTTGCTAGTTATCAGCTGCAATCATATAGTTTACCTTACTTTTGGCTAGGATCAAACAAAACATATAAAAATATAAGAAGCACAAAAATACTGGAGCCTGAAAATTCGAAAATATTTGAGCCACCACAGAAAAGCGTCTAATCCCTTGCAGAAACTCTACTAATATAATAATATATTGATGTCATATAATATTACTCTGCCTCTACACTATATAAACGTCAAGCTAATCCAATCTCTAGCGTTATTACCTGTTAATAATTACTACAGCTTTATTTCCTGTTAGTCAAAATCTGAAAACACAGAGTAGCACACAAAATGTGAGCTATGAGATTCGTGAAATCCTAAGTAGAGATCGGTAATCGTTATCAAGTGCCTTATATCCTAGAGTACTAAAACTAAAATATTCTATTAAGTATCATGTTGTTATATGCCAAGCGATAATAGCTTTATTCTATGAATCAGTCAGGGATAGTGTGGGATGCGTTAGAGGAAGTTGCACTCACCATCGAGCTACGTCTGTTAGTACATCCAAGGCAGTTGGTGCCATCCTTGGGTCGATAAGTTACCCCTACTCTATCTGCTCCTAGATCCTCGTCAAGCTAGCAGAAAAGGAAGCCCCACAAACTAAGTACGTGCAACTACTTTTGCCTGTTAGGTTATAATGCAGTTAGGTAGAATGAGTATTATGATGGAAACAATTGAAGAAGCTGTTCTAGCCAGATGCTGGCACATAAACTGATCAACAAAATAAACTCTAAATTCTAAGGTCCACCTCAAGTAGATAATTTATCTTTAATTCGACCAAATTGTTATTCTTTGGGTCGGTTGGTAAGTGTCACTTAATTTATGGTTTTCGGTATGTGTAAAATTGCCAAGCATTACCCCGAAGATAATATTAGAATAATACTTTCAGAAAACGTAGGAGCAGCTAACTAATTAATACAGAAAGAGTATCTTAGAAATACCATAATTGTATTGTTTTGGAGAACGAAGAATCTAAGCCTAAGAAGAGTTTTTCCCTGGGTTTCTTCTTCATATGTGCCGTGGGGTTCCTCCACAAATATTGTTATTATTTATCCATGTCATGTAAAATGTTTAGTTCTTATTTTGCAACCAGATGTCGTTAGTGTACGGGAATAGTTTCCTGAGATTATGTAAGGGTTAAAGTAGATCCCGTAGGATTGGTTGAGATTTTACCCCCGGTAAGTGATTCTCAAAATCTCCTGTTGACGCTAAAACTTCAGTTATGATACGCGAGGATGATAATCGACGCAAGACACGGGCGCTTTCCGGTCATTATTCTTTTTTGTTTTCTCTGACATCAAAATGCATGGCAAAAGAGTTAAAACCGATTTAGAGCCTTAGGCATGGGATTTGCAGGGTTCCAAAGGGCTCTAACGGCAATAAATAATAATTATTATCGGCATCTTTATGCTGCATATCGGCGAAAAGAATGAGTGTCTGTCGTAAAACAGACGAAAACACAAAAGTTTTGTGCGTATGTCAAAACAAGATTAATTATTAGTATGATGTGGTAATTAATAACACGTTGGTCTATCAAACATTTAATTAAACATTCCTGCGAAGATATAATTATCGCCAGTCTTGTTGTCTCATTGTTTTTCATCATAATACTCTAAATCGAGACATTTGGATTCCTAGGCAAACCCAGCAGTTATTAACTAATGAAATTTAATAGATATCTGTAAATAAATATTAAGGATACATCTGTGAAATGCAATTATTGTTGATACTAAAAATATTTGTGTTAACATTACTTATATCATGAAATTAGTAAAAGCAAAATTTTAATTTTTTTGAAAAAAGAATCATGTCAAAAATTACTAGACACAAGGTGCTGTGGGTGGACTTATATAGTTTCACAAAAAACCCATAGTTTGTGAGGAAAATTTTGTAGCTTTTCACGTGTTACGCAGCTCGCACAACTTTTTTTGTTTGCAAAACGTAGTTTTACACTTTACATCTCGTTTTTCATTTTTAAAATTTTGTTTTTTGAATCATTTTGCTACCTCCTTTCGTTTAAGAACTAACGGGTTTTTAAATAAATCGCTACCAATTTTACGATGGTGTTAGAAAACAGTTACCTACCTCAGTATGCAACTGTTTCGATTGACAGGACGGTAATATAAATAAGTTTAGTTGTCATCATGGTTTTATCTGTTTCCGGCCCTGCTCCGGATAAAAAAGATCCACTAATATTGCTGACGATCGATTCATAATTCTTGACTCTTTGAGAGATAGAAGAAATACTGCTGTTTCTCTGAAAAGTGCCCTACGAATGACAAGAGTAGTAAATGTAAGTGATACAACGGCAACGGTGCGGAGAAAGTTGTCAGAAGCCGAACTTCAATCACGAAGGCCAGCGACTGGACCACAGCTACCTCGGCATCGACAACCGCGACTGCAACTGAGTAACTGGATGAAGTTGGCTTACAAAAATTAGATTGGCCAGCCTCTAGCCCTGACCTTAATTCCATCGAACATTTGTAAGACGAACTTAACGAAGACTGTGAACTGTCATTACTGCAAGAGGTGGACATACGCGTTATAAAATTTATGGTTAAGGTCAATTAAGGAATTCTTGTGAATCAGTGCTTTATTAAAAAATCGTTAGCTCTTATACGAAAGGAGGTAGAATGATTATTTAAGAAAAAAAAGTCACCAATGAGTGCGAAATTACAGGAAGGAATGTTTGATCCTAATCTTCGATGTCAGTCCTCTCACAGGGTGTTTCAAATTTATGCTCAAAAAACATCAATTTGATTTACCCCAGTAAAACATAAGTTAAGCTTTTAGATTAAATTCGACAATAACTGAGAGTAAAGGCCAAACATTTGGTTACAAGCAAGAATTGTGGAAATTGGATTAAAAATATAAATGTTAATAAACTTCTTACTTATATAAAAAATCCGTAAAGTAACTATTTTCTCTATATACTTAAGATCTATTTGCAGTATCTATACTTCTTTTTTTTAATATGAACAGAGTGAACAGTGAATGAACTAAAATCGTATCAGTATGTTAAATAAAATTATTTTACACAAAGAGTAATGTTATATTTTCTTTATCTATTATGATAAGATAAATAAGAGAGAGAGAAAGAGTTATATTATATGTCATGCATGAATATAATAACACACATAGATATAAATTAGAGAAATATTTGAAAAATACAGTTAGTTACAGTTATAAATAATGATTAAATTATATTGAATATATAGATAGATAGATATATGAATATTGGAAGGAAGATTCTGGGAGGGATATATTATTTTCTTCAATTAGAAGTGTCCATTTGAGTTAAGAAAATTCCTATTTAATGATGGATGTAGGCCTTAATGAAATTGGATTATCAATAAAATAATCTCGCAGAGGCAATAATTTCACCCTCGATTAGGATTAAATATTGGAGATTATTATGAACTTATTCGATAAACCTAGCCAATATAGCTGTATTAGATTGTTGCATTATTGATTCTTAATACATACAAGTCGCATAAGTCAATCAGGTACACTGTCGCCCTAAGGAATACCACCGCATCTGCATGTTATACAATAATGAGTAAATCGAGCCAAGATATTTTGAATATAATTATATTCAAAAAAAACTGAAAAACGGTTTTTTCCATTTTACTCTGTCATGGTGACATAAAATGAAAAAAGTTTTATGTAAAAGTTGTAGAAGTAGCGAAAAAGCGTTAAAAATCGCGTTTTTTTTAAACGCTCACATCTTCGTGACAACAAATCATTTTTTCACGAAACTTGATGAAAGCGTAGCTCTTTACTAACTGAAAAAGATCCTTTTCAAAAAATTGTAAAATATTATAAACTTTATGCAAAAATTGATTTTTTCGAAAAAATCACGTTTTTTTTTAAATCTCGATAGGTCATACACGCTTTCATCTTTGGAGTCAATTTTGAGCTTAAAATTTTCTTGAAATGTTGTACTAACATTTTTATTTATTGCGCGATTTTTATATTGATATTACACAGGTCTCAATTTATCATGGGACCTGGAGATGCCAGTTGCTTGTATTTTGGTTTATTGAAATCTACGGAAAATTTCAGATTTTTTCCATATTTTTGTTCACTGTATCCCCACTTAAGACTATTAAGTTTCCCATTTAGGAGCGGGAAAATATAACATAGACACTGACTATCTATTCGCTTAATCTATGGTGTTTGTAACGTACCATTCTAAAAATATTCTTGGGAAACTAACTGGTCCTCCTGGGCATACCTTATTTTATGTACACATATATTTAAAAAATAGTAATTAAGTTAAAAAAATAGAGAAAAAAAATTGCAAAATGTGCAGGATCGTTACATTACTACCGTATATGTAGCATACGCTTTATTCGCTGAGCTACCATCACTCTGTCGGATATTTGATCAACTAGATATTTGTGTAAATCAGTTGCAGCGCGTATCAGGTAGGAAACGGAGCGCTCCATTGTGTATTTCGAATACTAACTGGTAGACGCGAGCAATCGCGGTCACATATGAGTTATTATAAATATTCCCAGTCAAGCTCTGATAATTTTTTGGCACTGGTATTACAGATTGATATGATGGTAAGGTTAATAATGTTGGTGAAAAAAATAAAAGAAAAAGGCATACGATAAATTGAGACATCGAATACAGTAACATCTCGAGAAACAATCAACATGCACAACATTTATACTCCTCTAAAAGTAGGCATTCCAATGTTTAGGGAGATGTAAGTAGAAAACGGGGAAGAACATGCGCTTACAGCTCATGCTAGCGATCGTTGATCAACGCTGCCTGTGCGTGTGCTATCGGCAGACTGAAGAGTGTCCAAGTGTAACCAGTTTGTATATTCTTTATACAATACAGCTGGTGTAGGTTAAATATGTACCAGGCACTTACAAAATTATTATACTTGTGTTCAAACAATTATTTGGCAGAACAACAAAGGCAGTCTGTTGCTTCAGAGATCGGTTAAATTAAGATTTCTCACATTCTTAACTGTCTATTTCATATAAGGACATAATTACAAAAACCCTAGATAAAATAATCATTTTTATATGTTCTGTTTCATTTACAAGAACGCGAGGACCACAGTATTGCTTACAAGAAAGTGAATTGGGGCTAGTTTATTCTAGCTAGCGCAGTGGAACGCCACACATCAAGTCAGAAATTGCCGTTAGAAAAAGACAAACAGATACACATTCCGGACGCCGCTCGTGCACTTGAAACACTCGTACGATCGAGAGTAATCTAGTTGCTCATTGGGGGAATATATAAACCGCTCAGCGCGCGTGTCATCTCATTACTTCTTCACAACTCATCGCATATTCGCGTACAGTCAAGAGTACGAAGCGGGAAATATTCAAGCAAATTCTATAAACATGTCTGGTTTAACAAAGCGGAAAGTGGACACAGCATAATGTCAATTCCAAGACAGATGGACTGATGAATACTTTTTTATCTTGCACAGTGGTAAACCTATGTGTTTGTTGTGCAATGAGACAACTTCTGATTTAAAGGAATACAATATGAAGCGGCATTACTCCAGCAAGCATTTCGCTCAATATAATTTACTCAACGGCCAGTTAAGAAAAGATAAAATTGACAAACTCATTACCGATTTAGGGAAACAGCAACAAATTTTCTGTTCACAAAAATCAAATCTAGCCAGTGTTGTTAAAGCTAGTCTTATAATTAGCTCCAAAATAGCGAAAACATCGAGGTCATTTTCTGAGAGACAGTTTGTTAAAGAGTTCCTAGTAGATGTTGCAGAACTTTTATACCCAGAAAGAACGGAAGTGTTTGAGAAAATGAGCTTATCGCGACGTACTTGTTCGACGTATAGATATGATGGCTAGTGATATCAAAAAAACATTAACCGATAGATTGGCTGATTTTCAAGCATCTTCGATTGCTTTGGATGAGAGTACAGATTTATCTGACACATCCCAGTTAGCTATTTTTATACGAAGTGTTGATGAAGAATTTGCAGTGACAGAGAAAATATATTTTTACAGAGGTGCAAAGTACTTTAGAGCAATAGTTTGCAATGGTGTAAATTAGTTGGAGGGTGCACAGATGGTGCACCTTCAATGGTCACCATAACATTAATTCGGTGGTGTCTAATCATTTATAAGGGTGTATATTACATTTTTCGAGATAAGTCCGAATCATGTAATACACTCAGTTCCAAAAAAGTGACTCACCTAATTTTTGTTGCAACTTTGAACTCTATATGAAAGGCGCTTCGTTTACAAGCATTCTGTTTTTTTTCTAATTTTCTAATTCCCTTAATTAGTTTAATTTTTTCTAATTAACTGATCTATCACCGGTCCAAATTACAGCTTTTTTGCCGAAACCTTTCGTTTATCCCACACATTAAATTTATTGTAGGTTCACACTGTCTATGAAAAACAGTTACCGGTGTCATAGCTTACTCACTATTTCACTCTATTGTTGTGTCATTAAGTGTAAGCAAAAGAGTTTTAGAGACTGCTACGTAAAATGCATCAAATAAACTCTGAACAAGTAGCAAGATTAGTTGCATTAGTAAACGATGGACGTAGTAAACGTTACGCCGCTCGTGCAGTTGGAGTTCATGAAGCGACTGCTCGTAGAAGCGATCCGCAAGTACGAACAAACAGGAAGCACTGCTCGGAGGGTGGGTTCTGGTTGCCCTCGAAAAACTTCTCCAAGAGATGATCGCTTCTTGAGATTACGGATTTTACGAAATCTTCAAATATTGCGGTAAATGTTCAGCAAGATCTTCGTCAAATTGATGTGTGGAGAAGGACTGGTGAAAGGTTTATTCAGAGCTTAATAACAGAATGCGTAAGTTTTAATGGTGGGTCGGTTATAGTGTGGAGAGGGATTTCAACAAGTGAAAAGACACCCTTTCATGTTTTTCTACACAGAGAGTCGATAACAGCCCCGATGTACATTGACATTTTACAGCAGTATACCTTACCTCATGCACAGTTGGTGGGCAATAATTTTATATTATTGCAGGATAATTCCCGACCACTACCGCGGCAATAGTGCAAAATTTCTTAGAAGCTAAGGGTATCACTACATTACAATGGCCTGCGAGAAGCATATGAACCCGATATGAACCCTATAGAACATTTGTGGGATGAATTAGTGAAAGGGTGCGTTCTAGCGAGAGGCCTCCGGAAAGTCTTGCTGAAATGGCACGTGCATTAGTGGAAGAATGTGATCGTATACCAATGGAAACGATAAGAAACCTAATTTCCAGTATGCCGCGTAGACTAGAAGCTCCCAGAGTTGCCATAGTATTAAGCAGTTAACCCAGTTTATAATTTTTTGTTTAATAAAATTCGTATTCATTGCACCAGAAAATTGTTTCAGGATGAGTTCAGAAATTTGGTAATTATGAAAGGTTTCGGCAAAAAAGCTGTAATTTGGACAATTTTAGATTCTCTAAAATTGTCTAAAATCCACGAATTACAAGTTTTAATTTTTGCGTGAGAACTACTGCTCCAGCGTCCAATCCTTAAAACCTGCTAGTTTCAGCTTCATGGATAATTGGCGCCTTTTCACTAGATTCTTATATCTCAAAACAAATATATGTTTATTTGGAAGCTAACTGATAGATAGATATTCCTTATGCGTCACACAGCCTGGATTTAAGTTGCCGGCATTATTTGTCAGAACGCCTAAGTAGCCCATGCCCATAACTATAGTTGTTTACGCTTAATTTTGTGGTTTTCTTTTCTGTGGTCTCTAAGAATTGTATTTAGTTTGTTTCTGTACATTATTGTAAGAAAATAGAGCCAGAATTAGGATAGAGAAAGGAAGTCTAGAAAATCTGCCGAAAGCTGATTTTAGCATGGTAGACGAGTTGTACATGTCAGATTTATTTATCAGTAGTAGTCAAATGTCAACAAAGCCAATTTCAACGTCCACTGTCAAAAAGTAAAGAACCAACTTAACAACAGAATGCATTATATTAATCAACCACATTGTTTTTTCTTCTATTTTACGTTGATCAGTGAATAAAAAACAAAATGCTCGTAAAAGAAGCGCCTTTCATATAGAGTGTAACCATTTTCGATACCATTACGTGATTAACACACAGGGTGAGTTAAAAGCTAAAAAAAAACATGGTCGAGGTTTTCCACTACTTTGGCTTTGAAAAAATTTTCACCTCTTTAATTTTTTTTGAAAGACAAGATCTACCAACCAAAAAAAATAAACAGAAATCAGTCCATTCGTTCAGAAATAACAAGGTTTCAAAGTTGCAATAAAAATGGTCACTTTTTTTGGAACTGAGTGTACATTGTGAATTCATATACACTTTGTTTGCAGAGTATGGAATATCTTGAAGACAGAATTAGGTACACGCAAGATAATTACGAATAACTGAAAAAATTTTTACTAAGAAAAATTTATTAGAAAAAACATTAGCAACTAGTCTGTACTTACCGGCCATAAACATAGAATTTCACACTTTGTTCTTAAAGCAAATCTGTATAACACGAACAAATAATTGTTAGGAAACTGTGCTAACATAGTGAAAAGAGAAGTGTTAATATTTTTGTAAGTGTCCACAGATAGAGAGGAAAAGATATTTTTCAGACTTCCAATTACTCACCGATGGCACACGCACACATGATGACCAGGCCGACGAAGGGACGCTCATACTCACATGCGAGGAGTCCGACAGCGAAGTATCCTGCGTGCGATATATGCCGATGGGTATCTCGCATGTTGTCGAACACAGCTTCTGATAAAGCCGACCATACGTTCTAATCCACATGTCGTCTTTCGTTATTTGCATCTGGAAAATATTGGCATTAACTATCTCAAATTGGCTCATAACTATCTCAAAAATTCTAAGGGCGATTAGAGACAACGAAATGTGACTCTACTATTTATATTTTTCAAAAATACTCAATAGAGATACCCAGTAATATTTAGTCGGTTGCGTTACGAACTTACCGATGTTAGAAATCCAGATCCAGGCGCTTGATCAACCCCTAGCAACAGCCGAACGAACGTGATTACGTAGTCCTTTACAAACGCTTGATAGAGGAGTGTGTCAAGCATGCTGGCACTAAAGACGCTGCCGGCGGCGAAGGGCAGGCGAAACATGTACGAAATGTGAGATCCTCGTTCCTTTTCTCTCTGAGGAACAAAATTTTTGCTTTACTATATAGATTTTAACACTTATCAAACAAGTACGCAGTCAGAAATGTCACACACACAGACACACTTTTAAGTTGTATATCTCGACATATATACGGAACCGAATCACTTAGAAGTTGTACAAGTTCTTTCACCTTCATTGAGGATCTTCAGAGTGATGTACGATTTGTTTTATTGATCAGTTATACTAGAATTTATAATATTAATACTTCATTATTTTCAGTGACATTTTACGATATTAGAAATCATCTTTGCGTATCTTTAAGTTTTATATCCTTACACTTTTTGCATTTGAATAACTTCTATTTTTTATGCAATTTCTTCATAAATCAAGTGTAATTATAGAACATATATTACGGTTGGAAACGACTGAGAGAACAGTATTCTCTAATTGTTAATAGTATACTAAAATGTCAACAATCTTCTTACCAAATTTTGTTTGTCGCCTTGCGTATAACCTCGGTCACTGCTTAAGGTCACTCCCAACTGGAATTTGCAAAATAAAATGATATTCTAAAAAGTCATTATATTCATGTGACGCAAGCCATGCAATGAGCAAAAAATCGCAATAAAAAATAGAAGTAATTCAAAGTCAGCTACTTGTTATTTAGTGTTATGAAGTTGAGTATGCAGATATCAAGTATTTTATTGAAGTCAGTATCCTAGTCATGCTGTAAGATTTGTTGCCAGTAATATTTTCCAGGGCATAAACATTAAAAATTGATATTTATTATTAATGCGGTATAATAATAATATTACTGCTTTAGACTAAGATTCTTGGTCTATCAGTGTTCATAGTATATTTCCTAATGAGTGCGCAAACTTAGTCTTGTCCGCGCGCTGACTGCGTGTAATAGCGACTCGAAGCGGAGTCCGGGCTGTAGTCGAGCGCGGACAAGACACTTTGCTCAATATTTACGATTTACGAAAGCCGGCATCCCACGGCGCGTGGCTTGGCGAACCTGGCTTGTGGCTTGGGCTTGTGGAAGCTCGCCCAGGCTTGGCTCGTTAAAAGGCTTGGCAAGTGGATGTGTATTCCCACGACGTGTGTTAGCTCGTTGTGCGGATTCGTGCTGGCTCGGCAAAACTTGCGATTTAGTCTTGCCAGTTAGGTACGTACACTTCACTTCGGTTTCACTTCAGTTCATGATACTTTGTATCATGCTTCAGTTTTGAACATGAATAACAGACGAAGACGTGTTGCAGCTCATTTTCCCTTCTATACGTTTCCAAGCATCATGCACAAGGTTTCTGATTTTATGATCTGGATCTCTTGGATTCCAAGTCGCTGGCTCCCCTTCGTATCACGACAAAAACTCTAACACTATGTCATTTGACCATTCCATTTCTAAAATAAATTAAAAGCTCTTTTCCTCCGCAACTACAAGACGCTACTGCACCTCAGCACCACGCTTCGATAATCGTTGGATCGGGTCGAAAGTATACGAGCCGAGCCCGAAGACGCTCGCCTTCCTTTGACTCGCATCAGATTTACCGACGAGAAGGTGGAAAACACAAGTCTCCCCAAGCCGAGCCGGAAATGACGAGCGCGTCCAATCCCATGGCGCGTGGCTCGCCGAGTCTTGGTCGTGACTTGCCGAGCCACGCGCCGTGGGATGCCGGCTGAACGCGAGCATTATATTATCAAAAAAATTGATGAATTTTGCGTAACCATTGGCGTGTGCAACATTTTTTTTATTATTCATTTTATTCCCCATGTGCGCAAATTTTTAGTTTAAAGTTAGTACTTTAGTAGTAAAAGTTATTCAATTATCAGGCGTAATAACGTTGACGAGTATTATAGACCTGTGCCTCTGGATTTATTGAATTCAATATACAAATTCGCTCTACATGTTGCTAATAGGTACATCTCGTCGTTATGTTTTCGAATTAAATTAGAAAAATTGGAACTACCCCTGTATTAAATTAATGACAGTGACAGTTACATTTATATTTCTTAATTATATTTCTTAAACGATAAAATGATTCCTATATGGAATCATCATGTGCCTCTTACGAAAAATTAGCGTGGATTAATAGTGCAAGCATTATGTCATGGCCTAATGTTAAAATAGCAGAAATTCCTACTAAATAAAATTTAAACATGATTTTAAATACTATTTCTTTCAACTCGCGCCTAAATGGCGAACTTCACAAAGTCGAAAAACACGGTTTTTTGTAAATAACTAAAAAACTAGGAGCTATTATAGTTTTTTTAGATATTTACAAGATTTTTAGTTATGGAGAAAAGTTAAATGAGGGACATGTAGATATTAAAAAATATATCAAAATGCTTCTATAATTATTTTCGATATTTTTCGTACTTTTCGGGTTATATCGAAAATACCGCTAAAAATCGGGTTCTCCAGAACTTAGAATTTGAACAACGTTCCCATACTTGTTGGGACAAGTATAGCTAATAGCGAGCTAAAAAAATTTTTTTTTGGAAAATTTAAAAATATTGATTATTTATCCAGGTATATCAATTTTTCGAGAAAAAGAGGCTCTCCTAAGTTCGCTATATCTTCTCAGGGGATAATGCTTCGAGCATCGAGTAACCTCTCATATTGTCAGTGAAGAGTTGCGCTATCATCAACAGTTGCATCAATTTTTTTTTATTTCAAGGGTCAGAACATGAATTTGAAAACTGCATTTTTTTAGACACATTTTTTTAAAATAACTTTCTCAATTTTTATTTGGCGGAAATGGCAGCTCTGGGAATCAATTACTGGCATTATTTCACGAATTTAAAAAAAACATAACTTCATACAACCATTAGGAGTCGAGATAATTTTTTTTTACAAAAAAATCTGGAAGGCACAGTAAACGTTCTAGAGCCCTGAGTTTCACACACGTTAATGCTAAATATCCATATTTTCGATAATAAAATACCAGGACAAGATTCATTGATTTTTAGTATCAGAAACTGAATAATAAAGTGAAGGGTGCGGATCAGCTGGAGCAGACAGCATGCTGCGCTCGCGATGGAAATCGACTCGCGCTTGCACAATCTTCAGTATCGTGATTTCCAGATAACGTACAAAATTCCTTTTGTACAGAATTTTCAGAGTGTATTTGCAAGTACAAAAATGGTTAGGTGACGATGTGAGTCAGTGTCAAAAGTACATTTGGCATTTATAAAGTGTATATGCGTTTTTGTTAGTGCTGTCAGTTTTTTGCTAATGAATGTTTGATCGCAAATGTGCAAATTTTGTAAACATTTGGAAAAGTCCCGATTTTTTTGAGTGCACCCACTAAGTCGGAAGTAGAGGCCTAGAAAATAGTTATGAAACAATAAAAGTCGAAAAAAAAATAATAACCCGTGCCTCACGCAAGTTGAATTTTAAATGGGATTTAACATGGGTTTTTTTAGGTTAAACCAAGTTATTAAACCAAGACCACTTAATTTCCATCGGTTCAAGGTGAAACTTGGTATCCTTAGGTTTTCGATATCTCTGAATCATGTCAAAAACCGGTTCTGACTAATGACAGTTGTCAAAAAGGCGATCAATAAAAACTATTTTTTGATTATTTAAAATTTTAAGGATTTTTTTTATATTTTAACACAAATCAAGTAGTTTCTTCGTAAAAAAAAATTAACACAAATCAAGTAGTTTCTTCGTTTCGCGAAACGTATATTTCGCTAAATGACAACTGTCAATTATGCTGTCAATGAAATTTTTAATCGAATTTTTAGTTTTTTTGTTTTAATACAGCCAAGTCCGAATATGATGTCAAAAACGAGTTTAGACCCTTGACAGCTGTCAAAAAAGCTGTCAATAGGATTTATTTTTTGATAATTCAAAATTGTAAGGTTTTTTTTATATTTTAATACAAATCAAGTAAAGTTTCGTGGTAAAAAAATTATTAACGTGCTTTTCGATAACTGACAACTGTCAATTAAGCTGTCAATGAAATTTTTAATCGAATTTTTAGTTTTTTCAATTTCTTAATTCGGAAAATAGTCTTAATTAAGTGTTTCAGAATAGCTAAATCCGAATATGATGTCAAAAACAAGTTTGGACTCTTGATAGCTATCAAAAAAGCTGTCAATAGAAATTCATTTTCAGTACATAGTATAGCATAGTACAATACAAATATAGTATAGCTTCGTCGTAAAAAATGATGTCATTTTTGGTAAATGACAACTGTCAAAGTTTTTTTAATACTTTAATACTGTCAATTACATCTCAATTAAACTCTAAATGTTTTTTTCGATTTCTGTAAGGAGAGATATTATGAATTTCGAAATAAATATCGGTGTTTTTACATAATTTACAGGTGTCAATAAACATTTTTATGGGTAAAATTACTCACGACAGCTTTTTTGGCAGCTGTCATGAGTCCAAACCCGTTTTTCACATCATATTTAGATGTGTTGAAACACTACTTTCCGAATTGAGAAATTAAAAATATCTGAAAATTCGTTTAAAAATCTTATTGAGAGCTTAATTGACAGTTAAAAACTGGAAATTGTTACTTTCAACCTCGAGCTGCCCATAATCCATAAAATCATGTTATTAGTTAGAAGAAGCTAAAATTCTGCGGCAAACTATATTCACTACAAGAGAAATACGTGTTAACGAAAAAAACAAACGTTATAACACACGCAATAAACCTACAAATGCTGAAATGTCATAAAATAGTAAAAACTTATTGAGAAGGGAATGCATATATTTACCTTCTCCATTTTAGAGAGATGTAGTGCGTATTTGTCGTGTGCTCTGAACTGCATAAATCGCATGTTCGACGATTGGGACAACTCCGTGATGCTTTTTATGCTTGGAAAGAATCTGAAACAAGAAGGGATCATTTTATAAGAAGCATAAAAATATTATTTCTTCAACTACTTCAAGCAGAATTATAAATTATACAGAATTCATACATCGTTCTTGATATTGAGGTCCTTTAATCAACGTCATTATTCAATTATTTTACCTATCGTGACAGCTGGTGCCTCCCCTTTGTTAAGCTGCCCATAATAGAAAATAATTATAAATAACAGCGGCCGGCCGTATTTTGTGACGGTGATTTGCCTATTGATTGTTTACCACACCTACTATTATCTGAACTAACGGAGTATGCGAAGCCTAAATCTTGGGTAGGAAGAGGAAGCTAACAGAGGAAATTATGTTTTGATGTTAATTCCAGCATAAACAAATCGTCTGGAGTCTAGGGCATATTTCGGACTGAATGGCTTATATATATATATATATATATATATATATATATATATATATATATATATATATATATATATATATATATATATATATATATATATATATAACATAACTTTACCCCTACGCAGTACGACGTGGCGTGCTTTTGTTCACGCAATCAGATTACAAACGCATTATAAAATGGGATCCTAATTTCATTTCAATCCATGATATATTTAGCGTAAAAGGTTTCTTGTCTATCATGTTTGTATAACATGTTTTATTTAACACTATTGTGTGTAGAACTAATATCTTTAGATGGTATCAAAATTTATATTTTGTAGTAATGAATAAGGTGGCATATAATTTCGGCAAAGCTAATTTTCTTTTACACAAAGATCGACCGATTACCTACTCTACTTCCGCATCACGCGCTTTACTCTGTGCTGATATTTAATGATACTGGTAAATGCCAAATAATTGCAAATAATACTTCCTCGTTGCGTACGCAACGGTATTAATATTCATTTAGTTTCGAACAGTGAAAAATGAATAAACCGGGCGACGATATTTTTTCGTTATTTCGCCATCATTTATTCTCATTGCAGTGGCTCCTTGAAAACGATTCTCTGCAGTATTTTATACCGCCACTTAAATTTTATTTATATAACAGCCACGCAATAACTGGACCGTTCTATAAAGCATGATTAACTGTCTGAATGGTATACTTACGTTAAAATGTAACAAAGATGGTGTGACGGTATAACAGAAACAAATGGTACAACGGGACTTACGGAAGGTAGAGGCCGGGAAAATCAAAAATATGACGACAATGACGTCACAAGACCGAACCCGGTGATTTTACACTATTTTACATCAAGTCATCTATGAAGTTATTTTGATACCCTAGGATTCTAAAAATTATTCCCTACGTATTTCTCGATATGGTAGGATAGATATATACAGAATGTGTAAGTTAGATAGAGAAGTAAGATTGGACGTGAATTCCCTGAATCCCGCATATAACAGAGTACTGAGTAGTTAGTTACGGCGTCGACCGCTGGTTGTAGTGTTTGTTGATTATACTCGTTAAAACGTTGTACGTTTTTCCTTAGTAAAAAGCTCTATTTAAAAGTTGTAATAAAGTTAAAATAATATGTAATTGAATGTGTAAGACCAACAACACCTCTAATACAAGGACAAAGTGCTGCCTCGTGACGTCACCATCCGGAGGCCTACGACGCATACTTATGTTATTACGGGCTTTATGTAGTTATTTAGGTAGGTATGTCTGAAATCGTTTTAATGTAGTTTTGGAGATCAATAAAAAGATCAAACTAAACAAAGATATTACGGCATACATCTATCGGACTCTATGAAAAACACAGGTGAAGAATAATTAATTTAAATGGTTAACTGCCAACTGTTTCGAAATACAGTCAAGATTACATGTGTCTAATTATTAGAGTCTAGATGGTTAATTGTTTTAAGAAAACTGACAAGTAATTCGTGATTAATTTTAGACACAGGAGCAATATGAACAACTTCTTTAAAATTTTAACAAATGCTAGTGATCATAAATGTATACGTAGATGTCGCTAACGAATCGTTATTATTTATTGCAGCTCCTATAACATTACCACCTTTATAATCTAAATATGGATCAATGTGAATTTAATCCATTAGTAAACTAACATATTTGTCTTGGTCTTTTAAATATTGAAAGATTTTTTGTTCATATGTTAAAAAAGTTTTCTTCTCATCAATATGAGGATCAGTTAGAAAACCATTACAGACTCCTCTGATTGTTTCGGGATGGGGCAAAATTATAGGTCCACGATTTCGTAAATATCTATATGCATGAGGACTAATTGTATATAAAATTGAACAAAAAACCATAGTGGTAGGGGAATATCTATAACGTTCTTTTGATAATGTTCGCAATTTAAGTTGATCAGAAATAAATTCAATTCCTTGTGAAACATTTTCGTCCTCTATTTTTAAGTTTTTAAGTACATTGGACATAAAGTTCAAAACAGGGTTAAGCTTTGACATGTCTGTATGTATGTCTGAAAATGTATTTCATGTAATTCTGTAAGTTTTTCGTGTTTGCTTTTTCAATACAATATTTTTTTTGACAAGTATTTGGGACAGTTCGGAAATTTACTTGGTATGCTAGTTTCTGTTAACCGGGGTGAAACTAAAATAACTGAAACGATCTCACCAGTTTTTGTATCCTGTTGGGAAATTTTGTAAATAAAATCTTCCTTTTCAAAGTGGCACTCACACACTCGGGAGGTGTCACTCGGCACAAAACGAAACACCCGAACTTTTCTACTGGTTTCGTAATTTCCTGTACAACCGGGAACACAACACTTTTGGGGCATTATGATATAATACCGCAACAAATAAACCGTTAAAAATATCAATAATCGATTAGGAACTAGGCAAGCGCGCGAGCAATATCAATAACCCCTCTAAAGGTGTTGTTGTTCTTATTTGCGCGTGGCGGCGTCCTATACTAAAACCCAAAACAATACATCGTTAACAGGGTTGCCAAATTACAATTGACACGAGAGTTGTTAGTTGCTTGCTTCTTAATGACTTTTTGCGGCCAATTTGATTTGATAATTGACTAATGAGAAAGCTACTTTATTTTGTTTACATTCTAATTTGTTTATATTCTAATTACAGTACAACATATAGGCCGAGAAGCGTCGCACTGGAACACATTCTGGCATCGCCGCTTCGACCGACCTAGACAAGCCTGTTGAATTAGCTTAGAAAGTATATTAGCCTCCATCTGGGTTAATCCCCCAGAGCGTGGCGTCACCATGATATTTAGAGTAAGCACTTTGTCCTTATTAATGGGGTAATTGGTAAGACTCGCTTGAAATTAAAAAAAGCCAATTGTCGTTTGTCAATAGCCACCTCATAATACGTCTGCAGATACAGAATCGCATGTGTGAAAAATGTTTGATATTTGACATAAGTTAAAATGTGGGGCATATATATATTTTTGAAATCGGCAAATAAAGTGCTATCGACAGCTGTCACAATATAAAAGGTTTCCCATTAAAAAAATAGGTTATGTTTGTATCTCTGTTGCTTTTGGTAATTTGGTAATTTTGAATTAATAGCCTAAAAAAGTACCTTCGATAAGATCCTATACAACCTCACCATTTGATTTTTTTCTCTGTAGGATGACAGTGTTTTTCCCCTTGTCAAAATATAGAAAGATACCCGGTACATAACCTTAAAAAATAAAATCTGAAAAATCAATCACGTAGCCAAACCATCGATTTCCATGAACATTTGAAATTGAGGTCATCTTACCCTTGATTTCGAAAATGACATATGCCCGACTTATGCTTTTTATTTTTAAGGGGTCAATACTACCCTTTGGTGAAAAACATATAAAAAATGCAGATTGCATTTTATGGATTCACATGGATTTAATTAGGTCTTAATCTTATTTCAAATAAAGTATTTTTTAAGATTCTGAAAAATAGGTTTTTAATTTTCAGCATATTTTTTGTAAAAAATACGCATTTAACCCAGCCAAACTTTTGTACTATATGAATAATACTAAAATAAAGTAATTTGTGAAGAGATAACGGTCAATATTCATTCTGGTGGGAATGGTTCGGGTTTATTTGTTTCTCAAAAATTTGAGCGGTTCACCGCGTTTACATCATATCTCGCTTTGTTATAAAGCAATATTAAAATAGCATTGCTCATTTTAAATGTATTTCCAAGTACATACTACAAAAATAGTTCTATGAGTTGTTCCCGCAAAATACATCAGTTTTCCGTTATTTAAAGTTGAATACCTCGAACCAACTTGTCGCAAAAAATAGTCTTCTTCAACCAGTCATAACCATATAACTTTGGACCTAGCGCATCCATAAGATTTCTTTGTTTTCTTATAAGGTAAATTTTTGGTAATTTCAATTTTTTTGATAGGACGCGAAAACCGATTCCGATTTATTCGCGAAAACCGTCCAAAAACATGAATTATTAATATTTTCAATGGCGAATAACTCGAAAATATCGATATATCGAGAAACCCCAATGCAACATTTTTTACTTAAAATTTTTCCCTGGGTACAAAAATGTCACTGATCTAATGGCGACATCTGATGACACGACAGAAAAGAGAATTCGTTTTAAACCTCTTATGCATAAATCTTTCAGAAATCCGCCGAACTAATAATTCCAACAGATACTTTGGAAAGCACAGGAAGCATAGAAAGAATAGTGACACATCTAGAGTAATAGAAATACTTACTTAAACATTGTCTGTACAGCCACAATAGTATTGCAGTCGGATAAGGAATCTTCTTCGGCAGAATTGGAAAGCTCTTTATTTACGACAACAACGTTCTCCGCCAACGTTATTCCTGCTCGAAGTAGGTCGTCCAAACTGAAATTACAATAATTCAACGTGTAAGTAGACTTCCCACAACCGCTACTTATCCATGGAATGATTTATTCATAAAACCAAGCAAGCTGAAAATGGATGTAGTTCAACTTCCGTGGCAAATTATTGCTCTATTTGGAGGATATATCCTTTAGTGTTCTATTAAGAGATATATAACTTATTTTGTTGAGCAATATTAAGCTTGATAATTCAGCTGTTTTCATACATATGCAATATATATTGATCTATTGGACTACCAAGAGTTGTAGTATAATAAAATAATTTAATTATTTTCAAGTGTATTTTTTTTTTCTTTTCTACATTATCGGTCGCGTGATGTTAATTTTTTACATGTTTGACACTTTCTGCCTCTGATATAAACCAAATACAAATAGCATTTAATTATCATGAAAGTTGTTGGAAAATAATACAAAACCTAATAAAATATTCTGGTATCTGTCGCAAATAGTAAAAAAGATCATTATCCGTTATTATTATGAGTACATTATTTCACAAATAAAAATACTAAATAATGGCAACGTTATAATTCGCGATGCGGTCAAACACAATGTTCAATAACTACATGAAATATAGAACATTATTAGCTGGAAGGAGAAACTTTAGAGGAGCTTTTATTGCCCAACAGTAATCCGAGTTATAGCATTGTATTACTTTGTCAATTATATGTATTTTTTTCTTTGTTTACGTCCGGTACCATAAGCGTTATGATACCTACGTGTCAGAATGAAGGCACAAAAATACCGACGCAGCAAATGCATGCTTGCAATTAATTCATATAAAGGGCAATCAATAACATTACTTATGTATTTATTTTGGTTGGTAGGTAATAATTTTATATTAATGCAGGACCACATACCGCGGCAATAGTGCAAAATTTTTTAGAAGCTATGGATCACTACATTACAATGGCCTGCGATAAACCCCGATATGAACTCTCTAGAACATTTGTCGGATGAATTAGGGAAAAGGGTATGTTCTAGCGAGAGGCCTCCGGAAAGTCTTTCTGAAATGGCACGTGCATTAGTAGAAAAATGGGATCGTATACCAAGAAATGATAAGAAATCTAATTTCCAGTATGCTGCGTAGACTAGAAGCTCTCAGTTGCCAGGGCTGCCAATACGCGGTATTAAGCAGTCAACTCAGTTTATAATTTTGTGTTTAATAAAAGTGTTTTTCTTAAATTCGTATTCATTGCACTAGAAAATTGTTTCAGGATAAGCTCAGAAATTTGGTAATTATGCAAGGTTTCGGCAAAAAAGCTGTAATTTGGACAATTTTAGAGATAAATCAGTGAATAAAAAAAGCAGAATTCTCGTAAAAGAAGCGCATTTCATATAGAGTAATCATTTTCGATACTTGATTAACATACAGGGTGAGTTAAAAACTAAGAAAAAACATGGTTCGAGGTTTCCCACTACCATCTAGGACGCTTTGAAAAAGTTTTCACCTCTTCATTTTTTTTTAAAGAGAAGATAGGTAATTACCTACCAACCAAAAAAAGAAATCAAAAGTCGGTCCATTCGTTCACAAATAACAAGGTTTCAAAGTTGCAACCAAAATTAGGTGTGTCACTTTTTTTGGAAGTGAGTGTATTTGTTCTACAAAAATAAGACCCGGACTTCCCCGACACTCTAGTTTTGTCCTATCTTATTTTCATGTCATTATAGTTGCTTTGTCTGCGCGTTGAAATAGCACCGCTTGTTCAACATTTATCGCCATTTTTGACCTCAATATCGTATCCCCACACGCAGCACTTCCACCCGCAATTCTTTAAAGTCTTCCCCTTCGCCCGCATAAATGAACTGACTGTATGCAAACTGAATAACCTGTATATATCTGTATAGTTAATGTTAATATAACAAAGATAAAGGTTTTAAGGAATTATAAACCTGTTAAAACCGTAGCGAGTGTATTGAGATAAGACATCATTCCTGTGAAACATGAGACCTATGGGGTTTCCGTCTTCTCAACTAGTAGCTACTTGAGGCTCCTATAGTGCCGCCTGTCTATAGGGAAAAGTGGTATATCTGTCTACCCGTTACTTTACATAAATTCGAATATATTCAGTCTCAATATTTAGTTTTGTTTTCTTGGAATTAACTGTGATTCTCTGTAAGGTTTACACGGGTAAAACGCTAACTGGATTTACTACTAATAAATGTATTACTTACCAATCGATTGACCCTAGCATCCAGTACACCAGCGGGAAGTAGGAGATCGCATCTAGAAATGCGATATCGGGCCTCCTCTCTAGCAATAAAATGATGGGATTCAGGGAAGTTTTTGAGCGAAAATGAGCCCTTAAAGGAATAATAAAGTTGTAGATGCCATTGGAAGCATAGTCGGCGGCTAGAATAATCGTCTTGTTTTGCCACTGGTAGTCTCTTGCGTTCCGGTAACTACAATGCTCGCAGACTTGGGCCAATTGCAGGCAACAGAGCGGCTTCTTCTCCTTCAGTAAATAACACAACGTCGGGCTCACTCCAATGTAGGGCGAGACTGGCGGGAAACCCTTTACGATGCTGCATAAATAATTAGATAAATACATTCTTATGGGTGAGGCGGCTAGAAGGCTGAGGTTATGGTTATGGTTAAGATTTGGAGAGAAACTAGCATATCCCAGTATTATCTTACCTACCATACTGGGTGTTTCCAAATTGATGCGAAACATTTTATGAGGTGAATTTTCAGCAAAAATTAAGGGTTTTTTTTATTTATTTTTCTGTCCAAAACCCCGTCCATTCCAAGTTAAATCCCTCTAAATTAGGGGGTAAAAATTGTTTTATTTGTTTTCTCCGCTGTGAGAGTTTAGAGGAATAAAATTTGGTGGACAACTGATATATTGTTACAAGGGGGTGAAAAGCAATCCCAGTAATATTTTGCAATTATATTAAAAATATACAGGTACGAATGATAAATTTAAAAAATATATTGACGGATTGGGAAAAGTATTAAAAGGGGACGAAAAAGGGGGCGTCTCTCTACCCCCGCGGCACCCCCATGCGTTGGTACTTTCTTTATTGTAGGTTGTTCAGGACTTGAGGAATCGCTTTAAAAGTTGCTTTTTTAGTGTTCAATATTGCCGACTTATTTATGATGGTTGCATTTATGAAGTTATCCCCAAATGATCAATAACTATTTGTCCTCTTTATTTATATTTATTTACTATTTTCCTGTTATATTTTCGTATACCTACCTAAATAAAATCAATATCTTGGCAAGATATTTGTATATGTGTATGCTCATAAATCACTTACAACTACATTTATTAGTTTTATTTATTTATATTGTATGTATAAATAAATTATGAACGGGAAAGGAACAAATGCAATATAAAAGACCTCTTACAAAACATGGGAGAAATATTACGGGTAATCGATTGCTTAATGGAACTTGAAAACCCTAGAAAGGGAAAATGTTTACTCTACGGACACGAACCACTTTTTTGTACAAATTATTATTTTCCTAAACTAGTTGTTTTTATCAGTCTACCGGAAACTAAATATACGATTATAGAGGGTGGTGCGTCGGACTTCGATATCTCGAGTTCTATGATAGCTAGAATTTTTTAAAAAAAATGCAAGTAAATTAAATAAAAAAGTCTATAACATATAGGGTGAGGCAAGAAAAAAAATACAGGACCAAGTGCCTTTTTTTTAAATGCAATGCTATGTATTGTGTGTAACATCGAAATATGAGAGAAAAAAAATTTCACAGGATACCGACAATTGCCGCAATGGGATATCGGGGCAGTATAACTTTTCTTACAGCAAGCTAAAATCGTCACTATAAAGGAGCTTTCATTAAGATGTCATTTTCATAAGACAGATGACAGATGACTATTTCATAAGATGTTACATGAAAACTAAATACGGTCCTGGGTAAGCACGCGTGGCTTGTTTCTAGGGATCGGCGGCTCCTTTCATCTATATAATAAGGGTTTTTTGGTCGGGTTTATATGTCTCATATTTCGATGTTTCAAACTTTACCTTTCTACAATATGTATAAACAATTTAAAAACATTTTAATATTTTTTATAAAAGCTTCTATCTTAAAAACTAAATACATTGAGATATTATCACTGTAAAAATATTTTTTAAATATGTCATATATTAAAATCATTAATTAACACGTGAGCCACTTACCTAGTCAGACATTCCTTTACCTTTAGGAAGGTACATAGTGCTTATTGTCAATAAATAAGTAAGACATACTGTACTACATCACATATTAAACAATGTTTTAAATCAGGTTATTAATTTTGCTAGACAACTAAGTATGCAATCAAGGTATTTAATAAGAACAACTGCCATCTAAGATTTTTTCATTGTTATGTGATATATAGCTGCATATATTATCACTGAATACTAGAATACTTAGTTTTGTACACATATTTTTGTTTCTTGTGGGAAATATGGCTACTTGCGAACCACCCACTAAAAAATTGGAACGCGCAGAAAGCAATACTTATACTTCATGAACGGTCTAGAAACTTGCATTCAATGTGGTGTTTTATATATGCGTATAAAAACCTTCTACTTTCGACTCCCTAAAAAACGCTTACGCCCATGAGTATGGCCGACCTCCGCAGTTTTGCCGGTTAGTGAACTTCATTTGCATTTTATACAGACATTACGTAAAAGTTTTGCTTCCATGCTATGAAAATGTACTTGAAAAATGTAATATGATGGCCACCATTTATGTAACTATTAATAAACAATTAATTTAAATAATACTACTCGAATTTAATTTTTAAAATTATATATTAATTAATATATATTTGGCAACGTGCATTATTAATAAACACTAATATTTAAATTGATTTGGTGTTTAAATCCGACATTAAAATTTAACTGCAATCCTAGATATATTACTGGGAAAGTTAATGTTACTTTTGCGCCACATTATAGCCTAGAAATGATGGAACTAATTGCTTATCCATATAAATCCATTAACCATAACCTCAATCCAATCAACCGACTGGCTAAATAAATTCTGTTAATATGTATAATAAAGTTTCTAAGCGCTTTCAGTAATAAACTGATCCGATGATTTTGGTTTGCGTCAGGCATAAAGCAAAAGCTGAATCGTTAAATAAACATTTCCTGGTATTAATCAGTTAATTGAGACCTTAACAAGCTGCCAATACTTGTATCATAAAGGCACGGGAGAACCGAACGGTGCCGAGAATGGAGTATATAGGGTGAGTGATATAAACGTATGTCCTCATTTTTCTTAACAACATTGTTTTCATAAGAGTGCGAACAATGTTAAATTCAAATATGTAAAAGCTATTATTACATTTTTTTACATTGTTATCGGAAGCGCTTACAACCATATTAGCCGCTAAGATAGTAATATTTCCACCCAAGGTATTTATTCTATTAATTATTAATCTATTTAGTACATATTTTAAACAAGTTTTACGTATTATAAATATACACGGCGTTCGAAATTAAGTCTGTACTATTAATCAGGGAACAGACGGTCGAAAAGACGCTTCTAAAACATCGAACTGTGTACTCTAGGATATACTTGTTAAAAGGTAGGTACAATATGGGGAATAACCTTGCAGATGCAAATCCGGAGGCCCCCATTAAAATCGTAGTTGCAAAAAGAATAAAAAAATATTTTCCCTTTATTTTATATTATTATAATATTTTTAAACGTTTTTGCACCAGTCGAAAGTTTAATCATCTTATATTTCGTATGTGCAAAAAAGTATTTTTTTTAAATATACTTGTGCCCAAAGGAGTGGAAAATTTTTTGTTGAAATCAAATTTTCACAAGTGACAACGGTTTCCGAGAAAGGATTCTTTTGCGAAACGCCGATGTACTCATTTTGACGTATGTCAAAAAATCGACTACCAATTGTGTACAAAATGCTACTAGATTGTGCATTCTAAATTTACAAAACCGTGTATTCAACATACTACTATAAATAACCGAAAAACTAGAATAGTTCTGGCAGTAACTAGTAGATAACTTTGAGGAGACGTTTAAATCAACACCCTGCATAGTGTAATAAAATGTATGTGATATTCAGAGTAGTTAAGTAAAATATAGCTTTTTTATTAATATATGTCAAGGTTTAGTACTTATGTCATTTGTTCCAAATAGATTTTTTTTTGAAAGTTTGATGAAAGTCAATGCACAACAATTAATTATTATTGAATTACCTACATACTAAAATCACTTCATCTTCTATGTTTGTGGTATGAAATAATATGTATTATATTTTATTTTTTATTTTATATACCTAGTGAATGTATCGTTCTTGTGTATAAATGAAAGTTACTTCAAAAAAATATAGCCCCAGGCCAACTACAGAGTAGACATTAAAAGTATTAAATACAAAATGCAATACCTATTTAGATTTATATTTACTTTTAGATCGCACCCTGAATAATTGAATTGAAGAACAATCCTATAGATTTAACTGTATTGAAACACTTAATTAAGACTATTTTCCGAATTGAGAAATTGAAAAAAACTAAAAATTCGATTAAAAATTTCATTGACAGCTTAATTAACAGTTGCCATTTAGCGAAAAACACGTTACCAATTTTTTTTTGCGACAAAACTGTACTTGATTTCTGTTAAAATGTAAACAAATTTTTAAAAATTTTATATAATCAAAAAATTAATTTTATTGGCCGCTTTTTAACAGCTGTCATTAGTCAAAATCGGTTTTTGATGGTTATCGATGGAAATCAAGTGCTCAACGCTTGCTTGAAGATTGAAACTTCCATTACTGTTTTAATATAATCTATTACAAACATTTAAAAAAGTAATTTAAAAAATATCCGACTTGCTCTGCACTGACTCTCAAAAAGTGTTTTTAAACATATATAAGAGACCGATGGTATTTCTAACGTATATAATATATTCAGGAAAAATTAAAAGAAGTGTATTATGAAAGTTAATATTTGTAATAATATTCTCAATATTTTAAGTATGATACCCCTAGTATAGTCGTGTTAGTAGGACATCCTGCGTGAATTTTTAAAAGCAAAATAGTTCATCCAAATTTATTTTTTAAATGCCTTGCGTTTTTATAAAATGAAATTCCCATCATTCGTATTTTATTATTTCTAACATTACATGACCAATTTTTAGTAACATTCCCATTCACATATTTTAATTACATTGACATTGAACATCGAAGAAGTATTTACAAGAAGGCACTATAAAAAGGGGGAAGGCATGTCCATCGTCCATATCATGCAGAATATAATTTTGGTATCAGACCTATTTATTAAAATTTTCTATATCTAGGTAAATGCTAAAGTATGACAAAAACTTTGATAATTATATATCAATCAACTCATGGCGAAATTGCACTAATATTTGTGTATTTCAAAATTATGTCCAGCTATAATACTTATGATCAGTTACTACAAAATGCAAAATAAAACATTTTTATCCTTGTCATTAATTTATACTACGTATAGAAGTACCAAATACTGTATAATTTTATTTAATTCACTAGATACGAAGAACTGAAGAAATTCCGGAGGAGCTACTGTGGCTTAAAATAAAGGAGCACATTTTTAAATTATAAATAACTCTATTTCTACAGAGATTTATTTTCTTTTTGTAGGACCGAAAAAGCAATATGCCCTCAAGTTTGGTAAGAAAAAACATTACTGGTTCAAATTTGTGACATTTCCTGTAAAACGGTGCATTTAAACTTGTTGCAAATAAAATCTAACCAAATTTGAACTGATACGTTATTTCAGTCAGTAGGTGAAAATAGTTCAGTAAAATTGAAGTTCTCAATAATTGTCAGATTTTGGAATATTTTTTTCTTAGAAAAAATCATATACATCATACATAGTTGAAAAACAATAATCGTGTTTATGAAATTGATCACATCGCATAACAATCAAGATAATATTCATCCATGACTTTTGTCAGGTAGTCATGGAAATATTAATTTATAACATCAGTAACACATTCACCATTTTGCAGTACTATTTCAATATTTTTCGCTGGATGAAAGACTGTTTAGCATTATAGAAGAACGGAACATCATATAAGGACAGATATGCCAAGAATTATTATTAGATACGAATGTTTAGATTCTGTGACCAGCGCTTTCGCCATATTTTCAAATGTATACGTCAATATGGACACAGTTAACGGAATTCTGCAAGGCAACGAAATACGAGCTTTTGGAAACTACAAGTTTAGAGCAACTAAACCTAATCCTGAAAGACTGGGCGTGGAATATGAAGAAAGAAAACGGTGAATATTACAACGAACTAGTTGTGAAAACAGTGTGGAACACCGTTGCAAAAAAATGCAAGTGGAAAATAATTTTTGTTCCATTTAAAGATGTTATCTTCAAGTCTAGTAGGGAAGCTCGTAATGCGAAACGAAGGAATTTGCAGATATGCGCCAATAAAAGGATATTGAGCTCTGCTTCATTAAAATTGAAAGAATATGACGCAATGGTTTTATTAACGAAAATTTTACCATAACGCTTCAGTAGAACTTGCCTGTAGAGGTGGAGAAGCAGTTTAATTGCAGAGTTCATTATTTTAAAGACGAAGTGGATAATTCTGGGATTAAAACATGTAGATAACATAATTACATTTTTTTTTAAATAACTGATTTTCAAAAATCTTTTAGGAAGATTAGAATATAATCCCCTCTTCAATAAAACGGCCCAGGGTGGAGAAAAAAAATGGCTGATCCCCAATACGAGGAACCCTACCTTTTATCCAGTCCCTGTTTTTAAAATTCTAATGGTTAAACGTTCATCTAGAATAACAACTGATAGATTATTCTTAACAGTAAACCCATCATGGAATAAAGAACAATCAAGTGGATGGTACAAAAACACTCCAGTGGGAAAAACGAACTTTCGAAATAGACTAAAGAAGCACCAGAGAAGGCAGGATTAAATACAAAAGAAATAAAAATAACAAACCACTCTATGCGGTCGACAGCAGTCAGTAACCTAGCTAAAGGAGGAGTGGGTGAACAATTAATTAAAATAACTGGCCACAGTTCCAACTCAATTAAGCCTTATCTGCAAATGGATAATGAGCATTATTCCAACACCATAAACACCCTCAGAAGTGACGCTTCAGAACCTCCAGCTAAAAAACTTGCACCTGCGCTAACTTCGTAGCACTCGCAAAACCGCGAAATACTTGCTCCTTTTTAGTTTTTTTCACTATATCTTCTAAACTATGTGCTTGTTCATAAAACTTGTTATTACGTTTTTAAAGTAGATTAAATTTGTGACCAGACTATGCTATTCTACTAATGACCAGACTCTACTACTGCACGATTTGACTGGCCTAGTATATTTTTTTACAAGTTTTTTCCAAAAATACTAAATTTATCAATACTAGAAAACTATTGAGGATCGGAAAACTACATAAATATATAGAATTTCTTCTTGAATATACGACCTGCTCTATCATGTTTTAGTATTTGCACCATGACTTATGGAACCCGGTATATTCATAATTAAGCAAAATATGAAAAAATAGCAAGTATAGAATGAAATAAGACAAGTAAAAAAAATATTGCAGTGAACTTTTAACTGTCCATATAAGTACGGAATAACTGATTTATGATTATTATGAATTACTGACTTGACTATTGACATAGTATCAGCATCCGCAACTAAACTGATTCCAATACCACATAATTAGTGAATATATGCCATGAGTAGGAGGTCAATTTAAAGTCAAATTGTGAGGAATCTACTTATTTTAAAAATTAACAACTTACCTAATACACATTTCATGCCATGCGAGTTGATTCGAGTCCCAAGAGTCGTCTGTAAGACTGGACCTAGGGAGTGCAAGGTTTGGACAGAGTGATCAAGAAACAGAGCTGTAATTGTGCAACTCATGACCGTGCTTACACCAGGAAGAAAGGGCGTAAAGAGTGAAGTAAACACACAAAGCATAGAAGGGAAGAGAGATAGAACGATTCTTTGCGGTCACAATTGCACGCACTAAGCTAGAGTTTGTAAATTTATCGGTTTGGAGATGAATTTACATATCTTTGTTAGATATAACTAGAGTCTAGAACATGCAACAACTCCGTGGCCGGGACATCGCCGTCCATTTCGAAATATTGTATAACCATAACCATAATTATTTGTAATATATGCCAAAATTATTATATATATTATATTTTATTTAAATGGGCAAAAGACCATACTTAACCCCACCTCCAACGCGGGTTAGACCGGCAATCTCAGCCAAAATTACGTCGTGTCCGTAAATTCAGGTTTAAAATCAAATAGTTTACTGAGCTGGAAGTTAGTCAAAATTATTTTATTTAGAGCCAGGTCTACTTAAACCCCAAATATTAACCTTATGTCTCATTTAAATATATGTTGATAAAATCGCGCAACGCATCTGGTTCCTTTAGTCAAGTATTCGAAATCATAACTTGCTTGCATGCCCAAGTCTGCCTAGGTCACCCATCCAAGTGCTACCAACGCCAGCCTTGCCTAACTTCGAACATCGAAATCTTACCGGTCAAGGCTCGCGGCTAGGCGTCCCCCGATGTTAACCATTAAAAGATTAACATCGAAAACATGATATAAGATAATTTCAAATGTATCAGTATCAAGAATTTCCCTTCTAGCTTTAAAATCATACGCGATGAACCAAGGACTGCGAGTGATACAGATCTGTAGCACTCCCTCTTTGAATGTTTCAGAACTCTATTGTATATGTAATTCAATATTCTCCAGCATATAGCTTGAAAAAGTAGTTGTTTTTCAATAGGTTCAACAAGATTTTATGCATTTTAAAGTTTAACATATTCTGGATAACTGTATGCCTAATGCTTTTATATATAATATGTTCAAATAGAACAAATATAAATAGTAGACTAGGTTTGTGTATTCTAAGAATTTGAGTTCCGTCAAAAACTAATGTCATAAAACGTCACTGCAAGTGTATACTGCAATAGTATACTGCTCTGAAGATCCTCAATAAAGGTGAAAGAACTTGTACAACTTCTAAGTGGTTCGTTTCGGTGTGTATGGTGGTTCATTTCCGTATGTATGTCCAGATATAGCACCGGTAAGTGTATCTTTCCTCTTATTCGTCTATTTGCTTATTTCTCTATGTAATGAAATGCTACAAACCGAAGATTACTTTTCACAATATATATATATATATATATATATATATATATATATATATATATATATATATATATATATATATATATATATATATATATATATATATATATATATATATATATATATATATATATATATATATATATATGCATTTTATTGCCAACCGAAAACGTTCCCTTTTATTTCGAACATCGGCAATCTGATGACAACACCAGCGGTGACAATTTTTAGGGTTCCGTACCAAAGTGTAAAACGGGACACTATTACTAAGACTCCGCTGTCCGTCTATCCGTCTGTCACCAGGTTGTATCTCATGAACCGTGATAGTTAGATAGTTGAAATTTTCACAGACGATATATTTCTGTTGCCGCTATAACAACAAATACTAAAAACTGAATAAAATAAATATGTAAGGGGGACTCGCATATAATAAATAGATGTTATGCTAATGTATGCTAATAAATGCCGGAGTCGCCGGTCGGACGAAATTAATTAAAAGCTTGTGCGATATTAGAGATAAAGGTACGGAACCCTTTGTGCGCGAGTCTGACTCGCACTTTTTATATTTATTGTTAATTATTTTATGATGTTTAGTTGCGTTATTATTGTTTGAAAACCTTTGTTTGTTTATTAAATGAGGTTATTTGACATCTCATTGACAATTGTTGGTTAATATTTGGCCGTGGTTCATGAAAATTTTACATCAGAGTTTAAAATCTGAGACCGAAAGAAACAGATCTATGAAAATTATATAAAAAAATATAAATACGGGCCCATATTCGGACTTTCGGAATTACTGCCAATCACCGATCGGATCATCCCATATCTGTGAATGACATGATTGCACATAAGTGGCCTCTCATGCCTCTTATGCAGCATAATGGTAGGTAATCAAAGCTGCAGCTGAGGCACATACACTATACAGTATGTATATTAGGGTGGAGTGAAAAATATGAAAATTTCAATTTGCAAATGCTTGTGTCTCTCGATTGTGCATATATACCTAAAAGTAATGTACAGTGCCGTTCAATTGAAAGTAAACGACTCTTATGAGAAATTTTGGAAATTTTCCCATTGTGAAGCAGGCTTTTGTAAACAGATCACATCAAAATTATTTTAAGTTGAAGTATCTGTCAGTTATAGGATGACAGTATTTTATACAGTATTTATAAAGAAAATCTATATGGTAAGGACGTCTCTTGTAAAAAAATCCATTAAATTAACAAACTAACTGAGAACTTAAGAAAATTACTATGAATTAATATTTGGTCCAAGCACCATTCGCGTTTATAACTTTTTGAAGCCTATTTCTCATAGGCAATATTAGTGCCCTGGTGAAATCCTCGCCAATATTTTCCCAGGCATTTTCAATCGCCAACCACAGTTCTTCTACGTTCGCTGGTCGGAAATTTCTGCTATACATGTCTTTTTCCATTTGTGCCCATACATTTTCTATCGGATTTAAATCCGGCGACTTATAGAGGTACAAGGCAGTGTTAATATGGTTTTTATTCAGCCATTCAGTAACAACCCGTGATTTGTGAATAGAGGAATTATCCTGAAATATAAATTTAATTGAAATATGGAAAAAGGAAAGAGGAAATAAAAATATTCATATTATTCCAAACATATTCCAAAATGCGAGCGTAGCTTTGACCAGTAAGACGCTCTCTGATTCTCCAAATAACACCTGCTCCTTGGCAACATATCCATGCCCACACGTTGATAGAGAAGCGACCACTACGAGCTGTAGGATTTATATAGCGCTCTTCATATCGGCAATTTCTTGGGCGGTATACACGCACAGAGCCATCATAGCGGGATAGAAAAACTTCTTCGTTTGAAAAAATTGTGTTGTCCCAAAAGTCCTGTGGCACACCGACAAATTGATTGGCAAAGATTAACCTCTGCTCCTTATGCCGTGGCAACAGAGCAACTTTATTTGCAGCCGAAAAATTCTTCAGCTCGGATACTCTGATACGTCGTCTTGCGGTTTCCACCGAAGCAGGAAAATTTGTTAAGAAGCAGGCAGTCACTGCTGTATCAAAAGGATTCTGTCGGAGGTGGTTAAGGACGAGTTCGTCTTCCTCCATAGTACTGAATTTCTGACGGCCTCCTCTATGGACGTACTCAACAGATCCTTCTGCATTCCATTTTTGCTTAATTTTGTAAACGCAACCTTTACTCACATTCAAAGTATCTGCAACTGCTTGCATTGACCATCCGTTCGGCAGTAACATCACAGCTCTCATTTTTTGCGGTTCAGTTAAGCGCGGCATAATAATAATAATTATAAGGAAAACTTCAAAATATAGAATAATTATTAGTAAACTGACAAATAAAATTGGCAATCAAGTTTTGATTACCTGAAAGCCTGTTTCACATTAATTTAAAAAATCGTTTACTTTCAATTGAACGGCACTGTACGTCAATTTTTAACCAATTCGGTCAACATTAACAGGGTCCGCAGTGACCTTGAAAATGAGTAAAAATGTCCATTTTATATATTTTTTTATTTTTTAAATCAAAAATTATATTTCTTAAATAATTCTCTGCAGTCTGTAAATCCGCAAATAAAAAGTTTTTCAAATAAAATGTATTCATGTTCCATGGTAATTTGAATTGTGTGTCAAAAAACGTCAATTTCACCGAATTCGACGTTTTTTGACACTTTTTACATGCGGATTTTCAGACTGCAGAGAATTATTTAAGAAATATAATTTTTGATTTAAAAAATAAAAAAATCAGATAATGGGCATTTTTACTCATTTGCAAGGTGACTGCGGAACGTGTTAATATTGACCGATTTGGTTAAAAATTGACGTGCATTACTTTTAGGTAAATATGCACAATCGAGAGACACAAGCATTTGCAAATTGAAATGTTCATATTTTTCACTCCACTCTAATGTATATGCTTATTAGTAGCGCGAAATCGAGGGAAAATTATGTTATGGAAGTTTTTTTTTGACGTAGAACCAGACGACCAGTTATGTGTTATTTGAAGTAGGTTATTTGGAAGATTTGGTGTTTACGACATTTTTTTGTGGTACATAAATACATTTTTTTCTCCATTGCTCAAAAATACATCACCGAAAACAACAAGACTAAGTTTGTTATTTTTTTAACACATTAAAAAAACATATGGTATAATCGAGTCGGTATAATCGACATGTTTAGAAGCGCTATTGTGTCTAGTTTAATTTAAAAAAATCAGCTCGATAGCACAATTATGTTTAGAGATATGACAGTGAAGACGTTAAAGAACACGTTCCACAAAAACATATTTTTTTCTAGTTTTTTCGAAATAAAAAAGTCTTGACCACCTAATTAATTAAATGAGTCACCTAATTAATGACTCGCACCAACTCCGGTTTGGTCCTACGCAAGATTTTTTTCTCGAAAACTAAGCGACTTTACTGCCCAATCTTGCTGTTCTATATATGCTATCACAAGAGTTATTGAGCTAAGCCTCTGGTTTAACACGTTCACGGACAGCGACGTCTATAGACGTTTAAGCCTCTCTGAATGCTGTGGCCCCTCAATTTTAAAACGGATATAGCCGTCCTAACAAATGCTCGCATTTTACATCCACAAGGTTTGCGAAAATAATGTGTCAAGGTCTAAGAGAAACTGATATTTATTATATTTTCTGAAACCTAAATAAGAACGCGTTACGTAATTTATTCAAGATGTAACATTTTATATACTTTCGATAGACTATATTATCTAACGTTTTTTGAAACGATAAAAAATAATAATTACAAAACGACAAAATGACAAGAGAAAAGCAGATAGGGAGTATATAATAAATATTTCGAAATGCACGATGGAAAACTATGTCGCTGGCCCGACTACGCACCATCTATGTTACTTACGCAATTTTCTCACTGGGGGACCTCCAGGGCACGTCGTCCTCTAACTCGTCCTCACTTTCGTCTCCCTCATCGGTGGCATCTTGAGATACATTTAGGGTGCTACTTGTGAACATATCTGGAACCGGCAATATACTCGGCCTCCGAGAGTTCCGTCTCTGATTGATCGTCTCGGGGCTAAGCAAGTTTGGATTATCGCCACTTCGTGGAATATCTAAGTGGTTACCTGTAAAACCATTTAGCTTGGATTGCAGTACTGCTTGTAACATCGAAATATGAACACTCGGAGTAGTTTCCACAAACACCAAAACACTTTTACTTCGCTCGACGCGCGTTTCGCCAACCAAAGAAGACGATATAAACGTTTAATCGTCTCCGGATGATGCCAATTTGGTTGGCGAAATGCGCATCAAGCGAAGTAAAAGTGTTTTGGTGTTTGTGGAAACTACTTCGAGTGTTATAATTACATTTCCAGTTCTATCCAGTATCGAAATATGAGACAAACAAATTTCAAAGGATACACACAATTGCCGCCATGGGAGATCGGGGCAGTATAACTTTTCTTACAGCAAGCTAAAATCGTCACTATAAAGCCGCATTCATTCAACAAGTTATGTTTTGATAGAATACTAATAACTAATCAATTTTAACACAAAACCCATCAAAATAATACACTAAATTAAAGAATAACTGTATTACTTCTATTTCAAGAATTATTGTTGACCCCACTTTACCACAAAACGTTCGATAGTATTAGGCAATTTAGGCATCCAAATGAATGCCAATGATGCCGATGTGACACGGCCGAGAAACGTGTAAAATGTATCCGTAATATTTGAATGGGAAACATTCTTATTCTGCATCACATTCGCCATCCAATTGTGCTGTTAAAAATGCGGTAGCAGTTGTAAAAACGTCCTTAGGTTGGGGGTACGTCCTTAAGCCGTGCTGTTTAGTGACATCAGAAGTTGGATGCAAATGGGCTAGAGAAATTTTGTACTCTTCGATAATAATCTAGTTTATAGTTATTTTGTTAAAAAAAAAGTTGTTTACTTAATAGTTTGGATTTCCTTAGGAAATTAGATTTTCTATAAAAATCGTATTATGCGAATTATAATGAAATGGGACAGCGGAGTATTTTTAATTAATTATTCATTTACATTAATTTTGGCATTGGCCTTCTTATGGATCCTCGCGGCCCCCCGAATCCACGTGATTTGAGTATTTTATACTCTCCGGCGAGCTAGGCCCCATTTAGTGACCTTATTTACTGGTGACGCCAAGTTTGCTGGTAATCTACTTTGATCTTGATTATAATCAGTTCACTTGGTTTGGTCTTTCTGTGGGAACCGAGGCAAACAATTTTATATCCCAAGTATACAGAGAGAATCCAAAACAGTAGGTATTAAAAATCCCTAGTTTTTGAGTTACAGTTAAAAGGCTTAAAAGTGGAAAAAATTAATAGTACTTTATGGATTTATCATTTTTCAGGTACCTACAATTGAATATATGAAAAAACTAAAAACCTTAAGCGAATTAGTTCTTTTTACCCTTTTTTTTTGGCATAGTCAATACACTATATTTGAAGTAATAGAGCAGGGTGTAAGTTGCACTATGTCCGGATTTATCTTATTTCAACGTAATCAGAAACTCAGCCAATTTTTAAAAAAATTAAACAATTTAAAGTTTTTTTAAAAACATTTCTTAAGATACAACTCAAACCAAATAGATAATTTTAACGGGCAACAAATAGGTATTAATGTTAATTATTTCACTTGCATTTATATGACATGGAAAGTTATAAGATAGTCAGGTCAAGTGTTACTTTGATGTTAATTTAGGGAAATACATAGTGGATGACATTGTAATTCTGTTGAGGCAAATCGTTCACCAACAAATATTAATGAGTCTGAGTTGTCGAATTCCAGGAAAATTCTTCAAAGAGAAAAGTTAAGTAATTTAATTCGGATGCATAGCAATCCAAACCAATAATTCCATAATATAAGCATCGCAATAGATGGATACGTTACAGTGTATACCCGTTGGGGATGCTTTTCTTGGATGTTGCTTTTAAGTACTATTTTCCTTTTAAGTTACACTATATTTTTTACGTTGAAAAGGAAAACAAGTAATAAAGACACTATCATCTAGTCAGTAGGGATAGCAAAAGCTTTCCCTATCATTTTAATAATCATAAGCATACTCGAATAAAAAACATTGTATGACAAACAGACGAAAAACTGTTTTCGGACTTACCAATATTTCGTAGTCGCCCGAAAAAGTAATTTTTTCATCCGTGTGAACTGCTATTACAAAACCAGTTGCGTAAAATTTTACTTTTCGTAACTAGTTGTGAAAAGTAAGACGTTTCATAACGTCACAGAGTTTTGAAAAGTGTCACTTTCAATGACAAGATCAGAAAACATATATTATATACATGGAAAGAACATTTTGAGCGAAAAAGAACCTTTTCCGTTGGGATTATACGCGCTAAGGTGTGAAGTTCAATACAAATACAATAACAAAAGACTTCCAATGGCGCGGGAAATTTTTAAAGAAACATATTAAATAAGTACGAAATTTTCTTTAGGGCCCTTTCTGCGAATGGGGCGTTTTCTAAGAAAAATGGCAAGAGCCACCGCGAGGTGCGTTAGGGGTGGCTTTTGGGGGATGAATCACCTGCGCCATTGGAACTTTTTCGTTTCTTAAACGTCGAACTCTTGCGTGTATAATTCCGAAGCGGGGACACGGAAACCAGTTTTTTTTCCTATTTATACTAGATTGAATGGACTAATTGGAATTTCGAACCGCCAAAACTATTAAACGGAAAATGCAGAAATTATTCACATTTCATGAGCGACAGCCGATATATTTTATCAACAGTGGACGAAAAGGTTTTGGGTGCAACACTCATTACTTACCTGTTATCGACACATCGAAAGTTATCGACCCCGGAGAGGATTCCTTTAGGCACTGGCGGGAATCACTGGAGACGTTGTGATCAGGAAAAGTAGCTGAGAATGGAGAAATATTTTGTTGGAAATTCTTAAGTTTTTTGGTTATGCACATACAATTAGCCTGAAGGGTGTCCAAAAAAAACAACTGTTGATTAGTAATTTCAGCAAGAACTTTCAAACAGCAAGAGTCAACTGTACAACGTTTATTTTTTGCAGTTTAAACCAAGTAATGAATTACATCGATGTAGATCACTTCCGTCTGTATGGTAGAAACAGTACATACGGAAAGATATTTAAAATATCTGCACAGATGTACATATTCAAGAAATATATCCTTTAAATATTTTACGTGAAATAAGAGTGAAGAGAATATTGTGAATTTTATTTCTTTCTGTACTCAAACTTTATATTTCTTATATATCAACTGGCTCATTTGGCAATCATCCTTACATCTACATATTTATTTAGGACACCCTTCATGAATATTTAAAATTGGAGTGCGGAACATGGAAAGCTTCTATTTTATGTTTACAGCAGCCGGTGTGACTTATTTTACGGCTGTGTGTAAAGAATACGACATTGACAACAAAGCTATTCTTGCTATTTGACTAGCTGTGATGTATCTGCTTTAGTGTGCTCATACTGTTCATGTGTACAACAATGTAAATAGCGTGACGATGTATTATATGTATAAATGTGGATACCGACCTTTGTTTCTGACTTTTAGCGTTATAGATATTCTAATACATGAAATATTTCAAATAATTCTCAGCTATTAATAATAATGGTATATAAGTAAGACATTTAAATGTAATAAAGTTGCAATTGAGTTGAGTTGACCAAAATTCGGTTAATATATTAAATGTTTATTTATAACGAAAATGGAAAAAAATAGATAAGAACAATCTCCCTCGTCTTAATTTCCACCCATCACAAACGAGCAATTTTTAATTGCAAATGTTTTCCATATGGAAAAACTTCATAACTGTTGTCACCAAAAATTACAATTCCTTTGATAACAAGTAATTATGGTCTCCTGGGACACCAGAAAACGACGCTAAACAATTTATCTGATTTGTCAATAAATTTTGTAATATTGTTTTTAAACAGTGCTAGGCAGCTTATGTAGTGAAAATGAGTCGCTTTGGAAGTGATTCTATGACTAATATTGATCTGGCGATTGAGAAAAGTGTACCGTACAATACCGCTGAAACCCATACGTCAATATGGAAACAGTTTATGGAATTCTGCAACGCAAAGAAACACGAGCTTTTGGTAACTACAAGTTTAGAGCAACTAAACCCAATCCCGAAAGATTGGCCGTGGAATATGAAGAAAGAAAACGGTGAAAATTACAAATAACTAGCTGCTAAGACAATCTGGAACACCGTTGCAAACAAATGCAAGAGATGTATTTTATGAAGAGGACAATAATTTTTGGTCCGTTTAAAGATATTGGGTGGTATGATTAAAAAGAGTATTTGCTTTTACTTCAAGTAAATGCTCCATTGTATAGCTTTTACTTCAAGTAAATACTAAAAATTATAGCATTTACTCCACATTATTCTTGAAGTAAGACGAAACTAAGTACTAGGAGCAATTACTTCATATTTTGCTTTATTTACCCTGGTAAATTGAAGTCAATACTGGAGTAATTACTAATAGGTATTGTCTAGTATTTCCTCCATTTGGGAATATTTTGTGTAGTTTTTAAAAAGTTGCTAATTGAGCAACTTCTGTTGCTATTGAGCAAGTGTTGTTTCGATTCAAAAAGTGTGAACATGGCTGTTTTTATGAATTATAGTAGGAAAAGGAGGGAAATACGTGGGCACTGTATAGAAAAATTTTTCGGTAAGTCAACTATTTGTGATAACTATATACTATAAGGCACTGCTCCCCTAGCTTCTGTCAAGAAAATGTGGAATGGATGGCTAATGAGTTCTTAGGAAATCATACTGAGACGAGAGGAGCAGCTTTATCAAATGTACTAAAAATGGAAATATTTTTAAGAACTCTAGGTGATCCTGGGTTTGAACAAGATATTGGTGTAGATGTGAGGGTACATCAATCAACAGTTTCGAAAATAATTCAAGAAGTTTCACAAAAAATTGTGTTGAAGAAAAAGATTTGGATTTCTGTTCCTCAAAATGGGCGCGAAATTGAATTAGCTAAAGAAGGTTGTACGATACCTGTAGCAATAGGAGCGCTAGATTGTACCCATATCAAGATAATGAAACCAAAAATATACGGGGAAGAATATTTCAACTGTATAAAGGACTCTCACTCATGATTATTAATAATTATAGCACTTTTATTACGAAGAAATAGAATAATACTAGATCCAATTGAGGTTAAACAAGTCCTATCATTTACTACTAGTTTATACTTCTAACCTAAGTAGGAACTTGTCATTAAAGTATTTACTTCAAGTAAAAGATTATGCTTCACAAAATACTATGAAGTAAAAGCTCCTACTTGAAGTAAAAGCAAAAAATAATCTTTTTAATCATACCACCCATTATCTTTAAGTCTAGTGGGGAAGCTCGTAATGCGAAACGAAGGAATTTGCAGATGTGTGTCAATAAAAAGAAATCGAGTTCTGCTTCATTAAAATTGGAGAATATTATGCAATGGTTTTATTATGAGACGAAGACACTCCGGCGGGACTCCAGCGAAAATTTGACCATATCATTTCAGTAGAACTTGCCTGGAGAGGTGGAGAAGCAGTCAATTGCAGAGTTTATTATTTTAAGACGTGGATAATTCTGGGATTAAAACAAGCAGATAACATAATTACATATTTTTTAAAATAACTGTTTTCAAAAATCCTACTTTTTACGAAGAGTAGAATATAATCCCCTCTTCAATAAAACGGCCTAGGGTGGAGAAAAAAATGGTCGATAGTAAATGGCTTGGAGACCAGCCACCGCGAAGAATCCTAACTTTTGTCCAATCCGTCTTTTTAAAATTCTAATGGTTAAACGTTCATCTAGAATAACAACTGATAGATTATTCTTAACAGTAAACCCATCATGGAATAAAGAACAATCAAGTGGATGGTACAAAAACACTCCAGTGGGAAAAAACGAACTTTAGAAATGGACTACAGAAGCAGCAGAGAAGGCAGGATTGAATACAAAAGAAATAAAAATAACAAACCACTCTATGCGGTCAGCAGTCAGTAACCTGGCTAAAGGAGGAGTGGGTGAACAACAATTAAAATTACTGGCCACAGTTCATCCAACTCAATTAAGCCTTATCTGCAAATGGACAATGAGCATTATTCCAACATCATAAACACCCTCAGAACTTCCAGCTAAAAAATAGGAAACAGAAAATTCTGCAGGCACTCCTCGAGCTTCTCACTGTACAGCTGGACCCATCAACAACATTAATGATTTACCTACATCCAACGTTATCAATGAGTTAACGAATATTTCAAACAATACCCCTACTGTGTACCAAAATTGCAATTTATATTTTAATATTGTACCATAAATAATTAAGTTTGTAGTATTTTGTGATTAAATAAATTACATGTTTTTCAGTTTTCTAATTAATACCTAAGTTTTGTAAGTGTATATGTAGAATAATCTGTTACTCATGAAATAGTCTTATCAAATACAAATAAAGTTTTAACAAAATGCATTCGTACAGGTGCAAAAATCCTAGTCCTCGACTCGGAATTTTGTTGCCACCAGCACTCATGCTTCTTGTTAAAATATTACCTAGCAACGTGTTTTTTCGATTTTTTCCGAAAAAATTAGATGCCCTTATGATATTACGTACGAATAATTCGATCTCAAAAAAATATACCAAAAAAACTAGGAAAATTTGAAGATTTGTGCGCCCTGTATTTTATCACCTTGTGTCATGGAAACGAAGCCTATTTGTACCTAAGTTTATAGATAATACTACTAGATCAATGACTCTATTATATACAGGGTGATTCAGATTAATCTTGGTAACTCTAGAAATCGATGGAACAGGTTAAAATATTATTAGTTTGAAATATAAATTTATTTCCAAAAACGCTTTATTTCGGAGATAGACGGCACTGAATTTGGATCTTTTTCCGTCTCTTTCCTTGTAAGTATCCGATCCGAACTGCGACCTAAGCAGTTATCCGATTTAGGTCCACATAGGAACAGAAATACTCTTCATGATCTTACATAATATATTAAAATTTTAACCCCTATCTCTCTTAGAATGTTTTTTTAGATGATGCCCTTCCTGATTTTATAAAACTTTTTTCTGCCACTTATCTAAATTATATCTAAACTATTTATCGGCACAAAAATGTATCTCAAGCATAATCACGATAGACAAGTTCCCATAAGAATGATAGAATATCGAGCATTAATAAACTATGTCTAGATTAAAAGATTAATGCGAAAGCATCAACGTAAATATGGGTTTCGAGAGTTTATAGTCTCGAACAGAAATGCAATGTAGAGATGCCGCCTCGAAATAAATCGAAGTTAATACAACAAAAATCGAATTATATTATAGAATTCAAAATTAGATCAAGTAAAGTTCAAATTGTAAGTGTTTTATGTAAAATAAAATAAATTGAATAATAGGCAACAATCTGATTGGTCAGATTGTATCATAATAACAAGAAATAAGGATCGTAACCAGGAAATGTAGATGTTTTTCCATACGGCATATCCGTAGTTACATATAACAATGCAAGAAGAGTCCAGCTAAGGCGTTCGATGAGGTAACAGCCACGCTCATAATTCTCATAAAATTTGTTAAATTAATGGTAAGATTAAAGTTAAAATATTTGAGTTTCTAAAAATAATTAATAACATCAAGTGGAAAAGGTCTACAAGCAGAATTAACTGCAAATTAAGTGTTTTTCGTCGTAAATAACAAGTGAGAAGTAGAGGCTTGGTAGCGACCCCAGCTGCAGAAGAGTTTGGTGACCAATATAGTAGAAAAGGAAACAATTTTCTAAGAAATTACAAGTAAGAAGAGAATATAAGTGCAGAAGCCGAAAATTAAAAGCTTACGGTAGTACGGCGACATCTGCTAGATGACACCACCTGAGCCCAGCAGCATCTATTAGTTCGTGTTCCAACCAGTGTTCGAGAATAGTGATAGGTGTTTGTGCTTCGTAAATAAAAAGGAATAAAAAAAATTTTCTAAGGTAACAACAACAATTTCACACTGCTAGTTTTTAAGATCCATTTTGACAGAAGACTTGGTCCCATGTACTAGAAATAAGTTACGTAGGTTTTCGTAGGGTAGTAATAAGGTTTCAGATTTTGTTTATTTATTATCATATTATTATATGACAATAAAAATAGTCATATATAAATCACTTCTTCTTTCTTGTTCTCTTAAAACTATTCAGGAAACATTTTAAATCATACAATTTGAGACTAAATAAGATTCAATAGATTTAATAAAATATTATGGTCTCATAAAATTCACTATTTGGAAAGTAACTTCGCTTTAAAATTTTAATCTTGCAAAAATATTTTACATAGACCTAATTGAACCCCCTCTAGGACCATAGGGTACTCATGTTATAAGAGAACCTTAAGAGAATTTATTTCCACCTAAAATCCCTTGCCCTCGGTGTACGCGCGAGTCAATAAACTAAAAATAGAATATTTTTAAACAAAAACAATAAATAGCCGATATCGACAAGGTATAACCAATTAACCGAGTTAAAACTAATGAACTTCCTTTGTACCTTTATACTTCCGCCTATTTGGATACTGAAATTATAACTTTCCGCCGTTTTCATTAAAGCATAAAAGCTTTGAAAGTTGCAAGTTTAATTCAGCTTCGGTTAGACAGAAATTGAAAGAACGCAAACAACCCATAAACTTTCTCATTAGGTGAAAGATTCTTGCGCGCCTGGTAATGAGACGAGGGAAATTAAACAAAATGTTTCTTTTTTAAACTCCTTGGGGCGGATATGAACCAACAATATCGCGTTTACGAAACCAGCATCGAATACAATATCGAAAGAACAATATATATAGTTGCCTTAAAACTAAAGTCCTATTATTCGAGATATTGATTCGAGTTCATGAACGAAATATGTGCTACTCTAAAAAATTGTATTATAGTCCTATCAATATACGCAGACTTTTGAAACGATTCGATTGTTAGGATAAAAGAATTATGTAGAAATATCATGTAGAAAAAGATAATCTATAGAACAGCGAAATCGAGGGCAAATTAGGAAGTTTTTTTTGACGTAGAACCAAACAAGTTATGTGTTATTTATTTGAAGTAGGTTATTTGGAAGTTAGAATTGGTGTTTTATAACATTTTTTTTATGGTACAGGACTTTTTTATATCGAAAAACTATAAAAAATTGATTGAAGTGAAATTGATTTTGCAGATTTTTAAAAACCGTGTTTTTTACGTTTACATCGTCATATCTCCAGATCTACGTAAGCTATCACACTCATTTTTTTAAAAGTTGAGTATAGAATTAGGCGCTTCCAACAGTGTCATTATCATTACTGAATATTGTTTATTATTAAATTTAAATAACAATTAATTTATTACTGCCTTACAGGTGTATTTATATTTTCGATAAGCAACAAACTTTTTTATTTATGAAAATTTTAATTAGATGTAAAGCTTTTGATTAGATTGTAAAGCCTAATTATTAAATAAAGGCTCATTAAATGCTCTAAGAAAAAGTGCAAAACATATCACAAAAACTTTTTTTTTTCAATTTTTTTTTGGACACAGTTCGAACTTGGCAGATTTTCCGTGAAGCATTTATTGAGCCTTTAATTATTATAAATAAGTTTTAACAACGATCCCTATCTGTTTACTACGATTTTCAGCCATTATCTGCCGAGTTCGAACTATGTGAAAAAAAAATTGAAAAAAAATATTTTTGAAACGTTTTGCAATTTTTTAGCAAATTTTTTGCAATTGAGCCTTCAATTATTAATAAGTTTTTACAACGGTCCCGCTCTATTTACTACGATTTTCAGCCATGATTTGCTATAGTCAAACGTATCTAAGAAAATTTTTATCAAATAATTTTTGACTTTTTTCAGAGCATTTAATCCGCCTTTAATTACCAATCAGGCTTTACAACGATTTCGATCTGTATACTATGATCTTCGGCCTTGATCTGCTGAGTTCAAACTTTGTCCGAAAAAAAAATGTTTTCAAAATATTTTTACTTTTCCTAGAAGTATTTAATGGGCCTTTAATTAATAATCAGGTTCTACAACGATCCTGATCTACATACTATGATTTCTGGCCTTGATCTGCTGAGTTCAAACTTTGTTCGAAAAAAATGGAAACATTTTTTTTTTCAAAATACTTTGCACTTTTCCGAGAAGCATTTATTGAGTCTTTAATTATAAATAAGTTTTAACAACGATCCCGATCTGTTTACTACGATTTACAGCCATGATCTGCTGAGTTCGAACTTTCTCAAAAACAAATTGAAACAAATTTTTTTTTTAAACATTTTGCAATTTTTCTCAGAGCATTTAATGAGCCTTTAATTATTAATTAAGTTTTACAACGATGCCGATCTGTATACTATGATTTTCGGCCTTGATCTGCTGAGTGCAAACTTTGTCCAAAAAAAAATTTTTTCAAACAAAACATTTTTTCAAAATATTTTTCATCCCCACGGTCGCGTCAGCTGACACCTATTTTAGTTGTTCTTCGAACGAAAACTTACATTAAAAAACAAAGAAGTAGTGTTGAAATGGCGCATAAAATATTGGCGCTATCTCCCCTACTATAATCTAGAGAGTGATGTTTATGGGGACGAAAAAAAATTTAAAAAATAATTACGACCATTCTGTCGCAGAGAGAATTGAAAGACGCTTCAAATGAGGGGTCGTTCGAACCCTTTTCCCCATTTAAATTCTTGGCTTAGAGGTTGCTGGGGTTAGGGGACGTTTTCCCCCAAAATATCAAGAATCGACCTGTCCAAGCGTTTTTGCAAGAAACTACTCTGTGTCCAAAACCCGCCCGTGTTAAGAAATGTCTGCACTAGTAACTGATAAATGTACGTAAATACATAATAAGTTGCCGTAGGCCGCTTTCATATTAGACAGCGATAAACGCAAGCATTAAGCAGCGATCCTTTTGAAAGTTGTTTCAAATATTATGACGTATCCATTGATACAAAAATGTTTGCTCGCCAGCGAAAAGAGAGAGTTTAATAATTGTTTAACATGCTCAAAAGTTTAGCAACATTATTTTACTACTACGAAGTTAGTCGATAAGATCCGGGCAAAATACGGCTAGAATAGAATAGAATAGAAAACTACACATAACCCAAATCAGCAATATACATGCGCGACAACACTCACTGACACAGGTGGGGACTTGCAGAATTAGTTGAGGGGGGCCGGTACCGTCTTTAGAAGCTGGTCCGCTCGGTTTCTCCTCATCCTTGGCGGTCACGATCACTGGCTCAGCGGACGTGTTGTTGTTGTTCTGCTGCTGGTTGGCCACGCTGAAGGAGGAGTTCTCCTCCTTGGTGATGCTCATGTAGTAGCACGTGTCGCTTTTCTTCATGATATGTCTGGGGCCGGGATTGAGCAGGATAGTGTCCTCGTAGAATTCCGGTAACTCTGCGGGCCTTACTCCTATTAAGGCGACGCCATATCTAGAATTAATTCATGCATTTGAAATTACAGCGGATTTTGATTTTCCAGCTTTTCCTTGTGAATTTCCAGTAATTGTAATTCCTAATATTTGCAATCCGTTATGAAATATTGATTCACTCTTTGATGGTTGAAAATGAGCTGCCCATGCGGATGTCTGGGAACCAGACTAAAATCCGTATCTGTAGAAGAGCGAGTAGGTATGGAACCAGAGATAAATATTAAAATTTTTTAGTAGCATGAAAATTACTTTTGTAATTTGACATGTCTTTATTAAATACGTGGGTTTGAAGATAAATCTAATAAATCCTATGTATAAATTCTAAGATTTGTGTATGAATTATTAAGTTCTTAACTTCGTTATTATATTACTTGGCTGTGTTAGTAATATGTGTGCGTATTAAAATTTTATTGCTATTGTGATACTTAGGCAAATCGGATCGTTACGTTGTATGGGAGAACACGTCAGTAATATCATAGATTAGGTGAACATATGGTAATATTAATGATATAATTTTATAAATTCATGTGAAATTGTTCATTATTTGGTGTAGAGGACAATCGCATACCTATCGTTCATAGTAACGTATCGTGAAAGTTTTCACATTATATATTATTCCGGGGCCGATTTATTTATTGGATTTTCAGTGCTCATTTTAAATGCAGGAAGTAAGTTTCGAATATTTACTTACTTTCCAGACCGCTGCTAATGGTAACGGTCTTTTGATTTACTTTGCAGCCCCATGAATGAGACACGTTTGATACGTTTAACATTCACCAAAAATCATATATTTTGTTTATTTTTTTTTTATTTATACCGGGATTCGCTTTTGATTTACTTTAAGAAAAAAAATATTATGTGGTAAGGTAAAAGCTTTTTATTCCGGTATTATTTCACTTATTTATTATACCGAGTGGGCCAAAAAATTTCTGGATTTTTGCGTTTGCACGTAACTTTTTGTATATTAAATGATTTTAATCAGCTTCGTGTCGTTGATTACAGAACGGAATATTCCATAATTATTAAGTAAGTGAATATGAGGTATACAACAGTATTACATGAAATATCCCATGTATATGATAACTTTTAATAAATCTAGAATATTCGGAGACATTGAGCACTTGATTTCCATCGGTTCAAGATGAAACTTGGTATCCTTAGGTTTTCGATATCGCTGAATCCAAATATCATGTCAAAAACCGGTTTTGACTAATGACAGCCTGTTAATAAAAATAAATTTTTTGATAATTTAAAATTTTAAGGATTGTTTTATATTTGAACACAAATCAAGTAGTTTCGTCATTAAAAAATTGGTAACCTGTTTTTCGCCAATGAAATTTTAATCGAATTTTTAGTTTTTTTTCAATTTCTCAATTCGGAAAATAGTCCTAATTAAGTTCTTCGATACAGCTAAATCCGAATATGACGTCAAAAACGATTTTGGACTCATGACAGGTGCCAAAAAAGGTGTCATGAGTCATTTTACACTTCAAATAATTATTAGTTATAAAACAACACTAATATAGTTTTTTAATTTAAAATGTTTATTGACACCTGTCATTTATATCAAATCGCCGATATTTATTTCGAAATTAATAATATCTCTCCTTATAGAAATCCAATAAAACATTTAGAGTTTAAGTAATTGAAATTTAATTGAGATGTAGGTAATTGACAGTATTAAAGTATTAAAAAAAATTACAGTTGTCAACAAAAATGACATAATTTTTTACGACGAAACAATACTATATTTGTATTTAAATATAAAAAACCCCAAAAGTTTTATTTGTCAAAAAAATTATTTCTATTGACACTATTGACAGCTTTTTTGACAGTTGTCATGAGTCCAAACTCGTGTTTGGCGTCATATTCGGATTTAGCTGTATTGAAACACTTAATTAAGACTATTTTCCCAATGGAAAAATTTAAAAAAAAAATAAAAATTCGATTAGAAATTTCATTGACAGCTTAATTGACAGTTGTCATTTAGCGAAAAACACGTTAATATTTTTATTACGACGAAACTACTTGATGTTTGTTAAAATATAAAAAAATCTTACAATTTTGAATAATCAAAAATGAATATCTATTGAGAGCTTCTTTGACAGCTGTCAAGAGTCCAAACTCGTTTTTGACATCATATTCGGATTTAGCTGTATTGAAGTACTTAATTTAGACTATTTTTCGAATTGAAAAATTAAAAAAAAACAAGATTCGATTTAAATTTTCATTGACAGCCTAATAATATGACAATTGTCATTTAGCGAAAAATACGTTAATAATTTTTTACGACGAAACTACTTGATTTGTGTTAAAATATATAAAAAAAACCTTACAATTCTGAATAATAAAAAAATTAATATCTATTGACAGCTTTTTTGACAGCTGTCAAGAGTCCAAACTCGTTTTTGACATCATATTCGAATTTAGCTGTATTAAAATACTGAATTAAGACTATTTTCCGAATTGAGAAATTTGAAAAAAAATAAAAATTAGATTAAAATTTCATTGACAGCTTAATTGGCAGTTGTCATTTAGCGAAAAACACGTTTACAAATTTTTTACGACAAAACTTTACTTGCTTTGTGTTAAAATATAAAAAAATTACGTGAAATTTTAAATAATCAAAAAATGAATTTTTATTGACCGCTCTTTTGACAGCTGTCATTAGTCAAAACTGATTTTTGACATGATAATTGGATTCAGCGATATCGAAAACCTAGGGATACCAAGTTCCACCTTGAACCAATGAAAATCACGTGCTCAACTCTTGGTTTAACCTAAAAAACCGGAAAACCCATGTTAAATTCCGCCATTTAAAATTGCGCCACCAAAATTATACGCAAGTACCTCACGCAGGCGGGGCACGAGTTATAATTTTTTTTTCGACTTTTTATTGTTTCATAATTATTTTCTAGGCCACTTATTCCGATTTATGGGGAGCACTCAAAAAAATTGGGACTTTTTGGAAGTTTAAATTGTAAAACATACGTAAAATTAGATAAATCAAATAATAGGCATTAATCTGGTTGGTCAGATTATATCATAATAATAAGAAGAAAAATGGTAACCGGGAAGTTGTTTTTCTATACGACATATTTGTAGTTAGATATAATAATGCAGAGAGTCAAGCTATAGCGTTCAAGAAGAGAACAGCTCAGCTAATAATTTTTATAAAATTTTGTTAAATTTAATAGTTAAACTTCTCTAACTAAAAAAAACCTCAACAATTAGTTTTATCTTTCTATTTATTTATCTAATTTATTTAATCACGACAGGAGGTGCTCAAAATGTGGTCCATTAACCTCCATACAAAATTGATTCTTCATCAATTTTCAAACTTTAACAATTTAAAAAACTAGAAGCCGAAGTAAAAAAAAGTCCAGACCAAAGATGTTTATATTTTCACAAAAAACTATGTGCGACCATAAAAAATGGGAACAAAAGTCACCTTCCTCCTTTCAATGGGTGAGAGGTTTGGGTGGATATTGTGTCCAAATTATTTCACCCTCTTGTTTCTTAGAAAATCCGTCCAAAGTTTAAAAACACCCAGTATATTACTGGAATATTGCAGGAATATTTTAAACGGAATATTTCTTTTAAAAGGTTGACGGATTATTCAAAGAAAGTTAAGTGCTATCTGGGATTAGAAGGTAAATAATATTTACCTCGTAACCAGTCCAAACAAAGTCCCAAAGTCAAAAATTATGTTCCTTCTATCTCTCTCTCTCTCTCTCTCTCTATACCCTCACTTTGAGCAATCAATGATTGGGCTTAAAAATATTTGCCAGACAAAAACACGGCTTTCTTATAAATAACCAAGAGTGAAAAATGCGATCTCCCTGTAACCAACACCTGCTTTGATGAAAGTAATATGCAGAGCAGGTAATCTGTTTGTAAGAAGATCGTATTAAATTCCGAACGCGACCCTGAAATATCCCGGCGGGTGCACTTTGCAGTAATTTGCGGCTTTACTGCAATTTACCTACTTTCTGTGGGAATGAAAGCTGGCGTACGTGAAGCTCTTCCCCTCGTACTCTCCGAAAAACCTGCTGTCGCCGAGCACTATGTGATAAATCTCATTGCCGGAGCATCTCCCGTAAAGCCTGTGCCATTCTTCCTGAGATTGCTGGCCTTCCCTGAAAAACAAATCGCTATGAGTGCTGAGTAAACATACCCTAACGTGATCTGAATCAAAACGCGTATGAACCAATTTATTTCCTGATTGAACTTAAAGAATATTTGTTCAGTTATTTATTTTTTTACGAAAACCCATATGGTTACTATTTCAAATGTCCAAAAGAATTTTTGAGAAAGTATACATATTTACACACATTAATATACTCTTAAAATGCAAATAATATATAAAATATAATAGAGTGCGAAATGATAACAAAAATCACACTAATGGAGCATTGAAATACTTTCAATGACCGTGGTATATTCGGTTAACTCAAGTAAGATTACCGAACTTATACCGAATTACTTTTGGACTTTTGAACTTTTGGAATTAAGCAACAATAGAGCATCGGTGTAATTGGCAGCAGTGCAAGCATCATAACCTTTAAAGTAACATAGTTTTTACGGATTATTTACAGATCGATTAGTGCTTACGTATTATATACAAATCGGTTAGTTCCTGGCTTATTGATATTCGAGTGCAACGATTTCGGCGATCGTGGCGATTTTTGCCACATCCGATTTACGCAACGAGCAACGATGCACGTGAAATTTTTCAGCTTTCGCACAGAGATGATGTCCTTTCTCGTAAGCAGTGCTACGAATTGTTTATCAGACACAAAAGTGTGAAACGGAAACATGCGAATCTGATATAATTAGACTTACTGGCCTCTGGATGTGTGTAGCAGGAGAGTGACGAGGGTCGAGGCGCCCGGACAGGTACAGTTGTTCGCTAGTAGAGCATACTTGAATTCGTCCTCGCATACGACAAATTCGGCAAACTTGACGTGCAGTTTGTTTTCTGGTCGGAAGATTTGCACGTATTGAGCAACACTTGGCGCAAAATCCTTCACGGCCCACGATCGGAGGATGGTGTGTTCATCCTGAAAGCAATAGAGAATCGCGTAAATTTATCGCATTTATCAAAAGTCCTTTTCAACACTTATTTTTCATTCTTCTAGTGAGTTGGCTTTGAAAAATACTGCAGTGTCATCCGCGATTCCTATAATGTCTGCTCTGCTCGTTGATAGAGAAACTATGTCATTTATATAGATATAGAACAACACCGGACCCAATACTGTACCTTGTGGCACTCCATATTCTACAGATAGTGTATCACCTATTACATTATTTACTTTCACGTTCTGATATCTGTTGGTTAGAAAACGTTGAAACAGTTTTCAACTATTCCATCTGATACCAATGTCATCAAGTGATTGTAAAAGTAAGAAATGACTAACTGTATCAAACGCTTTTGATAAGTCGATAAACGTATACACAGTGTTGGTTTTTAAAAGCCTTTAAAGTGAATAAATACTGTGTTTTATCGATATCCGACGAGAAAAAAATGATTCACAAATTAGACTGTGGAAATAAAAAACATGACTTGTAAACGTCACATTAGCTTATTAACATGTTACATTTCAAGTAACATATACCGAATGGGCCGAAAAATGTTGCACTTTTTACGTTTGTCCTTAACTTTTTTGTTTATTTATTAACCGATTGTAATCAGATTGGTGCCGTTGCTTACAGAACAAGATAGACTATGGCAGATAATTCAATATGGCCGATTTTTTAAAATTCGGCAGCCGCATTTGAAAATAGCCCTTTTTGGGCTAGTAAATTTGGAAGCAAAACTGTCGAAATGACTCACCCAATAGAAAAAATGGACCAATGCACGGATCTTTCTCATCGAGGTCTTAAAATATCGGTCACTTTGAAATTCTCTATCCATAGTACAATCCGTTTTGTAAGCAACGACACCAAGCTGATTAAAATCGTTTAATAAACAAAAAGATAAGAGAAAACGTAAGAAGGACAACATTTTTTGGTCCACCCGGTATAAGTAGGTATTATACTGATATATTTTTAATATTTTAAATAGGTATTTGGCAATCAAAATAATATATGATTCAATCTGCTGACAATAAATAGATAATAGCATAAATTACTTGGAACTTTTTCAAGGCCCCTTCTTGAAAAAAAATTTAACGCGGGTCCCCTTAATTTTTGCTCAAAATGTATTACTTAAAATTTCTCACATCAATTTAGAAGCAACCACATTAGTGTATATAATGTCCGCCACACGAGAGTTGAACAACGGCGTAAGAGGGGGAAAGACGATAAAGTATGTAACACAAGCTTCTGTCGAGCTAAGAGCATAATGGAATTTTGTGTTCTTTATGTAAGTAACTATAGTACAAAAATAAGGTGAAATCTTTATAATTAACTTATTAATGGAGAACGTGCAGAACTTTTATCTCGCATTCTTTCCGTTGTTCAACTCTCGCGTGGCGGACTTTATCTAGTGCACTTAATAAATCTTGAGATCCATATGAATAATTTTTGCGGCCTATAAAAAAATTTGCTGTTGTCAAACGATAGACAGTAGAAAAAAACTAATTATTTTAAGAAAATTTGCAATGGTCGGGCTTCATTTGATTCGCTGTATGTATATAAAAATTTTCAAAAATTAAATGAATTATCGATTGCTGAAAATTATAATACATAAAATTTATAATCTGCGTTTACCTGATTTGTAGAAAAATAAAACTAGGAATTGTGTGAAAGTCTTCGGTACTATTAAACGGGCTACAGTATGTACTTCATTTGAAAAAAAATCTTTAATAGTTTTGAAGATAGGTGGAAACAAAAAATTCACAGATCTCGCAATTCTTGCAACCATCGTAAAATACTATAAAACGAACATAATTTGGTATGGTTAAATGGTTTATTATATCAAAATTCACAGATCTTGCTCAGATTTTGTTCAATGGGGCATTTGTAAGAGAAGCCGCCTGTAGCAGCCTGTCAGGCTCTTAAGAAGTGAGATATTCAATGTCCTATCAAAAAAATTTGAGTTTTTTGTTTATAAATAAAACAGTAAAAAATTGTCAATCGACTCAGCTAATCAACTCATATCAGCTGCGATTAAAGTTTTTGTGTGCCTAAAGATAGTGATGGCTTTGGCAAACATTGTGTTTTATGTACAGGGTGGCTAAGAATTACAAAATCTTAAAATTCGGTAACAGTAAACTTTGTGATTTTTGATCACCCCGTATAAAAACATAATTGTGGCAAAATCATCAATAGTTTGTTATCCGTGGTGATCAAAAAGTACAAACTTTACTCTTATCGAGTTTTAAGATTTTGTAATTTTTGATCACCTCATATAATAAACATAATTTTTGTCGACATTACTTTAGGCAAGCAAAAACTTTTATAAATACTAGCATTTTCCCGAAAACTAAAATTTTTTGAGATTTTGTAACTTGTGACCACCCCGTAGGTATAAAAAATATGATTTTTGTCGACGTCATTACTATTTTTTGGGGGCAAGAAAAAACTTTTATAAATAATAACATTTTGTTTTTGTAATTTTTGACCACCCCGTATAATAGACATAATTTTGGTCGACATTACTTTAGGCAAGCTAAAACTTTTATAAACAATAGCGTTTTCCCGAAAACTAAACATTTTATGAGATTTTATAATTTATGACCACCCCGTATAAAAAATATGTTCCTTGTCGAAGAGTAAACTTTGTGATTGTTGATCACCCCGTATAAAAACATAATTGTGGCAAAATCATCATTAGATTTTTATACGTGGTGATCAAAAAGTACAAACTTTAATCTTACCGAATTTTAAGATTTTGTAATTTTTGACCACCCCATATAATAAACATAATTTTTGTCGACTATTACTTTTGTCGAAAATTAAACATTTTTAGAGATTTCGTAATTGTAGACCACCCCGTATAAAAAATATGATTTTTGTCGATGTCATTACTATTTTGTGGGCAAGTAAAAAGTTTTATAAATAATATCATTTTCTTTTTGTAATATTTGATCACCCCGTATAATAAACATAATTTTTGTCGACATTACTTTAGGCAAGCAAAAACTTTTATAAATAATAGCGTTTTCCCGAAAATTTAACATTTTTGAGATTTTGCAAGCGTGTGTATGCGTGTAAGTGTGTATTACCGCGCCTAATTAGTCAACCTTCGTCATGTTTCGCGTTAATATTTATTTTTTGATCAATTTCTCTTTTTTTTACAGTAGATTTTAATTTAATTTACCTAACGTCACTGCAATACAGATTGTTGTTGGTAATCTTGCGATTCTTTTCTGGTTCTGCTACAATTGGCCTCTATAGTTGTTATTACTGGACGGATTGTACCATTCTTGTGGCATTGAAAACCAATTGGCATTTCTCTTTAACTAGTTAAGTAAGTTTTTCATTTTAACCTCTGCTTGCTTCTTGTTCGTCCTGGCCCTTGACCCCACGCCACTAGTATAATGTCTCGTTGCTCTCCGACCGTCTCTGGTCGTACCTAGGTCCAGTGGCTTTCACCACTGGTGGCGTCCAATCACCCCGGAATAATTACACCCGAAAAATTATGTATATTTTCGATAACTTAACTTCCTTAGCTTCCTGTTGATTTGGGTTTTATCCTTGAGCTAGGTGACGGGGCAAATATTTTCACCTATGTAATTGGTAAACTAAATTACCCAAAAATATCGAAGGCCAAGGTATAACAAAACCCAAAAGTGCACTTAAACAGTTTTATTTAACTATAAGACAACTGGAAAAATATACACTTGCTCGTACCAATACCAATGTAAGACCAATAATGTATTATGGCGACGGTGTTGAATTAAGAAGGCCGTAGCCGTGCGTTTGGGTATTTCCATTTAGTAATAATTGTCGATCTTACAAAAATAACAAATTTTATCTAAAATACAGTGTTTTCATTTTTCATTAAAAAGTTCTAGATCACGAAAAAATTGCATAAAACACGATTTCATATATGAAAGCGGAGAGAATAATCCTTATGTTAAAGTTATAATATGTCTGATCATGCAATATGCGGCGAGCAGTTATTCATTTTGCACAATTTATGAAGCAGTATTTTACGTTGTTAGACGCTCCTCAGAAATGTGATATTAAAGTCATTCACATGAAATAAAATACAAAGAGCAAATACCACGTACGAGTTCTGCCAGAGGAAAGTAAATACACACATAAAATTTTCCCACTTACCGCCGCAGTCTTGTCAGCATAATTCCTAGCAGCTAATATAAAACACGCTTCCGCCTCATTCATTCTCGCTCTGGCGAGGTCTCCGTCTTTGAGACAGGACCCCTGAATATATATCACCCTTTGCGCCCATATAGGCACTTGCAGGATCATCCTCATCGTCGTATCTAGTTCCATCGGCGACAGCAGTACAACGTAATAGTCCTGAAACAACAATTATAACAAACCTACATTGGATTCCGGTATGCCGTAATAGCTAAGAATTTATTTATGTAAAAGCGCGCTTGTTCGAAATAAGGCGATATGTATTGCCGTATAGCCGTACTTCACTAATTCACTTCATGCCCCGATACAACAATTTCGTAGGTCTAGGCCAGTTAATAAAAAATTATTATGTAAAACTGGGTTATGTACACGCGTTTTACTGACCTAGCCAAATGTAACACAAATTCATTTAAGGAGGTCAAATATCATTCATTAATTATTGCTTAGACGTCTCGATGTACCGATTTACTATTTATTGATCGGGCCCGCCGATCACTAGTTAATATAAGTATCGTGTTCTAATGGACGAGGTTTCAATAAACGAATATTAAGTGTTCCTACTGTGTTTCCGTTGGATATGTAGTTTAACTTAGTAACATGATGATTCCCATAAATCACCACCATTTTAGGCCGGAACAGACTTAATACGGCAGTGAAATTGTCGTCAGTTCCACCTACTGCCGCAGCTGCATGTCAACATCTAAGTCGAGTGTATTATCAAGTACAGAATTGGCTTGGAAATAATTTAAATCCTGAACAATGGGGATGAACGATAATTAACAATATTTTGGAACCCCATAAGACTCTATACCAGTTGCACCAGATGTACTTTTAAATACTATTTTTTGCAACTGCACCAAATGATGCAACACAAATTCCGAGTGCAGAAAAGTTGGACCGTCCTGTTCAATACTGTGTGACCATTGTAACGGCCAGTCATGTCTCAACGCAAATGTCTGTAGTAGCGCTATCAAAGAAATTATTCAGGATGAAGAAGATAAAAAGCTTGATCTTGTTGAACTCTTGACACAAGATATAGAAGAAAAAGAAAATGTTGGGGAGGACGACGAGAATCTGGAGGAGAGGACAAAGGACGAGAACTTGGAGGAGATGAGAAGACGAAGACGTGGTAGAGGAGACAGATTTCGAGAATGACGATGAGCTGTAGAATAAGCAAACCATGGATTGGACCTGCTGGGGAAACCATGTACAAAAAACCTGTACACCCTACCTACCTCTGAGGTGGTGTGGAAACAGATGCACTGCTACCCTGTGTTTTCCTGGCTTATACTGTGAGAACGGTTGGTTTTTATTATAATAACATGTATATAACATTTTTTGAAGAGGGTTTTTTTAATATTTATTCTTATATAACCAAAACAACTAATTCGGAAGCGTAAATTTAAGGACACACTTTCAAAAAGGATATATAGACTCCAAAATATGTATCCATCCCGTACGAACCCCGGTTTACTCCAGGTATAAGTAAGGTCTTCAAAAACGTGGGTATAACAGCGATTCATTGGTCGAGTAATAAATTACAACAACTCTTAGACAATCCAAAGGATAAAATTGTTCCAAATGAAAGGTCCGGGATTTACGAAATTAGTTATAATGATTATGATCGAAAATATGTTGGACAAACGAGACGATCAATTAACACCAGATTTAAAGAGCATATGGCTCATCTAAAATATGGAAGAACAGATAAGTCTAGTGTTGCACAACATGCTTTTGACAACAATCATAGAATAGATATTAGTAATTTAAGATTAGTTAGAAATGTGACCAATAATTGTGACAGTTTATGTGACCAATAAAATGTGACAGTTGGATGCATTGAGAGCATAAAAATTGTGAAATGTAAAAACAGTATGAATAGCGACAAGGGACCTATACCATATAGAACGCTTTACGCGTTGCTTAGGTAAATTTCACAGTGATATCATTAGTGACGTCACCATGAAAATAGTATAAATATGGTAGATTTTGTAGTTTAAGATTAGTTTTAATCGTCTCCGGATGATGCCAACTTGGTTGGCGAAACGCGCGTTGAGCGAAGTGAAAGTGTTTTGACGTTTGTGAAAACTACTCCGAGTGTTATAACCAAAACAGTCATAGGACTTACAGAAAGCAAAATATTTGCAAAGAAACAATTTCTATGACATTTGCACATCAAATTTTTAAATAGAGAAATATAGACGCGTTAAAGAGTTTTGAAGAAAATATTATAGGGATTGGTTTTTTACTCTTTTGTGACAATATCTCAGGGTTCCAAAAACTGTCATAAAGTGCCATTTTATTAGTGCAAGATGTTCGCCAAATTTCATTCTTCTAAATTCTTCCATAATCGAGAAAATAAATAAAAACAATTTATATGAAAGACCCACCTTAATTTTTGCTCAAATATCACCTCTCAAAATCTTTCGTTACAATTTAGAAACACCCTGTATATATATATATATATATATATATATATATATATATATATATATATATATATATATATATATATATATATATATATATATATATATATATATATATACCGCATAATTATTATAAGTTTACAAAAGTTCAACCCCTGCATCCAGAAGATGCTGGTAATAGAGTTCAATTTTGTGAAATGATATTAACTCAAATTCAAGAAGATGACTTTTTCTTAAAACAAATTATCTGGACTGACGAGTCGAGGTTTTCTCGTGAAGGAATATTTAATAGACCCAACATAACTATAATTGTTTTCCATGGCACACTGCACTCGATGTTAATTTGAATTCGACAATATTTTTAAATATCTCTAAATAACTCAAGAACCGTCCAATTTAGCTATAGCAAACGACATATGGGTTGAAAGGTAATCGAAAAAAGAAACGAATTGGATTATAAAATACAGTGCGTCCCATTTAAAATAAGATACTTATTGAAGGTGCAAGTAGTCAAAGTTTGACATCAGTTATTGGACACCCTGTGTATAATGGAGCATTTGTAGTTTATACATACATAAGCTCCATGTCTTTTTAGTATGTGGAACAAAAATTGGTTCTTGAAAGTTACCATAGCGAAAGTTATTAATTTCTAATGTGCGGGTTGTTCTCGCATAAGATTTTATTAAAATCAAAATATCTCAAAAACTATTGCTTTTAGAGATAGGGAATAGTATTGAAAGTTACCTTAAAATAACGAGTAGAATTCGAATCTGACACAAAAAATATAGCATGCCGTTTAAAATAAGGAAGTTGTTGCCAACTTCCGGTATATATATATATATATATATATATATATATATATATATATATATATATATATATATATATATATATATATATATATATATATATATATATATATATATATATATATTGAGTCTGTTAGCTAGCTCTTTATCCGTAAATCATTTGTCCGCAGAAAAGAGAAATATTTGTTGCAATGATCCGTGATAATTCCATTCTATTATAATATAATTGTATATCTTACCTGAAGCAGCGGATGAGCATAAAATTCGTTGAGGAAGTCCATTATGGTGTCCGCATGAAGAGTGGTGCTACAAACTACCACATGCTTCTCCGATTGCGCTCTGTGAGATGAATAGGAACCCCCTAGTTTCTGGCGCTCCATCCATGTAAAGGCAAGTTGCTCGAACTAGAAATAGAAGCAAATTTCACAGGCATACAGTGACATTCATAGTAGAAGACTAGTTCCAACTTAATTTTAATGAAAACGTTCGTTAGTTTTTGCTTTTGCGCAAGCATAAAAGTCAAAAAAGTTGTGTGCTTTTAATTTTATAATTTTCTAAATAAGCAATGTAGGCATACTAATTCCATATATTGGCATAGATTGACAATTATTATTATTATAATTACAATTGCGTGAAAAATTCCATTGAATTCTGAGATGCCTAATAATAAATAAATCACTTTGTGTTTAAGATTAAAATATACCTGAGTAGGTAGAACAATAAGAGCCACACATATCATGATGACCATCCACAGCTGAGAGGGCCAAATGTCTGGTACGAAATCCCCATATCCGACAGTAGAGAACGTCACTACAACGTAGTAAGTAGCCTGGAAGAGGTTCAGGTGACGGTGGCCTGCCCGTTGACAGTGCTGAATACCGCAAACGCTAAAACAAATATACTTAACTAAGAAAAGAATATAATAACTAAGAAAAAAACTTGGTTCGAGGTTTTCCACTACCATCTAGGAGGCTTTGAAAAAGTGTTCACCCCTTTATTTTTTTTTTTGAAAAACAAGATAATTACCTATCAACCAAAAAAAATTAATCAAAAATCGGTCTATTCGTTCAGAAATAACAATGTTTCAAAGCTGCAACCAAAATATGAATATTGATACATTCAAACTAGATGAGTATTTTCATGTCATATGTTATGGAGTTATAAGGTTATAAAAAAACATTAGTAGGTATACCGAATTGCATAATGTGTTTCGGACACACTGTATATGATATTCCACGATATATATGTATGATATTATTATATTTATACAAGATCTGATAATTAGAGGTACTTTAGCCATACTAATTATACTCGTACCAGGAAATGCCAATGTCACTGGCGTATTGGGGAAACTAAATCACGCTCACAGTAGCCATCTTATTAAGTATTAAATTAATGGCTTAATTACGTTTGTGAAAAATACTAAATCCATTTGTCATAAAACTAAGTATTCACTCAATATGGCATATTTAATAATAATATCGCTTCATCCGTGAATTGATAAAGTCGTTTTCAATCATAGCATACAAGAGAGTAAATAGAAGTCATAGTATCCTAATCTGGAATGTCACTTAATTAGTCTCGCCTTTTCAACAGTTATCATCAAAGTTATCGAGCCGCGAACGAGACCATTAATTACCACTGAAACCAAGTAAATATTTAACGTGCGCCTCTTCTGCCTAGACGATCACGTGTTTAAAGTTTTCATAGAAACTAAATATCTGGTCAAGTTTGTGCTATATATTAAACTAAATCTTTCTTTCTTTCTTTGAAACTCTACTAAGATAAAATCACCTTCGATAGCATCTCTATGAAATTGTTAAAGAACTGTTAAGTTCTTTAGCATTACCGATATCCTGCTTTTAAATTTGGATACTGGAGAGAGCCCTCTCGCCAGGAGACCTATTTCTCATTTTACAGAGAAGCTTAATAGTAGATAGTTTAAGTAGTAAGTAGATAGTTTAATAAGATAGTTTAAGTATACTTCTAGACAACTACTTTTTTTGATAATACTCTTTTGTGTTGTTAGGGTGAACCATATATTTAATAATTTTGAGCCTTGGGCTATATTTAAATCTCATTTCACCATAGTATACTTGCACCTGAATGCCTCCAATACTATTTAAATTGTACGGTATGTTCAATTATGTTAAGCCATTGGCTAAATTTACCACACCTGAATATACCCTATTAGACCAGGGTCGATAATTTATGAAAACAAAAATAAATAATAGTAGGATGAAACCCATTGGAAAAGGAAGAGAATATAATAAAAATTAAAGGAAAGATAATTTACGGGCGATATGAGATCGGGAAGTGGAGGGAGTAAGTTTTTAAGGGTAAAAAATGATTTATCTCGATTTCCGGCAAGACTACAAGTCCTGTGGAAAAAAGTTAAATGCAATGCAATTTCACTATACAAAAATGCAATTTCACTATACAACGTGTAGGTATATAACTTTTGAATTTCTTAATACAATTAGATATTAGTATACTGTTTTCTTTAAATTTTTCTCTCACCAAATACAGAAAGTGCCAAGAGTATGTTCGATACCCAGTGTAGTTGAGGACCATCTGACTTGGTTGCGCAACGGTCAGTGGCGTCCACAGGTAAGTAGTAGCATCGGTACCTGCCGAACCTACTAATTTATATTTTTAATATTATTAAGCTTAGCTTAAGCAAACATTTATTGACAACTTTTAATCGCTGTTGAATGTACTATGAAAGGGTAATAACTTGGACCCTTCTTTATATCATGTCCTTAAAAACGGATATCTACACACTGGATTATTTCTTTTACGTACAATTGTTTTTTATTGTTGCCATTTTATTTCAATTTACCGTCGTATCCTGTAATTGGGCTTTTTGCCTGTTGGATATGTGTTTAAAATAAATAAACAAATAAAATGAAAAAAATGATATTATAATTTTTTCATTTTATTTGTTTATTAATTGTAAATACATTTCCAAGATATATTTTACAATATGGCCTTGTTCAGAAACACCATACATTCCTATTTTCAATACTTTTTCAAAAGATGCATCAAGCAGGTTCTTTAAAGCAACAGTTGTTATCAACTTAACCATCAATTTTCCTAAAATGTCCACGCATTCATATATCATGTCGGTAATGACCTCTTTGCACGCAACTCAACAAATATTTAATAACACTTAAAATATTGCTGTTACGAATTTAATTTCAAGCATAATAGAACCTTTTATATTACAACATATAAATAATAATTTTTATGGCATGAGGTACGATTATATATGAGGTTCACATTAAGTTGGTATATAATCGAAATAAAGCTCTTTGTAGGGAAATTACTTAATATGATATTATAGTGAATATATATGATATTTAGTATAAATATGATATTTAGTGAAGAAACTGCTGCTATTCAATAAGATATTCGAAAAACCTGAAGTTCATTCGTATAATAGCTTGTTTATCATATTTTTAAGGCATTTGAGTTAAATTCATGAGAAATATTATTTTCTACGCATAAAGGATATTAGTTTTACGTCCTTATCTTTATTATTGTGTACAGGATGTCACAGAATACGTATTCCTAATTTTCAGAAATGATAGAGGATACTTAAATAAACATTATTTTTTTTATTAATAAACTAGTATCTGGAAATTCTTCACCCCAGGACTTTCTGGGCGGAATACAATGCGTGTCCTTACCAGACAAATAAATGTTGGATCATAGCAACTTTTGAAAAACAAAAACTATTTTCATAGTTGTCATTTCACGGGTCATTCCCCGAAATTTACCCTCATATCGCCGTATATGCTTTATTGGCTTTTTTGATATACAATGGTTGTACATTTCTGGTCATAAAATTTATCAAAAATACAATTAAAAAGGTAGGTACCTATAAAAAGTAAACTAGTTAAAAAAAGACAAAAAGTCATCAATAGAATAAAAACACTGTGCAAGTAAAAATTTTTTTGTGAATGAGTGAAATTGTCTGTCAGACATATATGGTTTACATCATCACGTCTAAAATAATTTTTAAAATTGTTATATAGACTAGTGGGTAGCTATTATTTCTTGTTAGGTTTATACGAGAGAAAGTTACTACAAGATTATCCGCTTGCCTGGTATTGTAGTGATGCATGTCAGAGTGCATTATGAATACAGACTGATTTTTGTGGATGAGCATCAGCGACTCCAACAGATATATACTGGGCACCGGTAAAATGTTGAGTTTTATAAATATGTCCTTACATGGAGAGCTCCTAGGAGCCGCAACTATGAGGCGAGTCGCGGCCTTCTGTAAAATAAACGCTCTACGCGCAGTACTAGAATTACCCCACAGGTCAATTCCATAGGCCAAGCGACTGTGAACTAAAGAGGAGTATACTATTTTCATTAAGTTATTGTCAACGAGAGGTCTTATCTGCACCATAAAAAATATTTGGGACGAGAGTTTACAGCATATATTATCAATGTGAGATACCCAGTTTAAATTAGTATCAAGTTTAACCCCAAATAAAGATACTGTTCTGGATTGAGACCATTTATCCGAGGTAAAGGTTAGGTTTTGTGTTTTAGAGACATTTAATTTTAATAAATTAGCTCAAAACCAAGTTTCAACTGCGCTTAGATTACTCATATTCAAGTTCACGTCGCCTCGGGTTAACAAGGTGGTATCATCAGCAAATAGAATACACTTGCTGTTTCGAATATTGACTGACAAATCATTTATATATATAAGAAAAAGTAGCGGACCCAATACGGATCCTTGAGGCACGCCATTAAAGGTTGGAAGCATAGTATAGACATCGAAGCATAGCATAAGTATAGACCGGGGCTGAAGCCTTTGAAAAATAAGAGTAGGATGAAACCCATTGGAAAAGGAAGAGAATATATCAAATATGAAAGGAAAAATAATTTACTGGCGATCTGAGGTCGGGAAGTGGAAGGAGATGAGTTTTTAAGGGTAAAAAACGGTTTATCTCGATTTCCGGCAAAGCTACAAGTCCTATGGGAAAAAGTTAAATAGCAAAGTTGTGGGTAATAAAATATCTACAACTTTTGTATTTACACTTTTTTCAAATAACCTCAAAATTTATGTGAAAAATTCAAATAACCAAGTTTTTGTTTTTTTATTTTTATTTTACAAAAAAAAAATTTTTAAAGAAATTTGGTGAAAACCTTTTTATGTCTCAAACACACTGTAATTTTTTTGATTTAAAATATTTATTTTTTTCACCTTACTTTGACTTAATATCGAAAAAGTACCCTAATTTTCAATAGAAAATTCTCGCGTCAAAATATCTACTTTTTTAAAAAAGTCGGTGGGCTTTTTGTTCGTTGAAGTCTCTACTTTCTGATGGTGTAAAAAAATATACATTACTATGGTAAATGTTCTCAGGAAATGCAAAGAAACCAAAAAAAAACTCGAATCAGAATTTTGTTTTTAATCTGTTTTTTAATCTAAAGTACAATTAATTTTAAGCTATTAATTAAAATTTACATTTTAATTAATCGAAAAACGTAAGATTCCGTGTTACATTGATAAACAAAACAATTGCAAATCGAAATATACTACTATAATAAACAACCAAATAAGTTAATAAAGTTAATATTTAATAAGATCTACAATATTTTGAGAAAGTTGTAGTATCTTCTTTAAATTATATGCGTAGGTAGATGTCTGTGCCGGAAATCGAGATAAACCGTTTTTTACCCTTAAAAACTCACCCCTCCACTTCCCGACCTCAGATCGCCCGTAAATTATTTTTCCTTTCATTCATGTTATATTTTCTTCCTTTTCCTACTATTATTTTTTTTGTTTCAAAAATTATCGACCCTGGTCTATAATAGATGTTTGCACATCAATTTACATCATCATTTATTAAATTAGAAATAGTTATTCTATGACACCCTGTATATGGAGTATTTTCAGGATTTACATAATAATTAGTAATAATATTTTTATGGAACACCTTGGCTGATGGATCGAAAACGTTTAGTGTTGATGGGCATCGCTAACGCCGGCGCATTCCTCATCATCTCAAATCTCAAGATGAATCATCAAATTCCACAACACTTGAATCGGTTTTTGCAGAGAGTTAAGTTTAAATTAATCAATAATGAACTTTTTAGATGTAGACACAAATGTTTGGAAAGTGAAAGGATCGCTGCTTAATGTATAATAGATTTTATGAGCTGAATTGAAAAGACGAACAAGTTCCTTTTATTCAAGGATTGATCGAATTTTGCAAAGGTCAAAACACCACAAAAGAAAGGAAAATGCCACAGCTGGCCAACATTCATTTACACATCACCTTTTAACGATGGATAGCAAATAGATTAAAGTTTACCTAACAACTTTTTGTCTGTTCTATCTATTTAAAAAAAAAACAAAACAAACAAGCGAGGCAAAATATACATAGTGTGCAGGAAACGAACAAATTTGTCAAGAAGAATGAATGTTAAGTAAAGTTATTTAATATGTATCAAGAAGTTCATAATTATTAATTACCTTGTAAATACTAGGCAGACGAGAGTTGCTGATAGAATCGTGAGTTGTTGGGATAAGGCAGATTGTGACTTTTGCATAGCTCTGTGAAGATCATTCTGAAATGAAAACTTTATATAAGTACAAACAAAGTACACTTATAATAATTAAAGGTAACAAAATTATATACCTGAAACTAAATATGTTACAAATTCATACACGGTAACATTTGATACACTGGGGACTCAGAAAATAGTTACTTGTCCGACGACAATAATTATGTTTTTCAGTTTTTACAATAAAATTTATGGTTGATAAATTTTATTGTAAACAGTATTTATACTAAATATTGTTTATAATAAAAATACTTGCCGGTCTTGAACCTAAGTTAGGACAAATTATAAGATCCGGAAATTTAAAGGATATGTTAGTAGCTACCAAGTGAATATGTAGGGAATTACAACTGTCCTACTTTCAGAATCAAAAATTTCAAGAACCTGTAACTCAAAACCCAAGCGCCAATTATCAAATAATATCACAAAACCTAATTTCCAACCAATCAATAATTATTTTAATTTGTTAAAAACTTACCTTTTTATGACCCAAACACACTGTAATTTTTTTGGTTTAAAGTATTTATTTTTTCCCATTATTTTGACTTAGTATCGAAAAAGCACCCTAATTTTCATTCGAAAATTCTCTTATCAAAATATCTGCTTTTTTAAAAAAGTCGGTGGCTTTTTATTTATTGAAATCGCTAATTTCTGATGGTGTAAAAAAATATACATTACTATGGTAAATATTCTCATAAAATGCAAAGAAACGAAAAAAATTCGAATCCGAAAATTTGTTTTTTAATCATTATATACAATTTTGAGCGATTTATTAAAATGTACACTTTAATTACCCGGAAAACGTAAGATTACATGTTACATTGATAAACAAAAAATTGCATCACCAATTTTTTTACATCAGAAAGTAGAAGCCGATATTTTGACGCGAGAATTTTCGATTGAAAATTGGGGCGCTTTTTCAATTTTAGGTCAAAATAAGGTGACAAAATAAATATTTTAAAGCAAAAAAATTACAGTGTGTTTGGAACATAAAAAGGTAAGTTATCACCAAATTTCTTAAAAAAAATTTTTTTGCAAAAGAAAAATATTTATAATTTGGTTATTTGAATTTTTCACATAAATTTTGAGGTTATGAAAAAAGTGTAAATACAAAAGTTGTAGATCTTTTTATTACCTACAACTTTGCTATTTAACTTTTTCCCATAGGACTTTCAGTTTTGCCGGAAATCGAGATAAACCGTTTTTTTACCCTTAAAAACTCGCCCCTCCACTTCCCGACCTCAGATCGCCCGTAAATTATTTTTTCATCAATTTTTGTTATTTTTATTTCCTTTTCCAGAGGGATTCATCATACTATTATTTTTTTGGTTTAAAAAATTATCGACCCTTAATTATCGTCTAAAATTCGACCGAGTTTCCAATAAAATTCAATGAGGCCAAATTCAAATTATTCCAATCAAAACACGCCTTCAGCTAAATAAACTAATCCGAATTGTAACAGATGTAATAATCAACAGAGGACACATCATTTAAATTATGGCGACGATTTTGAATATTATAGTCAAGGTGATTTATCCGAAAATAACACTCAAGGAAATAGTACGGATGATTATACTGATAATCAAGCAGACTTTGGCTATACCCCATATGAAATAGAAACTCATTATACTGGTAATCAATTCGCCAACGAATTTGGATAACCCCGGACACCAAAATTTTCACGATTTCCGGATACAAGCCGATCAAGGAGACTAATCGAATCCTGTAGACAACCTAAGCACCCAAATCCAAACCATGAACCTAGACAATTTCAACCCAAACCTAAAATTCTCAGAACAAACATTTATTTAAATCCGCTTTTGATAGTAAATTCAAAGAACCTGTATTATATAAATGACATTACAAAGACTTATAAAATATTAATTGATTCAGGTGCTGGACAATATTTCAACCAAAAACTTGCGAAAAATATCCTAAACGTATACCAGAAAATGTTGTTATGCAAGGTATAACCGATCAAAAAATTATTATTAATGAGTCTCAACAAATTTTTTTGTTTTAAATTTCACTCTTATATCGTTTATATGTAAATGATAAAGGTGAAAATAGAGAATTTCAGTTTTTTTATATGAAACTACGGCTATGAAAATAATGGAAATGCATAATAAGAGCAGGTGCATAGTTTTTCCAAACATCAGACGGCGGCGTTTGTTCCTGAATAATTAAAAATGAAATTTAAAATATATGGTAACATATACGTAGGTATAACAAAAATTAAATCGCTGAAATCCCCATGTAAATGTCAGTAGTATTACATCTGCACCCGCGCCTGCTGTTATTCTGGAATAATAATTGTACAAATTTGCAAGGTTAATATATCCGTATATATTATAAGTTCTTGCTTTCAGTATTCCGTATTGATCTAACTAGACCTGCACAGTCTATTCAAAAGTTATAAACTAATCAATCTTTAGTTAAAACGTAATATTAATAGGTGCGGCAGATATTTAACAAATTAATTTACATGTATTCATTATGTATATATAATCTTACAGTATGCATCAAAATTAAGGTACCAGAAAAATATTTATTATTTCCTCGTGAACGAATGAATGAATTTCACTGCTTCGCATTCAAACAGCAAAGTCCAAATTAAACTCACATTATAATCAGGATAGTTGCAACCTGCGACTATCCAACATTTATTTCAAATAAGGTTTTTAATAAGTTATTATCTCCAGTGATATAGCAAAATTGGCGCAGTCGGTAGGATCTGATGTACATTACGGAACAAGGCGCCTGCCTAGTAGTGATTCCTGGAAGAGCAAAGACAACACTTCAACGTGCCTAACCGACATAGAATGAGTTTCTAGAACAAGAAGGATTCCCTCCGTGTGGTGGCAGATTCCATTCTCTCACTCAGAAGTCACTGCAAGCCAATGTGCATAATTCCTCTGCTGATCGGCGCAGTAGCTACCCTAAGTTCGCTCTGACGGCGAATACTATACAAATTGTATATGACAAATATCAGATGGAAAACTTATTGAAAAATCAAATTTGTGTCTCAATTACGAAGTACAATTGACCTCCTCAAAAATTGCATATCGAGGAAGAAACGTTTAATAAAGATATCAATGAAATTAAAAGAACATAGATATTTGTGTACAACTCATGGAATGTTATATGTATATGCATACCGACAACAACCTAAATGATATTCTAAATCCCTTAACATTCGCGCAATTAAAATTATTAATAGAATATGATTAGCCATTATATCTCCATCAAGTGCATCTCCTAAACCACCAAAACCGGAACGAACATTCGGCGGTTACGCGAACATACCCTCAAAAAGACGACCGTCCATCCATCCCGAATAAGAACTAACGGAATAAGACACCGAATTAACCTGACAAAACGACTTTTATTTTGTGCATATCCACTTACTGTTATTTATTTTTTATACTTACCAATTTAACACAATTTTTTAAATTTTTGTATAACTTTTAAAAGTTATGCGACCTAATACCTAAACACGAAATACAATCGATACAGTAGTAAGGAATTAAGCGTAATTATTATCCTACCACCCACCCGACGATTAATAATAAAATATTCAAGCTCATCTCGAATGTCTTTTGTAATTAGTACGCCTTGCTAATTTTGAATGCGAGTGGTTAGATAATATGTACGCAAAACGGAATTTTAAAAGGTCATTGAGGCTCATCCTCACAACACTGCAACGAAAGAATATCATCTACAAAGAGATACGCTTTTATTTTATTAGATAGATTTTTAAATACTTACAAACATGTTCTCTAATGCATGCTTCGCCAGCCAACAGTTTAAAAATACTGGAATGAACAGATTCCTTAGTGGAGGATAAAAAAGCTGTAATAAAAGAGAAAATTATTATGCTTCTACAAAATGCCACATTATTATACTAATATCATTACTAATTTAACTGAAATATAGTTTTCTACAAACTCAGTAGATACAAGTGTAGTGCCAGTCTGTAAAAAACTCTAGGGATTTTATGTGATGTGATAAAAATGCCACTTTACTCAAAAGTTTCACTGTTATTTATACATTTTTTCACTGTTATTATGTACTGTTTTTCATATTGATTTCACGGTTACACAATTGAGCGACTTTTTTTTATTAGTAATGAAAAAAGTTATTAAACCATTTTATATATAAAGAGTATAAAATGTAAACCCATATTACTTGCTCTCATTTATTGATGGAATTAGACTATAACCATTCAGGGAAGAAATAGATACTTACTGTTAACGTAAATGGTATTGTATTGACTATCTCTAAGACGAAATGAAACGAAAGAAGCTGCTGCCAAATATTACCCTGAAACAGATAACGATAAATAAATATTGAGAAGAAATGAAGGATGATCTAAATATTACAACGTCTACTACTATTTACAGGACTATTTCTGGCAACATTTATTCCATATTTAATTATTCACTGTGTTATATTTACGACAGCGTATCGCACATAATTACAACCGTTAGTATTTTCTCAATATATTAATAATATATACGTATCGATTTTTAAGTGTCATGCGATATTTTGTTTTACCATTTCAGGATACAACCCTGCTGCAATTAAATTTGTATATTAAAATAATCGATGATTATAATAATGAAGGTAGTAACCTATTTCCCAGTCTCAGTATTGCCGTACATGTCTATTATGTAGTATTATTTTGTAGATAATTATATTTATATCATTGAGAGGTAGTTGTTCTCTTGGAATAAGTAAATATTCTGAATTGATATCTTATCCATACCCTATTTTCTCCATAGAAAAATCGTTTGTACAAAATTTGCTATGATTTAAGATTTAAGCCTAACCCGAGCTCTCTATATTCATTGGTTGTGGAGATAAAATGGAAAAACCCGTTTTTGGCCAACTTTTGGCCCAATTTACTATCGAACCTGGAGGTGCCAGTTATTTTTATTTCGGTTTATTGAATTCTATGGAAAATTTCAAATTTTTTACATATTTTTGTTTACTGTATCTCCGAAGTGAAAAATTAACATAGGGCCAAAAATCTACTTTATATAGTTCTACTACGTACCCGCAATCATAAATTCAAGAAATTCCGTCGTTGCGGGAAAATCATATTTTACGGCTTCAGCATCAACATAATAATTACTGGAACGCACGCTTGATTAATTTTATAACTTTATAGGTCACATAGCTGGAATGAAATACGTGAACTACCGCGAAGCAAAAACGACAAAGTTGTAAAATTCCGATAGAGCTGTAAAACTTTTATGGATTCAAATTTGAATTTCACGGATATTGAGACCAACAACCAACATGCTTATTAGGATGTTAAATTCTAATAAGAAATATTAGTTCTCCCTACTTTTTTTTTAGACAAAAACGAACTACTATAGATAGACAAATAGATATAATATACTCGTAGATAGATATTTTATTAATCTTTAGCCCAATTTACATCGGGCAGATACGTCATAGTAATTGGTATATAACAAATAATATACCTAATATTATTTAAACATATAAGAATGTAAAATACAATCAAAAACAATATAGTAAGTAGTATACTAAATAACATATTGAAATAAAAGAAAATATAGAGCATAAATCAGTAATTAAATACAGTAAATATATCAAATTATAAATTAAAATTAAATCAGTGATCAATATCTTTCGTACGTACTATAGTAGAAGTGCAAACACGCACATATCGCTGTCCAACGTATGTACTATACATATCGCCAACCAGCTACGCGCCTGATCGGTCAGAACGTAATTTCATTATATCAAAGTTATTTATCGGTACAAAAATCTGTATCTAGCATAATCACAATAGACAAGTCCCAACGATAATTATAGCATATCGAGCATGAATAAACTATGTCCAGATTAAAAGATTAATGCGAAAGCAACATGGTAGAAACGGGTTTCGAGAGTCTATAATCGCGAAGAAAAGTGCAATGTAGATATGACGCTTATAACATTCATATAACATCGAAGCTACGCGACAGAAAGTGAATCTGATCATAACTTGAAATTAAATCAAGTGAAGTTCAAATTGTAAGTTAGGCGTAAAACTAAATAAATCAAATAATAGGCATTGATCTGATTGGTCAGATTGTATCATAATAAGAAGAAAGAAAATGGTAATCAGGAAGTGCATTTGTTTTTCTATACGGCGTACAAACCTATAGATACGATATGTAACCACGGCCGATTCTATAGGCCGTGGTTACATATAACAATGCGAGAGTCCAGCTATAGCGTTCAAGGAGAAAACAGCTCTGCTAATAATTTTCATAAAATTTTGTTAAATTTAGTAATTAAACTTAAGAAAAATAATTAAAATAGGTGAGTCTTTGAAGTTAAGAAGTGAGAAGTAGAGATTTGATAGGGTCCCCAGCCTGCAGAAGACTTTGGTGAGCAGTAAAAGGAAAGGAAATCATTTTATAAGAAATCCCAAGTATGAAGAAGCAGAATAAGTGCAGAATCTGACGATCCACAATTTGAGGATATACTACAATAAAGTTTCTGGCAATCATAGCAGCGTTCCAGAGAAAGCACGGTGATAGTAGCAGCGTTCCAGAGATACCCGAGTACTCTTCGAACCCTTTATGCCAAGGTTTGATCATTTTTCTATGACAAATTTAAAATTAAGGCTATCAAAAGCACGTGATAAAGCAAAAAATTCGTGAATATGTTGCACCAAATCTAGTGTTGTCCTTGTTTATCGTTACCAAACTTATAAATAAATACCTCGCAGCAGCTATTTTATATTTTCGATTCAATTTTTTTAAAATTTTTTAACAAGTATTTTTTCCCACGTTTTCTCTTTGTGTGCCAATTAACGTGAATATTATTTGTAATCATTAATTAAGTACTCTATGGAGTCGAGTGTAAGAGTAGTCCTCTATTGGTCTAAACTTTTCTCTGTATTTTATTTTTCTCTTCTTCAGTAAAGGCGTTTATTATTATCATTATGTTTAACTAAATAATTATATGTGCTTACCTTATATCCGAGATAGGCCAAAAGGAGAGCCTCTGTAAGGCTAATCATAGCCAGTATGACCTGAACTATCCATAGTTCTAGGGGGCGGTTCACCCACAGAATCGCATCCCAGTTGATAATGGGGTTTTCTTGAAATCTTTCTTCTGTTAGATTGGCCGACGCCATAAATTCCGTTTTGTTGCCGAGGGGGCATCCGTAACTGCAAAAAGCGCACTTGTTAGAGAGGAAATTCAAAAATTTGCCGTTCATAAATTTGCGGTGTCATATTTTTTAACAGCCCTGTATGAAATTACAAATTGGGACTTTCGGTATCAAAGAGGTATGAAATAGGTCATTCCTAGTGATGCACACGAGAATCTCATTTTCGAGAGTCTCGCACGGTCTCGTCTCGTTTTCGAGACGAGACTCGAGACGATACTCGAGCAAGACAAGACGAGACTATTTTTAGTCTCGTCTCAAGTCTCGTGCGAGTCTCGCGGAACTAACTCGCCGAATCGCGGATATTGTGATAATAAAGGAATCGTTCATATTTCTGTTCTGAGCGCGGACTTGAGAACCTATAAATCATTACCCAATCCATTACCAACAGATTAGTCATATAAACCACATAGGGAAATTCTATCGTAAAAGTTTTATTTTTTATATCACATGGGCTGTAGCCATAAATAACTTGCACGACGGGTTCCATGTATTGCCAGATCTAGCAGAATCTAAACTACAACTGGGTACGTACATACTATTTTCGTTTTTTTACGCATGGTGTCAAATTTAGTGAATCATATAAAATTTCTGGCTTTATATCACTATTATACTTACTATTTGAAATTATTTTCTATAATATGGTTTTAAATTTAGTGAATCAAAAATTCTACTACTTACTTTTACTACTTTATAATACTTAAACTGTTAAGACGCTGTATCCCCACGACAACGAACACCGAACCATCTTCTTCGATTTCTCGAATTTGGCTTCATCATCATTCGTCTCCGATCAACTCCAGATGATGCCAACTTAGTTGGCGAAACATGTGTCGAGAAATCGAAAAATGTGGTTCCGTGTTCTTCCTGGTCGTGAGAATTCAGTGTCTCAAAAATAAGAAAAAAACCTCTGACAGATCCACTTTCATTTCTTAATATTTTAGTTTTTCAGTGTGGCAAATAGTATTTTATAGTACAATCGTATTACGTAAAAAAATTTCCTATTCTAAGTTTGATGGCACGAGATCTCTTAAGCATATTGGCTACTTCAGTCCCAGCAGAAAGACTGTTTTCACGTGCTGCTTTAACTAAACATCGAAATCGGTCTTAATAACGAATCTGCACGATGTTTGTTATGCCTAAACGACTTGGTAAAAAACAGAAACATTTGTGCCAGAGAAAACTCTGAAAACTGTTAATTTTTGTGTTTTATTTGCAAATAAATATTACTTCGTATAATACGAGTACATGACGTTATCTTTTAACATCTGTAATTTTCTTTTGCTACACTTACATCATCGCAAGTAGGTAAGTATCCCTTGAACAAGATTATGCACGGTGAGACTTTGTGAAAGATCGTCTCGTTTGTCTCGTGGGCATCACTAGTCATTCCGAACAGACTTTCTTAATGTTTTGTAGTTTGACCAGAAAAAATCAATTTTTAAGAATTTAGCCTATTTTATTTGTGACGCACCCTGTACACAAACACCTATTTTGTAACAATATATTATTTGCGGTTAAAGAAATAACATTAATGGAGTAGTATCCTTAAACTGCCATTGATATTTTTTATAAAAATAACAACTTTTTCGCTTTAAACTGTGCCACTCAAAATCTAGTTATAGGATTGAGTTGGAATCTTGACAGTTCTGCTCAACACATCAAAATCTACGACATACTACAATTTACTTCCTTAAGGCGCGCCAGTTTTAGTCAAATAAGATGCCGATAGAGTGGTCACATGTTTTATTTGCTGAGATCTAGATGTCAAATACGATTTAAAAAACAGTAGCGAATTATTAGAAAATTTATAAGTTTGTAACTTAACAAAATATCGTGATCCACTCTGTCAAAAGCTTTTGCAAAATCTAAATATATGATGTCCGTCTGGCCACAATTATTGTCAATTAATTGTAGAACTTAAATCATCTGTAAATATCGTTAAATTAGTAACTATTAATAGTAAAACAAATTGTCCTTAGTTCTTAAATTTGGTATAATCAGTTAAATAAAAATTATAATGCAAAGTAAATGTGTGTTAATATTAATATTTGAGCACTAAGTGACAGTAAGTAATGTTTACTTACCATTTTGCGTTCATAGGATCGACGTCTGTGATGACCCGAATTATATACAGGATGCATGTGAGAAGTTTAAAAAATAGGTTGGCTATACGTATCCTAAGACCTGAAACAGATATAGATTTTTAAGTATTTTATTGTGATTATTCCCCACCATTTTCAACATGACTTTTTGAGATTGGAGTGATCAACATTTTGGAGTCAACACTAGGGTTGTTTTTGATCGACATTATGATATCCCTTCCAACAAAGATGAAGAACACCATCGAAGGAAAAGAAAAAAATCCCTGTTGAAGTTATTTTTTACAAATCTTCAGTTTCAACGATAGGACAAGGAGATTTCTTATCCCACGAAAAAAAATAGATATCACCTTATTCAGTTACTAAAAAATAGCTTTGAAAGAAAGGATTATTTTAACATTTGAAGCAAGTGGAGACGTAGACCACCTAATAGTGAGAATTGCTGTAAATTTAGCGAAAAACTTACTTGGTTTTATTTGTCGCTAAATTTACAACAATATGGCGAATAATAATATGCAAATTTGACAAACGGTGACTGAAATATCATTGTTTAATAGAGAAAACATTTAGATGAGAGAACACGGCGCTGAAGGCCATGTTCCTCAAAATTGCGACTTTAGATTACGTGCGATTTTTTGGGAATATTTGGATTTCCATTCTACATTAAGAAAGTTATGGATTAGGTACCATTTAAAAATAAATATAAATAAATTCTTGACTTAACAAGACTTACTAAGACTTTGCTGAGCTAGAGCTCGCTTATCCCGGACATTATGGTAGGGGGCATTATCGGTTATTGCAATGAAATTAGCGGGTAAATTTGGAAAATCAATTTTTCTTCCAGCCATTTACCATAATTTTCCGAATTCATCTCTGAACGATAAATCACCAGATTTGGTACCATATTTAAATATTAAGACACCATTAGGTATAAATGCGATTTATCTTCCTGCATGCACAATAATTAATATTGATCGTTTAAATATATTTGCAAATAATCCTTCTGTAGAATCATCAGTCCAGTTATTAGAATATGTGTGTCCACTATGTACGTTTCATCCAACAATGCTATTGCAATGTTCTGGCTAAGGAACTATTTTATTCCGCGAAGTACATCATCCGCGCCTCCACAGAAGAACCACATTTCAACGAGGCAATACCCGAGAGACCATCATGTAATGACTTGCGGCCGCGAAAGTCTCCACCGCGTACCTTTGAATTTAAGAATATTTTATTTATATTCCCAAAATAATTAATATGTATTTTGTTTACTGAAATAATCAGAAGTTTGTATAGGATCTAAATTGTCCCATAAACCCTCATTTCATTTTGTACACGGCTTAATTATTTTTTAATTCTTGAAAACGGGAAAACCTTAATTGAAATTCTCTAAATTATTTTTTAGCCCCATTGTGATACAAATTCTCTCGCTTAATTAAAGTCTAATGATGCAGATACTGACACATTCATGTTATACCTATCCCCTTTAAACGAATTTAAACCTCTTGACGTATTTAATGAAATTTACTTTTTACTAGTACAATTTTTAACTAAAAGTAATTATAATCTATTGAAGTTTCCAACTTGAATAGATTGCTTGTTCAATCCTGCTGTGAATGTTCTATAATATTTTTTGTTTGTTATACAGTGCCGTATGACATGTGTCGGAACGGCGTAATAATTCAAATTGGGATTATTATTTCGCCATGCTTAAAATTAAAATTATAGGTAATAGATTTTTAGTACTTGACGGGATATTTGAATGGCTTTCATATCACTTATTTAAGAGCTAGAAATAAAATTTACTACAATTTATTTTATGCAGGATGTTAAACAAGTGTCTGATTTTTGAGTCAACTTTTATCTACTGCACGAACTCATTACTAATATCGGTGTTGTTTTAATGTTTAATATTTAATATTATTAAATGTAACAGATATTAATATTAATGTGAGTACTTATGTACATAAAATATAAAGATTTTTTGTTTGTAACATTTTGCTAGTAAGACCTTTATATATTTCTGTTTTGTTTTTAAAAATTAGAACCTACCTAGAAATTTTGGGACATTTCTAATATGTTGTCAATAGTAGGGAACGTAGCGCTACATTTTTTCTCATTTCATGCCGAATATATTTCGATTTTCGGACTTGATTAATTAATTGATTAAGTTGATAATAATATTCAATAATAAATTCAATAAATCTTCAAAATAAATAAGTAGGTAGTAATGAACAAAGAGCCACAGAAATTCACACATTTTTTTTATTTATTAATTCTAATAGCATAATCAAACACATAAAAAGCACATAATAAAAAAAGATAGAAAAATTAAATGAAAGTTAAGGAGATATTTGAGTTTGAAGCCGAGAAACAAGATGATCAATATCGGGGTCAATTCAGTAGTATTTTTGGTTTTTTATTTCTTTCACAAAAAAAAAATTTAAAGAAATTTGGTGGAAACTTTTTGACTAAATATCGAAAAAGCACCCTAATTTTCAATCGAAAATTCTTGCATTAAAGAATCTGCCTTTTTAAAAAAAATCGGTGGTCTTTTTGTTCGTTGAAATCTCTACTTTCTGTTGGTGTAAAAAAATATACATTACTATGGTAAATGTTCAGAAAATTCAAAGAAACGAAAAAATTTTTTTTAATCATTATGTATAATTTTGAGCTATTTGTTAAAACTTACACTTTAATTACTCGAAAAACTTAAGATGTCCGTTACGTCCTGTACGTTGAGTAATAATTTAAGATGCTAAAAATCATTAACACAATTAATGATTTTGAGCATCGGAGCAAAATTTATGTAAAAGATAATTGTGTTAATGTTTTTTTTAATTATAATTACGTACGTTTTTCCTTGTGTGTACTTAAAGGTTAAAATAATTCCAATAATAATAATAATATATAATAGTAATAAACATTTATTTTTGTTTTAAAATTTATTTCCAATTCGAAAAACGAAAAGTGTCGAAATAACACTATTTTTTTATTATTTTAGTGCATTAGTGCATAAGGACTCTTTTGACAGGCAAAAAATGCAATAATATATTGCCTAGTATTTTCACTATTGATTTTGACAACCGCGGACGCCTTTCAGAACATTTCATTCGCCTACACGGGGAGGAAATTTACTTTTAGAACAAAACCTAGAGCAGCGCCCTCCATATTCGTAAATCCGAGCTTCTTTGTGATCTTACATTCCTGAAAGCCATCAGGCAACGGCAACGTGCGACAAACCCAGAGCTACAATCCTGTATATTTACATATATTCGTAGCATAAGCGTTGTAAACTAGTATATACCTAGTAACAGAACTAGTAACAGAGTAACTCATGACTAGAGTAAAAATTATTGTTTTTCAAAATTTTCGTCATTACATTTTTATCACACATGCCCGAACACATATTCTACTAAAAAAAATATGTACATGAACTCACAGTTTTCGGGAATGTTGTGTACACAACATTCCCGAAAAACAAAAGGGGTAATATAACTAATTAACTTACTAGATCTCTGGTTCTTAATAAAATACAGTTGCAGTCGTTCCTTAAAAGTATTTTCATTGACGTAGTATTCGACTCGGACCCTGTAACAAAAAAATAATCTAATAAGACAACTTGTTTTCCAACTTCCTAAAACATAAATCTAACAACTTTGGTAACTCTATCAGAGGGGCCTATATGTTATTACTGGGAGAATCTTTAGAGCCTTTAGGGCCATAAAATACAGGTTAAGATTTTGTCAATATATCTCTCTGTTACTTAAAAATAAGTGTGTATGTATATATATATATATATATATATATATATATATATATATATATATATATATATATATATATATATATATATATATATATATATAATAACTGTGTTTCATAAGTGTTCTCTAAATATAGTAAGATGTTTAGACCATGGGAAGTTCCTCAGCCTAGCACCAGTCAAAATCAGGAGGATTTAAATTTTAAATGCAACGCCAGTTAAAAAAAGTAGGAAACAATTAGGAATACAGGCACAGCAAATTGTATTAAACGTATACAAAAAGATAGTTACCAGTGAGGGAGAGACTGGGGCTGTAGAACAGACGTCATATTTGACAGAAGTACCGAAATCGACTATCTACAGAATACTTAAAACTGGACATACTGAACGAAAAGTACGATTTGACGCAGGAAAACCAAAAGAAAATGACACATCACATGTGAAGTTACTACGAGACACAATTTATTATAAATATAGGAAAAATGAAATTCCAACTGTCGATTCATTACCGTTGGAATTCACTTCGAGCGGTCGGTTGCAAATCAGCAAACAAACGTTATGGCGATGGCTTAGAAAAATAGGATTTACATTAAAAATCATCATTAAAAGGGCGATGATGAAGTCGTAGAATTGTTTTGTGGCGCTTGGAATGTTTGGAAAGCATAACCAAATTTATAAAAGAACCACGACCGATTTATTGCTGGGACGACACACGTGATACAGAAGCTGGACAAATGACATATTTTTACTTTTGTAATACTTCTAGCCATAACGAATTTATCAAATTTATCAAGTACCTAATAGCATTACAACCTCTAATTTAATTTGTGGGGGATTCCTCATTGTTAAAAGTATCACAGTGTAGGACGTATTCGAGCTGACAAACAGCTGGGGATAACCAGATTGAAACTTGGATAAGAATGTGACCCGAAAGCATATCAGATGCATTAGAGATCGTTGAGACTAGAAAAACCTGCTAAATTGATACTAAAGTAATGGTCTGTGTATTCAAAGCATTCATCAAAGCTTCCTTCCCAAGTGAGTCATATTAATAATGTTAAAAAGCTGCCACAGGAAAAAAAACGTATGAGTATATAAGCGTATATGTAGGTCGCCTCAAAAATAAACAGTTGCAGTTTACCAAAACTCAGCGACAAAACATAATTTATGTATGGTAGACGGAAACGGATCTAATCAAATATTTAGGGTTAAATTCAGAAGCTTGTTAATAGTGGTGGTAAAAAGGAAATTTCTGGATATAGTCGAAAGTACATGGGTATTAGGAACTAATTCGTTCAAGGTATTTTATTGTTTCATATGTTCAGTAGTAAGCTAAAAATGATAAATCCACAAAATGCTATTAAATGCAGGTTTGGATTTGTGAGAACGGAGTAACTTTGTCAATTGTAGGTCTTTTAACTGTGGTACCTCAAAAAAGTATGCATTTTTAGGGTATATACACATAAACTATTTTTTGTAGTTAATCAGATTTCCTAAGAAACGGAAAACTATAAAATCGAAAACCTTTTTTTTAACAAAATAAGTGAAAAAATTCACAGATCTTGCATCTTACGCAAGTATCGCTTGTCGTTTTAAACGGGTTATCTTGCACGGGGTGGTCAAAAATTACAGTCTCATTTTTTTTTGCTTTCGAATGAATGCTATTCTTTAAAAAAGTTTTTGTTTGCCTGAAAATAGTGATGGCTTTATCAAAAATTGTGTTGTATATACAGGGTGGATAAGAATTACAAAATCTTAAAATTTGGTAACAGTAAACTTTGTGATTTTGGATCACCCCGTATAAAAACATAATTGTGGCAAAATCAGTATTAGTTTTTTATACGTGGTGATCAAAAAGTACAAACTTTACTCTTACCGAATTTTAAGATTTTGTAATTTTTGACCAACACGTATAATAAACATTATTTATGTCGACATTACTTTAGGCAAGCCAATTTTAAGATTTTGTAATTTTTGACAACCCCGTATAATAAACATAATTTTTGTCGACATTCCTTTATGCAAGCAAAAATCTTTATAAATAATAGCGTTTTCCCGAAAACTAAACATTTTTCGAGATTTTGTAATTTGTGACCACCCTGTATAAAAAATATGATTTTTGTCGACGATTTAAGTATAGACCTTGGATCACAAAACAGAAAGTAAGCTAACACTAAGCGAAAAAATTAACAAAAAAGGGGCTAAACCTATGTTAGTAAAAAAGACCACTGACTGGGAGAGTTTCAAAGATGAGTTACAACTGAATATCAAATTAAATATCAAGCTGAAAACTACTGTGCAGCTGGAACAGGAGGCTGATAACTTTAGCAAAATTATTTTTAATTAGCAATAAACAAGAGACCCATTGGATAACAATATTCTTAATAACAAGACACAGACGCTTAGAAGAGAAATAGCGAAACTGAAGGAAATTCAAACAACTCGTACCTAAGGAACCTATCTCCAGATGAGGAAGCCGACTATTTGCTATGGCAACCAAGAAAGTCATGAGGGCCGTAATGTCAATTCCACCTATAAGAAATAATGGTGGTCCTTGGGCAAGAGATAACAAACAAAAAGCCGACCTATTTGCAGATCTTTAGAACAAACATGCAAACCCAACCACTTTGAAACTAACATCAGACTGGGAGAAATTAGAAATACAATATCAGAAGATATCAGACTTGTAACTCCCACTGAAGTGTATAATGAACTTAAATTCAAAAAAATCAACAGGCCGTTGGTTGGCGATTTTAGCGATTCCTACTATACTATTTGACTGGCTTAATACAATATTAATACAATATATTTCTACTGACATATTACCGAAAATGTCAGATACAGATAGCACACCTTAGAAATTGATGGATGAATAAATATATTAACTCATGATGCAGAAGAAATGTTTAATTAAATTATTAGAGCGATAAACAAAAATCGGCATCCTTCATACATCTTCGTCAATATACCACTCTGATTCTATAAAGGCATAATTAAAATTAATCTCTTAACCTGACAATACCTATTAACGTATCCATCAAAACATTAAATATTGGATCATCTAGATTAAATTACCAGATTAAATCGATCTCACGAACAAACGACTCAAACTTGCCGTGCCAATTTATTAAGTTCTTACGTAAAATATACTCAACAATGACCATATTATTTACTTAATACGATCAATTATTACTCGGAAAAAACTCATTACTTTACCTAGTTTAAATGACATAATTTTAGGTAGTTTTAAGAGCTTATTTTCCTAATTTATATAGAAAGCTCAGCTTCCTTAGCTCATTAGCGTGAATTCATTGTGATAATATACAGTTAGTTGCTCCAGAGAGTAGACAAGTAATTGCTTCAAACGGACGACGACAAGAACTAATTGAATATACAAAATACTCAATTAGCTAGAGCCCTGCTAGTTGAACCAAATTAGATTTAGACATCTTAGTAAGCCTCGAGTTACCGAAGGCAATTCTAATAGAGAAAACGTTGGACGTCTGCCTCATAATATTGCAACGCCGGCGTCCCTTTCTCTTTAACACTACAGTATTTGTTGCAGGACTAAGGTCAGTTGTATTACCGGACTGACATAGGACACACCTTGACCAATTATTACTGAAGGGGGCTTTACCTTTTTCGTAATGCCCAGAGGAACCCAGACGCAATATCAAGAGCAACACATAATATCTGAAATTGAGAAAAACTGTCCATTTAAGATGACGTTCAGTGGTGGTATAGGCAGGGTATAATTGCCCCCCCCCCTTAATTTGTACTTAATAATTTTCCTGTAACTTGCGATGAAGTGTGTCAGGAGATCGAAAAAGTAAAAAGAAGGCAAAAAAATCCTTTACTTATACAGAGTGGGGCAATAGTGCGTCGGACTTCGATATCTCCAGTTCTATGATAGCTAGAAATTTTTCAAAAAATGCAAGTAAACTAAATAAAGCCAAGAAAAAATTACAGGAGCAAAAGTTTTTTTTTTAAATGGAATGCTATATACAACAATAAATTTTTTTTAAGCACCTTTCTAGTCTCTCTTACTCCTAGATTATTATTGACTATCTCCCAACCACTTGTATGTAATAAATTTTGTTGTTGAAATAATGCAATCTGCAGATGGATATTAAAAAATCACTACAGTCACAATTATGGGCTTTAAGAAACACTTATTTGAATACCAGTAATGAGATACCTAATTAATGTTATTGAATTTTCTCAATTTTTTCACATGAAGCACCCTGTATATTTTTCAACGATATGATGTAAAAATGAAAAATGAACATTTTTTGTAAGTACTATCCTATGGCTAATTGCAACCGTTTCCGTTTTATAAATAAATAAGTGTTTATTTTTCAATTAAGAACTTAAATTGGAATTCAAATGGAACACTATATATTTTTCAATGGTGTGATGTAGAAATGAAAAACGAACATTGTTTGTAAGTACTTCCCTATCGCTAATGGCAACCATTTTCGTTTTATAAATAAATAAGTGTCAAATTGAAGAAGTATAAAGTCAGTTTGGTATAAATTGTAGTAATTTGTATTGAATTTAAAACACCTAATTGGAGTTACAATATGATATTTAATTAAGCGAAACTTGTAGACATAACTTTTGCTTTGGGCGTCAGACAGAAATTGTTTAATTGCCACTAGAATTTATCACCAACGTTATACTGGAAGAAGGATACTTCCAGTCCTAATCCTAATCAATCACAGACCAAGTGTAATATAATAAATATAAGATAGAAATGACAACTTTATAGTCTAGTTTCAATTGGTAATTACAAAACGACAAGGCCTAAACTCAACACGAAAAATATGAAAACTAAACAGCTTATTAATTTAATTATCATAAATATTTATATTAATATTCATCATCATACACACGCCCCGTTATTGAAATTATATTGCCGCTTTTAAGCCTAAATGATACTTGTTAATTCATGTTCAAAATTATTTTATTGTGAAAAATATGCTACCCGTACGATGCCATTTCATTGCCATGGACATTTCGGCATTTAATTTAAATGGCAATAATGTAATAATATGCCCGTTGGATCGTGAAAACATTCGAAATGTGTTAATAATTTATTTGGGAAATATTAAATATTTACATATTAAATGACTTCAATCAATTAAAACATTGACAATATACATATACAATTTTCTGCTATCAAAAGAACATCAGCGTTGTTTGAATGTAATTTTTCTGTTCGCACAAATAAAATTTGGATGTAAGTATGCCCATATGAAACAATACTATGCAAACCTTGAAACAGAAAATTTTCCCGTTTCAGATTTCAAAACAAATACAAAATAAACTATTACGTTATATTGACATTACTATTACATTCATTTTTGTAACGTCCAATCTATTTAACAGTGAGTTACATTACGTCAAATGCGTGGAAAATTATTTACGCGTATATAAATCGATGCTACATGGAAAATAGGACATGCAACAGACATTCACCTTCCACGCCTAAACTCAATCTCGGATGTCAACATAAGACGGTCGGTGTTTTTCACATGCAGACGCCCAATAAAAGTATCTACTTTAAGGGCTTCTGGTTTATTTTATTCCTCCTAGAGGCACAAGGAGCTTAAAAAATGGTTTCTTAGATCTGTAATATAAAATTTAGTAAGAAGTAACAATTTATAAAGATGTTTGATGCTAAAAATTAAAGTTTTCGCTGTAAATTTTATTTAAATTTTCTACAGTGGAGTGCGTACGGGCATTGTAATTGATATTTTTAAAGGAAAAAATAGTACGCCCCTGGTGTCTTTAAAATAAATAAATATTTTTGGGTTCCTGGTTCACGTTGGAACAAAAAATTGCCCTAGTGTTACTTCTCTCCGATACGTCGTTTTCTTTAGACAAAAATACCTTTTGGATTCGAGGAATTAGAACATCTCCGGTGTTGACTGCTGTTTTGTATACCTTTTTACTTTTATTAGTCCCGACAAACAAAAATCTAAACGGGTGATATCTGAAGATATAGCGGGCCAATCAACTTTTTAGCAATATTTTTATTTTAATTAATTAATTTTTTTCCTTAAAACGTCGCATCGGAGAGAAATAATGCAATGGAACTTTTTTGTTCTGACTTGAACAAGGAACTCAAAACTATTTTTAATTTGCAGAAATCAGTGGCGTATCATCTTTTCCTTCAAAAATAATATCAATGACAATACGCAACTGTAAAATTTTCTAAGAAATTTTACAACGACTATTTCCCTCATCTTAATTTCTACCAATCACAAACGCGCAATTTTTAATCAAAAATGTTTTCTAGATGGAAGAAACTGTATGACACTGTTTTTTCGAGTTTCCCGCGGAAAAACTTGACAGCTGTTGTCACCAAAAATTACAATACCTTTGACGACAAGTAATTATGATCTCCTAGGACACCAGAAAATGACGCTAAAGAATTTTTCTGATTTTATTGTCAATAAATTTTGTAATATTGTTTTTAAACAGTGCTAGTCAGGTTATGTAGTGAAAATGCGTCACATTGGAAGTGGTTTTATGAATAATATTGATCTGGCGATTGAGAAAAGTGTACCGTAACGTTAAAACCCATACGTCAATATGGAAACAGTTTACGGAATTCTGCAAGGCAAAGAAATACGAGCTTTTGGAAACTACAAGTTTAGAGCAACTAAACCTAATCCTGAAAGATAGGGTGTGGAATATGAAGAAAGGAAACGATGAAAATTACAAAGAACAGAAGACAATGTGGAACACCGTTACAAAAAATGCAAGAGATGTATTTTAAAGAAACGAAGACGGAATTTGCAGATGGGCGCCAATAAAAGGAAATCGAGCTCTGCTTCATTAAAATTGGAAGAATATTACGCAATGAAGCTGAAAATCAATCTGCGCAGAACAACACTGAAGCCAAAAACACCAGGTTTGAACTATATCAAAGAAATTGGAGACTTGGTTAACAGAAAAAGGAAATCTTGAAAAAATGACAACAAACTCGTTTGCAGTCGACAAACGAGTACCAAGTAATCTATGTGAACAGGTCAAAAATTAAATAATAAGATATAAAACTAAGATATATAAAAAAAATAAGTAACATCTATTGATATGGGGCGGAATAATATTAAGGGTGGCAAAACTAAGTGAGGCTGTCGATTTTCCTTGAAAAGTAATTTATAAAATATCCCATCTGAGCCAGGAATGTGTCTCTTTACCCTTAATACGCGTGATGTTCCACTATTCTTCCGTGATTTCCTCGAAATAGAAAATTCCAACGTTACACCTACCTCGGGATATACTTTGTTACGTTCATTTTAATATCGACAAGACCTATAAATGATAGCGGCCAATGAGCCATAAAAAAGATAAAAGTAGCTTTAAAGCGGCCACATATTTTGTGTCGAACAAAAGCTGCTACTGGAGGTTGAGGAATTCTCGAATTTACAGTTAATGGACCTTTTGTGGTTTACGTCGAGGTTCTCTATATTTAGTAAGAAGGCGATCTGCGAATAAAATTTTCTCATGGCGCATCTATTTGATTTTTATTATGGACGGAATAAACTATATTATGCATTTACTAATCAAACAAAATTGACTAATTAATATATAGGTGTGTCAGATTTTAATTGTAAGTAATATCATAAGGGCAATTAATTTTTCCGAAAAAAATCGAAACAACACGTTGATACGTAATATTTTAACAAGAAGCATGAATTCATGCTCCTGCATGAATGCATTTTGTTAAAATATTACTTAGCAACGTGTTTTTCGATTTTTGTCACAGGAAAAATTAGATGCCCGAAAGGGCATCATTGGAATGGTCACAAGCCTATTTCATTTCAACAGATTATTCTGCATACACATAGCTTACAAAACTCCATATTACACATGCCATACTCCATATTATACATGCATACATAATAAATATGTAGGTATTAATTTGAAAACTGAAAAACATGTAATTTATTTAATCACAAAATACTACAAACTTAATTATTTATGGTACAAGTAAAATATAAATTGCAATTTTGGTACACAGTAGAGGCATTGTTTGAAATCTTTGTTAACTCACTGATAACGTTGGGTGTAGGTAAACCATTAATGTTGTTGATGGGTCCAGCTGTACAGTGAGAAGCTCGAGGAGTGGCTGCAGGATCCTGTTTTCTGTTTTTTAGCTGGAGGTTATGAGGCGTCTCTTCTAAGGGTGTTTATGATGTTGGAATAATGCTCATTATCTATTTGCAGATAAGTCTTAATTTTTTTTTTTCGGAGGAGGGGAAATCTTTATGGGGAGTGTCAGACTCTTACTGACTAAAACCCCTCCTCGTTTGCGTCTGCTTCTAAGACGGAACTACCGTGGCTAGGTATACCTCGCTTAGGAGCCTTGTCCCTTGTTACCGATCTATTTTCTCTGTCTTTGGTTTCGCTCTCTTTCCTTATTTTCGTGACCATTATTTTCGTCATCATCATTTGAATTATCTTTCATACTTCTTCCTTTTCCATCATATAATTAACAATGTTTTCTGTATTGAGTTCATGTCCCAGAGTCAGGTAAGTATTCTGCCTGCACGTCTCCCATCTTGTGCATACGAACAATGTGTGCTCCACCGTATCAACTTCCCCGCAGTAGACACACTAATCACTCTCCGCCACACTGATCTCGTGTAGGTAGGCATAGAAGGAACCATGGCCTGTCCAATACCTGTGTAGTGTAGTAATCGATATTTCTATGTTTGCAATCGATCCACTTATGTCTGGAATAAGTCGTTTTGTCCATTGTCCTTTGGTGTCGTTATTCTCCCACGTCTCTTGCCATCTTTCCAGCGTTTGTCGTCTTTCATACTTTCTAGCTTCTCTTTTGTCTCCTTGTACTCTCGATACGTTTGTTCTCTCTTGAACTTGCAATTCTATGGGTATGATTCCCGTAATAACCTGCAACGCTTTGGTGGACGTAGTTCGATAAGCGCTCGCCACTCTCAGAAGCACCTTTCTCTGAACCCGCTCCATTTTATCTTTATGTCTTTTAATAGTGACCACCTTATGCCATACCGGACAACCATACAATAGTATTGAGTGCGCTACGCCGCTCAATACTGCTCTCTTATGGCTTCTAGGGCCACCTATATTAGGAATTATCTGAGATAGGGACGCTATTCTTTTTTCTGCCTTTTTTGTGACCATGTTTATATGTTCCCCGAACGTAAGGTGGCCAAATATTTGATTGATTTACTTGGAGTTACAATCGATCCCTTTAGTTCAAAACTAATGCCATCTGTACTTTTTTTGCCTTTAAGGATTAACGCCTCTGTTTTTTCGAGAGCTAATTCCAGGTCATGGTTCTCCAGCCATCTGTCAATCCTCCTTAGAGCCTCGTTTGTTCTGAGCGTTAAAAACTCTGTACATTCTGCACTTACTAGTATGGCCAGGTCATCGGCATAGGCTATCGCTTCTACATTTTCCCCTAGTTCTTGTCTTAATACTCCATCGTATATCACGTTCCACAGAGTTGGCCCAAGTACCGATCCCTGAGGAACTCCCACTGTCATATATCTTTCTATTCCCGCTATTTTGAGCTTGCGGTTATACAAAGAGATATGACAGTGGGAGTTCCTCAGGGATCGGTACTTGGGCCAACTCTGATAAGGCTTAATTGAGTTGGCTGAATTGTGGCCAGTAAGCAACTTTAATTAATTGTTGTTCACTCACTACTCCTTTAGTCAGGACTCCTCTTTTAGATATTTGAAAATCAGTTATTTTAAAAAATATGTAATTATGTTATCTACCTGTTTTAATCCCAGAATTATCCACTTCCTCTTTAAAATAATGAACTCTGCATTTGACTGTTTCTCCACCTCTCCAGGCAACTTCTACTGAAGCGACATGGTAAAATTTTCGCTGGAATCCCGCCGGAGTGTCTTTTTCACAAAATAAAACCATTGCGTAATATTCTTCCAATTTTAACGAAGCAGAGCTCGCTTTCCTTTTATTGGCGCACATCTGCAAAATCCTCCATTTCGCATTACGAGCTTCCCTACTAGACTTAAAGTTAATGTATTTAAATGAATCAATCAACTAGGGAAATAGTCAACGGAATACAAGCAACTACTATTAAAATTCTTGTAAAATTATCCACTCACACTATATCTATATACTTTAGACTTTTTGTGTAGTTAGTTAAATATTTTTTCGTATAACGTATTTTAATATAAATCAGTTAGTTACATGTAACAACTAGTTATACGGAGTTGCGGCAAGTTTGAAGATAATCACTTTAACTCTGTTAATACCGTACTAATATTGATCGTGAACTCTCTAACATACCACCGTGTGAATATTGAACTTGTTCGAACTAATCTGAATTATCTGATGCCGCTTCTGCTGGCCGGGAATGAATGACTTTGACCAGTCAATCATAAAAGTAATTTGCATGTGGGTGGCATGGGTTATGTGTAGAGATTAGGGTGAATATTAGTATATTGAAACTCCCAGCGAAGATAGGGTAAGAAGCTTATAAGGAATAAACGTAAACATTTTTGTATTCAGTGGTTTCCCCACCCGCAAATGAAATAGCCTCGATAAAATTTTGAATATTTTAGATTTCCATGAAAAAAGGAGTTGGAGTGTAAGGAATATGTGCTCATGGTAATCCCCTTGTCCTGATGTGCAGAGGGCCATTGTAGATAGCGTAATTTCAAGTCTGCATAAAGAAAGATAAACATTCAACATGGCTTGTGAATACTTGATTAACATTTATTTATTTAATGTCCTGTTCATTTATTACCAGTCGTCGGTTCTTTCTTGGAGGTGGAGGATTACAAATTGCGTTAATATTAGGGACACATATGACGGATCCAAGTGAAAACTTCTTTAGGCGCGTGCAGCACATTTATTTCTGTGGGTGTTGAGACTTGGTGGGGTGAATGAGACTGGGCCGTCACGCGTCAGGCTCGGCTATGTAACGCTCCTTCGCATCAGTCGGCAGAGCGAGATAGTAGAGAGTGTGTGGGTATTGAATGAGACTGAGCTGTTACGTTCGTCTATGTAACCCTCAGTCCATTCGTTGACTAAGCGAGAGAGATAGACTTGATTCTAAAGTATTTACATCATATTTTAATCAGTGCAAAATTCCACAATATAATTCGCAAATATTATTGTTTTTGTTTATTTTGTAACTAATATTACTTCATGGGTACAGAGATAAGAATAAATAATTGTATATAACAATATCGATATTATCTCTTGTTGATTCAACGAACTAATACATTATATAACATAAATGTAATTATATAGGTATTAAAACAGGCGTATTATTTAAAATAATAATACCTGTTAAGGGAGAAATATATATTTATTGTTTCCTAAGTAAAAGAAAATAGAATATCAGAAAACAAATATCAGGAGGTTTCGTCTAGGCGGGTTACGGTCCAATTGGAAGCGACTGCCGTCGCAGTACTTGCTAAAGATGAGTAGGTATTTTGGAGCGACATACAGCGGGGCGGCATCTAGCTCCGGTTGTCTGAAGCATCTGTGTCACGGGCGTGTACGGTCAACGTGTATTAAATGGTGCGGGTACAGGCGGACGGTTACAGTATATATTTTAAAATTTTACTATGTTTTAAAACACTGAGAATAAATCATTATTTTTAATCTGACGTAATTATTTGGACGTATAATTTTAAATAATATCATACATGTGTGTACATATGTAAATGTGACAGAATTTGCTGTGTATGTAGGTATAAGACGTTATACATCAATATAAGAAATATTGTGTGTTTAAGATCACAAGATTGACGCTTGCTGCGTCTTTCCATAGCGAAAAAAATTCGAAAACCAGACGTTTTCACTTCGATCGTGTAGTCATAAGCACACACTAATGTTTTTTTTACTTAATACTGTTTGATTGGTAGCCGGAAAGTTATCGCCGGTAGCCGGACTTTTTCGCTGGTTTGTCATTAAAATTTACTGCGCCCTAAAATTGCGCTTTGTATAAAAAAATATATTTTGATATATGACGAGACCCTCTAAAAGAGGAAAACTCAGAAGAGGTGTTTCAGCGTTTTTCTCAAAAATTTTCTACTTTTTTAATAAAACCGCTTACTTTTAATGAAGAAACGGCGAAAAGATCAGCGCGGCACCTTTCCGGCTCCCAATCAAACAGCGTTAAGTAAAAAAAAAACCAGGAAAGGAACGGAACCTTTTGTTTTAGACAGAAGTTATCGCACATTCGACAAAGCGGTACATTTTTGTACAATTTTGCAATATATGCGATATTGCGACCTTCATAATTTCATCAATTTTGACGCTAGGGCTCCGAACAAAATACCGTTGGAAACCTCACTTACTCAGGAACATGAAACTTTTTAAATAATCGCAATAAGAGAAGCGGTTCAGCCTAAGACGCTCGGAATGTTCAAAGGCAGCCAAAACTGGGTACGCGTTACCTTGAGCGCAAAAGTCCTTTTCTACTCGAGCCTGCCATTCAAAAACTATAAATTCTAGACATATGCTTCCGTGGAGTTTTCGGTAGAAAAATTCAAAATCTACTTTTATTTATAGCTTTTCGTTTTCAGACTAACGATTTAAGTTACGTTTCCATGTTAGTGCAATTTCACCCCTTTGAACGCTTGTGGTAGTTTATGCACCACTCGGAGAGAGTTGAAAATTTACGACAATAAATCTGACATTTCCAAAGGTTTTTGCCGGGCAGACCTTTTGCAGGAAATGGTGTATTTTATTTACATAGTGACTGGACTAAATGTGGATGCATTTATGGGAATGCAATTTATGTTATTATCAAATGATCAAACGAAGCGCTAAACGCCAGCGAAATGTAGTAATAGATAATTCCCATTTGAAAAACACAAAATATGTTCGACTGTTGTCATACATAATTCCCATTTGAAAAACATAATCAATATTTACTTGCTTGTTATAATTTTACTTATGTTCTCTATGAATTCATCATGTGTATTTTATTAAATGGATATCAAATTCAAATAACTAAAATTAGATAAAAATGATGCAGATATCAGGTAAAAACCTCCAACAACTTTACTAGTACTTTTTCCTGTTTGTAAATGAATACATAAAATTCTACAAGATTCTACATTATATTCTTAGCACCCATATAATCGGAAACTAAAATCATTTTTTAAATACCGTGCTACCTCATATTTATATATATTGCCGCCGTTGAATCCTTTGTGAACTTATTCACAAAAAAACTCAAAGGTAGAAAAAGAAAGCATAATCCTGTACAGCATAGATGATATAGTAAACCCATAGTCTCTAAAGGGAACTGAGATCACTTGTAAAAATGCAAATCGCTGAGGGATGACTCGGATATATTATGCAAGTCGACCCTAACTCTTTTACCATAATCGAATCACTATTTGGTATCACCGCATCCAAGGAAAATATTTAACTTACAAAGACAATAATCTCGAGCTGTTTTATGCCTATTTGCATTATTTTGACCCAAGCAATGTTTTAAAATATCTATACCACCATAGCAACAAAAAGGTATATAAATTTTTCAAAGGATACTCACAATTGCCGCAATGGGAGATCTGGGCCGTATAACTTTTCTTACAGCAAGCTAAAATCGTCACTATATAGGCACTTTCACTCAACAAGTTGTTATGTTTTGATAGAATACTAATAACTAATCAATTTTAACACAAAACCAATCAGAATAATACACTAAATTAAAGAATAACTGTATTACTTACATTTCAAGAATTATTGTTGACCCCACTTTACCACAAAACGTTGGATGGTATTAGACAATTTAGGCATCCAAATGAATGCCAATGATGCCGATGTGACACGGTCGAGGAACGTGTAATCCGTAATATTTGAATGGGAAAGATTCTTATTCTGCATCACATTCACCTCGAATTGTTTTATGATGACGAAAGGTATATAGTGTGATCAATATTTTGTTATACTACATGATGATGTCACAATGTGATGGACGATGTATATAAAATCATTCGTTTTTCCTTAAATTCCTGGAAATCTTATTATATATCTTATACTTGACAACGCTGTTAAAAATGTGGTAGCACGTATGAAGAGAGACTTGTTAAACATCCAGTATGGAGGTACGTTCCATTAGAAAAGCAAGTAAACGACAAACACCACGGATATACTTCACTATCTTGGTACAATCGGACGCATATTATCCTATGTTATGACTGTCCAGGGAAATATTTCATTTCGGTGGCGATATTTTGGAATTCTAGACATCTCATGGCGTATACGTACGACGCGACGTATTATAAGCATATTAGGTAAGTAAACTTGGTATTTTTGGTATGGGTATTTAATATTTTAAAGTGATTTTTGGAAAGTGATATTTGGAAACAGTGTTTTGTGAATTTTTGTGTTTGGTATGTTAAGTGCATTTAATGAAATTGTGTTTCATAAGTGTTCTTTAAATATAGTAAAATGTTTAGACCGTGGGAAGATCCTCAGCCTAGCATCAGTCGAAATCAGGAGGATTTAAATGCGACGCCTGCTAAAAAAAGTGGGAAACAATTGGGAATACAGGCACAGCAAATTGTATTAAACGTATACAAATATATAGTTCCTAGTGAAGGAGAGACTGGGGCTGTAGAAAAGACAGATATCTTATTTGACAGAAGTACCGAAACGACTATCTACAGAATACTTAAAAAAGAAGTTACTGAAGGAAAAGTAGGATTTGTCGCAGGAAAACCAAAGGAAACTGACACACCACATGTGAAGTTACTACGAGACACAATTTATGATAAATACAGGAAAAATGAAATTCCAACTGTCGATTCATTACTATTGGAATTGGCTTCGAGCGTTCGGTTGCATATTAGCAAATAAACGTTATGGCGATGGCTTAGAAAAATAAGATTTACATTTAAATTCATCAATAAAAGGGCGACGATAATGGAAAGCCGTAGAATTAATTGTTTTGTGGCGTTTGGAATGTTTGGAAAGCATAATCAAATTTAGAAAAGAACAACAACGATTTATTACTTGAATGAAACTTGGTACGATACACATGATATAGTCAAAAGAAGCTGGACAGATGACTCCGACAGATGCAAAGTAGATATGCCTCCAAATAGAGGAAAACGATTATTAATTCTATATTGTGGTACCTGTAATGGATGGGTGTTTAATTGCCTAAATTTCAGTGGAATAAAATTGGAGGATTCAAGCGTTTACTACCACAAACATATGAATTTTGACATTTTTGAGGAGTGGTTTAAGAATAATTTACTACCGAATGTACGAAATAATAGCGTTATAGTCATAGATAACGCCCTGTACCACTCAAGACTTTTAGAGAAGATTCCGAATACAAGCACGAAGAAAAAAGACATACAAGAAATTTTAAGGTTACACAATTTAGAGTTTAACAAAAAATTTACGAAGCCTCTTTTGGATATCGACAAGAAAAATAATTGAATTAGTATGGAGTCAACTAAAACAAGGAATTCGACGAAACAATAAGTTTTCCAAATTTGATGCAAAAGTGATTAAAGATATAAAATTGGAGATAAAGAAAGTTATAAAAATGAAGTGTCATCGGTTAAAATTGAAGTAAGTAAAATTGAAAGGAAAGTTATAAAATTGAAGATGAATACATCGAACTTGGAAGAGCAACAAACGCTAATCAAGACCGGTTTGTAATAAATCATTAATGACACAATGACTAAATTTCTTTTACTGCGAAGCATAACATTTACGTTTTTAATAATCTCAATATCTTTCTGTATTCCGATTTTTAAATATTGAGAAACAAGAACACCATGGATCTCGCCCTCTATATTACAACATGCCAACATTTTTTTTTAAATTTGTAACAATCAAAATATTCTCGATAAATGTATCCACAAATTTTAAAAAAATCATTGAAATCAGACTATGCGTTCTAAATTAATTAATAATCAAACTTGATTAGTAATTTGGAAGAATCGATTTTTATGCCGGTGAATGTATATTCCGTTTATTTACTTATTTACGTTTATTTATTGTGATTGGCACGTAAAAATATAAAAATGCGATAATTTTTTGTTTACTGATGTATAATTTAATTAAAGTATTTTTTAACTTAGTGATATTTTTCACAAGATAATGTTGATGGATATTTATTAAATTTCAAAAAATATATATTTAAGCATAGGTCCTCGGTCACGGCTGACAGCAGACCCTGCAAGGAAGCTTATCAGACTGAGTCAACAATTCAAATTGATTTTGTTGAAATATTAACATTATGACGGAATACGTTTACAATATAAAAACTGCCTTACCTTTTAAATTAGAAATTGCTATTTGGAAGATTGAACATATTTAATTTCATTCAATTAGTTAGTAGAGGTGCAACATGTAGGTACTAATGGAGCCGCAATATTTATAAAATTATTTTATATTTATGTACTGTACATCTAAAGCATTATTTAATCGGTAAGGTGATAGTCTTAATCGATACTCAGTTAATTAATTGTTTGCTCAATCGTGAAAAGTATGCTCCTATACAATAATTTTATTGTCATATGACTAATAAACTGTAAAAAAATATTATAACCTATATACAGGGTGTTTACTAAAGAGGGGCCTAAGAATAGTTTCCTTGGACGAATATAATGTAATACAAATCAACTTATAGCTTAGTTCAATTTTGCTTTGCTTTTATGTTATTTTGTTATTTTTAAATGCATAAGTATATTTCACGTTTTCACATTTATCTGTTTGTTTCACTAATATCTCCTAAAATATACAGGGTGGAATATAAAACAAGAATTTTTCAAATATAAACTATAAACCCGTATATTTTCAGCCAAATTTGGCACAATTACTTCACCATATTGACAAACTTGTATAGACAAAAAACATAAAGGTGTCGTGGTAAATTAACATCTACCTACAATTTCCGCATCTACTAAAAACGCCTGCTCAAGTTTCGTCTAAAAGCAAACATATTACTATTTAATTCGGGTTGGATTACCCGAGTTAAATACAGGCACTGCGAATTGAGTTATAAACCTCCGTAATAATTTCAGTTCAATTTATTTAATGGCCCAACAGAGTGAACTTCTATATCATTCCATTTGGTATATACTTTATTCCTACTTTTCCAGCCGTAATTCGATCGATCACATATATTTGTGATGGAGTATGAAACATTCATAAAGTTTTATATGTAATTTTGACAAAAGTTTGGAATACCCTATAGGTAGTGAAGACTATAGTAATAATAAAACTTTTTATGTATGATAATACATATCAGGTGCTGTGGATGATAGTGTCTCGTTGGATAAATAAGTAGCTAATTTTTTTTTGACACTATACCAAAATAATTTCTCAGACCATTGAGAAATAATTGATAAACCAAAATATAGAGCATAAATCAGTAATTAAATACAATACATATATCAAATTATAAATTAAAATTATATCAGTGATCAATATCCACACTTGGTATATTATTTTCGATTATATTTTAATTGCAGAGCATAGACCACTATATGTGCATACACTGTGCCAAAAATTAAGTTTAGATATACCATGTGAAAAAAATTATAAAGCTCCTTCCAGACCTTTCCATCTGTCACTTTTTTCTTAAAATGGTAAATATCTCCGAAACCTGAGGGTTTACCCAAGGGTGCGAAACATGTTTTTGACTCAAAAGTGTGCGCCCTTTCCGAATTGCAAAAATACATAGGGTGTTCCATTTAAAATAAGAAAGTTAGTTGATGTCCGGGAGATATGGAACACCCTGTACATTCACCGATATTTAGAAAACGCCAAAAAAGGATACCAACAATCTGGGTTAACACATTTTTCTCTGATAAATAGCAAAGGCGCTACAGAGCAAATACGCACTAAAAACTCAGCCTGTATATATATATATATATATATATATATATATATATATATATATATATATATATATATATATATATATATAATTAAAAATTTTGATATTATATTTAGTGGTGTTAAAATAGTATTTCTCCAGACTGCGGGTATACCATAAATTCAACAATAATATATAGCTATAGAAAAGATTTGTCTTACAGGTAACTAATCCGTCCTTTCAAAATTTACGACTATCCCCAATGGAAACTATAAATTTTTTTGGCTTGTATCGGCACGCACATAATAGCAGACTCTCGTCCACTGGGAAAACTGTAGCGACCAGCCATAAATTTTGAAATAAATAGCAACTCTGTCGCTGCGTCTGAACACATATATCAGAAATCTATTTAACTATTATAATTTATATTAAACTGCCGGACCATTAATTTAATCATCAACTATAAAAACGTGAAAGAAATTGTAGGAGTCACGACGCCCGCGACGTTAGCCATGAATTGTGAGCAATTGTTATAACAAAAGAAGAAGGTAAATGGAAGCATAATGTAAATGGAACATATTTCTTTTGTTGTGTTCTGATTATTCTAAAAGAAAAAGAATAGTGAACGGATATACCTCTAATTAAATTCTGAACAATCCAATTAAAACGAAAAATATAATCAACGGGTACAAAGAAACCTACCATTCCTTGAAACACTGCTTTGGAAATCATCTAATCACTAGCACATATATTTAACAAACCCTATAATATACCAAATCATGATGATAATAAAAAAATTATAATATTTTTAATTGCGTCTTTCAATTATCATTTAAACTTTACATTTACTTTTTGTACAAAAATATATTATAGTATGTAATAAAAATATAATGGAATTACTACTGGGAATGCTTAAGCACTAAGCCATTCTTATTGTAGTCTTCTTTATCGTCTCGCGTCTCCCTTTAAAACATCCCCTTGTTTTTATTCTGATGATTTAGCAAGATGATCCTTTAGATAAGCCTGAGAATAATCCTTAGGAATTAAATGTGGTTGGTGAGCGTGTACCTTTCGAATGGAGGAAGTTTGAAATAACTTATTTAAATTCAAATTGAGTTTTATGTTGTGGGGGTTTGGAATGGATTGAATGAACTAATTCCAGATTTGTATCCATTTTCTTCTGTTAATACTTTGTCGCGAGAGCATCAGTGAAAATTTCTTATAATCTGTATTGTATTCAGCAAAAGTTTAGGTTTTTATACATCATAATATCGGATTAGGGGTTCAGTTACTTCCATATTTAGCTTTGGTACTAGTTTTGCCGTGCTGTATACAGTTTGTTTAATTTGAGATTTTCACACTGGAAGATAGAAAATTTATCTCTTCGGACTTTATGGTCATAATAATTGCCTAAATTGCGATTGCTGTAATAGTCCAATCATTTTAGACATAAAATACCTCCTTCTGAAAAACGTCCTCAGTGGGATATTTTACTTAATGCTTTGTCTGAACGTTATAAAAACGTATCGAGGTTCCCTGATATGGTAATGAATGTGTAATAATAGGAGAAAACAAAAACGTTATATTTTAAAATACAATAATTTATTTTTTTACCTGCTTATAGATATCAGGTATAAAAGAGATATTTTGAGATTAGGGTACTAGTGGTTAATAATTGAGAACGATGCGGTGGGATCCATACCGATTACATGCGTTCTAAAAATAGACCGACCCTCAACGTAATAACGTGGATAATTTTATTCATGTTATAGACACTAGTATATATTATAGTGATTAATGAATGCATGAATGAAATTATGGCTCCCCATCTCTACATGAGAGCTTAAATGAGTTGATGTCGCGTCACTGCTAATGCACGGAAAGTGCTTTTGGAAAGACACCACTTATTGAACTTATTCATTGATGCCAACGCGATTAGAGCAATGATGCTTCGATATAAATCGGTATAAATGCATTATGAGAAATATTGTCAAAGAGGAATGGCCTTTCCTGCTTTTTATCTATTTTTTATGTAGGTAGGTACTAAAATGAAAGCTATATCATACAAGGGATTTCAGAAAACGTAGCACGAGATGCAGCAACTATAGGTATATTGAGTTTTCAGTAAAGCAAGCTAACGTAAAAGTTCTTATGATTGACAGAATCGGACATTTTGCATGTCATCACGCAATTAACATTTTTGACTGCAGTTCATAATTTGGAAATGATAACCAAATTAACGCAAGTTATATAATTTTTTTGGGCACCACTGTGGGATCAATTGTTATTGTATTCGGCTCACCAACTTATTTTTCTTTACCAAAATTTTTTTTTATGTAAGAATCTTAGCTTGTTTTAACATTTTATTGCTTAGAGAACGTGTTAACAAAAAACGGCACATGCGGACAGACATTATGAAAGTTGTTTGAAATTTAATGACGAACAAAATGGGAGAAAAAAAAAAATTTTTTGGCGAAAATTGGCGATTTTACGCACCGACCTAAAATTCGAGGCATTCAAAATTTTGACTAATTTTAAAGCGCGACAACTCTCTTATCCATAGTTTGAACTCACGATATTTTTGTATATTGTATTTAAAATCAGCCGCTTAAAAACTTATGATTTGAAATTTGCGGCAAAAAATGCACAATTATAGTGTGACTATAGTATAGAGGGTGAAATAGGTTACTTTTTTTTTCTTAATTTTGAGATACCCTGTAGTCTAATTATGTAAGGAGAGCTTTACAGAATAGGCTTTATCAGAGAGGGTAATTAATAACCAACGTTTCCTTTTTTAATTTAGGTACTTCAATATCTCTATGCGTTTTGAGATATGAATTTTAAAAGATACCATTGAAAATTTGGCTACAATCTTAACAAAGATTCACCCCGAAGCATCGTGGCGACCATAGTTATTGATCATTAATTAATTTTATAACTATTAGAGATCATTTTGTAATTTTGGATACTGTTAACTTTGTAATTTAGGATACCTACTATTATTTTTTTTTAAATTCGTATCTCGAAAACGAATAAATATATTGAAGTACCTAAATTAAAAAAGGAAACGTTGGTGATGAATCAGCCTCTCTGATAAAGCAGTTCTGTGAAGCTCCTCTAACAGAATTAGCATACAGGATGTCTCAAAATTACGAAAAAAAAGCGAATAGGATAACCTTTTGCACCCTGTATAGAGTTGTGCATTTTTTCCCAAATTTCAAAGCATATGCTTTAAAGTAGCTACTAAATACGGATCGATCTGTGGAAATCCGACGTCAAAAAAATCAAAAATAAATTATTTATTTGCAAATAATCGTTAAAAATTACGTGACAACAAATTAGTTTTTCACGAAACTTAGTTTTTCTTAACAACAAAAAAAAAGATTTTTTTCAAGAATTTTTTTCCCTTTTTCGTTAGCAGCATTGAATAGCTGGTATTTTTTTTAACAAATTTACAAAAAAAATATATCTACGAATTTGGAGCTAAATTTTTTTTTGAAAAAAATCTGTCGTTTGTGTTTTAAAACAGGTGTCGCTATCTTTTAATAGTAGTGGCTGAAGGTTACAGAGTTTGTAGTTCAATACTTGTATTTTACATTTAAAAAAATACTACAATTCTCTCTATTTTTTGGAAATTTAATGGCAAGCAGAGCACACAGTAGCATGTCAATTGTCAATTTCAATTTGAATATAACAGCAGGTAGGTATTTACATTCAACTGTGTAAAAATCGCGCCAAAAATCATGTTGGCGAGAAGTTGAGTTCTACGGAAAGTTTCAGATTTTTTACATATTTTTGTTTCCTGTATCTCCGAAGGGAAAAATTAACATAGGGCCAAAAATAGGCAGACTGCAGTGTTATAAATTATATCTATAACACATAAAAATACAATTTCAAAATTTATACGAGAATTTGGCGAAGTCCCTAGGACTCGGTTTGCGCAGAAATTAGTTATTCTGGTCGAATGAAATAGAAGGGAAGGGCCATAGGAGCCAAAATGCTCTGTAGGATTTAGTCGAGGTGTGAGCATTTATACAAATCTATAACTTGCTATGCAACAAATATCTATTGTGCAAATTATTAAAAAAGTTGTGTAAATGTACAGACAATACAAAAGTGTGACGACATCAGTGTCGTTAATCGAATACTGTAGGTGTAATGTAGGCGCATATAATTCCTCTATATTTCCCAATGGAATATCTACAAGCACATTTTATTATTATGAACTAAGAACATTATAAATAACGACATTCATTGAGATAATTATACCTATGATATCAAAGTAAAAATTGTTTGTTGTGTAAATAAATAAATATGTATATACTTTTGTAACATCGAAATATGAGATATAAAATTTTTTCATAGGAAACCCACAATTGCCGCAATGGGAGATCGGGGCAGCATAACTTTTCTTACAGCAAGTTAAAATCTTAAAATCGTCACTATAAAGGCGCTTCCATTCAACAAGTTGTTATGTTTTGATAGAATACTAATAACTAATAATCAATTTTAACACAAAACCAATCAGAATAATACACTAAATTAAAGAATAACTGTATTACTTCCATTTCAAGAATTATTGTTGACCCCACTTTACCACAAAACGTCCGATGGTATTAGGCATCCAAATGAATGCCAATGATGCCCATGTGACACGGCCGAGGAACGTGTAATCCGTAATATTTGAATGGGAACATTCTTATTCTGCACCACATTCACCATCCAATTGTTTTATGATCTGACGGAAAGTATATAGTGTGATCAATATTTTATTATACTACATGATAATGTCACAATGTGATGGGCGATGTATATAAATCATTTGTTTTTCCTTAAAGTTCTGGAAATCGGTTATACTTGACAACGCTGTTAAAAATGCGGCAACACGTGTGAAGTGAGACTTGTCAAACATCCAGTATCCAGGTACGTTGCATTAGAAAAGCATGTAAACGACAAAGACTACGGATATACTTCACTATCTGGCTACAATCGGACGCATATTATCCTAGGTTATGACTGTCCAGGGAATTATTTCATATCGCTGGCGATATTCTAGAATTCTAAACATCTCATGGCGTATAGGTACGACGCGACGTACACAGAAAAAATTTTATCATGCGAAGACAAATATATCGTGTAGTTGAGCTAAGTTTAATTGACCTAAGTACCTATTCAATTAAATCAATCACGAATGACTTGAATTAACGAAATTTGCATATTTGATATCCATCAATCACATGTTTGAACAATGCTGTTTGAATCAAAAATTCGAGTTACGTAAATGAAATAATTATTATTAATCAATTTATGATAAGTTGACCTAAATGCGTCGATGATTAGCTGAATTGTAGAAATTTGTACAATCTTTAGAGTTTAAAGAACTATTTAAAATATTTGCTCCAATCGTTCTCAAGGATAATCCAATAATAAATATATTTGTTACAAGCTTCCCCGTACTCGGCGTACGATTTTTATATACCTACTAGGTACCCGCGACGCGTGCGCCGTCCAGAGCGTTTAGTTTTCGTCTGTTCAACGTTCATCACATGCGTCCATGCGGATCCCTCCATAATAATTAATTAATATTTGTCCATTTTAAATAATAGTGATTATTATTATTAAGGAAGTACGGAGTAAAATTGTGAAAACTGTGACTTCAAGCTGAATAATGGATGAATTCCTTAGTGCAAATAAACTGGTGCATTTAAAAGCAATATTCGAAGGTAAGTGCGTACACACACACATCTCTTTTTTTAAACCTAAATAAACATCAAGATAAATGGCAGGCGACACACGGCTGGCCTCAACAAAATCATTTATACAAAAAACTTGTTTTAAGTAAAATTCATGTATAGATAAAAAGTATAGAAACAATATTTTGTATGTCCTATTTTTTTATTTCATTAAACATGGCGTCTCAACCCAGTAATTAATTTCTTATCTAGGTAACGTGGTAGCACAAGGGGCCTATGTGCAGCGGTTCTCTGATCCGCACTCCGGACAAATTCTAGAATTCCAGATAGGTAACGTGGTTTAAGACGCCATGTTTCATCAAAAATAGCCTATTGTAGTTTCCATTGTACCTATACAATACGAGAAAGGGTTGGGTTTAGTCAATCTTCTATATTTTTGTCTCAAATACATATACGTATTAGGAAGAAGTCTGGTATTTTCATTGAAACCTATACCCGTTTACATTAACTTTTTAAAGAATTAATTGAAATTTACTTAATACAATACCAGAAAGGGTTGGGTCCAGTGAATCTTCTATATTTTTGTCTCAAATACATATGTATTAGGAAGAACTCTGGTATTCTTCAATGAAATCTATACCCGTTTCCATTATCTTTCTAAAGAATTGATTGGAATTTACTTATAAAGTCATGTTTGGTCTGGCGGTTGTTTTAAGATTAATTTTACTAATAGGGCATTTAAGAAACCTGGCACTTCAAAGTCAAATTCAGCTCATTTTAGTTGTTGTAGGACATAAACTATGTAGGTATTGCGTTTATGCAGGATGTCCCGAAACTAGACGTCAATATTTTAAGCACGTTATTCTATACGCCCTAAAACAGAGATAACAGTTTATATAAACTAGGGTCAGCAACTTCTTAGTTTTTCAGATACAGGGTGTTAAATGTGAAGACCTGTATCACCTTTATCTTAATTTTAGGGTGTATAGAATACGTGGTTAAAAATATTGACGTCTAATTTCAGGACACTCTGTATAGCAAGAACAGATGAGAATCAATAGCTTGCTATTCACAAAACACAAATGATGGCTTTGTGACTATTCAGAAAGTGGTGGGTAATCTCTTTGTTTATGTCCTACAGGAGCCATATTGTGATTGCGCAGGTCGGTTCCATTAACTGTCCTATTACATCTAACTAAAAGACCCAGTTTTTTCTCAAGACCCAGAAGATTGTTTTTAGAACAGAAAATGGACGATTTGGAAATCGTAGAGCTTCTAACAGACGACCAGATAGAGGTAGAGGTTGGTTAACGGCAACATTGGGGACAAGGTTCGTCTGAAAAGAAATTACGAAGAAATAAGAAATTACGAAGAAATAAGTACCTAAGAATTTTGCTCTCATTTTAGTGAACGTTAACATTTTGTACCTACTTGTTTCTAAGGACTTACACAGCTATTAGGTAATATATAATTTGTATGTATACATATTTGAACAGCAAAATATATTTTTATACTTTAATATATACATGTTGGATTTCATTTTTTTTAAACAATCCATTTTACTTAATATTTCCCTGAAAATTTATAGATGTTATTATTTAATGTATTCCACATGAAATGTCAAGATGCGAAATAGTTTTTAACACCTTTATAACTTGGTAGGTATATTTTTCTCGATCTTTTTATATAATAGATTAAAAATTATTATCATATTTAGACCAATAGCCATTGCATATTTAAACCAAATATACCCTAAATACAAATATACATGATATTATAAGGAGATTTTGGTTTGTAATATTAGTAGCGAAATCGATTATCTACAGAATACTTAAAAAAGGAGTCACTGAACGAAAAGAACGATTTGACGCAGGAAAACCAAAGGAAATTGACACATCACATGTGTAAGTACTACGAGACACAATTTATGATAAATATAGGTAAAATGAAATTCCAACTCTCGATTCATTACTACTGGAACTGACTTCGAGCGGTCGGTTGCAAATAGAGGAAAACGATTATTAATTCTACGTTGTGGTACTAATAATGGATGGGTTCCTAATTGCCGAGATTTAGGCAATTAGGAACCCATCCATTATGTGGAATAAAATGGACAGTGGAATTAAATTCTGACATTTTTGACGAGAGTTACATCAGCTGTCTAGCTGACCACGGCAGATAAGACGTGCTAGGAACGCCACAACCTACGTAACCTGATATCCAAGATAGCAGTGAAGCAGTACCCATTGTGTTAAACTTTATTCAGTTAGATTTATACGTTTGTAAGAGCAACTTGCTTTTAATAAATTTAATTCATCTTTGTGACTTGTAAAAAATTGTTTTTAAAAAGCTTTTTCGCTGAGCGAAGAACCTAACTCGAGTGGTTTTAGAATAATTTACTACCGAATGTATAAAGAATAGCGTTATAGTCATGGATAAGCCACTCAAGACTTTTAGAGATGATTCCGAATACAGGCACGAAGAAAAAGGATATTTCTAATGTCATACAATTTAGAATTTAATAAAAAAATTATGAAAGCCCAGATGAAATGGCTAAAGCTCATGGACAAACTGTTCTAAGATTACCTCCGTACTTTTGCATCTTCAATCCAATTGAATTAGTATATAGTCAACTAAAATATATTGAAGGCAATATATAGTATTATTTATTGACATCCGTTATTGAATGTTAATGTATATTATTTTATTAAAAGGCAAGGATTAACTAAAATATTGAAAGAAAATATAATAAAATACCAAAAATATTAGTACATAGGTCCGTATGTTAAACAACTGTGAATAAAAATAGCATAAAAATGTACATTGGGCAGACAAAGAGACTTGAAGAACGAATAAAATATTATAAATGCTCAAATAGTATTTCAACTTTAAAACATCCTAACGAAACAGGTCTTAGATTTGACTTTAATATGTTTAATATTTTAACTAAAAATGATTAAATTTCAAATAAGGAACAGAATTATAAAAAAACGCTTCATTGTACACTGGATTAATTTTCAGAAGAGTATAAATACAATAAATAAGTATCCAATTTCAGGAGGATATGCATATAGTTGAAATAGCTATTAATTGGATGGTGATGATTGGAGATCATTACTCAGCTTTTTACGGATCGATGGATGCGACCTGAAGAATTTATAATCGTGTATTTTGTTTTTCTACAATTTTATGTACATATATTGAAAGTTGCGAAATTCCCAATGATTTATTGGCACTCAAATAAGACAACCCTAAGATGATAATAATGTTTACTTAGGATCTAAAAGGATCTTTAAAAAAAGTAATAGAAATTCGACTAGAGAAAAATATGTTGAGCGCTATTTATTAATATGAAGGTGTTTATGTCATAATCATATGCAATCAGAACTTGTTCTTCCTTGATTTGCTATTTCAGGGACTAATTTAAAAAACTAATACAACTTAGAGCTTCACAAAAATTTAACATTTTGAATAATAAAAATTGCAAAAAATTAAATTCCATGATGATGCGTCATTAACTTCATTTATCAACAAATCATTTTAAAGAAATTTTATATAAAAACTAATAACTAATGTATATATATATATATATATATATATATATATATATATATATATATATATATATATATATATATATATATATATATATATATATATATATATATATATATATATATATATATATATATATATATATATATATTGAGATGTATTTATTTATACAAACAATTTTCACTTTGATAATATCATAGGTCGTTATATGTCGAAATGTAGGGGAACTATTTGCGCCTACATTACACCTACAGTATTCGATTAACGACACTTTGATGTCATCACACTAATTTCACCACTCTAATATCTGTCTTTGAGCGATGGCAACTTTTGTATCGTCTGTACATTTATGAGACTTATTTAATAATTAGCGCAATAGATATTGGTTGCATAGCGAGTAATAGATTTGTAGAAATCTCGTGAAAGTAACGTGTACAAAACTTATGGATATCTTAAAGTTTTCTTCTCTCCGCCGTAAAATGTCCTACATGATACAGCTGGAAACGATTAAATCATACAGAGCATTTGACGCATAGTGTTGCGTGTCTTCCCTTCAATTTCATTCGACCATAATAATAATTTCTGCACAAACCTAGTCCTAGCGACTTCGCCAGATTCTCGTATAAATTTTTGAAATTTGTATTTTTGTGTAATGTTGTACATATAATTTATGACGACTAATATGCTCACAGTGAAGTAGTTTCCTCAAAGAATATACTCGACACGATATTAGCATCATCGATAGAGGATTTTTAAAACTGCTCCAAATTTAAAAATATGTATATTTAGTTTATAAAAATATAAAATTTGATAAAAAATGTTAGTTTTAATTGTAAAACATCGCTTATTAACACCTAATCGGTTTGTTATTCTCAATTTAATATATCTATGAATTCCAACACGCGTCATAACTTCATTTTATTTATGTTAAAATCCTCTCACCTCTAAAACAATTAATATAAAATATTGCTGATCCTAATTCAAACATTTTTTTGAACAATCAAATCTTGAAACCGTCAAAACATTGAAAATATCTTTGCGCTTGAAGTTTGGTTAGACACGGACTGAAGAATTTTTAAACATGTCAATATTTTAATGCAAAAACTTTTCGGTTAACTAAAAACGTATATGCAAAGGGATTTTTCAGCACAAATGTTAAATTGAAATTCACTGACATTAATATTATCTTCATATTTCCTATTGTGACACCTGATGCACGTAGGTATCTATTATATCGATTATTACACTATTGCCTATCTTTGATTTTGTATATTACCGAATATATTTCAAGAATATTTATTTACACACTCCCAATTTCCATCATCACTAAACCAGATTTGAAGTCTGTTAAAATGTGTTTAAATTTGATATTTTATAATTTTCATTATTTTTAGAAGTATCTTTAAAAATTAAAAAGTTTTACCGATCTTTACCATATACATAGAGCATTCTTAAAAAAATTTTGATAAGGTCATAGCCTAACCTGAGGTTACCTGGGTATCTTGTCGTAGCTGTCCCAACTGGTAAGGCAGTTGTACGAAGAATACCTGCTAGAAGAGGCCATATCTGTCGCACTACGCGCACCAAAAGCGCCTCATACTCGCAGCACACGGCGCTTTACGCCACTGAGGACTATATTGCGTCGAGGCGCTCCTGAAATGTTCAAACTTCCAGAGCGTCCCCAATCGACGCTCCCTAGCCCTTCCCCGTGAGCACGCACGTTTATCTGGTCTAGTATAATGTCAAAGTGTACGTACTCTGAATGCCAAAAAACAGTTTCATATATTATTTATTTAATTGTAATTTGAATTCTGGTTTTGAAAACAGAAACACCTACTTGGTAATTATATTTAGAAGTATCCATTGAAATATGGATTAATAGAGGAGGTTATTATTCGAAAATAGGGGTTCATAAAGCCTTGTTTTCGTTTTCTCCGTTAAAGAAATTATTTTATAAAAATGTCCTTAAATCATTTATAATTGAAAAAAGAGGACCGAAGTTTTTTGGTTTCTTGTTTCATTGAAATTATTATATTTGGAAATTATTGAACATATACTATAATTAATTTATGCAAACTCGTTATATAATTATGTTAATGTGAAAGCTAAATTACAATTTTTTCCAGTATTTCGTTATCAAATCGATGTGTTAATAGGGGAGGACACTTTAGAAGTAAAAAAAACGGTTTCCGATCATAGCTGCCCATGTGGCTACTAATCACGATTTTCTACGCACCTGTCCATATTCAAACGACCTCGAAAACCCCCACATGATTAGTTTTGTTCAATTTCATTCGTTTAAAATAATGTTCGTTATTTTGTTTCTCAAAAAGTTAATTTATTTTTCGTATTCAGCGACCTCGAAAACTCTCACATAAAGAGTTTGATGAAACTCTGTAACTATGCAAAAATGGATTCGACATTTTTATTGAAAAAAATCTTCTCTCTTTTTTATTCTGTTTGTGTTGGTATTTGACCATCTTCCAATCGTAAATTTTAATGTTGTTTGCTTGTCTTTGTCTATCGATGATTTAGGGTTAAGGTTAAGGTATTAGAAGGGTTAAGGTTTGGTATTAGGATGTGGAATATGGGTAGTGTTTGGTAAGGCAGTTTGTGTATAATATGTATGTCAGGGTCGTGTCTGATTTGGTCAAATTTGCTGTTATGCTGGAATTTTGTATGGCCCACATATAAAACTTTTGTGCGGTTTCTGTTATGTAGTCTTTGATGTATGACATATTACTGCTTCTATGTAGAGTTCCTATGCGTACGTACCTGTCGAAACCGGCGCACAGCCGTCGGATCATAATATATTTATTGTTTGCTATACTACACAACACTGGAGAAGCATACGTAATAGCTGGTCTAATAATGCTTTTAACTAACATTGATTTACTTTCTTTGGACATATCTGTTTGGCGATATTAATGACTATAATGTTTTTATAGCCGCGGATGATTTCATGGTTACTTGTTTAATTTGCCGGAATAATTGAGTCTTTTGTCAAGCATTAGACCTAGGTACTTTGCATGGGGTTGTTCTTTTATTATGTGGTTGTTGAGTTTTATGTTTGAACGTGTTTGATTATTAGTGAGTTTCTTGGTCAAATTTATCAATTCAATTAATCTCCAGCTTCCAATGTTCTAGATAAGGGAGAAGTGCATTAAGATGTATTTTAAGTTGGCTATTTGCTACGTCGGAGTAGTAGCCATAACGGCAGTGTCGTCTGCATATGGTATTAACTGCGTCTCTTTGAATGTAGGCATGTCTGAGATGCAATAAGTTTACAGTTTTAAGACGTTAAGACGTTGTGGGATGAAACAAGTAGCTGTCAGCTGGGGAGAGGTCTCCTTAGATATCCCTGCGAAGAGACGGCGAGGAATTATCTGGTCTGTGGGAAAACTACGTTTTGTAACAGGGATTCTAACCGGATACTGCCGGGTAAGGAAGCACCTCTATAACATGAGACAAAGTGACACACCCATCTGCAGAGGATGTGAAGAGGAAGATGAAACGGTCAGAAACGGTTTTTTACATTTTACTCTGTCACGGTGCCATAAAATGAAAAAAGTTTTATACAAAAGTTGTAGAACTATTAAATACGGATCGATTTGTGGAAATCCGATGTCGAAAAATTTAAAAATAAATTATTTATTTGCAAAAATCGTTTTTTGAAACGCTCATATCTTCGTGACAACAAATCATTTCCTCAAGAAACTTGGTGAAAATGTAACTCTCTACTAACTGAAAAAGACCATTTTCAAAAAATTTAAAATTATTATAAACTTTTTGCAAAAATTATTTTTATTAAAAAAAAATTTTTTTCACGAAAAAATCACGTTTTTTTTAAAATCTCGATAGATCATACACGCTATCATATTTAGGCCCGGTTTTACAAAAGTAGTTCAACTCGAGTTCAAAGTTAGACTTAAGTTCAGCAGTTATTTAATGTTTTACATGTTGGGTTTAATAAATGAGCCCGGCTCAATGTTGGGCTCATCTGAGCTCATGATGCTGGGTAGTTTAAGCATGGCTCAAGACGTTGCGCGTGCGTACAACTGAGAAAACTGTTGGATTTTTATTTTGACGTTAATAAAATCAAATAGCATCTCGAACAAAAAGGTAATTTTTTTCTCTCATTTCAATAAAATGTTTTACCCTCCCATCATTTTAGAAACCATGCGATGTCACCTACCATGATGGTGCTTGTCACTCCTTGTTTCTTTGCCGCAGGATCATTTCTTCAGGTTGTTGGTGATTTTGCGGGGATCAGCAAGGCAAGTGCGTGCAAGTGTGTGCATAAAGTTGGCAGAGCGATAGCAAGTTTATATAATGATTTTGTTAGAATGCTAGACTGATGAAGATTTGCGCGTTAACAATCAGGACTTTTATAATTTTGCTCGGTTCCTGAAATGTGTTGGAGCAGTAGACTGCACACATGTGAAGATTTTATCACCAGGTGGCGAGGAACCAGAAATATTTAGAAACAGGAAAGGTTTTTTTTCATTGAATGTGCAAGCCATATGTGATGCATTAGGAAAATTTGAAGATTTGATTTGTCGTTGGCCAGGATCATCACATGATAGCATAATTATTTTTAATAATTCATTTGTGCGAACAAGATTCGAGCGGCGTGACTTCCAAAATTACCTTATCGATGGGGATAGTGGTTTTGGCATTCGAAATTATCTAATGACTCCTTTAAGAAACCCAATTACACCAGCAGAGAACTTGTTTAATGAATCGAAAATTCGCACGAGGAATGTTATCGAGAGAACCTTTGCCGTATGGAAAAGGTGTTTTCCCGGACTTGCATTTGGGATTCGATGTAAATTACCTAAAATAGCTAACAAACACTGTAAACACACCACCAAACAAGTAAACTGCTCATTACATTTCTCAATTGGCATGCGCATTTCTGTCAATTTGTTGTCAACCTGCAAATATTGTGCGCTCAGTTGAACTTCCCTACTTCTGGATATGTAAAACAACAACAGCAGTTCACTGCTGGCTCAGCTAAACTAAAGCTCAAGTTAGTTAGCGTTGAACTCGGCAATTGTAAAACCGGGCCTTAGAGTCAATTTTGAGCTTAAAATTTTCTTGAAATATTTTATTTATATATTTATTTTCTAACATTTTTATTTATTGAGCGCGTTTTAAATTGATCGTTAATATGCGAAAATCGGTTGAAAAATCGGGGCTTTTTAACAATTTTTTTTTCAAGAAAACATTTTGTTTTCCTTTCTTGTTAGCAGCATTGAATAGGTGGTGCTTTTTTTTATAAATTTACAAAGCAATATTTTTTATCTACGACCCTTTGGAGCTGAGATAATTTTTTTTGGAAAAAAATGTAGTGTCGCTATCTTTTAATATTAAGGGCTGAAATTTACAGAGTTTGTAGTACAATACTTGTATTTCACATAAAAAATACCACAATCACATATTCGCTCTCTATTCTTTGGAAATTTAATGGCAAGCAATTCTTGATTTTATCTAAATTGAAATGCGTTTGCCATTTTTTCCTAAGCTTATTGTCCCTCTCAACTATGTCCGTTCCCATTCAAAAATGACTCTACTGAATATCTAACCGTATTTAGTTAACTGTTCTAGTCAGCATTATAATTTTTGAAATAATGAAATACTTCAGAAGCTTACCCGCTTGAACGTTCACTCTACGCTCCCTACATATTTATTCGATTAACATTTTAGCAATCAACTGTATGGAATACTTTAGGCAAAATATTATGTGTGCACGTTACGATTTCGTATCGCGCTTATAATTTGCACTCATTTACATTGTTCCAGAAACCTTAACCTCTTTATGAATTAAAAAAATTAACGGCTCCTCAAATTTAACATAAATTCGTATTTTTTCGTGTTTAATTGCGAGATAAAAAAATTATGGAAGCACGAACCATGGAACGTTAAATGTCAAATGTAAATATTAAAATTTAAGGATTATAAAAAGAAGGCAAAGCAAATTATTTAAATATTAAAGTACATAAAAACGGGGAAATTACACAACTCCTACCGCTCCTCTACGGTTCAAGTGCTGGCTCATGTTTATGGATGTAAAAAATCTGATTAGGTAAACAGGAAAGTTTATCAATATTTTTTGCAATGCAGATTTGGCATACTTTATACAGTGCGAGCGGTAGTAAGGAATAAAGTATGGGTCGTTAATTTTTATTTTCGAAGAAATTCATTTCTATTTCTATCCTTTTGGCATAAATATTCTTAAATCTCGCCCAGTTGCAACTCAGGAAGTGGACGCTAAAAAATATGGCGCATGTGGTCAAATGTTAGATTTGTTTTTTAATGCTATCTCATTCTTTATCTAACAGTGAGAGTAATTATTTAATAAAATTGTGTAATTCGAACAAAATAAACGCAAACGGAACTCTTCTCGCGTTCAACTCATTCTATTTTTTTCACCATAATCCATAATTAATAAATATTCTTAAATTTCAATCTCTTTGAAAAAACAAAGTAATAAGTATCATAGATCCATTGACCATTTTAAAATCATTTCAAATTTCAAGTTAAAATATTATAAAATAAATAGAGGCCTAATTGAACCCCCTCTTAGTGACCATAGAGAACTCGTGCTAATTTACTTCTACAGCTTAGGCCACATTTTCACATATCGGCAAAGAGAATGCTCTTTGCCGATAACTTCCCTATCTATACGTTTTATCGTGTAGTCTTCATTTGTATACCGCATTTCTTTCTTTATTATTTTTTTACTCATAATTTTATAAAAGTATATCTTAAATTTTTGGGAACATAAAATCAAAATTACTGTAGTTTTGTTATTATTATCTGTCTATCTTCTTTAAAAATAGCTTAATTCTCGTTATATGCTATCTCTAATCGTGGACTTGAATCTATTAAATTGTTAACTGAAATAGTGTGTTGAGATTGAGAAATAGAAAAATATGTACGCCATTACCTCAACGGTATATGCTTTTGGTTGACTTCCTAAAAACGTGGTCGTTTGACTTGTGGTCGTGGACTTGTGAAAAACGTGGTCGTTTTTCAAATTGTTAAAAGAAATTAAGTTACACAAAATCGAAACTGTTTTCTGTAACCCCTGCATCAGTTTCGGAAGTTGTTATAAAAATAACTAGTTGGGTGCATTAAAAATTATAGGGAAATGAGTAGGGCTATAATATATCTTATTCCTTTATATAATATTATCAGACCTTGGCACTTAAAGTTTCCAGAAAAGTATATACACCGTAGAAAGAAGGATTATTTTGCTGGCTTGAGTTATTTGACGGGTGGGAAATGGAATTACCTTTCGTCTTGTTATATTTTACGTATAGGCACAATGGCTGATATTTACATGGGTAGCAAATATATGCCGTGCCTTAACAGTCACGCAAATAATATACATTTCTCTACATTGCATATTTATTACCTTTGAGGAAAATTGGATGTATGTCCAAAAATATACAGCATCGCCTAAACCAAATATACCATACAACATGTAAAGGAATAATGTATTAGAAATGTTTAAGTCATAATCAGAATATGCTGCTTTAGTGCTTTACCGACATTATCACGATCCGAATATTCTTCAACACTGAATTTTGGGTTTTTTTAGGTACGTTAGCAAGCATTAATTTATCCCGTAACTATTCAAGCAAATTTGTTCCTCTCTACTATTGTAAAAATTAACTTTCCTCTAAACAGCTCCTTACATTCCTTCGCATATTTAGAGGGTACTTTTCTGTACCTCATTAAAATGCATACTGTAAAATTCTTTTAAAATTATTTGAGTTGTTATTTTTATATTATATAATTGTTTACGCATGTATGTGTAAGTATTTGATCTTTATCTCTTCAAAGAATCGTTTATTAACTTACTCCACTTTAAAATATTACACATGTTGTACTTCATGTACCTGCATTGTTCTTTCCCACCCTGTAATTGGGTTATCCTATTGACAAGCAAACAAACCGTTATTATTTTTTTTAAATGTTTTTTTTAATTATTATTATGCACTATTTGAGAGTACGATAGTTACGAACAGTATATGACGGCTTAAAGACAAGCAGCCTCAGATAGCTATAGTATAAAGGAGAATAATCTGCGGAATATGTTGGAGATAAACCCGAAACTTTCGCACTAGTTCTTTGTAGCAGTGGAACACATCCATTATATTGACCCTGTTAATATTTAGTTAGCAGAAGCAAACTCCAGATTATCGAATAAGGTAGAGTCTGATATTCGTGTACATGAAGACACTAATTGTTTAGTTAAACCAACTTAGGAAGTTTGTATGATGTTTTGACCTACATTAAGTTTTGTACTGAATGACGTAGGTGGAGGTATATCCCACTAGTAGTTCTAAGAGATATACAAAATGCACTGACCGCCTGAGACAATCGGTAAACCCGTTAATTGTTCTTCTGCCTATATTTACCCAGCATTGCTGGATGGCGAGATTTTCGCACGCTTTCTGTAATTTGTAACGGTCATTCGCGATAGAGCGTTGGTTGAGATATTCGCGTATGCGCGATTGTCGTGCAACATAATATCAGTTAACGATGGAAAATATTCCAAAACGTAGACACTATCGAACGGTAGCCAAAAAGAAAATTATTTTACGGGTATTTTACTGCATATAAAGATATCACCATCATCGCGACAAGGATGAATTGGTGGATATATGTTCGGATTATACAGAAGCATAAAAGTCAAGGATATACACACTTTTAAGAGAAAAAAAGATACATGGAAGTGTAGAGCCACCGAAACCAAAAACTGGTCGAAATAAGATTGTTGTGGACGAAGGTACAAAAAAATGCAATACGTAGATGAGTCCATGGTTTCTTTAGAAATAACGAATTGCCCACTTTGAATGAGGTGCTTGCAAGGTATAAGTGAAAATGATATTATACCTAAAATGTGCAGTACGAAAAGTATGTGAAAAGTACGAATAAATAAAAAGAAAAGAGACAATAAGGTACAATAACAAGCAGATGGAAACGTTTAAGGTCAAAAGTAAAATAGGGGAACGTGAGAATATACTTATTAGAACTTTGACATGAACACACTCCTAAGTTGTAACGCCTCAGCGTTCAGGAAGACTTACTTCTGGAAATACGGAAAAATGTTATTACATGGTAATTTAAGATTTTTGTATACATATAAATCCTTTACCTTTGCAGATAGGAAAAAGTTTCAAAAAAATGTAGGCAAAATCAGGATGGTTTTGGAATTATTAGCTGCAATGATATTTAATTTTCAAAAATCCTAATTTTATACAAAAAGTACTGTAAAGTATGTGTTGATATGTTCGAAATATAAAGATGAAGATTTTAAAGGTTCTAATAATAAATCTTCCAATATATCCAAAAAATTCCTTGCTTGCACATTTTTTTTACAATTAGTATTTTACAAATACCTTTAGGCTTATTTTTATTGCACTATTTACAGGATTAAATAGCTACATGTACTTTAATGTGATAATAAAACGAATTATTATATCTGAAATTGAATTAAACTCAGTTTAGATGACATTCCAGTTATTCCAGTTATTCATTATTCAAATATAAATGAAAAACGATTCGAAAATTTATCCGTAATAACATAATAAATGCGTATATTGATTAATAAAACACATTATTCGGGTTTTTGTCTGCATGGAAATGAAATAGCATGAAACACTTTCTAAGTTAAGTTAATTGTAGAGAAACTTGGAAGTTATAGTGAACTGTTATATTTTATTTAGAGTAAACGACAATAATAATATGGTACCTATTCGATGCTGCAATGAACGTAAAGCGATACAAATCGTAGCTGTACCTGATGAAGGTTTATAAACAAGAAAATGTCTCCAGATAAATCAAGCGACATTTTTTGTTACTGCAATGTATAAGGAATAACATATTTGCGGCGGCTGGACCCGGATATCAATTGAGAACTCAATAACAATGTTGGTGGTTTTCGGCATTGTTTTGCCATTCCCTTCAAAATGAAGTCGAACTAAACGACTTAAAAGGTATCCTATCAGTCGGCAACATTCGCATTCGGGCATTCTGATGTGTTAATTTGTGATTAGATTATTTATTTGTTGCCCATTTTCTTTTTAATTTGTGAAAAGCGCTCTAGAAAAGGGTCGATAATTTTTTAAACCAAAAAAGTTTTAATCGTCTCCGGATGATGTTAACTTGGTTGGCGAAACGCGCGTCGAGCGAAGTGAAAATATTTTGGTGTTTGTGGAACCTACTCCGAGTGTTACCTACAACTTTGCCATTTAACTTTTTTCCATAGGACTGGTAGTTTTGCCGGAAATCGTGATAAACCGTTTTTTACCCTTCCACTTCCACTTCCCGACCTCAGATTGCCCGTAAAATATTTTTCCTTTCATTTTTATTATACTCTTCCTTTTGAGGAAATTGAGAGAAAACTGCACTGAGGAGACACAAATCTCAAAACGCGTCTGCGCATGTTTTCTCGGAGATTCTGTTTAGATAATAGGTGGATATTTGGTTTTTTAAATTTTATTTATTTGCGATTTCTGCACATGATAAATTAAAAGTTACCTTGTTATTTCAACTGGGTTGAATATGCGTTATATATATATTTAAACAAAACGTTACTACTTAGTATAATTATAGAACACTTTCGTTTAACAAGCGGAGCAATTATTTTGCAGGAGAGTATCGATTCGCGTGAGACAGGAAGAAAGTGAAGCCCGAGTCAATAACTGGCAGGCTTTCAGCGCAGTTCAGCTATTTTCATGCAGGTGGCAGACGTGGTGCTATCGCAGATATTCATGAGGAACGTTGCTGCGTCGGCTATGATCATTGGGAACACTGCAGAGTACTTACTGATTCATTTGTTATGGTAAAGGTACAAAATAATGAATATTTAGGCTGAAAATGGGACCATTCACCCTTCAATAATAAATCAAAATCATTACTTTTACAACATTCCTATATTATATTGCATTACTAGAAGTTTGAAAAAGGGTTAACAACATTTTAAGTATGTTTGAGATTTAAAATTGCCCGCGAAGTAATTTCTGTTAATTTCCCTGCAACATTTTCTTTCTGAGCAAAATGTGTTTTATTTCTTGACTACGTATTATAATTCTTACTACACAGACTTACTATTAATTTTTGCAGATATATTACCTGTGTTGGATGGATATATTAAAAATCATGATAAAAGCTACCAAATGTGTGTTGTTTGCAAGAATATTGATCAATTAGCACATTATAGTAAATTTACTTACGTAATTGATATTATTTTTTTACCTAATATTAAACAATGAAAGACGGTGAAAAGTAGTAACGCGTTGCTCCTTGAATTCGTAACAAAAACAAGGATGTAGAATAATATTAAAAAATATTACCATTAACATTGTCTATAAAATATTGGAAAGTATATTCAATAATGGTTCAATGTTGTATTAAATATGACATATCTGTATGACTGTATTTCGAAAAGGTAGATCTACTTAAAAAGGCCACTCTAGGTTTCCTTAACAGACTATGTGATAGGCTAAATAATAACAAAACTTCTTGATTGTCTGACATCACGTGTAGTGTGTTTTTCTAGGACAATTTTTATTTTTGAATGAACAGATTTGTTCTGTTGTAGTTAACAATTATTGGATATTGGATTAGTGTGTCTCTGTGTGATAAATAGTAAACTTATAATCGTGTTTAGTTTTTAGTAGCTATTTAATAAATTAATCATGAATAAGATCGGCGATTTAAACTTTTCACTAGAAGAAAAACTTAAAGTTAAAGAGGTAGAACGACCAAAGCCTGATTTAAATATTATAAAAGAAAGTGACAGCCAACAAAAATTTCGTTCCCGTAAATTTAATAAAACTATCTACGGTAAAAATAATTGGTTAGGTGCATGTGAAGAGACTAATAAACTCAACTCAAAGACTATAGTCTTTGAGACTAATAAACTTTCATCGCGTGTGTTAATTAAATTAATTTTTTTTAAACGCGTGGCCTTGAAAATTTTAACTTCACTTCATTATGCGTCTTTGTCAGTTTTGGCACTACCTGTTTAATTTGGCACGAGCCGCCACTGCTAGCTCCACTAAAACCGATTGCAAAACGAAGCTCTAACTATGATATTTCATTATTTTTCTGTGTCATCGATCATTATTTTGACTGTCAATTTCATTGTTGATTATTTTTGAATAATTATTAAGGAATATATTGGAAAGAATAATTATAGTTTCAGTTAATTTAATTTTAATTTTCAATTGATTTAAGTGTTTTGTTACTATTAGTTTACGAATGTACTTGATAAAGAAAACGTATAGAGTATACATATCACACATTTTTAGAACCATCTAATAACAGTTATTTTCTTAAGATAATAAAAAAAACCATCACAAGTACACTTAAAAACAATGTTAATAACTTCATGTCCCTGAGCGCCCCTCATGTCCCTGAGCCGTCCATATGCTGCTGATGAATCACTCCACACTATTTCGGAACCAGGGATAAGATGATATTAAAGAGGCGGATTACGAAAGACGAGATACGAACTTCTCTATCAGCTGAGTATATTTTTAAACAATCAGGTCAGAATATATTTTTTGTAAGAGTTTCATCTTAAAACATAACAAAACTTGCATGGTATTGTGCATTTTCCATGAAAAATAATACTCCATATAAATGTTAAATGTTTTAATGATACCTTACGCAATATGAGTGACACATTATCCTTGTAAAGCTGACCTGTGACACAAATAACGATCCTGACGATGTCCTGGTTTAGATAAAGGATTAGTATTCCCCCAAGGGGGGAGATAACGAAAATAGATATGAGGTTATTAAACTTCCATTTTCAATAAAAAACACCGTTCACAAAAATAATTTTTTTATATTCACAAGTAACTTTAACGACCCTCCTATATTCGTGAATATTAAGAATGTAATGTCTAGAATAGCGTATTCATTAAAACCCTAAGGTAAACTTGACATTGACAATTCTCGAATGATATTTTCCCTGGCTACAGCAAATAAAGACTTTATGAAAACGGCCTGCCTGCAATAAAATTTCAGTATTTCCTCTAAAAATTGACATTTATGGATACGCAGTGCCATTGGAATAAGTTATTCGCCAGAAGATATTCGTACTTTAAGGGCATTTTTATTTTATCGCCTGTGCAATGATAGCTGGCAATTTGAGCGACCTCCACCTTTCGGCTTCGATTTCTATACGGAAGGGAAAGGAAGATTTGATATATATATATATATATATATATATATATATATATATATATATATATATATATATATATATATATATATATATATATATATATATATATATATATATATATATATATATATATATATATATATATATATATATATATATATATATATATAATCCATTCAACGAAATACCCAGCTGGATTCTAGCGTCAGTGTTGACTAAGGGGATTGGTACCTGATAGACCACCACTCACAGATTGGAATAATATGCGTCAAGAGTTTCCGCACGGATTTATCACCGCAGGCCTTGTTTATGTACTATACGAGAAACTATTTTTTATGCTACAAATTTGTTTCGCATGGTTGTCATTAAAATGCATGACCCTCATTGCAGTGCATGAAAAAATTGGAAGTTTTAAATTTCATCAATACTTTAAATCCGTTCATACAAATACATAAAATTGAAGCGTCTGTTTGCAATGTCAAAAATAACATGTTTTCACTAAATGTATAATATGAAATATGCATATGTATATACGGTACTTATAACACAAAACCAATTTTTAAAATTTTTGTCTGTCTGTCTGTCTATATGTCTATCTATCTGTCTGTCTGTCTGCCTGCCTGCCTGTATGTCGTATGTCTGTCCGTCTGTATGTATGTCTGTCTGTTTGTTCCGGCTAAATCCTGTTAAAATTCGGTTTATATCCATGAAATTACAAACAAAATCCGAGTCTAATAGGGTTTTTACCTACTAGGGTTTTTTTTTCAGTCCCATTGGCTATGTTTTAGCATTGGACGTCAAATATTTTTTCCAAAATTTCAGCTTGATAATGATGATATAATCCAATATAAAAATTAAATAATTATACATATATTATTAAAATTATTGAAGCGTCTGTTTGTAATGTCAAAATAACAGCTTTTTACTAAATACATATGACAGAATATACGGTACTTATATAAACCAATTTTAATTTTTTGTATGTCTGTCTTTCTGTCTGTCTGCTTATTCGGTCGAATCTCCGAAACGGCGGGACCGATTTTAACGGAACTTTGACTGACAAAAAAACAAAAAGCAAAGAAATTAATAAAAAAAATAAAACAACAAAATACAAAAATTACAAATGAAAAGACAAAAAAGAACAAAAATAAAAAATTTAAAAATAAAATTTAAAAACACGAAACATCGACTCGCAAAGAAGAAGAATGAGATTAAACTTAGCATGGATATTTCTTTACGAGGAATACAGAAATATTAACTTTTCGTAAGTTCTGCGAAGCGAACAAACATTTTTGTTTAATAGCGCGAACGAGGTCGCTAGTAATACCTAGCTAGTTTTAAATAATTAACCTTCTTAACCTCACGAATTACTTTTCTGAACAAATCTGCATAAAATTTGATTGCAAAGATACGAATAAATCTGTTCAAACAAATTCGTTTGTTGTAAGTTTCCCTATTGAACATGTGAAAAGTGAGTATAATCCTAAAATTTGGCCAAATGGTTCCTGCGTAAATAGGTATGTCTTTAATGAACAAAAGGAGCAATATTTTTCGCTGAGAGTCTGCGAGAGAAGAATTAGGTGGTTCAACAATTAGTTCGGTAAATACATTTGACGACGATCTTAAAATATGTCACCTAAATATAAGTATTCGAAATAAATTACAGGAGTTGGAGTTGCTAATCCAATTTCTGAACTTCCCAGAAGTCATTTGCCTGACAGAAACGTGGTTTTCAGTGAGTGAATTCAAGTGTATCAATATAAATAATTATTCGTTAAGTGACTTTTTGTCGGGAGCATATGAAATGTGGCGGATTTGCCATATTTTTTAATAATACCGTCTCGTTTAAAATAAAAAAGTGGATTATAAAATCTGATTCCAGATTCGAATATGCCCAATTGAATTAATATTAAAGGATCTATGTATTTTAATAGGATGTTTTTGCCATTCGATTTCAAGTGACCTAAATTATTTCGTTGACAGTATGGACTTATTGTTAGATAATGTATATAACCTGATATTCCAACTTTCGTTTGTGGATATTTTAACACTAATTTTGATGAAAAACCTGACATTAACCAAGAGGGCATCTATGTATGTAATATGTTTAATACATATGACTAGAAAAAATTTATACACGAATACACTAGAATAAAAAACAAACAAAAACATAGGTAATATTTTGTCATAGGTAATATTACCTATAGTTTTTTCAAATATCGACAATAATATGCAATAATATATTGCAATAATATATATAATATGCAATAAGATATTGTTTTATATAAAACAAATCGTATCAGTCTGAAGATCCTTCAATGAAGGTGAAAGAACTTGTACAACAACTTCTAAGTGGTTCGTTTCCGTATATATGTCCAGATATACAACTGATCTGTGTCTTCCTTATTATTCATCTATTTGCTTATTTCTCTATGTAATGAAATGCTACAAACTCAAGATTTATTTTCACAAAACAAATATGAATAGCAAAGACCTTAAATGCTTAAAGAAATAAAGCTTAAAGACCTTAAAGAAATTTCTTCTTTTTTTTATTTATAGTTCTTGGCATTTTTATTTTTTTGTCACAAAATTTATAGATTTATACATTAGACCCACCTACTACGATTGTTTGGAAATGCACCGGCTTTTTTAATCAAATTATTTTTAAAAATCCTGTTCTATCGACAGTAATTGACAGTTAAATTCTTCATCGTGCCAGTGATTGACACACGTGAAAATGTAATAATTTTATTTAACTAAGCATCAAAAACCCTTTCCTGTGAAAAATATCATATCCTATCACCCATTCCTTGCAGATCGGGAGATATACTAGATTACACTAGAAACATCATGTTCAATTAGTTTAAAAACACATTTTTCATTTAAAGATTGAAGAGATACTACTTCTATATCGTTTCCTGAATCAATACTTCTTATTATACAAATGTATCTGTAAGAAAAAGTTTTTCTTCTGCCCCCTAAAAATCGCACTAGAATGTAATCTCCTACTTGTATGTCCTTAAATGTTAATTCTGGTGTTGTGAAGGCCTCAACATCATTTGCTTCATATTCTTGATCGCTTCTGTCCAATTCTTCGTCAATGCCGTCTCCACATTCAACCCTTTCTTCCTCAGATGAAATTTCAGGTATCAAATTGTCTTCAAGTATCTTCTTTCTTTTTATTTTTATTCCTTTCAGCACTTTTTAACTCTTTCTTTCTTTTACGGTCTTCTGATCTTCTGAGTTTTTCTTCCTCTTTCTTCTTTTTTTCAGTCTCTATTTAATGTGATATTCTTGCCAAAGTTCCGAAGTTACCGCCGACGAAACTCTTTCCTTCTTTATTTTGTTACCTTTTTTCTTCTCATCCGGCCAAAACAATGTCTTTTTAAATGGAGTTGGAACTTGCTCTTTTAAAGGTGACGGTGCAAATGGTTGCAAAGTCTTTACAGAATTAATTATTATTTTGGGTGGAGTTTTTGGATTTTCAAAAACTCGACCCAATTTCACTCCTTGCATATTGAGTATGCCGGAGCAACTTGGTTGCGGAACAAGTTCTTGTGACTGAATTTGCCCATCAAATTCTTGTGGCTGAGTTTTTGTGGCTGAAGCATCTCCTGAAACATCGCCAGTTTCAGGGGATGTTCCCTTGTATTTATCTGGTGAAATTTTTCGTTCCGCATTTTTGTTTACTTCTTTTTTCACAGAACTCCATACAATAAATAACGAAGAATCTTCGACACTTCCAGTCCATTCCTGATTAAAAGCTGCTCCAAATGTTTTTAATTTATCTTCTGGTATACATTTCTCCATAGCCGTTAAAGATTCTTTTATTCCCACTAAATGTTGGGTATTCGGTTATGTTTTCAGAAATTGAGAACTCCACACTGTCCACGTTAAATTATGACAACCCACAGGCTTTAAAGCCGTTTTGGATTACCTCCTTTGTTATTTTTCTCGAAGCTTTTTCCAATATTGGTCCAAAAGTTTCTTTTCGTAATTTACTGCCATGGTTTTCAATATGCCAATCTCTAACAACATTTTTCCAAAATATCTTCAACGGTCTAAATATAGAAACGTCCATCGGTTGAGTCAAATGCGTTGAATTTGGAATAGTTCTATTCTATTTTGGGAACAAAATTGGGATAAATGTCATATGTGGGACGTGACCATATATGCAAAGTAGGATAGGTCTTCTTTTCCAACCATGGCATGAAAACATTAGTGATGTATCTGTCAACTTGAACACTACCATCGGAGGTCCAAAATCTCCTGCGGCATTGGCGGTTATTACAACAGTGAGGTTTTCCTTGTCATTATTTGTGCCTGCATTGAAAACGCTTTTGTCTTCTTTCTTGGCCAATATTTTGTCTCCTTTTGGCTGTAAAAAGAAGGCACTTCGTCGCAGTTAAACTCTTGTTGCTTCATTAATAATATCAAAGAGATTTTAGGTAGGTTTCAATCTCTTGAAACCATGGCCATACATATCGACACATCGCACACTTTTTCTCTGGCAGGTATTAAATTCTGGGATACCCGTTCACTAATTTTTGGGTGACGCTTTAAAAAAGATGAATACCATTTACGTCCTGGTCGGGAATCTATGAACGGGTTCTCTCTATTGCTGTTTTTGAAAATAAGTTGTACACTATCAAGAAGCTGTAATTTAGTAACAGGATGATGGACTTTAGCTAGAGATAAAATTTTCTAGGAGCGACTCTTCATTTGTCGTTAAAATTGTGCTTCGACCCATTCGGCATTCTACAGTCAATTTTCCTGACGATTTGTACAATAAGGTCACTCCAGGAACAGAATAGGTTCTTGCAGCTGTAGCTACTGGCATTCCTTTATGTACAGCTGAAACCGCGTCATTCATTTGCTGTTGTGTGTAATTCTTTTTGGGGGCCATGCAAACAAGAAGGTATCAGTTATTGACACCTCTTGAATCAATAATTGACACGCCTGTCAAATACTGGCTCCAGTCATTTGTTTTAACTAAAAATTTAACATAGCAATTCTTATGAAATCGCTGTATTATTGGCAGCATTGGATGAATATATTTTCATGAACCAATCTTTGACAGGTATGTCAAACAATGGAACTTTCTGATTGTACTTGACCCAGTTATTGATCTCCGAAAATATTCAAGTTATAATTTTATTTTCGTCCAAAAATGAACCACGAAAATATACTGCGATACGTTTAACTTTACACCACTAGCTATAGCTTTTAAATACTCCTCCCCAAAAGTTAACAATATATTTATTGTCTTACTTACCTTAACAATTTACGTTAGTAACCGGCACCACAAAACACCCCACCATTTTGGACTCCTTTCAACGCATGTTAAGTCGAAAAATTTATATATAACTCATTATTGATGACAAAGTTAAATGAATGATAATGAGCACATACAGCTAAAAGAACTAATGTAGAATATCAGGTAAGGTAAAACTAGAATAGATGATTAAAAAACAGGTTACATCGGCCGCAGACATCGAGTTTCAAGGGTTAAGCTTTAAGTCCATAATTAAAACATGCGACTAAAAAATATGCGTCTGCTAATAATCAAATTAACTTCAATTTATATTGAAGCGAGTAAGTTTAGTCTTTTCCTAAAACACTCGGTATGTATGCGACCAGTTGAAATATCTAATTAACCAAACACCAACAGAAAACAGATATTAATATATTTACATATGGAGAGCACCTGGGAATCTGAAAAGCCACTTCGTCAAGACTATCTGAGGGCGTCAACGGTGGTCTCTCGAATAGTCTGCTTGGCGCTAATGTGAGGGCTGCGTTGGTGTATCGATGACAGCCACCTCGCCGTCGCTTTTGCAATTGCTTCTTCTTTTTGTCCTCCTCTGCGGCTCTGCGGAGGTTGTGCAGGCGGAAGAAGTACATAGACATTCTAGGGGATTATTATTTCGATTAAGATATGGGATCTTTTTTCACGCACATGACAATTCTCGGCATAATAAGTGCGAAGTAAATTTGTGGATGACAGTTCTATTAATACTAGAGTATTCATATGCTTTTTATATTTTTTATGTAACTATACGGTGTCTTTTAAAATTGGTACGAATGTCTCACTTACTCTCTGCCGATTTAACTCATTCCAAAGTAGTGGACATAACCGTTGTGTAAACCCATTGATGATGCCTAGTGGTTTTAACCACTTATAATAAACAGTCCTTATGTAATATTTGTACGAATAAAAAAAAATAAACCACTCGAATTTTGTTTATACAAATAAAAAATATGGAATTGTGCCTAGAAGTTAGAACGAGTTGCTTTGAAATTGATTGTACCTTCAATATTAATATTAATAATTATTTTAACATTCTTGCAGATCCTGGTGGCAGTTTCCTTTTAAATAAAAATACAGATATGTATTGTCTTATTGGCTGTCTTTATATGTTTTTTTGTTTTATACCTACTTACCATCCGTGATGGTATCAGTTTTTAGTAATACGTCATGAACAAGTGGTGAGTATAAAGCAATTATATATTTTTGATTTTAGAAAAAAAGCACAAGTCGAACATATGTCACTTTTGAGGTTAAGGATAAGATGAGCTAATTTAAAATTTCCATGAAAATCGTTGGTTTGGCTAAGATATTGGTTTTATTTATATATTTTTTTAAGGTTATGTACTATGTATCATGGCCTATATAGAGACAGTTATAATCAGGTTTATCGCCCCCAAAAACATAAAACTACACCCAAAAATATTCTCGCTACGACAACTAATACGAAATTAATAGGGCAAAATAATATTAGATCCCAAAATGTATTTCGCTCGACTGCGCAGAAGTTAAAAGCAACTAATCCGATGGGCTCCCATTCTGGAATGGTCCCTACTGCCACGCCAGAAAAGAGAAAATTGTGCATAATTCTTAAACAATTCGCCGCACTATAACCTCTGTTTTATTCACAACAACATTAATACAAAATATAAACACATAAATAATAGCTTAAATAGCGTATAAAACTAGGCCATTGAAGCGGTTTGCAAAAGTGACTAGTGGTTTTCCATATAATTCTACTACTCTCTTTCATTTCCAAATAGACTATATAGACCTCAAGCTTCTAAAGATAACCAAAAAATGTATTGTATTCTCTAGAATTTCTAAGGAAGCTCCCCGCCTATAAAACATTTAACGACATTGAGAGCTAATAATTACATTAAAACGTCAAAGTGGAAATTAATTACCCTTTGTTCCTTACAGCGCGTGGAGTCTTAAATTTAAAAATAAAATTCTGTTACAATTTTTAGTTTCCTAGTAACAGGGAACATGACTAGAATTTTAAATATAAAAGTAATACTAGAAAACATAGCGTAACCTTGTAATTTAACGTGTACTTCAAAAGAAAACAAGATTTCTATTTCCGCGCGATCAGTATGAGGGATCTAAAGGCGATAGAATTGTAGCGGCCTGAAATTAGCTGTGACGTCACAAACCACAATATTCGGTAGGCGTTGCGCCTGCTAAAGCACTAAAAAGCACTGAAGCACTAAAAAGGACCGTGAAAATAATTCACGGAGTTTTGATTTTCGGTGCATGGAGTAGTATCAAAATAAGCCAAAATATACAAAAAATATCGAAATACGCGCGTTTCTCGTTCTCGCGTTCTCGCGCGTTTTACGAAAAATATGCTTCTGTGCAGAAATGAAGGGGACCGAATTTGCTACAATTTATATTCTTTTCATTTTTACTGTAAAGTTGATAGTTTCGATGCAGCGGGTCTGCAAATGCAAGTATATTGATCATCGCCGTCGCACAAATTTTTGATTCGCGAGTTTCCGTGGACATAGACCTTTCGTCATTAATATGCATGTAAATTTTAGCTGCAAACATTCATGCTATTATATGTGCTACTCATTTCCACACCACCCTTGCAGTAGAGTAAACGGTGCGATTTTCTTCCGTGGTTTCCCCAATAGGCCTAATCCACGAAGCGAGATTAATTGAATTTCCTTCGCTTTATACTTCTCGATGGCTCCGGTATTCCAAGGTCCTCAGCTTGTGATACGTCATTTTTGCTGTCCTCATTGGATTCCAATTCTTGGTCGTCGTCCAATATTTCTATTATTTTTAGCAGATATATATTTGAATGAGCTGCACCGAATGTCGTCGGTAAAACCAGCAAATCGATGTCTTCTTCTGCACAAAAATACAAGGGACCAAATTTTCTACAATGTATGTTCTCTTCATTTTTACTGTAAAGTTGATAGTTTCGATGCAGCGATGCACATTTTATTATGTAGTAGTACTTGGACTACTACATAATAAAATGTGCATCGCTGCATCGAAACTATCAACTTTACAGTAAAAATGAAGAGAACATACATTGTAGAAAATTTGGTCCCTTGTATTTTTGTACAGAAGCATATTTTTCCTAAAATACACGAGAACCGAAATATTTCGAAGGAAATTATTTTTTTGCGAAAACATGTATTTTTTTTCAAATTTCCACAGGGATTTCGATGTCGCAAAAATGGTCATGTTATTTTTGACACTTGACACTACTACTCCAAGCACCAGAAATCAAAACTCCGTAAATTATTTTCAGGTAAAAGTAACTGACGACTGGACTACTACATAGGAGGAATGATCAAACAAAACGCAATATATCCACTTTTTGTCATTTGGAGTTAGGTACAACAGTGCACCTGTTTTAATCCATTGGCGACCTCAGATTTATTCCAAACGAATTAATTCCCATTGAAATTGAGCCTTAAATGTTAGCGATTGAATCAAAACATAATAAATCCAAAGTGTAAAATTTATTTACTTAATTTTAGATATAACTATCCTTAAAATTAATTGAATGAAATCCCATTTTTAGGAGAATGTTTAAATGAGCATATCTTTGAAAATAATGTATTCACGGATTTAGTATTAAGGACCTTTTTTGTAGGAAATTTAATTCTCTATAAAATGTTGATAACAGAATTTTTTTTACCAGCTATTCATGTTTGAGTAAAAACGTCGATTTTCCCATGTTGATTAAATGGGAAACAAACTCGGTTTGCGCCGTTCAGAGGTTTGATCTAGGAAGCTAAAATTTTGGGAGAAGTTATTTTAGGTCCAATGCTAAATCCTTGGGATTTAGCCAATGGGACCGAAAATAAAATTTAAAAAAACACCCTAAGGTATATGTTTCCACGCCACCCCTGTGAGGTTTTTTTAACGTGGTTCTCTAGGTAGGCCACGATCTATTGTGGTTCTGTTTAATTAACTAATATTGTATTAAATAAAAAATGGTACCATTGGAATTTATGAAGGCGGTATGAATTATGAGTAATTGGGAAAAACTATTCGTTTGATTGATAATTATCTAATGGAACATCTTTTTCTCTCATCCTCTCCTGATAGCGATTCAACATTGGAGCATGACTAGCCTTGACAACTGGTACATGCCAATGAACAAAACAATCCAACTTTTTTGTAGCCGCACTTAGTACTACTCCCATTTTCGCAATTGCAAAAAAATTATATCGAGCAGTTTTTTCTGGTGCAGGTGGGAATAAAATCTGGATTGGTTCCAATGTATTGTCAATTAACTTCCAACCTCAGTCTTCTGGGTCCAGTTGATTACCAAGCCAGACTGGAACTTGATAATATACCCGAAATAGATGTTGATGAGCAGAAGTTGCGGGAAGACAAACTAATTGCACTCGTTGAGTGTTACGAGTATTTATACAAAAGATAATATCATAATAATAATAAGATAATAATATATCATAATAATCATCAATGTTTTGTATATTAACACGTACTATTTGATCAGAATCGTGTCGATTTTGTCACATTCTCGTAACCTTTACATCCACAAATTTACCATACACTTATGCCAGTTACTTAATAATCCATTTAAAGCAGTATTTTACATAATTATATTAAAGCAGCGCACTCGTGCTAATGCAACATGCAATGTAAGGGAAGGTATAGAGTTGATTGAGACTTATGAGACGACATGCATCGTGCCCGAGTCTAATGCGGGTGGAATTAAATTAGCTGAGGTGGGATTTAACCACTAGACCTACCTGTTACCTGTCATGCAGTTCCCAGTAATACGAGAGAAATTGCGTTATTAGCATAAAATGTCAGTTCCGTCATTTTCGTGATTTTAATAAATATTATTATAATAAGAACAGGGTAATGTGAAATAACATAATCATATGTGGGAAATAATATATCGACGTGGCTGAGAAAAAAATTAAAGTTATTTTGTTGATCTTATTCTTCCCTGTCACACCAAAACCGAAACAGAAAACTAATAAAAAAATATAATTTTTTAGTAAATATTTAAAGTAACATACAGGGTGTTTGGTAAGGCGATGCCAATCTGGAACAAGATGGTAGAGGAGTTATTTGGTATCTGTATAAACCCAACATTCCTATGAAACATTTTACGACGGTTTTTTTTATTCTGTCAATGTTGTGCTTTTTAAAAAATATGCATTTTTTATTATTTATGTAAGTATAACGCGCGAAATTTAACTTTTAAAATTATGATTTATATTTCTTTATCCGAAATACATAAACTGTTAAATATTCCCGTTCGTTCAACAAAAATAAAGCGGTCGTTTCCAAAACAGTCAGAACAAGTTATTAGTTTAACAGACAGGAAGATTCCGCATCCGCGTATAATCAGCCACACTTGTCACTGAATGGCTGAAATCTGTAACTTACATCACCATGAACCCCACCATGAACCCCACCATCACCCCGAAGTTGACTAAAATGATTCAGTTGCATTTACTGCGCTCGCAATCTCCGTTTCTTATTTTCTCCCCTGACCTTTGCTTTTCCCTCTCAATTATTATTTTTTTCCTTGGTTTCCACCCTTTTTGTTTTCCTGCTCTTTTGATTCATTTCTAGAATAAAGTCTATTCCATGTCCTATTTTCTATACTAATGTCTATGCCATGCACACTTTCTCACTTTAGTTATCGAGTTTATTTATGTTCACCGGCATGTCGACAAATACCAAATGCCTTGGTGAAAGACCGAACGTTTATTAATTTTATTATACATTCGAACTTTCACCGGTGTATGTCGACAAACACAGATGGGCTCCGGTGAATGTCGGAAACGACAGGTCGTAACTTCCTTTTGGGCGGTTCCTGCATCCTGTTTGTTGGCTTTGGTTTCGCCAGTCTTTAGTAATGGGAACTTTAGTTACTTTTGAGTACTTGTAACGATTAGTTACTTTCAGGATTAGGACTCGTTTCTTAGGACTAGTTACTTTTGCATATCTTTTAACATAATTATAATTATTATTGCGGTATAGTTAGTTCTTTTCATGAAGGTAGGTATAAAAATACTGCTACAATGTAACTAGTTACGGACACAGTTGACAATACAGTGGACAATAAAAATGCACATTTTTTTGTACCCTATTTTATTGTCGTATGTATCCATCCAGCTGCGTCTATTGATAGGTTAAATAATTTGGCAATCACAAACTTTAAAATAATTACAATAAAAAGTAAATGAAATGTAATAAAATATTAGAAGCCTATGTTAACACTTTTGAAGAAAATTTGGGTAGTGACCATATTGATGACCATATTTCAGATGTACGTCGCTTCGACGAAGAATGGTTTTCAGCTTCACAATTTGATACGATAGAAAATATTGTTTTAGTTAATTTAAATATCTATAAATTAGGATTTTGACCGGCGAATGCGCCATTTCTTCTGGTATATCTGGTGATTTCCCCGGTACATCTTCGGAATCCAAGCCTCAATACCGATAAAACTAAAATGGCTCCTGCAGCTATAAAATCCTGCAGCTACAGATCTTCGTTCTACATCCGCTTCCGCATCTGCAGGCTATCGTTTTAACGATTTCGTCTGGAACCAGCTGATCCGAGCTGTACGTGGGACGCAGATTATAGTGCCGTATTTCTCGCCAACATGATTTTAGGCGCGATTTTTGACACAGTTGAATGTAAATACCTACCTAATGTCTTCAAATTGAAATTGACCATTGACAAGATACTGTGTGCTCCGCTTGTCATTAAATTTCCAAAGAACAGAGAGCGAATATGTCATTGTAGTATTTTTTATGTAAAATACAAGTATTTAACTACAAACTGTAAATTTCAACCCTTAATATTAAAAGATAGCGACACTAGACTTTTGTTAAATTTATAAACAAAATACCAGCTATTCAATGCTGCTAATAAAAAAATGTTTCTTAAAAAAAAGATTTTTTGTAATTAAAAAAACCTATGAGCTATCGAGATTTTAAAAAACGTGATTTTTTCGAAAAAATCAATTTTTGCAAAAAGTTTAAGTATAATATTTTTAAATTTTTTGAAAGTGATCTTCAGTTGGTAGAGAGCTAAACTTTCACCAAGTTTCGTGAAAAAATGATTTGTTGTCACGAAGATATGAGCGTTTTAAAAAAAACCGATTTTTAACGATTTTTTTGCAAATAAATAATTTATTTTTGAATTTCTTTACATCAGATTTCCACAGATCCATCCGTATTTAATAGTTCTACAATTTTTGTATAAAACTTTTTTCATTTTATGGCACAATGACAGAGTAAAATGGAAAAACCCCTTTTTGGCCAATTTTGGTCCCAATTTACTATGGGACCTGGAGGTGCCAGTTTGTTTCTATTTTAGTTTATTGAATTCTACGGAAAATTTCAGATGTTTTACATATTTTTGTTCACTGTATCTCCACTTAAGGGTTCAAATCCGTAGGCAGACTGACTATAAGCAACACTTAGGTCCTACTGCATAAAAGAATCCCTACAGATTTTAGTTACACTGCTCGTAAGCGGAGAGGAATGGACCAAGAAGTGTACTTTTTTTTGTCCCTTTGGATACCTGTTTTTGCTGTGTTTATTATTTACTTATGTCATATTTAACTAATCCCGTTGCCTATTTCTGTTGATGTGATCAAGTAACGAAAATGTACTAAATGTGTTTTTTGTTGAAAATTGTTGTTCCTCAACTGCCAAGCGGTGTAATTCTAATATTGCCTATATGAAGCAAAAAGCGTGCACCATCACATAACCCGACAGCTAATTTCAAGCTGCTCATCCTCATGTCTATTTGGTCATTTCAGGTGAGTGAACCGGTATTTAATTTCGAAGTGTTTCATGTCACGACGTTTGTAAGCGGAATTCGGAAAGAGTGATTACAGTCGAATGCGTTCGTTTTTCTCCTGACAATCAAGCTTCTACGGTTGACTTTACTTTAATGGACCTCACTGTTTTACTATAGGTACTTCATTATTTTCTACTTGAGTAAATATTAACAAGAGTAGGATTTACAGGAAATGTGTAACGCAACTTAATAATAAATTACATGAATTTTTACATGTATGTATTGGAGTTTAATTAGAACATAATAGGCCGAGAGCTAGCAACACTCAAGAATTGCTGATTCCATTATGAACGAAAAAATTAGGGAATGTAGTAATAACATTGTATAATATGAAATCGCATGCTTGCCGGCTCAGATTAGTTGCGTTTATGTTTTTTAATCGCAATATGCACGGAAAAAAAATCATGACGTAGTTTAAAGCATTACAAAGTTATTTCCGACTACTTGTTTTGTCGATCATGCTACCGCTAGATCAATAAATTGTTACCGAAAATTATACCGGAAGTCAACATCAACTTTGTTAATTTAAATGAAACCACCCCACTTTTTTACGTTTTTGGATTATTGATCAATATTAAGGGTAAGTTTGACAATACAACCATATATTGATTCTTAACTGTTTTTGAGTTATGATTTATTTTTAATTTCTTGCATTTACTGCTAATTACTTGCATTCCTTTTATTGTGGTTATATTCAAAACTAATTAATATAAATTAATGATTTTTTGACATCTTCTTAACATATCAAAGGGTTAGCAATCAGTCAGAAGAGTTTCTGAAAAAAAATTTGTAAAATAAAAAATAAATGTTTTAAATCAGTTTCTCTCAATTTTCTCAGAAGATATCAATTTTAGAAGCATAGTACCATATACTTTTTTTACTAAGGACTGAATGATAGATATAAATATATAAAAATAGGGGGATGCCATTTAAAAAAATTAAGTTTTTTTGTTTTTGAATTTGTGATATTGAAGAGATGCTTTTGATTTAATTTTAATTTTTTTTGGTTGATAACCTTTAAAATTTTTAGACTATGTCAAAAAATCAGTAATTTATATCAATGAGTTTTGAAGATAACCACAATAAAGAGAGACGCTAGAGAACATAACTCAAAAACAGTTGAGAATCAAGATAGCGTTGTATTATCAAACTTACCTTTAATATTGATGAAGAATCCAAAAACGTAAAAAATGGAGTAGTTGACGTCGACTTCCGGTACAACCGGAAGTGAAAGATATTCTAAAATATTTGAGAATGGTAGATCTTTTTCAGAAACCCACTGGATTTAAATTTCAAAGCGATATTCCAATTCAGTCAGGAGATACGCCTAGGGGTAGGTAGAAAAAGATCACCCTGCATGATAAATATTAAGTGTAAAAAAATATATATGAGTGAACGGCATAGTTCTAAACTAACTTTGGCGTCTAAGGGGTTATATTTCAATAAATGTACTATTAATACAATCCATTATTACTAGTTGCTAGCCATCAGATCATATATAATTTTATTATAACATTAAATAAAATTCTTACATGTCTATTACCAATTAAGAGTGAATTAGAAAGGCCATAACATTATTCTAGTTATTTATAAAGATTATCGTTAATTATGGCCCCCAAATAATAGTCAATAGTCCAGATAAATTTGATCAAAGAAGCTGCTGACACAGACAAAATCGTAAGTAGTGACAGTTGGGAATCACTGGGAATCGCACTACTTTGCTTAGGCCGCCATCTTGAATTTAACTGTGAATTTTTCACAGGTTTATTTTTAATTTCACACGAAAAATGGTACTGACCAAAGTTTTGTGGTTTGTGTGTTGATGAGTATCGGTGGTAATAAAATACTGTTATATTATGTAAAAATAGTCCCATTCTATTACAAATAATTATTGTTGAAAAATATTCCAATATAATATAGCATTTACCAATTTTGTCGAGATTGCATATCCTGTAAAAATGTATTAAAAGAAATTCCAAATCCATAAAAATGCGATAAATTTTATGAGGTTATAAAATATCATATCGACGTAAATTGATAAAATAGTCAACATGTCTCTAAAAGTTGCATCACCAGTTATTTTAGTTAATTCTTCTGGTCTTTGCTATTCATATTTATTATGCGAAAGAAATCTTGGGTTTGTAGCAATTCATGACATAGAGAAATAATTAAGTGCATAGGTAGATGAATAATCAAAAGAAGGAAGACACACTTACCAGTTGTATATTTGGAGATATACACGGAAAAGAACCACTTAGAAGTTTTACAAGTTCTTTCACCTTCATTGAGGACCTTCAGAGCGATGTACGATTTGTTTTATTGATCATTTATACTAGAATATAAAATATTAATACTGCATCATTTTCAGTGACACTTTATGTGTATCAGTTTTGACGGAACTTTAATTCATAGGAAGCACAAATCTACTCTACTATTTATATTTGTTCTATCTGAACATATTATATATAAAAGCATTAGGCATACTATTATCCAGAAGTTGTTAAACTTATAAAATTTATAAAATCTTGTAGAATCTATTAAAACAACTACTTTTCCTAGTTACATGCTAGCAAATATTGAATTACATATACAATAAATAGAATTCTGAAGCATTTAAAGATAAGTTATACAGAAATTGCTTGCTTAGTCCAAACTAAAATGCTAATGCTAATATATACTGAATGCTTTAGTAATAGTTAAAGTAATAATAACCGTATTATAATGAAACGACCAGTGAAAATAATCAATATACATTGCCGCCTATAGGCTCAACCTGTTGATATGAAAGAAATACCCCTAGTGAGAAAAGGTATTTATTTCTAGGCAACAGGTCTCGGCATAGTCGACAAGGTACATTCGATAATTTTCCTTGGTCTTTTGATATAACTACTGACGATAACATCATTAATGCGTCAGCAATGAACCGAGCTTTCTGTCATGTTCTTTTGTACTTTGCATATATTCATATAGCTCATATATTGCTCGTATGTGTTAATTCATTATAAACATGTAATTTAGATTGGAAGTACAAACGCCGGTAACATTGTTATTCGAGTAACGCAACTATCGAATCGAATACAATCGATTTTTTCAATTAAATAATGCAGAGCTGACTACTAACAAAACATAATTTGCTGTGAGGTAATTTTTAACAATTACCTTCACGCACGTCACAGTTATACACTAAATAGTCGGACAGGAATGGAATAGTTAAAGATAAAGAAGAGTAGTTGGCTTCAATATTTGCGAATAACGTTTCTTAATTAGACACGCATTAGTGAAATTTCTCACGTCCTTGGGTTGAATAGAAGTGCTTTTAAATATTCCAATTTGCTTAAGCCGCTCCAGAGTAATGGATAGACTTACAGAAAAAAATAAACGAATCGAAATCAAATCTCCTCCTTTTTTGAAGTCGATTAAAAACAAACAAAGCTAACAGGACGCCTTTTAATTTTTTAGGATCGTTCAATATTCCTAGAAGTTCCCTCTCCCCCCACCAACCCCAGCCTGCGGCAACATAATTCCTTGATAATAGAGCTCTTCCACAAAAGAAATTGAGCCTCCACCTCCACTCCCTCCCCCTCGATGAAAAACCAATTTGATTTTTCCTATTTTCGCAACTTTCGGGCGTCCATAAATTACGTGAGGTGTTTTTTTAATTTTTCTGTCCCTCCCTCCCCCCCTGGTGAGATGTCGTGAGATTTTATTCAACCCCCTTCCCCATCCCCCAATCTCACGTGAGATTTTTCAAAATGTGGGTAAAACATTTACAAGAATAAACAAAGCAGGTTGGAACCTGTCCGTGTGTCGCTGCCACTCAGCTCGTACGCTCTCGTTCATCGAGTAGCGCGTTCGGCTGACAGTGGCGCGAAAACAAAGGACGGGCTACACTGTACCGTAAATTCAGATTAAATTGAGCTATTTGGTATAAAAAAAATATGGTGGTTTGACAGTCAGTAGATGTATAACGTCGAAGTATGAATGAAATTATTTTCTTTCGAACGAATTAGTGAATGATCTTAATCGTATTACGATTACGCTTAAGATTAAATCTTAAGCATGTACAATCTGGATTAAATGGACCAAAATAGTATAATTTTCTTTTGTTTCAATCAGAAAAAAAATGCGTGATATTTGTCGAGATCCCCCCTCTCTCCAACGTAAGATTATATGAGATTTGACTTGACCCCCTTCCCCCCTTAAACATATCACGTAATTTATGGACGCCCCCATATCTCGCGAACTAATTATCCAATTTCGCTCAACTTTAAATAAGTTTGTGTTTTGTATAGTCGGGAATCTGAGGTGCTGAATTCGACCACCGCTCGCGAACATCCACCTAAAAAAAATGAAATCCTATGTAAAATGACCTGCCCGATTCGAATTTTTTGTTCGCCCTATAATGCAGAATTTCGAAATATGTCAAAATATGACATTTAAAAAAAACTGAAAATTTTCATTAAATAATATTTTTTGAAAACTAGTACATAACTTTGTTAGTTGACGTACGATCGTTATGAATTTTGGATATAACATTTTTCAATACTTCCCTGACATATTGCCGTAACAAAAAGAAATTTAGAAGTTCATATAAAACCTAAGTAATTTTTTTTTCGGAAGATGACAAAAAATATCGGCATTTTGCAGTGTAAAATGGTGAGTCGAGAAAACTTTTTTATCTTTAGAGATAGGTAACTAGTATAAGCGAGAAAAATGTTGCCAACAGAGCAAGGAAACTTTTTTACTTGAACTTTTTTTTCATACGACGTTTAGTTTGGGCTGAATACATTTGTAAAAACCGAACTAAATAGAACCGGCGGCGGCGCGTCGCATCTCTTGGGATTATTGCCTGTATTAGATGCGCTACAGGGAATAAAGCGATCAGTGTGTCAAAGAGAGCCACCATCTTCATAAGTGCAACAAAGATGACGCGCATTAGTAAATTATCATGCATCCTAAAATTGTCATTTTGTGACATATGAAATACAAGACGAGCTTGATAAACTGATTGGAAGAAATTAATATCAAATCCTTATAATAAAAAGAACCTCTTGGCATATTTAGCACAAAAACTGATGAAAGAAAATTATGTTATACCTGATCAAATTGAAATCGTATTGGCAGGAATGTCAGAAGATAATGAAAGGACAATAAAATGAACAAAAATGGAGTCGAAAGTGATTGATGAGTTAAAATTTACTAAAATATTTGCAACTATTATTTTTTTTTAAAGACACTTTTAATGGATTTGTTATTTACTCTTTAGACACGGATGTTTTTCTCGGTTACCTTATATTTCGAAATTTGGATGGAAAGAGAAAAGAAATTTATCCCATGTTTCTCAATCATGAAAGCACTAGCAAACCTCAAGCGTCTGGATGTTAAAATATCAGCAGACGATTTGTTATCAATATATTGTTTATATAGATGTGATTCTGTTAGCTTTCCGTTTAGAAAGCGTAAAAGAAGAGCCCTAAAAATAGTCTTGTCTCAAGAACCAAATGAGATGAATATTTTATCTCTCGGAACTAAAAGTATTACATCCCTCACCCCCTTACCCCCGCATGCAAAAACAATGCCAAACTTATGGGGGAGGAGCCGATTTGATAGAATGTGAAAAAAAATTAAATTTGAGTTGTCTGTTTTCGACCTATATTTCTCCCCAGATCCACCCCACCAACTCTACACTTAGATATGATGGACGAAGTGCCAGCGATAAATGTAGCGTGTTAAATAATATGCTACAATATCTACCATCCTACAGTTTTACCTTAGAGTGCCTTGAGTTTATTTTCGATTGTCACATTTATGACTGTTGTACACGCAAAATTTGGCATGTCTCGAAACAATGGGGATGTGAAGTGAATTTCGCAGCCAGGTAAACGAAGCTTTTTACGATGACAGTATAACAGCGTCATTTAACAGCAATCTGCAATGTCGAGGAGTAGAGCTCCCTCGGGAATAAATTATTACTACCCTTTATAACCACTTAGTGAGATAAGTAGGTATTGTGTTGGTCGTAAAATCCAAGCATCCAACTCTCAAGTTTCTTAGAACAATTTTCGTATGTTTTACAAAAATCACGATTTAACACTGTATACATACTCGTATACTATACTGGTCCAAACCAGGGTCGATAATTTTTGAAACCAAAAAAAATAATAGTGGGTTCATCCCTCATTGGAAAGGGAAGAGAATCTAACAAAAATGAAAGGAACCATAATTTACGGGCGATCTGAGGTCGGGAAGTGGAGGGGGTGAGTTTTGAAGGGTAAAAAACGGTTTATCTCGATTTCCGGCAAAACTCCAAGTCACGTCCGCTGATGCCTTATTGTGTGTTGTAATATCAGATTTTTTGACCATATACTTGATACTACTTCCTTGATGCTATGAATCATGATTTCATCTATTCCTGTTTTAAATACATACTTGTGTAATTCTTACATTTTACAACACTTGTTTTATAATTTGTGAGTTGTTGTTGTTTTTTACATTTTGACTGTGACATGTGTATTTATATTTTTTACGCAATATATTTGTATATTTTACGACGGGCCAAAAATTGTTTGTAATCTCGGTCAAATAAAATATTAAAAAAATTATGTTGGACCCTCCCAATACTCCTATTTTGATCTTGTTGGGCTAGAATTAAAGGTAAGAAAAGGCTGTCGACTGTTAAAAAAAATATTTCCCCAGTCCCTTTTCTCTCGTACCGGAAACACCGTTTGAAAACAGGCAAATCGTTTTTTTGCGCGCTAGGCGTTTGTTTGCAAAAAAATATTCGCTAATACCATCATATAGCGTATGAAGAAACGAAGAAAAATCCGTCTGATTTTTCAATATTGGTCAATATTCAGAGATTATGGGCATTTTAAAAATTTTCGTTTTCCCCCTCTCCTAATTATGCCACCACACCCAGCTTGCCGCCTCTATTTCCTTAATAATAGCTCTTCTACAAAAAAAATTGAGTCTCCAACTCCATTCCTCCTCGATGAAAAACGAATTTGATTTTTCCTATTTTCGCAACTACAATTCGCGATATCTCTCGAACTAATTATCCGATTTCGCTCAGCCTTAAATGAGCGTGTGTCTTTTGTCGTACTCCTCATTTTTTATAACAACTTTTTTTGTAAAGTAGTTGATCGTTCCCTCCTCCCCCTCTGACCCCGTCCGCAGAAATCATGTCAAAATAGGAGGACCCGATCTGATATACCGGGGAAAAATTGTTTAAATTTGAGTGTTTGAGTTTTCGACCCATATTTCTCTTCAGATGCACTCCACTAACAGTGGACCAGACATAAAAAAACTAATAATTAATAATAAAATATGTATATAATTATTATAATATAAAAACTATAAATTTAGATTATTAGTAGCTGCAGCATTAGTAAGACATAATACAGCATTAAAAACTTGCATTTAAAAAAACAAGTGAACTAAATAAAAAAGTCTATAACTGGAAATTATTTTTGAACATAAAGGGCGAGACAATAAAAAGTTACAGGACCAAGTGCCTTTTTTTTAAATGGAATGCTATGTATATCAGTATATTTTTTGAAGCCCCTTCAACTATCTCGGTGCCCATTTGCCCATATAGGGTGCCCATTTGAAAAAATTGAAAGAATTCAATCTAAAAAGTTCTTAATTGAAAAATAATTTCTGACCACCCTGTACATTTTTAGCAAATGAAAATGAATCAAAAGCATTAATTAGATGTCTCGTAACTGGTATTCACATAAGTTTTTCTTAAAACCCATAATTGTGATTGTAGTGATTTTTTTTAATATCCATTTGCAGATTGCATTATTTCAAAAAAAAATCATTATATCAACAATAATATAGGAGTGAAAGGAGACTAGAAAGGGATTAAAAAATGTACTGATATCCATAGCATTCCATTTAAAAAAAGGCACTTGGTCCTGTATTATTTTCTTCGCTCACCCTGTATGTTCGAAAATAATTTCCAGTTATAGGCTTTCTTATTTCGTTTCCTTGGATTTTTTAAAAACATTTCTAACTATCATAGAACTCGAGATATCGAGGTCCGACACACTATTGCCCTACCATGTCCACCCTGACCACCAATATATTTATATTTACCTTTTAGGTAAGTTTTTGACCAGGCGATACCAATGACAGCTACTTATAATAATGTATTAATTTCCATCATACGAACTACGGCACCAAGGTATAAAATCACTTTTACTACTACCTACTAACGTGTAAGGCATGCCCGTCATAATATAATGCAGAAGTGCTATTATTCCCCACTGTCTTGTGACACACTAATCTACAAAACAGTCGCAAAAATATTTTGCCATTGATAGCACGTAAATAATTTAAAACCAGTTTACAAGAAGAATATCAAATGGAACTACCAATTACGATTTACAGTTCATAACACTATCACTACTATCAGTCAGTGATATTAAAACATGACGACTCATACTGGCTTGTAAGTTAGCTATGATTTTAAAAATTCTAAAAATATTATTGAAGTAATACTTTTGGAGGAGATATAAAATTTAATCAATCCTCATTCATTATTACTTTTTAAATACCTCTTACATAGATAATAAATATGTATGATGTATATTCAAAGTTCTTATCAGTTGTTGTACTGGTTGTTAATACACCTGTCGATACTTTTTAATTTCAGACACTGTTTCAGACACTGCTCAAAGACATTTTATTGAGAAGACTCTGCCAATACTTGTAAAAGTGACCCTTGTGACACTTGTAAAAGCACATAAACCAAACGAATATGTCAAAATCTCTCTCGAAGAACACCTTTATTTGTGACTATTTCCCTCGTCTTAATTTCCACCAGTCACAAACGCGCAATTTTGAATTACAAATGGTTTCTAGATGGAAAAACTGTAGGACAGCACCTGTCAGCGGCAAAATTTTACAGCTGTTGTCACCAAAAATTACAATACCTTTGATAACAAATAATTATGGTCTCCGAGGACACCAGAAAACGAGGCTAAACAATTTTTCTGATTTTGTTGTCAATCAATTTTGTAATATTGTTTTTAAACAGTATTAGTCAACTTATGTAGGAAAATGAGCAGCTTTGGAAGTGATTCCATCACTAATATTGATCTGGCGATTGAGAAAAGTGTACCGTACAATACCGTTAAAAGTCATACATCAATATGTGAACAGTTTACGGAATTCTGCAAGGCAAAGAATTACGAGCTTTCGGAAACTACAAGTTTAGAGCAACTAAACCTATTCCTGCAAGATTCGGCGTGGAATATGAAGAAAGAAAACGGTGAAAATAATTTTTGATCCATTTAGATATTATCTTTAAGTCTAGTAGGGAAGCTCGTAATGCGAAACGAGGGAATTTGCAGATGTGCGCCAATAGACAAGAAATCGAGCTCTGCTTCATTAAAATTGGAAGAGTATTATGCAACGGTTTTATTATGGGAGAACGGCGGGACTACAGCGAAAATTTTACCATATTGCTTCAGTAGAACTTGCCTGGAAAGGTGGAGAAGCAGTCAATTGCAGAGTTCATTATTTTAAAGAGGAAGTAATTCTGGGATTAAAACAGGGTAGGTAACTGATTTTCAAAAATCCTACTTTTTACTTTTTAGGAAGAGTATAATCCCTTCTTCAATAAAACGGCCCAGGGTGGAGAAAAAGAAATGGCCGATAGTAAATGGCTGGTCCCCAACACGAATAACCCTTCCTTTTATCCAGTCCGTCTTTTTAAAATTCTAATGGTTAAACGTTCATCTAGAATAACAACTGATAGATTATTCTTAACAGTAAACCTATCATGGAACAAAGAACAATCAAGTGGATGGTACAAAAACACTCCAGTGGGAAAAACAAACATTCGAAATGGACTAAAGAAGCAGCAAAGAAGGCAGGATTAAATACAAAAGATATAAAAATAACAAACCACTCTATGAGGTCGACAGCAGTCAGTAACTTGGCTAAAGGAGAAGTGGGTGAACAACAATTAATTAAAATTACTGGCCACAGTTCAGCCAACTCAATGAAGCCTTATCTGCAAATGGACTATGAGCATTATTCCAACATCATAAACACCCTTAGACGTGACACCTCAGAACTTCCAGCTAAAAAACAGAAAACAGAAGATCCGGCTGCCACTCCTCGAGCTTCTCACTGTACAGCTGGACCCATCAACAACATTAATGATTTACCTACACCCAACGTTATCAATGAGTTAACAAAGATTTCAAACAATACCCCTACTGTGTACTGAAATTGCAATTTATATTTTAATTGTACCATAAATAAATAAGGATAGTATTTATTTTGTGCTTAAACGAATTACATGTTTTTCAGTTTTCAAATTAATACTTACATATTTATTATGTATGCAAGTATAATAGTATGTTTTGTAAGCTATGTGTATGCAGAATAATCTGTTACTCATGAAATACTCTTGTCAAATACCATTCGGGCATCTAATTTTTCCTGTGAAAAAAATCTAAAAACACGTTGCTAAGTAATTTAACAAAATGCATTCGTGCAGGTGCAGCATCAGCACTCATGCTTCTTGTTAAAATATTACCTAGCAACGTGTTTTATCGATTTTTTTCGGAAAAATTAGATGCCCTTATGATATTACTTTTAAATTTATTTAAATTATTAATTTTAAATTACGATTAAATTTATTTATAGAATCGTTTTCTTATATCTTATCTCCACTCAATACCTCAGATACGCCTGCAATGAAAAATTTGCAGTGATATCTGACGTATTGAGTTTTTCGGGGGATTAAATTTATTTTAGTCCCCGGAGGATTAGATGTGGTGAGTGGTGATACTTCAGTCCCTAAAATGATGGAATTATATGATATATTTCTACATTTGGTCAAAAGCAACTGTTGAAACATTAAGCGATTACTTTTCTAAAATTACTGTAATTTGTGCGACAATTTAAATATCCAGTTGCAACGTAAAATACCCATCTAATAGCGAAGAACATTTTTCAATAAGTTTTTGGTATTATCATTTAGATGAATGTCTGGAAATATTGTAAATTGTATTGTATTGAAATATAATATATAGTCTTATATCAAAATTGGTATAATTACCATAATTTATTTAGAACCATTAGGGCGTTTGTTCGACTTGGAATATTTGTTGGCAGGATCGTATTAAATATAACCTCAATACATATTGGTTTAGATTTAGGTGAAAGTATAAATCGTTTTTTATTATCTATATAAAGAAGCGATATTATTGAAATATATCCGCATTTCTTTCTCAAGTTATTTAATAGTATTATCAATAAAGAAAAAATCTAACATAATATAAAAACCAAATATAAAAATAGTACATTCAAAGTATATACTAGGATCAATTCGGCACACTATGAGCTACTTACAAGTTCAGTCTGCACAATATGATATCGATGCCAAAAAAATCGACAAATAAAATCTGATAAAATATGCGACAGGTGAAACGATTTAGGTACTGTACATTACTTTACCTTACACAATTTGTAAGGATATCTGATCGTAACATATCTTTTGAAGAATAAACCTCTCTATTCGCCTGGATCAAAGTGTACATAAAATATATAACACGTTATTTTCAATGTAAAGATACTCCTATTTCGTTTGCTTTTCTTTTTGTTTATCTTATTCACACATCCGTCGAAGTTCTGCTTACCGTTCAAAGATTTCATATTTAATTTGTTCCATAGAAATTTAAGCTATGAAGTATTTGAATTATTTGACTATTTCCCTTTTTCCTTTTTGCCACAGAAATATTTTGTAAGTATATTATAAATATTGATACGAAGAAACCATAAAAACTTTGGCCAGATGCACAACGATCAATTAAAAACATGGAAAATCGTTTTTAATGCATATATGGGCGGCTTTTGACTACAAAAAAGTTGTTAAAAAAAATTAAGAGTACGACAAAAGACACACAATCATTTAAACTGAGCAGAATCGGATAATTCTAGTTCGCGAGAAATCGCGAATTGTAGTTGCGAAAATATGAAAAATTAAATTAATTTTTCGTCAAGGGGGAGACATACTCAATTTTTTTGTGCGATAGAGCTATTAGGAAGAGGGGGTATAAATTAGGAGAGGAGGGAGGGGGGGAAACCGATTCTTTTTAAAAAAAGCCCATAACTTCTCTGAATATTGACCGCTCTTAAAAAATCAAAATGCTTTTTCATCATTTCTTCATCGGCTATGCGATGGCACTGGCGATTGTTTTTGTTGCAAATAAACGCCTAGCGCGCAAAAAAACGATTTGCCGTATTTTTTAACATTGTTTCCGGTATGAGGGAAGGGGATGGGGGAAATAATTTTTTTACCAATCGTAAGCTTTTCTTCCACCATTAATTCTGGCCCAACTAAATCAAAATCGGACGATTAGGAGAGGAGGTGACTACAAAGTTTTCACTATGCAGCAGGAAAACGAAGAACAGGGAAAAATTTCAATTTCACTTTCACTATCACACATTATGTTCACTTATTTTAATTGCAAGAGGCACAAAAATTGAAAATTTATGAAGTAAACAGTAAGTATAACAGTAAGTATGTGAGATGGTCAAGGCAATAGTTGATATTGACACAATCTGAGACACAATTACAGACTTAATGAATCTCATTAATGTACAGGTGGGAATGTCTAATAGAATTAAAGTATGGGAGTCGCATGAGCCAAACACTGTCCAACTGAAAACTATTTGAATGTTCTTTCTATTTTCGGTTATCTATAAGTACATTTTAAGCCAGTCGTCATTTCTCACGCAGCAAGCAACATCGGAAATGTCTTATATTGAAATGAAACAGATGAGTTAAGGTACAAATACAAGCACATTAATATTTATTGATGAAAAACTTACGAGCAGATGCAGTTCCAACATAAAACAGTCTACTTACAAATGTGGGAAGGGTCGCACAAAACAGTAGCGACATTTAGACAGCACTACACCGAAACACTGAGACAGTAATACATCGTCGTTGCAAGAGTACCTTTCAGAAGCAGTTCACGGTTTCAAGAAGTTTCACGGTTGAATAATTTTCAGCATAACTCTCCTCAAGGACGAGGGCAAGTTAGAGTCCTCAAAAGCTGGCTGTTATTTTAATAATTAAATATTTCCATCTGTTTACTTCCATGTTTCATTATTCGCCATTTTCGTTTAACATGTTTGCTAATGAATTTGCAGTCCAGTTGTATTTCCATCCGAGTATTATTTGCCTTCCCTTCCGAATTATGTTCTCTGGAAAATAGATTCGCATTTCTTTCGAGGCAAACGTAAAAGCATCAAAGGAATAATAAACACATACATTTAGCATTCAACATACGCAAATAATATGCACATCAATTTTCATCCTCAAACAGATCATATTCCATTTCCAGGAAACCCTATAAACGTTTGTTCTAGGATGTCGAATATTTGTACCCGCCAAATTTCTTTATATATCAATACATAATCCAACTGTGCCACTGTCAAATTGCGAAAAATATTGCGTCTACCGTGTATCAACGTGTTTGATTAATGCATATAAATCGTTCATTAATGACACCCATTAATGCATGATTCCTCTATTTATAAACAATATTAGTGAAACAATATATAAAATTAAAGGTCAAAAGCTTATAATTTACGAAATACCCTCGTTTCCAAAAAAAAAGTAGCGTAACCGCTTTTTTGAAGTTAAAACTTCTTTACGCGCACTCCATAATCCGTAAAAATTCCGTAAAAAAAACAAATTCAAACATTTTTGACGTACTTGTCAGTTCCTGCCACGGGACCTACAAAAAATGGACACAGGCCCTTAAAACAGGACCAAAATTGAAGACGTGTACAAACTTGCAAAGAAGAGACGTATCACTGAGCAAGGTACGTCCTTCACATACCCTTCAACAACCAAGAAACCAAACATCACAGCTACAAAATCCGCTGCGGAAATAAAAACGCAAAACAAATTCCAAAGCCTGAACACGGCAGGCAAAACCAACGATAACCAAATACCTGAGACCCCCACCAGTCAAACTAGCAAAGATACGGAGCCCGAGGAAGGAGAAATCGAGCCAAAAGAAGTCAAATCGCCCCAATCATTGTTCATGACAACCACTTCAACATTCTTCGACAACCACAAGCGGATGACAGAATACTTAAGAATCAACCTGAAACGCAAATTCCACTGAATGCAAAATGTAACAATAAATAAGAAATATTAACTATTATTCGTTACACCTTGCGTTCCTGATATTTCTGTGTTATATAAATATAACACAGGTGATAATAGTTTCCGTAATATATCACTTGACCAACGTGTAACGTAAATAAATTCCGTTCGGTTATATAGCAAATATTTTCAATAATAGTACCCCATTTCAAATATTTAAAGTAAACCGCGAGATATCTACATACTAACTATAGACCGACCGAAACCACGCGTGTACGCCGCGAGCCGAAATAGTAGGGGACACCAATAAATAAGCCTACGCGACGCCAACAAAAGCCTCTTTGCCCGTTTCATTTTACGTTGTTCGCATAGTTTGATAACTTGGCGGTTATATTTTCGATATTGAGTGAGTGCTTCAGATGAGTGAGTGCTTCATATGAGTGAGTGCTTCAGAAACTACAAGGTACAGATTTTTATCTTTTAATTATTATATATATATATATATATATATATATATATATATATATATATATATATATATATATATATATATATATATATATATATATATATATATATGTGTGTGTGTGTGTATTGTATGTTCTACATCTAAACCCTAGTAGCTGGAATATGGATTTCCGTACGGAAATTACGTCGATTTATACGACTTATCTTCTTGCTGTGTTTCGACCGTGAAATAAATAGGCTTTTAGTTACATTTAATTTTATTTTTTTAACACCAACAAAGCTGCTTAATTTGGGTGGACTGTGGATACATATACCCACGAGTATATATCTATATTGGTCTTGGTATATTATACCGCTTTATCTTTTTTTTAAATTAATTGAATATTTTCCAAAAAAAAATCAAAAGACACGTCGGTAATATTACGCTAGGTAATATTTTAACAAGAAGCATGAATGCTGGTGGCAACAAAAGTCCGAGTCGAAGGCGAGGATTTTTGCACATGCACGAATGCATTTTGTTAAAATATTACTTGGAAACGTGTTTTTTTCGATATTCTCCACAGGAAAAATTAGATGCCCGAATTCTGCAATTGACTGCTTCTCCACCTCTCCAGGTAAGTTTTACTGAAGCGATATGGTAAAATTTTTCTTCGTCCCATAATAAATCCATTGCGTAAGATTCTTCCATTTTTAATGAAGCATAGCTCCATTTCCTTTTATTGGCGCACATATGCAAATTCCTTCGTTTCGCATTACGAGCTTCCCTACTAGACTTAAAGATAATAACTTTAAGTGGATCCAAAATTATTTTCCACTTCATAAAATACATCTCTTGCATTTTTTTTGCAACGGTATTCCACATTGTCTTCACAACTAGTTCTTTGTAATTTTCACCGTTTTCTTTCTTCATATTCCACGCCTAATCTTTCAGGATTCGGTTTAGTTGCTATAAACTTGTAGTTTCCAAGCTTCTCTTTCTTCTTTGCATTGCAGAATTCCATAAACTGTTTCCGTATGAATTGACGTGTGGGTTTTAACGATATTGTAACGTTGTAATTAAAATTTAGCGTCGTTTTCTGGTGTCCTAGGAGACCATAATTACTTGTTATCAAAGGTATAGTAATTTTTTGTGACAACAGCTGTCAAGTTTTGCCGCTGGTAATCTCGAAAAAACTGCTGACAGGTGCTGTCATAAAGTTTTTCCATCTAGAAACCGTTTGTAATTCAAAATTGCGAGTTTGTGATTATAGGAAATTAAGACGAGGGAAATAGTCGGTAGAAATTACTACTACGGCTTAGGCAACATTTTCTTTAAATTTCATATACATAATAAATTCCTTAAATTTCAAACGTTTTTAACAGAAAAAATATCTGGAATGCTAATCAACGATTTTAACGTTATCTCACCGCTGCAAAATTGACAGAAAGACCTCAAACCAGAAGTAGAAATATACCTCTTAAAATTAGTACATAGTACTAATATCAAAATATTATCGGGGACGGTCAATAACCAATTACTGCCAATGCAATAAAATCGAAAACATTATGGTGCAACAATAAATTAATGGATAAACATAGGACGGAAAGCCATTCCAGCGGAGAACTGCAAATAACTGCTGCTAACTGAAGCGATGCTGCACATCAAATACGCTGACCCAATTATCCAAATTAAGACCGAGAATAGTTCTGTTCAAATGATAATTCGCTTATGATTTGCAATTTGTATTCCCCGGCTGCATCCGATAGAAACGGATTTAGAGTTTGATGAGATGATCCGCGCGCCGTGGATAAAGCTGAAATTATTAAGCAAAAGTTTAATTTAATTCTGCTGTAAGATATACAGAATTATTTCCGCTTCAATATTGGCTCAACTTAGCAATAGTTCTAAAGGAATGATTGAAGAAGTTTGATGTAAATTGTAATTGCTATATTACTAATCTAGAGAGTAAAATAGCAATTTCAATCTGTCCCGCTTTCCGTACAAAGCACGTGTCGCCAAAACTTTTTAAATATGTAGAGAAATTGTAGACATCTCTTACTATGACTTTAATAAAATTAAAGATTATTAACGGCAATTATGAGGTACCATGAAATTAACATAACAAGGTAATTACTTCTACTGCATTACAACTTCATTAATAGTTTTTACGAATTCAAAGAATTCTTTAGTGTAAATAAGAAAATAAATTATATCCAGAAAGTAGTATATCATCTACTTCCTTAAGATTAATTCATCCATATTTAATGTAATCTGATATTCTTTATAAGATCACAACAAAAAAAATATGCCAGGAGAAGTATCGCGCAGATTGTATCTTGATTAATTTACAAATGATTTATTCGCTTTAACAACCGAAAGCACCTAAGGGGAAATTTTAAATTGCAACTTCAAAGTGACTAAACTAAGTATAAGTTGATTGCTTAATTGTGGGAAAATAAAAGTTCCATAAACTTATCGTTCTCCAAGATGCAACAAAATTATTTGCGTAGTTAAATTTGCCGAATATTTAACTTCTTAACTAGCAGAATTATTATTTACATACATTGTCTTGGCCTTGGATATATTAAATATCTAGGGGAAAATTGACAGTTCTACGCCACTGAATTCGAAATTTACGGTAGTTTAAATTTGACCCTAAATTTTGTTGGTTCACTTCAAATGGGGTTCAGTGTATTTTATAATCATATTATACATTCTATAATTGTAGGTAGGTAAGGTTAACGCAACAGTGATTTCCTTCTTTATTTTGTTAACTTTTTTCTTCACATCCGGCCAAAACATTGCCTTTTTAAATGGAGTTGGAACTTGCTCTTTTAAAGGTAACGTTGAAGATTTTGCAAATGGTTGCAGAGTTTAACAGAATTATTTTGGGTGGAGTTTTTGGATTTTCAAAAACTTGACCCAAGTTCACTCCTTGCATATTGAATATGCCAATGCAACTTTTGGTTGCATTGGGATATTCAATATGCCAAGGTTGCGGATCAAGTTCTTGTGGCTGAGTTTTTGTGGCTGAAGCATCTCCTGAAACATCGCCAGTTTCAGAGGATTTTGATTATTGTTGTTAACTGGGATCAACTGTTTGGCTTTAAATATACTTATTTTAAATTAAAATATTCCAAAGTGTCGATTAGTGGGACACAGTCAAACACTGGTGCATTTACCTTACTGCATAAACATTGTATATAATTTTAAATGTATCGCTTGCGTAGTCATATATAATTTCTCAATTTAATAGTCTATGAAAATAATGATTGTGTAATTTATAAATACATTAAAGTTGATATTATCGAAGCGATACTGCCGTGGAGTGTAGTTACCCTCAATGTCGTACCTAGACGTCCAAATAAGCGAAAATCGATATATCAAAATAAAACGTAATTACTTTATATCCATTATCGGGGGAAAATTAATATCATTCGCCCTTCCTACGGTCGAAATATTATCTACACCCAACATAATTATAAAATAATGGGGCAAATATAAGGCAGATCAGGTCGCAAACTGAAATTAAGTTTTGTTGAAATATAAAAATGTTTGCCCGAAATTGCTTCGAAAGCGATTACGTCCCGAAGGATTTCAATAAGAAATTTAACCCTAATTTGGGTTCCTTACATTTCATTTCCTAACTCTAAAGAGGATTACATTTTTTTAAATAAGTTATAATTAAGCGGGTTTCAGTGTTTGTCTTTCAAATAAAACCCAGTGCGAGACCTCGGCAATTATGCTGTTACAACAAGGGACCACGGGACGGATATCTTCAAACTTCCAACACAGTTTTGCTATTGATATTACGTGAAAAATATAGTTTAGAATTGTATATTGTTAATTCAAGCATTTTCGATTGTTTTGGATGAGAGTACAGGTTTATCTGACCCAGTTAGCTATTTTTATACGAGGTGTTGATGAAGAATTTACAGTAACAGAGGAATTACTGGCTTTACGTCCGATACAAAGGACTACTACGGGAAAATATATTTTTAAAGAAGTGCAAAGTACTTTTGAGCAATACAATTTGCAATGGTATAAATTAGTTGGAGTGTGCACAGATGGGGCTACTTCAGTGGTCGGTTCACGAAAAGGTTTTATCGGAATTCTGAAAGAAAAAGCAAGGAAAGAGCAAGAAGGAAAGAAAGGGTTATGAATGTGTAAGAATGTGATTTAATAATTCTGCATTGCATTATTCTACAGTGGCGGCTGATGAGGTAGTGCCACGGAGCCATGGCACCACTTTATTTATTCGTAAAAATACATAAATATTAACTGTATCTTTCATTTAAACATATTTTCTATCTAGTGCATTTCTCCCCATTCTTCAAGAAGGGGCTTTATAGGATTATCGGGAGGTGTCCGTTGCTCGCAACATTTTGATTAAGTAGGAGTGGAAATTGATGTAGAACTTGATTGAACAGATGCTGACAGTTGGGGTTGTTTTATTCTGGTAGGTGATGGGGGTGGTGGATCTAGTTCTGGCTCTGGCTCAACAAATGTTGAAATGTCTGAATGAGCAGGCTCTAAAAAAGCAGATGTCGAAGGTCGATCAACAGATTTGGAAATTACCTTATTTGGGGCATCACGATTTGTCACATAACTTAGAAGAAAGTCTGTATCACCAAAATGTCCCTATTGTAAGGATAAATACCAGCCACTTTAAATCCTGAGGTGATATTATTGGGGACAATTGCCATCGGTAGAGCGGTAGCGACAATTCCTGGAATGTCATAAATTGTAATAGTTTTTCCTGGGTTTGCTTTCATCGAGGCAGCGCAAGAACAATTAATATATTTTTTCAGAGGACCAAATACACTTCTGTCTAGTGTTTGCAACTTATGGCTGCAGTGGGGTGGAAAGGAAAGCATCACGACTCCATTTTCGTTGGCATGATTTATGGCTGGTATTGACAGATGCGATTCGGGGTTATCAAGTAGTAAAATAATAGGTTTTTCCTTCGTGCATTTTGTTTTCTCCACGAGATGCTTCATGAAAATTAAGAAAATGTCTTCATTTCCATCCTGATGGATTTGCTGCCCCAATACTTTCAGGAGGTGATTTGGTTAAAAAATAATCTTTATATTTAACACCTGGAAAAACAAATAGGGGTGGAATACTATTTCCAGAAGCAGAAACCGCTATGGCGATCGTCACCAAGGTTCCCCTTTCAGCCGAAGTCAATGATGTCTAAGCCTTTTCTTGCCACTACTCGATCAGGTCGTTGGACAGTGGTGACTCCGGTTTCATCGATATTATATATATCACTCATAGAAAACGTATAAACAGTATATGGGAAAAACGTATGAACAGTATATGGGTTTAAAAAATATTGTTACTCATGTTGACATACATATTAATTACTATTATTAATTAGTAATTAATAAATGAGTAATTAATATATTAACTAATTACTAATTTACATATCAAAATCAGCTTTTTTTTTAATCTGAAAATTTAAATTTAATATCAATGATTCCCTTCCCTGATAAAACTCGCCTTCATCTCTAATTTTCAAGTACCTTCAAATGCTCATATCTCGAGAACGGAATATGCGACTCAAAAAAGTCCAGAGTTAATTTTGTGCGCGTCCCAGAGATTTTCAACTTTTATTTGAACATTTTTTTCGTAGAGCCCAACGGCAACAAAACGTTCCCGAAAAAACGACTTTTCATGTGTTATCATGGCGATTTTCCCCACTTTCTCCCTCATGGAGTGTCACCAAAGTACTCAGAAAGTAGGGGAGCTTCTATAAAACCACAAAAAAATAATTCATTGAAACGACTTCACTTTCAAAGCCTGATCTACTCCGCTATGCCTTTTTAATGTAGAAATTAATAAGCATCAAAATATTTTATGCTTTTTTGATCGAAAAAGTAGGTACACATTAATTTCAATTTTGTTAGTGCTTTTTAATCCGAACTCTGGCTATAGCTAAGTGCTCACGGAATTGTGGCTGTGGAAAATGTGGGAGTCGTAACGAAAATAACCCAAATGATATAATTCCTTTATAACATTTGTTTAGTTTCCCTTCAGATTCTATACACTCGGAGATATTTCAAGAGCTTATTTTGTATTTATACGTACATTAAGGAGTATTTATGGATTTATTTATATATAGATTTTTATGTTTGTGTGTCACGATACCCTAGATATCACTGGCATATCATAGACTCACACTTCAGCGCAAATTGTAAAGGAAACAAATGTAATGCATATAATTTCTCTACAATGAAGGTTCTATTCGTTGGCCGACAGGAATAATAGAAACGAATATAATGTAGATATTTATATATCTACGTATATTAGACAAGGGTGGATAATTTTTGAAACCAAAAAAAATAATAGTAGGATGAATATTGGAAACCTTTTTAATATTTCAGAGATTTTTATTTATATATTTTCGTGACACAAGTCCTTGAATCAGAAAAAAATTTAAAGTTTTAAGCCTCCTTAGAGTAAAGTCGGCCAAGTTTATTACATTTTCCTTAAAAGAGGTTCTTCATTTGGTTCTTTGTTCTTTGTTTGATATGTCTGAAGATATCGATTTCTTTTCAGAAATAATTCCTAATTTGTCTGACATTAAACTAAATTATTCAGTACTATCATCACTATTTTATTTAATTTGAGCTGTTCTCTGATCCAACTACTGCTGTATGTGCCGATTTATCAAAATCACAAACAAATAGACAGTGAATTCCTACAAAAATTCCAATTATACGGAGCGTAACACGTTATTTAATAAGGAAACCACTTAAACTTTTTAAAATTAAACAGGTAGCAAGTCACACCTTCACCTAAACTAAGTGAAAAGAAAGAAGATGGCCCCTTTCCTACCTGCCCGGAAACAAGAAAACCTCGAACCAGTCCCAAAATTACATTTGTCACAAAACTCCACCCTCGCCAAACGCGAGTTTCGATTCGGGTCGAGCGAAACAAATTTTTAAAAAAGAAAAATTTTATTTCCGGTGACAAATTAACAGTTACAAGTTTGAGTAAAAAGTATTTTACAAAGGCATGAAAGCTTATTTATAACGTCGGTGTTATCTATCCCTGACTTTGCAGTCTGCACTATACATTGTATTATTATAAGAATAGCTTTCAATGTGGGATCGTAACTCGCGGGTAGAAAAAAAGATCAAAGAGCAAGGTAGCACAATTATTATGCGCTAAGAAGCCATTAACGTTCTGTGGCAATATCGATGTAATCGACTTATGCCGCAAAGGAAGAAAAAAGACCTGTAATATTCCTGTAACATTCAGACCTGAGTTCTAATCACAAATGTTAGACGGATGGCGTATTCGCTTTTCATAATATACTATTCGAGAATGTACATATCCACAATATACTGTCAAATATTTAACTTATGTAAACTAATGAATAGTGAAACAATGTTTTTGTGTTATTATTATTACAAATATAATAGTTGTTTATGCAACAAGTGCAAAAAGCATATGTTTATTGCACACGACATGAAATTGTAAATGTGCCAATATGTAAAATAAACTTATAACTTGTCAGGATATACAGCAATATGTTTAATAAAAGAACATAATTAAACAAAAAATTAAGAAATCATACATTATATTTGACAGAAATATGTCGATATTTTAAGATCGTCCATTTTTCCGCTACACTTGATAAATCTATCTTGTCGATAATATCTCTTTCTCTTTCGCACATTAATATTAACAGTGAATTTAATAGGTCATCGTCCATTGTAGACTTGTAAAATCCGATATCGTATGGTGTAATGAATGATGGTATATGGTATTAATGAAATTTTAGTTGACTCTTACACGTTTGGGAAGTATGGCGAAAACATCGATGCAATTGATATTTCATCCTTTGAACCGATGCAACATTTCCGGATATTGTGCACATTGTGTTATTAAATTTGTTAATGGTTGTGAACATTGTTTAATATACATTACATTATTTTTTCAAAATCTACCAACTCTTCTGAAAACGACTCTGTTCAGGTTAGCGATTATCTTAAAAATTTAACAAGAGGTGCCTTAAAACAACCATCGGAATTATTCTTTGAAGTTTTTCTTCAAGCCTATCAAATATTTAATGAGCTTATTTCAGATAAATATGAAATCGAGTTTTTAAAGAGAGGTAAACCTGGGATCATTTTGCGGGAGTGGATAATTTTAAAATTAGAAAAGTATGTAGAATAAATGAATGAATGAATGAAAATAAATTTATTTAAAAACTTGTGTAAGTACACATGCGCACCGAATTAAATTAAATTGACTATGAAGTTAACATCACAAGGCAGCTCACGTGATAAAATCCCCTACTTACCTCAAACAGATATATGCGTTCTGGAGATATTTTATTTCAATATGCATGTCAGGAAAATGACTCGTTCGAAGTTGATGTGGAGCAATTCAGAAAGTGAAATTCCCTCGAATGTTTTGTCTGACAAATAATTTAGATACAGATGTTATAAATAATTTGGAAACATTTTCAGGTAATTACAAGTAGAGCAGTAAGTATATATATATATATATTTCATACTGTAGTAAATCTATATCGTGGCTTGAATTAATTATACATGATCTTAAGCCTACCTGGGACGTGATGTGTACATTTGTATTATTAAGGTAAAATATGTTTTCCGGAAAATATTATTTTCAAGGATAAGATATTTCTTCGACGACAAGAACTGTTTTCATATTCAAAATGAACTGGGTAACAATTAGACCAGGGCTGAAGCCTTTGAAAATGATAATCGAAATATACTACTATAATTAACAACCAAATAAGTTAATAAAGTTAATATTTCGTCTTTAAATTAATTGTGTAGATGCCTATTTATTGCTATTTTAGGATAATTTCTATACTTGAGTGACCTACGGAAAATTTAAGCCCATCAAAAGGTATTTCATAGAGAAGTAGGGAAGGAGCTAGGAGGGTCTGGGAAGACATGGTTTAAAATGCACAAATTTATGCTCAAATTGTCATGGTCCTGAAAAATGCTCCAATGTGGAAGAAAATACCTACGAGGAAGTTAATGATTCAGATTAAATTGTGGATGAAGAACCAATGCACACTGAAAATAATATTGGAGACGAAGACGGTGATGGTCTTGAAGATTTCGAAGATCTACTAGAATCGGGAAAGTTTGTCGAATCTAACGATGAAGAAATGCCATCAAAGAGACAAAAACTAATGGATAAGTGATTAGAATTAATAATAAATAAAATATTATAATGAATAACGTAATCAGTATATAAAGTATCTAAACTCAATAGTACGATTTACATGTATATTTATATATTATGAGATTTTCTATGACATAAATGTAATTAGAATTTAATAAACAACTTTTTTAATGAAAAAAATTGTAGCAGTCATATTTTTTAGATGAAATCCCCTTTAAATCCTATCTTATTTAGGATTCTTTAATATTTAGAACAACTATTTTCGCATGTTTTTTGCAATCTTTATGTTTTATGGATTTGTAATTTTTTGTTTATCAATGTAACATGGAATTTTAATTTTTTCGAGTAATTAGAGTATAAATTTTAACATAGCACAAATAGCACAAAATTGTACATAATGTTAAAAAAAAAATTTCGGATTCGAGCTTTTTCCGTTTCTTTGCATTTTCTGAGAACATTTATCATAGTAATGTATTTTTTTACCATATGAGAAAGTAGAGATTTCAACAAACGAAAAGCCCACCGATTTTTTTTTTAATAAAAGCAGATATTTTGACGCGAGAATTTTCGATTGAAAATTAGGGTGCTTTTTCGATATTAAGTCAAAATAAGGTGAAAAAATAAATATTTTAAATTAAAAAAATTACAGTGTCTTTGGGACTTACAAAGGTAAGTTTGCACCAAATTCCTTTAACAAATACTTTTTTTTTTGTAAAAGAAAAATGAAAAACCAAAAACTTGGATATTTGAATTTTTCACATAAATTTTGAGGTTATGTGAAAAAAGTGTTAATAGAAAAGTTGTAGATTTCTTTATTACCTACAAGTTTGCTATTTAACTTTTTTCCATGACTTGTAGTTTTGCCAAAAATCGAGATAAACCGTTTTTTACCCTTAAAAACTCGCCCCTCCACTTCCCGACCTCAAATCGCCCTTAAATTATTTTTCCTTTCATTTTTGTTACATTCTCTTTCTTCTCCAATGCGTTTCATCCTACTATTGTTTTTTTTATTATCGACCCTGGTCTAAATTATGATTATCCAATTAAAAATTACTACTGAGATGTTTTATTATATGAACCTAATATCGTTGACTAAAAGTATCGATGTTAGGTATTTGCTTATATTATTTATTTGTTTTCCTACGATCACTTCGATCGAATTTCACTTTAATGCCGCAAGCCATTTTCGATACCGAAGGGTCGCGGAAACGATCATGGGGTCAAACCATCAAGCAAACAGAATGAATTATTTACGTGGAGCAGAACGAGATAAAAAGGTTTAGGTTTAGGATATAAAACGCATTTAGCTTCCGCCTACTAGAAACGCCTGTCGAAAATATACAGTTTTTATGGGCGCGAAAAGGAAACCCACAGAATGTGCAGCCAGACAGCATTACTGTCTAATAAATACGTCACACCAAAGTAAATGCTCTCTTTTGATCATCAATATACTTCATCAAAGTAGGTAATGTGGTATATCTGCTAGAAATTCTACGGTTTATTTGTGCTCACTGACAAGAAATATTTACTTTTACGATTATTTGCTTATGTTTCGATACACTAAAGTCTCACGCATTATTGTAAGACTGTCAGTTAGTTTACAAGCGTAATAATAAACAGGCTAATTGTTAAATTGGCATATCATCGACTGAAGTGTACCTACTTGTAAAAATTATAGTAGAAGAATAAAGCTGATTGTCTTTATATTCAAAACTGTGAAAGCATACATGGTCAACATGGGTTGTATCCACGGAAAGCGCGCTCTAGCGGCGGAATGATCGAGCATAGAAAAAAAAATACGTGAAAAATGTAGGAACTTTTATCTACTTTAGTTTTGTATAGAATGGGTTTTTCGAGAAAACGTATAATTTATGGCGAGAAATAAGCGAGACATCGAAAAAGGTGACAAAATTTTATTTTTTTTTGTAAAAAGGGGTTCCGGGCAAAATTTCTGTCAGAAAAGTTTCATGTTCAACCACCCAAAAAACATAAAGGGTGGGAAAATTACGACTATGGTAAAACTGTCCTCTATTTTTCCTAATATGCTTAGCCTGAAGCTCTTTTCTCGATTCTCGAAAATTCTCGAGTGTTTATCTATTTATTTTTCTATTCCTTTTTGATATATAGCGATTTAGCATCTGCTTGCACATTCTTGGAATTTGTGTTGCAAATATGACCTAAATAAATCATAAGTTTGGATTGTACGTGTCAAAATACGTACGAAGCAAATGTCATACATAATTTTTATTACGATTTTTTTAAATTTTTTTTAACCCTGAGGTTTGCAATACGGTGCATACTACTAAAAAAGTCGTATATACTACTTTTCACATAAGCCGGCATTAAAGTAATTTTCTTGGTAAGGAATGCCCTTTTCTGTTAACCATGCTTGAATTCTTCACTTTCTCCATTATTGTTGGGCAGTTTCTTCACATTTTCGGCTATGATAACGCGCATTATCCATTACTACGATACTTCCTGATTCCACATGTTTAAGTATGCCGGCAAACAATTTCTCGTATAATTCGGAATTCATTTCCTCGTGGTAGTCTCCGATCTTCTTGGATTGAAATATCAGTTCTCCATTAGGCAACAATCCACTCTCACTTTCAATATGCGTTATGATAAAACGGCGACCTTTTCCAGATGGCATTTTTAGGCAGTTGTCCAGCCTCAATCGCAGCTTGCCGTACATTTTCACGTTTCAGTAAAATACTCGTAAAATAATTTTCCTCTCGGCTACCGTTCGATAGTGCCTATGTTTCGTAATATTTTTAATCGTGTTTCATGGTTTGTAAAAAAATGCCAATTTCTGGAGGGCTGTATCTTCGTAAAGTAAAAAGTCAGTTGCACATTTTCGTTAAAACGTTTAATGTGCAGTTTATAATTTTCTTTTAATGCATGACTTTTAGAATATACAGATTTTCCTACACAATTCCATCCTATACAAATTTTGTTTATTTCGTTACGTTCACTTTTAGTAGATAACAATTTCAGAATCTGAAATTTATTGTAGGTATATTTAACTGATAAAATTGTATTAAACAGACTAGGAATGCGATCCCTTTTGCATGTGTTAAACAGTGTTTAACATTGTACCTATAGAGCTGGTTCTGGTCTCAAGTTGTAGCAAATTTAATCTACTAAATAAAATGCTTTAGGAACAAACGCATAGTTTATAAGTTATAGTGAAAAAAAACGAAAAAATCGAAAATTTCAATGCACTATATCACTGGCCTATTTTTAAATAATTGAAAATCAAATTAATTCAAACTATTTTAGTAAAAAATTAAAAAATTATCTTAAATAAATTTCAAACAGTTTGTACTTTATAGCAAATGTATTTTTCAGTTATACATTAGATTTTCGGTTGGTAGTTTGAACAGCGCCGCAAGCATCTAAAGTTTGATTTGAAGAAACAAATTTAAAACAAATCGCTACACGGAGAGAAATTTATTATAACCATTATGAGAAAATATAGTAAACATAACAATAAAAATGTGAATTGTTATTGTCATAATTCGTTTATTGTAAAATATGTATTGTAATTCTAACTATTTCGTATTGTACACTGTCGACAACAATCTTGGATTGTAATAGATTTACAATATTCCGTTGTATTGAGTACAAACAATGCACCGTATCGAGTTTTATTTTTAAACTATTTTTATTTCTATAACTATTTCTAACTTTAACTATTTTTAACTTTATTTATAACTATTTCGCATTGTACACTGTCGATAACAAACTTAGATAGTAATAGAATAACAATATTGTTTGTACTAACTACAAAACATTGCATAGACGAGAGTAGAATATGAGATTTTAGGGAATTTTAGTACAAATTCCATAATATATTTCATAAGTAGTAAATGTTACTCACTGAAAGCTGCTACTAAGTTATAACACTTTTTCATCTACACCGCCATATACTTATTATAAATAGCAGTAGCAGCTCTCTAGAACATGACATTTAAAATTAATTCAGGTAAGCCCAAGACATCAAGTCACTTATAATGTATAATTTCGCTTCTTCGAGGAAAAGACATTATTCACATTCGAGATTATTCCTAATGTCTTTAGGGAAATTCGAATACGAAACTGAATATTTTCAATTATATTTTGTTCGTCTCCATATTTTGATATTGGAAAACGTTATAAGATATTCTCGATCTGCTGATCGAATATTTCCTATTGTTATCGCCAATACATACACTACAATTTTATTTGACATTTTCCATATTCAAAATGATTTCATGTTATATAATATACAAACATGTTTCGGTAGCATGTAAGAAACGTATCGTATAGCCCAATGACTTTAGATAAAATATATATTATACCTACATATGGACAACAAAGAAACTGTCGTATAAAAACTTTTCACGCAGTTAAATGATTAGATAAAGGAATCATATTCTTGTCCATTAATTAAGTATTCACGGGCCTTACGTGAATTTTCATATTTTTCACTCCCCCCTAATATATAAGCCGATCTCCAAAATATATTTCATATGGTTCCATTTTCCCCCAGGTATATTTCTTTATTTTAATTTTAATAGGTTTTTAAATTTTTTGCGTATGTTTATATTAAAATTAGTATATTTGGTTATAATTTGAAGCATATTCATTTATTTTTCTATTTTTTCGAATAAAGCTGCAATCACAATGTTCTGTGTTTCAATTTATTATTTTTCCAATAGTAAAACAAGATTCTATTTTGATTTTTGAAAATTAAGTAGCTAGTTTATTTAAAACAAAAGAAATAATTGTAATACATTTTTACAACTTGCTTAAATCATCATTAAATCATCTGAGATGCTCAAACTTTGAAACCGATTTTCTCAGGTTTGTGTTTTCGTAACATAGAACATTAAAATTTTAACCCAGCGATTTGTAATAGCTATTTTGGCTCTAGTAGGCACCGGAAGTGAGATATTTTTAAAAAACCCTATTTGGGTGCCATATTGGCAATATGGCGTCCCGAGCGGCGAAGGTACGAAGAGGCAAATAAGTATGTTAAATAGGACACTAAAATCTATCGATTCCCAAAAAATTAAAACTTCCCCCCTTTTTTCTCGACCTGGCTACGGCGCTAAATTTCACTGTATATATTATTCTTCAATTTAATTATACATACCTATATTTACTTATCGATGACCGTTTTATCTCAATTAAAAGTGGCGGGTTCAATCGTCATTGTTAATCAAGTTTATTTGCCTGCTTGATCTTTCATAAATGTAAATCAAAAACTCTTTGAAACATCGAGAAAGGAATACCGATAAATTAGGTATCGTGTTTAGTTTTGTATATCAATGTAGACACCAACCTGCTGAAAGGAAAAACAAATATTTCTCTGTAGTTAATGTTCTCAAAGACTACAATTTATATAAATGACTAAGAGTTAAAATATGAACACAATAATTTAGGTTGTGTAAATAACGTATAATACTATTAAGTTGTTATATTTACTTTAAACTTTGACAGGCATTCATTACAAAATAAATTATAAGTACTATTTTGAAGCTTTAATTCAGGCCAGAAATATTACACATCACATTTTAGTTCATTCATTTGTCTCTTTGTATGACTTTACTCCTTCACTATTTTTTTTCTAAGGCACATTATTTTCAAACCATACTTGTTTGAAATATATACTTTGAATTTGCATCGACCTCTGACCTCTGAAGTCAACCAACATTTCGTCAATACAGGCATTGTGTACAATACAGTAAATCGCTGACAATTCTGGATAAATTCTGTGAAAATCTCATCGATTGCTGCAGCCGGATTTTATTGTTTCCTCTCTTCTCTGGAAGTTCTTTCGTCAAACTTCAGGCAAACTTCAGGCACTCATAGCGCTCCGAAAAATGTCCTGCCCAAATCCATTTGTCGCAAAAAGAGAGAGCAGAGCCTCGTGGCTACATTTGCTAATACTGCTTAGAAGTAAAAGACCCAGGAAAGCCTCAAATTCTATTTCGTCTACATCAACCAGTTCAGATCTATTTGGATCTTTCCATTTATTTCTGTATAAGCCTATTTGCTGGTTAGTATGGGTGATAATTTCATGAACAAATGCATCTGTACATAATAACTGCCATACATCCAAGGGATTAGCTGTCTCTCCTAAATTTTTTGCTTCATTACGTAATCCCGGCAGTTGCATTACAAGATTGAGTGCTCGGCTTCTAATATTAGCTGATGGAGGATTTTGGGATCATTTGAACCGATTTTTATCACGAAAATACCTTGATACATTTGGTCGGTTATCAGTTGATTCGTCTTCGCTTGATCCCTTATCATTGTTTGATTGTTCTTTGCTCGATTGTGCATCACTAACCAATGGATTTTCGCCTTCTTCAATTTCACTTGCCCCCGATTGTTCAGATTCACTTTCATGATCACTGAAAATCCAATCTTCATCTCAAACATTCTTACTCTCTGTCTTCAGCATCACTATTCATTAATTCTCTAGTTATTAGCAGTCAAATACCTGCCATTGTTATTAAAGGAGCGATATCAGGGAGGTGGGAACGTAGTGACCCCGACAGCAGTAAATCGACCCGAAGCAATTGAGATACAGACGACTACCGATCGGTGATGCACACAGACAAAAGAAAAACTAGAGAAACTAAGAAGTGGAACATAAATAAGTTTTCGAAAGAATTCAATTCATAACCCTTCTATGTGAAGCTGAATTAGTTGCAAACCGATTTAACACAGATTCAGGAGATTTTAGGGCTGATCATAGAACGCAACCAAGTTTTTAATATCCTCAAAGAAGAGAATCTTCCTTATGCATTGCTTTCTACATTTTACAATTCGAGAACTGACTTTCTAAAAGCCTACCCGTTTTATGAAAAGCCAAAAAAAACGTTATTTAATACGCCTACGATACATACAGTATCCTGATTTGCACCCATTAGTATATGATATTCCACTTCGCAGGTATATTTTACCTTGGCCTATATATTAAAACGCTCTCATTAATATGTGATGCAGTTTCGCTGAATGTGCAGAAACATTCAACGTGTGCAACATACGCCCCACTTCTAAAATCCCACGAGTCGGGAAATTCCGTAAACCCTTTTATACTTTGCTTTTCCGCTCCACTAATGTAGCGAAAATTTTTACAAAGATTTTCCATGGATTTCAATTTTTATCTCCGCAACGAATGTACGAGTACTTGAAATTTAATTATCGTATTGAAATTACGTTGTATTTTGTGTTTCAAGCGTGCTAGGTGTACGCGCTGCGAGTTTTCCCGAACAATTATTGTCACTTCCAATTAAATTATTTCAAAAAAAAAATTCTAATTGAAATATTCAAGTGCATGCATTATATTATAGCCTTCTTTTTATTTAATTTTCTGTTTAGGACAAAAGAGGATATTTCATTTTCATCAGAATATATTTGCAAATTTTATTTTCACCGTCAAGAATGGGCTTAATGACTGACCGATAGTTCTCTAGATGTTACGCTGTAAAATCTAGGCACAGATTTCTCAGCGTTTTACAATTTATTTGTCGAGAATAGAGTAGGAGCCCACAATGAATTTACTAAGTCGATCGAGCACAAGATTTTTTTTAAATATCTGTTTGCAAATCAAACTTGAGACACGCTATATCACGCCTCTGTCGGTCATAAGCGGGGGCTTTATAATAGCAGGAGCGGGATCCAAAAATGAGAAAATCTTGCAAAATTGAGGTTATAAGGCACGTAAATAACGTAGTATGTACGTTCCGATATACTGGGATAATACAAGGAAATAATTATTCATGTGTTGATATTTTGGATAAAGATACACATCCCACACTAGTGGGATGAAATATTTTTTATAAAAACATTGATTGCGGTAAGCCATTTTGTTTCTTGAAAACGCGGGTTCATATTTTATTTTGCCTACTTTATGTTCTCTAGAACCTGCGTTGCGTTGAACGCCATAGAGTTAATCGAGGGACACAGCTAAGCTATCGTTTCGAAGCCGTTTTCCAACTAAGTTTTACCAGATATATAGTCACTTAACCGAACTTTTTTTTACTTGTAACGAGACTTTTCGATCTATGTTACAGGGCCTCATTGTCTTTCGGCGAATGTAAGTCACACCACCTTATACACCATACAATGAAATTTCATAGTTAGAGCCTCGTATTGCAATCGGTTTTAGTGGAGCTTGGCGAAACTCCTTAAGAGCCAACACGTCTATTAGGGTACCTCTATGATGATGTGGAAACCCCCTTTCAAGTTATTTTATCATAAGTAACAGTCTGAAATATATTCAGTTTTACTAAAAAAAACCTCTATATATTGCATATTACATTATACCGTGACGGGACCAGTATCTTGAGGTCTCGCCCCTACTAGATGTAAACAAACCCGATTTAAAAACTTGTGCCTATCAAGTCGTACGACTGACGGAAGAATAATTAAAGCCCTAGAAACAAAATATCTTCTAATTGAATTCAGACGCTCCGGTGCAACTTGGGCGCGATAAGAGAGACTGTACATAATTAAAAATCGATATCAAACCACCGGAAAACAAGATTTTATTTAACTCCTCCTAGTGCACTGTCAACGGAAAAATTATAAAAATATGAAAGTAATAAGAAGTGGACGACCGTTTCCTGTTCTCGCGCTTCTAAACTTCATTAAGAAGGAGCTGGGAGCCACGAAAATCTCCTTATCTGATCATATCTTTGTATCTTAAGATGAATGGAATATCCGTCCATCTACAGGCTTTACAGGCAAGTATTTGTAATTGTAAAACTCCCTATAAATTATAAGTAACGAGGTAATATTTCAACTGTTTTAGATGCATTTCCAAATAACAAACAATAAAGGTAAAATATAATAAAAATATAAAGAAAATAACCATTTCTGGCTAAATAATATCATAAATTATAAATACGTATAGCCTGTAATAGCAAAGTATATTTTTTACTGATTACATTCATATACGTTTTCCTGCGCTGTTGTAAATATTGGTTCTCAGGGAATTTTTATTACTTTTGTTTTAATATACTCCAGAGTAACGGTTCAGTGACATATACATATATAATATAATTTCCGTCAAAAGCTCTGTGTAATTTTGTTTCACAGAGATATTAAATTACATTTTTAAGCAATTTTTTTGTATAATAAACACTTGTCTCCCAGAGCCTTTGATATACTGATACCCAATATATTATGAATTTCGTCCCCATATTTTTCCATGCAGAATATTGTTAACCTCCTGGAGGATTTTGCTTATGAGGTGATTCATTTTTCAAGACCTGAATTTCAAGTCATGATTGATGAAATTCATGATGACTCCCCGTTCATTACTTCTAACTGTTGGATCTCGTCACGTCGATATTCTTGACCGATTGTTACCTCTTTAAAAGTTCGTAAGTTAAATTTGCTCTCTAGCTATTTACAACAATAAATTATAACGAGTAAATTTTACAACTGCTTCTCCCAAATCTTTTTGGCAATTCAATAAATTGTTTTTTACCGTTGTTTCACTTCCTGGAAACCACGATACAAATTGTTTTATTTCTCAGGGTCTTAAGACATGATTTATATGTTTGCCTAAATTTTAGTTTTATTCACTCATTATCACTTTTCAATTGCAACTGACTCTACGAGAGCCGTTGCTTTGGTGCAGGATGGTAGGTCACAATATTATGTGGCCAGAGCTTTGGGAATTTCAAGATACAAAGTTCGAAGAGCTGTAAAACGGTTTCGTGAGTTTGGTGTATTTACAAGAAGAAATAATTGTGGTCGAAAAAAATTTAATAGTGAGGGAGATAATCGCTTTATAACGCTAAATGTTTGGCGGGACAGAAGAATTACTTCTGTGCAAATGAAAAACCAATTAGAGAAGGTGGGGCAAGTTCAAGTAAGTGATAAAACAAGGAAACCTGCAACGGGTTCAGAATTATTAGGAAACCATCCGGATGAATGCCTTAGATATGCTAGGGAACGCGAATATTGGGGTAATGAAGAATGGAGCAATATCCTATTCACTGACGAGTCAAGGTTTTGTCTCATATCACGAGATGGACGTGAAAGAATTTACCATAGAACTGATTTTGCGTTTCTTCCAAAACCATTTTTCGCCTAGAGTAAGTTATGGAGGTGGTTCGGTAATGGTGAATGACCACCATATTAAATTGGTCAAGTTGGTATTGAAAAGATTTTCAAGATACGTATTCTGGAATCTGGAATTTGTCCGGAGTGCGGATCAGAGATCCGCTGCACTTAGCCCCATTGGGCCCCTTGTGCTTCCTCCGTGAGGGAAATATCTCCCTAGGCCATAGACCAGCCCAATGTTGTACAAAAGGTGATGATGTTGCCCATGGGGCATTTCCCTGAAATTGGCCATAGAAGGCCAACGTTCCCCCAATATGGATACTCTGGTCGATGACACGGCGGGACATTCGCAAAGTACATGCTCGATCGTTTCATCTTCTTGTTCACATCCTCTGCAGATGGGTGTGTTACTTTGTCTCATGTTATAGAGGTGTTTCCTTACCCGGCAGTGTCCGGTTAGGATTCCTGTAACAAATCGCAGTTTACCCCTGGACATTGCCAGTTCCTCGCCGTCTCTTCGCTGGGATATCTCAAGAGATTTCTGGCCAGCTGACAGCTACTTGTTTCATCCCATAACGTCTTAAATTTTTTGTGGGTGTTTTCCTTTATTAATTGGAGTTTCGCTGCAACTAGTAGTGTACTTGAAGGACCAGACCCAAGGATACTCAGGCTGGCTGCCTTCTTGGCCCGTTTGTCAGCTTCTATATTGCCGTTGCATTGTGAGTGTCTTTGACTCAGCACAGGCAGATGTTATTCATCTGACATGCTCTCACAAGTGCTTGGTGACATTCCCATGTTGATCCTTTAGTTATTTTATAATTTTTCAGGGCCAGTAGTGATTGTCTACTATCTGTGCAGATTCTTATTGTCTTGCCCGTTATTTCTCTGCGACCAATCTCTTGTGCGGCTATGGTTATACCAGTTCTGTTTGTACTATACTGGCATTTTTATCCATAGTCCAGCTGCATCGAAGTCGCAGATTCCTGGAATATATACCACAGCCTGCTCCATCCTTTTTCTTTGATCCGTCCGTGAAGACATAGTGTACACCTTCAACGCCGGCCTCGTCTGCACCAGTAGTATGTATGGCGTAAGGTTTGTCAAAGACAAGCCGAGGCGGAATACCATCTGCACATGCCTGTAAAAGGGGTATTTTTCTGACAGCCTCAGTCCGCAGGCGGCTTCTGGTTTGGCCACAGCTTGCGTTTGGTAGTATGCCAACGGATTTAAGGCGAGTCATGGTAGTCAGAGCCACTTCTTCTAGATGTAGGTCTAGCGGTGGAAGACACAGCATTATCTCCATTGCTCTCGTTGGTGTTGTTCGCATGGCTCCGGTTATTCTCAGACAGGCAACTCTTTGTACCTGGCATAGCTTGAGTTTTGCTGTTATTTGTTGACTCTTGGGCCACCAGACAACAGCTCCATAGGCCACATTGGTCTTATGATAGCAGTGTAAATCCACAGGACCACCCTGGGTTTCATTCCCCAGGTTTTCCCTATGGTCCTGCGACACTGCTCGTATGATATGTAGGCCTTATTTATTCTTCTTTCGAGGTGAAGATTCCAGTTTAATTTAGCATCTAAAGTTACCCCCAAGTATTTCACCTGTGGTGCAAAATTTAGTGCTGTGTTTAGGAGAACAGGTACTATCATTGGTTCCAGTTTTCTTTTCCTTGTAAAGAGTACCATTTCCGTCTTCCTGGGGTTGACGGATAGGGCATACTCCTCACACCAATTTTCAATTATTCTTAGGACCATCTGCATTCTCTGACAGAGGGCTCCTTCGAATTTTCCATTAAGCAGTATCGTTAAGTCATCTGCGTATGCAATTGTGTAGAATCCTTCCACGTTGAGGTGGTTTAGGAGGTTGTCAAGAACCAGATTCTATAGCAGTGGTGATAAAACACCTCCCTGCGGACAGCCTTTCGCAACCAGTCCTCTTATGACAGTGTCTCCTGCACTGATTTGTACTGCTCTTTTAGAGAGCATGTTGGATATCCAGCTGCTCACAATATGAGGAACGTTCCTATGTGATAGGGCCGCTGTAATTTTAGGAAAGGTGGTCTTGTCAAACGCACCTTCTATATCTATAAAGACACCGAGGGTGGATTCCTTATGATCGAGGGATTTCTCAATCCGACTTGCTACCACAAAGATACGTATTTATTATGAAACAAAAAAAAATAGAAAACAATAGGCGAAATAGAATAAGACGTTTGAATACAAATTAGAAGGAATTAATAGATTCAATAATTATAGCAGGTTTGATTAACAAAGTTTGATCTACTGTATGTGTTTGTATATAGGACATGAAGACATTTTACAGCAGTATGTCTTACCTCATGCACAGTTGGTGTGCAATAATTTTATATTAATGCAGGATAATATCCAACCACATACCGCGGCAATAGTGCAAAATTTCTTAGAAGCTACGGGTATCACTCCATTACAATGGCCTGCGAGAAGCCCCGATATGAACCCTATAGAACATTTATGGGATGAATTAGGGAAAAGGGTACGTTCTAGCGAGAGGTCTTTTTTTTAGAGGAAATTTGGTAATTATGCAAGGTTTCGGCAAAAGAGCTGTAATTTGGACAATTTTAGAGATAAATCAGTGAACAAAAATAAAATGCTGGTAAAAGAAGCGCCTTTCATAGAGTGTAACCATTACTTGATTAGCACACAGGGTGTTAAAAACTAAGAAAAAACATGGTTCGAGGTATTCCACTACCATCTAGGAGGCTAATTTTTTTTAAGACAATAAATACTTGTCATTAAAGTATTTACTTCAAGTAAAAGATTATGCTTCATAGAATACTTGAATCACAAACCGAAAGTTCATCGAATGCGACTTCGAGAGTACAGTAACTAATCCAAGTTTATCAGTCTGGTGTCTGGTGATCGGACAATGCAATACATTTTGACATTTAAGGCAATCAATCTTAATAAGGGCTGAAAGCCCACCACTAGCAATTATCAGCTCACACACGAAAAATATATGTTCAATAATTTCTTAGGAAACTAGAGTAACACGTTCAGTAAATAAATGGAGTTTATATATAAAATTGCATCAATGAGATACATACAAGTTTTGGGACAACTGAGTAACTAAAATCAGTAAATAATATTATCAAGAGGTAACTGGGTCAGAAATATCAGCAGGAATTAGGTCTCCTACGGCAGGATAACGTAGGTACTTTATGAATAATAAATTAACGTATATCTCAGAGCTATAAATGGAACGACCGATGCGAATGAAGTATCAATCACTTCCAAAAAGAAATATATAAAATTTGTGAAAGACTGCGGTTAACATTTCAACAAAGTGATATTCATGTTGTTAAACTTGAAAACAGAAAAAATAGAATGTACACAAGAGGCATATGGTTTTGAAGTAAGTAAATTATCATTATTTAGATGAATTATGCAAGGCGCTTTATTAATTAAAATTATTTAGTTGTCTTTAGTGATTTGAGAAGAACGCTAGCGCTTGTTCCCCTACTTCAAAAGTTGTTGATAGTAGGGAGTATGGGCTGCCACATAAATAAGCGAGTTTACTATGCCGTAGTTGATCAAACAATCCTATGTTTGAGCTGTACACACATTGTAAACTTTCTAAAATATGAACATGAAACTAAGGTAGGTATACAAATATTTCCCTAGTAATAAAAATATGAAGCTGATGTGGTGTTCGATGTTTCCAATGGGCTTCATTCTACTATTGTTTTTTTTTTGTTTCAATAATTATCGACACTGGTTAACACTTCGTGAAACAACTTGATAATGATATTTCCAGATGAGGAAAATGTTTTATTAGATGTTGAATTAGTTGCAAATTAATTTGTAACAGCTTCTTCAGGCGGTGAATATAAAAATACTAATTAATACTATTACAGTTCCTAAAACATAATTGGTAATCAGAGCTGTCATACATCATTTAAAAAAGATTTAACACCAAGATACTTTTCATTTGGACAAAAGTTTTAAATTAAAGATAGTTTTCAATTGGACCAAAGTTTTAAATAAACAATCAGAGATACGTCATACGATACGATATATCATTTGGACAAATGATTTAACTTGATACGACCACTAATTAAATTATTGAACTTGAATTTTATATTTGGGGATCCAACTTCGCGGAGGTCGCGACACAAGCCATTCGGCCGCCTAGAGCTTTTTCAAAATTAAGGATAATTTACTCTTACTAGATAGCTTTTTGTTTACACTTTTCCGGCACTGCGTATATTTTGTTTACAGATGAATTTTGATATTTTCTTATTATTCTATGATAAAAAAACATGTTTATGTGCTTCGTGTCTATCTGTAAATATTTCTTATAAAGCTAAATATTTGAAATCTACTAAAAATTACGTAGATTACGCATCAATCGAACGACGAACATTTTGTAAAATTTGTAATAACTCTCCTAATGAATATGTGGACCCAAAAGTTCATGGAGTTTATTGCAAACATTATCCTTAATTTATAATTTTAACTAAGGAACATTTAAATTCCACGGGACTTTAGACAGCCATTAATGGGCTGTTCTTATAAAATAGTTTGCCTTACGTGGGAGAGAGGAAGTTTTTAAGCTGTAGGTGGGATATATGATCTTTAAACTCGCCGCATTGATAAGATTCTTGAACTAACCATAGGATCAACCCTTTTGCCCTCCACCCCTTCCAATACCGCTGTCTATCTCGTGCCGCTAGACACTAGCAGCGTTTTTCAGATTTGCATTTATTTATATGTGACGTGGCCTTTGATAAGGCCATTTTATGTGTCCTGTATCTGCGTGAAATGCGGATACACGACAAGATTTCTTTTCACAAAACAAATATGAATAGCAAAGAACTTAAAAGCTAACAAATATATTTCAGGGTGAAAATTGGATATTTTTTCGAAGTTTCTAAATAACAATTAATACATGAGATCCAACAAATGATTTTAGTTTTGACTAAGCAAGCAATTTCTGTATTTAACTCACTCTTAAATGCTTCAGAATTCTATTGTATATATATATATATATATATATATATATATGTAATTCAATATTTTCTAGCATATAGCTAGGAAAAGTAGTTGTTTTAATAGATTCTACAAGATTTTATGCATTTTAAAGCTTAATATCTTCTGGATAACTGTATGCCTAATGCTTTCATATATAATATGTTCAAATATAACAAATGTAAATAGTAAAATAGGTTTCTGTTTTCTGTAAATTTCAGTTCTGTCAAAACTAATGTCACAAAATGTCACTGAAAGTATTGAAGTATTAATATTTTAAATTCAATTATAAAAAAATGTTCAATAAAACAAATCGTACATCACTCTGAAGATCGTCAAAGACGGTGAAAGAACTTGTACAACTTCTAAGTGGTTCGTTTCCGAATTTCCTACAAAAAGTTGCTACAAAAGAATTAAACTACTAAAAAAAAGGTACCTAGGTTCGTAAAATAAAGCTAGAATATTCAAAAGTTAACGAATTCGTAATAATCCAGCACAACAAAGATTAGACAAATATTAAGTACTTACCAGACAATTTTTTTTCCAAATTGAGGTCAACAAATAAATAAATAAGTAGCACTAATTTAATTAGATAAACAATAAAAGCTTTCGAAGCTACCATTTTAGTTAATAGAATTATCAGTTGTTGAAAATAATTAGTTTGAACACCCACAACATTTGGCGTATTGCGTTTTACAGATACCACAACTTTAAAGGATAATAATATATAATGGTAAATTAAATGCAATAAGGTACAACCTCATACAACCTCATAAGGGTCATACCTTAAATAATGCTGTAAATAGTATATTTTTGTGTTAAAAGAGTTTGAATTATTTGTTTCCTACGGTTGATAACATACGTTCAACAAACAAGTAAAATCAAAGTAATTTGACGTTTAATAGTAAAAATAATCATCTAAAATACATCTCAATCATATTAAATATCAAAGCGAAAACATATAATAATTTTAATTAAATAAAAATATATAATTTCCCTCTTACAGTACGTTTCATAACAATATATGAAAATAAATATTCTACTGCAGGTAGAATAACAAATAAGACAGAACTCTTTACACATCCCACAAGGCGACGTCTTTACACATCCCACTGCAGAAACTGTAAATTAAGTTTCGCGAAAATCTTGTACAACTAAGAGCAGCAAGATAATGAAATTTGAAAGTAAACAAATAAATAAAATTTGGCTGTTGGGGGGGAGGTGGGAAAATACAATTCGGCTCTAACGCAAATTGAAATTACTCCTTTAGAGAACATCTTATTTTAATAATACTGATCGCCATTTTATTGATCGCATAGTTGACATCTCTTAAAAACGTTGGATGTTAAGTTACGAGAAAATCTGGGGATATATTTCTTGACAAGCAACAATAATATTTTTCAAAATTCCGGTACATTTTTGTGTTAAGTACCACAATTTCGAACAATACATACTACTCGTCGAATCGACAGTCAACAGTTTTTAGCTTGGTAAACGTACCATATTTTCGTTTCGCGTAGCTCGTTGGCGTTATGTATATTACATACGTTCGTCAGAGATACATGTGTGCTTGCGTTTATACTATAGTACGTACGAAATATATTCATCACTGATTTAATTTAATTTATTATTTCACATATTTACTGATTTTAATTACTGATTGAAGTCCAGTATAACCAACAGGACTCATGACGACCATAAAATTAAAAATAGTTTAGTATTAGTTAGTCCAGTGTGGGTATTTGTGGAAATATAAAAATTTGAACCTGAGCCTTCGCGAATTGAGGCCCCTTATTAAAAACTACGAAGGGGATGGAAGTTAGCCATAGCTTTTTTATCATATTTCCTAGCTCATTTCCTTTAACTATTAAATACCCTTCTACAGTCCACTTTTATTCATTTCGAAGACTTGACTTTTACTGCCTTCAAGAAATAACGAACACTTTCAAACTTTGCGTTGGTCTTATCTAGTTTACGATAAACGAGCTTCTTTTATTTTGTACATTTTCCTGCATTCAACATCGTGTTTCGGGAGTACAGCAATGCTTTCAGTTATTTTCATTAAATTCAATTCTCGAGTATACAAAACTTCAGATTATACCAAAACTAAATAAATGATCCTGTTTACTAGTATATACGGTATTCTGAGTAATATTGCCCCATCAACATGTTCATAATATAATAATAATTAACAAAGGCGATAAGACCACATTTATACATCACGTTCCGCATCTAAAGGTTGTAAGTATGCTTGGAGGTAAGTCTCCTAAATTTGCATACATTTCATACCAAGATCAAAGACCTTCTTTTTTTATAACACATTTATTTTAAAAAATTCTGTATAAAAAGAGAAAATTTATAACGATATAGGCAATAAAGATGCATAAAGATGCAATAAAGATGCATAAGCCAGCCAACGATATAGGCAATAAAGATGCATAAAAACTAGAATCTATTAAAACAACTACTTTTCCTAGCTATATGCTAGAAAATATTGAATCATATATACAATAGAATTCTCAAGCATTTAAAGTGGGAGAGACACAGAACAATAATAAGTATAATTACTGAAATAATATAGAACAAATATAAATAGTAGAATAGATTATAAAATAAATAGAATAGAAGGTTTGTGTTTTCTGTAAATTTCAGTTCCGTCGAAACTAATGCCACATAATGTCACTGATAGTGCTGAAGCATTAATATTTTAAATTCAAGTATAAATGATCAATAAAACAAGTCGTACATCGCTCTGAAGATCATCAATGAAGATGAAAGAACTTGTACTAAGTGGTTCGTTTCCGTATATGTGTCCAGATATTCAACTGGTATGTCTTCCTTATTATTCATCTATTTGCTTATTTCTCTGTGTAATGAATTGCTACAAACCCAAGATTTCTTTTCACTTTTCTTTCAAAAAACACATATGAATAGCAAAGAACTTAAAGGCTCATAAATATATTCCAGGGTGAAATTATGTTATCTACCTATTTTAATCCCAGAATTATTCACTTTCTCTTTAAAATAATGAACTCTGCAATTGACTGCTTCTCCACCTCTCGAGGCAAGTTTTACTGAAGCGATATGGTAAAATTTTCGCTGGAGTACCTCCGGAGTGTCTTCGTCCCATAATAAAACCATTGCTTAATATTCTTCCAATTTTGATCCAATGAAGCATAGCTCGATTTCCTTTTATTGGCGCACATCTGCAAATTCCTTTGTTTCGCATTACGAGCTTCCCTATTAGACTTAAAGATAAACATCATTGCACTTTTTTTGCAATGGTGTTCCACATTGTCTTCACAGCTAGTTCTTTGTAACTTTAACCGTTTTCTTTCTTCATATTCCACGCCCAATCTTTCAGGATTAGGTTTAGTTGCTCTAAACTTGTAGTTTCCAAAAGCTCGTATTCCTTTGCCTTGCAGAATTCCGTAAACTGTTTCCAAATTGACGTACGGGTATTGTACGGTACACTTTTCTCAATCGCCAGATCAATATTAGTCATAGAATCACTTCCAAAGCGACTCATTTTCACTCCATAAGCTGACTAGCACTGTTTAAAAACAATATTACAAAATTTATTGTAAATAAGATCAGAAAAATTGTTTAGCGGCGTTTTCTGGTGTCCCAGGAGACCATAATAACTTGTTATCAAAGGTATTGTAATTTTTGGTCACAACAGCTGTCAAGATTGGCCGCGGGTAAACTAGAAAAAAACTGCTGACAGGTGCTGTCATACAATTTTTCATACGTTTGTGATTGATGGAAATTAAGACATGGGTCGTGCTTATTGGACTCATAAATAGTGGTAAAAAACAATCGTCAGACAAGTTCAGTCCTTACGCAATGGATTATAACTAAATCCTATTAAGCTATTATGGCAGCCTATTGAACAAATGAGGCTAGTTGTTAATCTCATTAAGGTTAGCTAACTCATGAGGAATAGTCAGGATATTACATAATTTCTTAAAACCTAGTTGAAATGCCTCAGTGCAGACCATTCGTTTTTTATTTTCCTAACCATGGATTGTCTATAATCGCGGCGTTCTTTAGAGTTAGACCAATCGTTAGCAGAAGTAGTTTGTTTACATTTTTTTAGGTTTCCTCCTAATCCTTTATAATTAATTTTAAATTAGATGTAACTAGTTACATTTGTTGTTCTCTTGCATCGAAATGAACACATGCTATTTTCAATTGTAACGTAAGACGATCCAAATAATAAATTGCTTGGAAATTTGTAGTGAATAAATCAATATTGTTTATTTACCGATCTGGAAATAAAATATTTATTAGCCTTGCGCCAGCTTTAAGAGCATTAGTTTACCTTCTTCAGTGTGTTTTCTAACAGAAAATGAGAAAGGTAATGGACAGCTCAAGATACAAGATAGAATACATAAAGCACTATCGGAAGCAGTATCAAATTTGGCAGCGGTTATAAGAGCATTTCAAGGTACCGGATATGTTAATTATTAATTTTCAAATGTATAATGATCTTGAAATGTGATAAGTATATGATACTAGCAATCTGATAGGTGTATTATAATTAATCAATAAACTGAAAGAATACAGGCGCAATCGATAACTCTAACACGCAAACTTAAATTTCTGTACTCCCGTAATAAGGAACGTTAATTTTCCTTCCTGTTTTCATCTAGGTAGGGGCAGTCAAGGGTAGGGGTAGCTGTATATTCTAGAGCAATGAAACATCTGGCCTAAGGGGGAGTTCAAAACAGACTTGCGTTAAGTTGTGAACTTGTTGATTGATTTTTTTAACTAAATAAATTTCTACTAAAACTACCTGAACTATATAACTTAGGAACTATAATTTTACATGTGATATCAAGAATCCTGGGCGAACAAATAAGAAATATTGTGAAGATTTGCGACGGGAAAAGATGTAAATAAAGCATGTGAATTATTACCTTAGACTCATTATGTTAATCGTTTAAAACCTTTGAGGTCACTAATACTCGCGAAGTAACAAATACTACACTTGTTGAACTATTGCTATGTGATTCGGCATCTCGTACTCGTCCAACTCCTGCAATCTCTTTCTGGATGCAAAACAGCTTATGAATATTAATATCAATGGGACAGCAAGTACTTCTCCTTCGAATTATCTGAGAATTTCTCTGGAACTCGGGTACTTTGTATTATCTGACCTTCTCTTGGTGATGAGGTTTTCTACCCATACACACTTGTGTATCATGAAAAATATTTAAACAATTACTAGCAATAGTTTGTCTTTACGGCTGGTTAATTTCTAAACTTAATTTACACTTTTCTTATTTTAAAACGCAAATTTTATAACAATTTATAAAATATCAAAAATTACGTGGCTACCCTTTGGTGCCTTAGCGTCGTCTTTTTAGTTGTTGTTCGTAGGCAAGGAATTCTGTTTATTTAAAACAATGCTCTGCTTCCTGGTTACTACCCCTACTTTGAACATAACACATCTCAGGCGGGGAAATTCATACATATTTTGTTATTTTCAAATTTTATTGTAAAAGATAAACCCGATACTGATATTTTTCTTCTATAAATTGATGAGACAACCAAGAAGATATTCCTCAAGGAACCAAGCTGTGCAGACCATCATTGCCTTAAGTCCTGAAAGTTAGACTGGAAGATATCTCCTCCTGTATTGATATATTCCAACCATTGTTGGCACATTCCAGTTCTCCTGGAACATCGATTTGGCAGGGCTATCTCTGCCAAAGATATCTCTGCACCCTAGGATTCTAGTCCACGTCGGCATTCCACGAGGGAATCTCCAGAATCTACCATGAAAGGTATATCTTGTGTCTTATTATTTTCCGCTGGAATTGCCAGGTCTTATGTAATTTTTCTACTTCCTTTTACCAAGGTTTAGCAGTCAATTTATGATAAATGTTAGACTTCTTAGCTTTGCGTATGAGTCAATAGTATATGTTTCAGAACTGTGACAGAATTTGGATATCTTTCAGTTAAATTCACTTTTTCTTCACTTTCAGGGCACCTATAGGCACCGGAAAACGTCCCGTTGCTTGAACCACGCTCAGTCTCTATTTCTATTCTATCTATTTCTCTCCAGTATATTATATGTCACCATTTTTGTATAAATCTGTATAACGGTAACAAGTTTTATTATAGTTAGCTCAATAAAGCATACAAAAACAATGTAGGGTAGTTATTATTATGTGCGTTACTGGCCTCAATTTACGTATTGATTTGATATGTTCTTATGGTAGTAACCCAGATAATAAAATATTCGGTAGAACAATGTTTTTTCACGTATATGGAACGTATTGTAAGGGCCAAATGATTCACATGTTAGGAAGAACCAAACGCAATATTACCGCAATTGAAAGTTAATAGCTGTACCTAATCGTCGATAAATAAGCATGAAGGTATATTTACTGTTTATAACATCGAAATATGAGAGAATGATACCCACAATTGCTGTAATGGGAGATCGGAAATTTGATTAATTTGAGTCTATTTGGAAACAGTGTTTTGTGAATTTTTGGAGTTTGGTGTGTTACAGTGCATTTCTTTAAACTGTGTTTCATAAGTGTTCTTTAAATATAGTAAAATGTTTAAACTGTGGTAAGATCCTCAGCCTAGCATCAGTCAAAATCAGGAGGATTTAAATGCAACGCCAGTTAAAAAAAGTAGGAAACAATTAGGAATACAGGCACAGCAAATTGCATTAAACGTATACAAAAATATAGTTGCCAGTGAAGGAGAGACTAGGGCTGTCGAAAAGACGTCACATTTGACAGAAGTACCGAAATCGACTATCTATAGAATACTTAAAAAAGGAGTTACTGAACGAAAAGTACGTTTTGACGCAGGAAACCAAAGGAAATTGACACATCACTTGTGAAGTTACTACGAGACACAATTTATGATAAATATAGGAAAAATTAAATTCCAACAGTCGATTCATTACTATTGGAATTGACTTCAAGCGGTCGGTTGCAAATTAGCAAACAAACGTTATGGCGATGGCTTAGAAAAATAGGATTTACATTTAAAATCATCAATAAAAAGCGACGATAATGGAAAGTCGTAGAATTGTTTTGTGGTAAAAGTCAGACAGAATAACATACTAAAAATTTTATGAAAGTGAAGTTAGCGAAGCACCCTCAGCCAAAATCAAAACTACTGTGTGAGTTATTTGCCGCTAATTAGTTGTGGAAAAATTAATTTTGCCGTGTTTTTGTTTTTTTGTTTTTTGGGGTGCTTCGCTAACTTCATATGAACTTAGCGAAGCACCCTCGAAGAAAACGGCTTTCACATCATAAATCGAAATTTGACTTGTACCATAATTTGCCGCTAATTAGTGTGTAAAAATTAATTTTGCCGTGTTTTTTTTTTGTTTTTTGGGGGTGCTTCGCTAACTTCATATCAACTTGGCGAAGCACCCTTGAAGAAAACGGCTATCAACATCATAAATTGAAATTTGACTTGGGCCATAATTTGCCGCTAATTAGCCTCTAATTAGTTGTGGAAAAATTAATTATGCCGTGTTCTTTTTTTTTGTTTTTTTGGGTGCTTCGCTAACCTCATATGAACTTGGGGAAGCGCCCTCGAAGGAAACGGCTTTCAACATCATAAATCGAAATTTGACTTGTGCCATAATTTGCCGCTAATTAGCCGCTGATTAGTCGTGAAAAAATTTAATTTGTTGTGTTTATTTTTTTTTCGTTTTTAGGGGTGCTCCGCTATCTTCATGTAAACTCAGCGAAGCACCATCGAAGAAAACTGCTTATCCGTACAGCAGGTCAAATGTGAATGAATTTCTAATATAAATACATATCAATAGGACCGTTGTGCGTAACGATATTCGATAGTATATTATAAGCATGCAGGAGATGCATGACATAACGTGTCATCCATCGTAGAAGGTCAAACCAATTTTATTGCTAACAAAGGTCCTCTTGCTCCAAAATTCTTTTAATTTTTTTTTATAAAACGTATCTCTATAGTTTAATTTTATTTCTTGGTATAATTCTAGTACTAATATTGCGAAAAATAACATGTACAAACAACAATATGAAGTTCTGACAGCCAAAACTTCAATGCCATTATTTGAACAGGATAAATTGCAATATCAATTATTATTTTATTATTTCCAAAAATCGAGGGTACTTAGAATATAATAAATTTATTTGGCCAATAATATACAAATATTGTTATTTTTGGAGTCGGTGTCCTGTCTTCCGGGCTATAACGAACCTCTTCGGAAGAATATACTATGTCTGTTTATTATTTTTAATCATATATTGCCAGAAATAAACAGCTCGCCCACTACCAGCTTGAATATCACTAGACAAATAAGCATACATTCACAATTAAACGTGCAATTAAACGTAAAATAAACAAACAAATAAAATTTTTTAAAATAATCATAACAAGTTATGGAACATAATCTATTAGGTACCGGAAAGGGGTATACATTTCTTTAAGAACGTGGATCGATGATAACAAACTGCACGTCTATATTAATAGCATGATTGATTAAACTGTGGCCATTAAGATGTTATACGGTAAGACAAGACAGGAAATAAACAATTTCCAAACGGGATATGATAAGTATATAAGTCTAATTTTATAAATCGCTCCTCCACGTAAAATCGATATTATCAATATTTACAATCTGGGTAAGTAGCTATATATTCTTTGGATGCAGTGGTCCATTGGCCCAGTGTTTACACACTGTAATCGTAGATACACAATAATAGCCCATAAATATAAGGTCCATGGAAATCCATCAAGAAATAACGAGAATACAGCATGTTTACAAATTTTATCCAAAATAACTCTAAACATGGACATGGACATCTGATCAGGATGAAACTAGTGGTATATAACATAGTACTATTTATAATATCGAAATATGAGACATAAAAAATTTTCAAAGGATACCCACAATTGCCGCAATGAGAGATCGGGGCAATATAACTTCTTGTTAAAGTGTGTTTAATTAAACTGTGTTTCATAAGTGTTCTTTAAATATAGTAAAATGGTTAGACCGTGGGAAGATCCTCAGCCTAGCACCAATCAAAATCAGGAGGATTTAAATGCTCCAATGCAGGAAAACCAAAGGAAATTGACACATCGCATGTGAAGTTACTACGAGATAAAATTTATGATAAATATAGGAAAATGAAATTCCAACCGACGGTTCATTACTATTGGAATTGACTTCGAGAGTGCGGGTCCAATTTAGCAAACAAACGTTATGGCGATTGCTTAGAAAAATAGGATTTATATTTAAAATCATTGAAAGGGCGACGATAATGGAAAGTCATAAAATTGTTTTGTGGCGCTTGGAATATTTGGAAAGCATAACCAAATTTAGAAAAGAACAACGCCCGATTTATTACTTGGACGAAACTTGGTACGACACACATGATACAGTCAAAAGAAGCTGGACAGATGACTCCGCCAGATGCAAAATAGAGGAAAATAGAGGAAAACGATTATTAATTCTACATTGTGGTACTAATAATGGATGGGTTCCCAATTGCCTAAATCTCAGTGAAATAAAATTGGACGATAATAAAATTGAATTGCGACATTTTTCAGGAGAATAAATTATTTACTTTCCAACCTATTAGTGTTTATATTTGTTTATTTTCATAGCTACATTTGTGTACAGTGTCTTGTTTTATTTTTACTTTAAAAGATTTTTTTTTTCAAGTTGTTACTTATTCGAATTTATTATAAATAATTTTATATATTTGTTATTTTTATATTATTTATTATTTGTTACTTAAAAGAAATATTAATTATTTTTATAATCCCATGGATCCTTTCAACCCACATATTTATAAGCAAAGTATATAAATTAATGTTATTTATTTTACTTAATTGAAGAATACCTAAACCAAAACGTTACTTAAACGTAAATTAGGATGCTGGACGAACTCACCTTACCAGGATACCTACTTGCCCAAACTTACAGATAAGCGTATTTTAAGTATACTCTGAGCCATACCTTTCTTTAACGTAATTTCTTTTGTGTTGGTTCTGAGTACTAGACTACATTTAATTTTCACATTACATCACCGTAATATATATCTGAGTACTTTCGTTAGCATGTTTTTATATATACTTATATATACAGTATAGTTGAGAATCATCTGACTTGATTGTGTAAAGGTCAGGGGCATCCACGGGTGATTAGTAGCTTCGATACCTATCGTACAAACCTACTAATTCATTTATTTTTTTATTAAGCTGAGATAGCATGGGCAAACACATTGTCAACTTTAAACGCTGTTGAACTATACTCAGGAGGGTAATTATATTATATTACAGATACATCAACAGAATATTTACTGTCTGTTGTTTACCATCCTTTAAATTAACTACTTTGTTGTAAATATTACTTGCTTGTTTTATCAAACCTATTTAGGTAGATATACTTTATATAATATGCGTTATTATATTTAATTTCTATTTTCATGTCGTTAATGTGGTATGTTTGTATTGTTTGATATCATACATACCCGTCAGAAACATATCTTTAAATCAAATGCTGTAGTAATGACTATTGACTGTTTTTTCGTATTTTGTCTCATTGCATATTATATAATAAATATTTCACTACAATATACCAGTATTTCCATAAACATAAATGATTCGTATCGTTAAAACGATACAATCATACATCTCTCAAAGTCAATTCTTAGTAGCAGTCAACGAGTGATGCTCACAACCCCGAACGATGAACTCAGGCATCCCACAAGGTCCATCCCTAGACCCCACCCTCTTTAACCTCGACACTAACGACATACCCCGACTAACAGACCAACACACGACTGTAGCCCTATACGCAGACGACAATTTTATTACATTATAAAATTGGTTTATCAATTATTGTAATTCAATAAAAGAGCTTTAAGCTCTATCAAATAGTTGCAAGCTTTCAAAGGGCCTAAACCATTCGATTCAATTTCAATTATAATTAATAACTAGTTGAACCTACAAAACTAGGACCCCGCTTACATTACAATTCATTACATGCTTATAGGGAATTGTGAATTTGGACTCAGTAACTACTTTTAGGTTAAATTGGTAACTTGTACGCTGAAACCAAAAAGAAAATAGGACTTAAACCCTTTCAGTGGGGCCTTTGACCTATATATACATCATCTATCTATGCAGTGATCGTATAATCTATGGCTTTCACTTGCAAATAATTTCGCTTTGATATCTATCACACCCTGATGTAGGTAACGACATAGGCAATTCTGCGTTCTCCCATTTTTATACAGCAGGATTTCTCTTGAGCATTCAATAATTCATCTTCCTTATCTGTACCTACGCTGTCGCAGATCATTCCCCGATCAAAGTAATTAGACAACAGCTTGTATGCAAGAATATTTCACTCGAAAAAGAGATTAAACATTTACATTTAATTTCTATGCATACCATTGCATATCCATACCATTGGAAAAGGAAGAGAATAAAACAAAAATGAAATGAAAAATAATTTACGGGTGATCTGAGGTCGGGAAGTGGAGGGGATGAGTTTTTAAGGGTAAAAAACGGTTTATCTCGATTTCTGGCAAAACTACAAGTCCTATGGAAAAAAGTTAAATAACAAAATTGTAGGTAATAAAAAGATCTACAACTTTCGTATTTACACTTTTTTCTCGTAACCTCAAAATTTATGTAAAAGATTCACTTAACCGAGTTTTTAACTCGATTAAACTAATTTTTGGTGATACTATAATAATCTCAACTGAAAATTCTAAGATGTATAACATTAAAAAATATGTTCAACCTCAATTTCCCCCATAGCCTAAGCCTGGTACGCCACTGCTATTAATAATATTCCATATTCAACAAGCGAAGTGGATAGGTCGCTTTCCTTGTTTTGTAGAAAATGTTAGTTCTAAGTTCATTATTAATATATTTATTTAGTACGACATAGTAATTTGTCTATCGAAGTGTAAATGCGTCTGCATCCCCACTAAAAATGTAACTGATTAAATTTCAAATTAGTTTCGGTGAATAGAAAAGCTTAACATGTGTGTCATATTTCTCTGCTCTATTAATTTAAAAGGGTTTGTTCTTCGACCGTAAGGAATTAGATCAAAACTGCTGTCTAGAATAAACATATTATTTAGCAAGCGACCGTCCCCTTGCAACGGGACACTAACCTAATAACATTTCTCATTTCTACTTGATTAGTTGAAAAAAAGCGAAATCCAATCAAATGAACATCAAATGCCAAACCACGGCTAGCAATAAGTTTAAAGATAAATGAGATATCTATTAATAAAAGCAACAGTAGCGGCTTGTGAAGTAGTGCCAGGGAGCCATGGCACCACCTTATTTATTCGTAAAAATACATAAATATTAACTGTATCTTTCATTTAAACATATTTTCTAGCTAGTGCATTTCGCCCCATTCTTCAAGAGTTTATAGAAAGTCTGGCAATAGCGCACTGCCCCGTCGACGCGACGCACGCTCTAAAAAATAGGTATGTAAAAATTGAAAAACGATTAGCCGCGGGTCCCGATCCCGGTTTCTTGTTTAAGATGCGCACGCAAGTTCGTTGGGCTGATTATGGACTGGCACAGATGAAATGAAATAGATGTTCCACAATCGTGTGTGAGCGACAGAGATAAACGTAGTCCATAAAATTTTACACGGGATAAATTGTAAAAGGAAAGAATATTCTGTGCCGGGCTCAGTTTCTTGACATCGTCGGTTTTTGTTGTATCTCGCTTCCCTGTGACGTCATACATCACGTGTAGTGTGTTTTTCTAGGACAATTTTTATTTTTGAATGAACGGATTTGTTTTGTTGTAGTTAACTTTTATTGGATATTGGATTAGTGTGTCTGTGTGTGATAAATAGTAAGCTTATATTCGTGTTTAGTTTTTAGTAGGTATTTAATAAATTAATCATGAATAAGATCGGCGATTTAAAAACTTTTAGTAACTTTTCACTGGAAGGAAAAGTTAAAGTTAAATAGTTAGGACGACCAACGCTTGATTTAAATATTATAAAACAAAGTGGCAGTGGACAAAAATGAGGTGATGAAACTTGGTCGGCAAATGGCACGAACGATCTTGTTCATATATGGGACAAAATGAAAACCCACGAAAAATATAAAGTTCACATGAACAACGTGTTCAGTTTTTCCATTCTTGAGTGCATGTTAGAAATTTATCATGAGGAAGTTAAGAAAGAAATAGAAAATTCCCCTTTTGTTGCAGTCATTGCCGATGAAACGACGGACGTAAGGTTTCATCAGAGAATATTTTTGGGGTTTTATCAGGGTGAAAGATAAAACAGCCCATAGGCTAAAACATGCTATTTAAAATGAAATTAACTTCCTTGTTTTAAAAACTCCCCAAAAATTAATAGCTCAAACGTATGATGGCGCAAATGTTATGAGCGGCGTGAACAGAGGCGTTCAAGCTCAAATTAAAACAAAATATCCCAATGCTCATTTTATTCATTGTTATGCCCATAAACTAAACCTCGTTATGCAGAAATCGGCATCACAAAATGCAAAAGTACGCGTTTTTCAATAATCTGTCGACCATACCGTTTTTTTCCAACTCACCTCATCGTTGTGATGTTTTACAAGAGATATTAAATAAAAGATTACCAAGGGCGATGATAAATAGATGGAATTATAATATTCGCACAGTTAATTTTGTGCACGAAAATCTTGAAAAGCTTGTAGAAGTATTCGAAAAAATTGAAACCAGATGTGAGAAAAGTGTTACCTCAAATGAAGCATCCGGTCTTAGAAGGGCATTGGAAGATACAGAATTTATATTTTGGTTAAAATTCTTCCATAAATTTCTTTAAAATTTTTAAACGATGTATGTTCATTTTATCCGATGTTGAGCAAATCAAGATTAAGAACTGAATTGGAGGCAATTTACTCGAGAGAAGATTTAAAAGAAATTGTTGGAGCAAAGAATCTTCATTTATTTATTACGGAGAAATAACCTTGTGAAACATTTATCGAAACATCGAAAATATTAAAAATTATCGTGGCAACTCCAATGACAACAGCCGAAGCAGAACGCACTTTTTCGACGTTTAAACACATAAAAACATTTTTGCGATATACCATGCTTAATGACAGACTAAATGCTTTAGCTATGATGTCCATAAATCGAAATTTAGTGCACGAAATAAACAATATTGATGATAAAGTGATGGAAAAATTCATTTCCATGAAGGACTTACTTTAAAAAATGACTTACCTATCCATTTTGTGGAGTTTAATCTGTGTAAATATTATGTTGTTCTTGTTTTCCTACTTATAAACAGTGTAACAGTCAGTGACTACCTACTTAGTGAAGTGATTTTTTTGACATTATATTTTTGTTTAAAACGAGCGTTTTTTTGTTTTGAAATTTTACAATAAATTGGCAAATATCCTCTAGGAAACACCCATTTTAACGAGTTATTTTCTACAGGGTTAATTTTCTACTTTTTATCTAAGGCGTTTTCGTCTGCGGCCTATTTTTTTATCGCTGGCCTAACCCATCCCCCTTGTGCCCCCTCTAAACTCAAACCCCACAACATGTCACTCTTGGTATATTCAGTAGTTCCCAAAAAATGTTAAGAGTGGAACAGTTACCACCAATATCACAATATATAGAAATGCTAATTCGACAAGACTACAAGCAATCTTCTATAATCTGTATAGATAAGTATTACGAATTTAAAGATATTAACTTTTTGTACGATTGCCATTATAAATAATAATATTTCTAGATATATATTGTGCCATTTATGACTGGGAAAATCGTGTGAACGTTTATATTTTGTTATATACACGTACTAATCTAACAATAAGACTGCGAACGAACGAGAAAACGAACCTGTAGATATATGTTGCTTACATTATTTTTAAACAGCAAATGAAAATACATATTTTGCAGAGAGATAGATTCACATGCATCGGAAAGATCTAAACACAAACATTTTGCCCACAATACAACAAACTGACCAAAAAGTCATTCTCAGTACACAAAACACCAATACGAACCTATGAACCAAAACTCTTTTACATGTTGCACCTTGCACATGCGGTATAAAAAGTCATAGAATCCGTCTAGTCATTTTATCGCGCCGGTTAAACGAACTGTCCTGTGCTATCGGCACCCGAGGTTTTAAGGTAAGGGACACTTTGTCAGGATTCCCGAACACGTGCTGTGCCTGAGATGTATGGGAAATGTGGAGTAAAACACGCATAGGCCGGCGTGCGCGCCGCCAGTTCGCCCCCACCTAAATAAAGTCGCGAGAGAAAATTGAACTCCACGTGTTTTTCAGTTTGGAACAAGGCGATAGGACTGTCTCTCGGAACTATTTTTAATTGGGGTTGTTCACAATGAAAACACGTCTCTCTTCGTGCAAAGACCTTTTCAAGGGTACCTATTCCAAGAAACTAGAAAGGGAAAATTAAACTTGTTTGTCTCGGTTGTTTGTTTTGTTTTTTGCGGTTCATGTAGACTTTAGTTTATGGTCGATTCACTTCAGATGCACTTTTTCATGTTACTGAAATAGCCAATTCGGATAGTAATAGTCGGAGATAATAGATAATAGTCGGAGCATACATCACTAACTACTTTCAAGATTTCACTAATGAGATTTCGAATATATCTAGATTTAACACTATAAATCTTTAATTTTTTAAATTTCTGTCAGAAATTGGAAATAGGAAAAAAAATTTAAACGTGATACTTTTTCTAAAAATTTTGCAAACCTAGCCTCAACAACATTATCAAAATTATGCATTAAACTCATTTATAATATAAAACAAATATTCTGAAAAATCATTTTCCATCAAATTAAAAGTTTTTCTAATTTTTTCTGTTTTATTTATCATATCCCAAAGTGCTTTCTGTTATTTAATGTGAGAATTTTATAATTATTTGCTCTTTTCATAGCTTACTTTAATTCATTTTTATATTGTTTAGATGTATTGTAGATCTTTTTATACTTGAATATCATATTAATTTTTTGTCGACCTAGCATTACCGCGTGGGCCAAAAACTGCTGCACTTTTTACGTTTGTAACGTAAAGCAATGACACAAAGCTTGTTGAAATCGGTTAATGAACAAAAAAGTTATTGGCCAATGAAAAATCTGCAATTTAAGTACAGTGCCGTTCAATTGAAAGTAAACGATTTTTTTAATTAATGTGAAACAGGCTTTCAGGTAATCAAAACTTGATTGTCAATTTTATTTGTCAGTTTACTAATAATTATTCTATATTTTGAAGTTTTCCTTATAATAATAATTATTATTATTATGCCGCGCTTAACTGAACCGCAAAAAAATGAGAGCTGTGACGGATGGTCAATGCAAGCAGTTGCAGATACTTTGAATGTGAGTAAAGGTTGCATTTACAAAATTAAGCAAAAATGGAATGCAGAAGGTACTGTTGAGTACGTCCATAGAGGGGGCCGTCAGAAATTCAGTACTACGGAGGAAGACGAACTCGTCCTTGACCACCTCCGACAGAATCCTTTTGATACAGCAGTGACTGCCTGCTTCGTAACAAATTTTCCTGCTTCGGTGGAAACCGCAAGACGACGTATCAGAGCATCTGAGCTGAAGAATTTTTCGGCTGCAAATAAAGTTGCTTTGTTGCCACGGCATAAGGAGCAGAGGTTAAAGTTTGCCAATCAATTTATCGATGTGCCACAGGACTTTTAGGACAACACAATTTTTTCAGACGAAAAAGTTTTTCAATCCTGCTATGATGGCTCTGTGCGTGTATACCGCCCAAGAAATTGCCCATATGGAGAGCGCTATATAAATCCTACAGCTCGTAGTGGTCGCTTCTCTATCATCGTGTGGGCATGGATATGTTGCCAAGGAGCAGGTGTTACTTGGAGAATCAGAGAGCGTCTTACTGGTTAAAGCTACGCTCGCATTTTGAAATATGTTATGTAACCTTCCGTTTCCATTTTATATCCCGAGAACTTCACTTTGCAGCAGGAAAATATTTGTATTTCCTCTTTCCTTTTTCCATATTTCAATTAAATTTATATTTCAGGATAATTCCTCTATTCACAAATCACGAGTTGTTACTGAATGGCTGAATACAAACCATATTAACACTGCCTTGGTCCTCTAAGTCGCGGATTTTAATCCGATAGAAAATGTATGGGCACCAATGGAAAAAGACATATATAGCAGAAATTTCCGACCAGCGAACGTAGAAGAACTGTGGTTGGCGATTGCAAATGCCTGGGAAAATATTGGCGAGGATTACACCAGGACACTAATATTGTCTATGAGAAATAGGCTTCAAAAAGTTATAAACGCGAATGGTGCTTGGACTAAATATTAATTCATAGTAATTTTCTTAAGTTCTCAGTTAGTTTGTTAATTTAATGGATTTTTTACAAGAGACGTCCTTTTCATATAGATTTTCCTTAATAAATACTGTATATAAAATGCTGTCACCCTATAACTGGCAGATACTTCAACCTAAAATAATTTTGAATGTGATCTGTTTACAAAAGCCTGATTCACAATGGGATAATTTCCAAAATTTCTCATAAGAGTCGTTTACTTTCAATCGAACGGCACTGTACCACAAGAAACTAAAAAAGAAAAATAAAAAACTTGTTTGTCTCGGTTAATTGTTTTGTTTTTTTGCGGTTCATGTAGATTTTAGTGTATGGTCAGACGGCATAAGTACTGAAGATATTAAAACCGAATTGGAACAACGCTACCAGTTGAGGATAACAAAGCGGTAACTGAGCGGTACAAAATACAACAGTTATATGGTAGTAACCGACAATACTATAACTCTGAAACTCGATTGCTACCTTGAATTTTGAAAAATTGGCAATTTTTCGTTCCATAGTCCATTCTATTCCGTTGGTGAGCAATGAGATCAAGCTGATTGAAATCGGTTACTGAACAAAAAAGTTAAGGGCAAACGTAAAAAGTGCAATTTTTTCGGCCCACCCGGTACAGTGTGCAATGTATTTTTAATTCTTCTAAGGCAGGATCAAACATAATCTTTATTTTTTAATGTTTTTCGTTAAAGCATTGGTTATTCAACTGAGATACTATCTGAGTCAGAAAATTTCCAGATTCATCAGGATTCTTTATGTTATAAAATAGTAACCAATTTACATTATTCAATAATTGCTCAATAAATTCTTCTTTTCCTTTTTCTGTTCATATTTAATTTTGGAATTCCTTTAATTGGAATTAAAATTCCTTTGTTATCAGACATTTGTTGCATGATCGCAAACGTTGATTGTTATTTGTTAAATGTGTAATCTCTATTAGGTACCTAGTAATATTTCTTAAGTTTTACACTGTTCCCATCCTTAGTAACATAGATATATCCAGGAATATCCAGCAGAATTCGCTTTTGTTTCTCTCCACTGGCACGTACGTACAATATAATATCTACTTGGAAAAACCTGCCACATGTCTTAGTTTACAAGACAAAATAGCATTAGTATTTTTTTTAATAATACTGTTATATCGGTGCTACATCCTTATGTATCGAATATTACACTGCTTGGTCTACAATACGAAATTTTATAAAGCTTTTTCGGTAAATCATGATTAACTGTCATATCCGTAAATTGTACGTTCCTTTTATGACAGTATATGTATCATAATTTGACCGATAATAGAAAGGACCATAATTAAATAAATTTCATAAAATGTTAACATTAAACTTGTTGGTGTAATACTGTAACCGCTCTTCATTAAGTGTTTTCTAAATTAACTTCATCAAGTCGAGTACGATGCTTATTTTTATTAATTTTCATGATCGAAAATGATCATCTGCTATGTCAACATTCCAGTTTAGATGGACCAATAAAAAAATAAAATAAAAAAATGAAAAAGCTAATTAATATGTATCTCAACATGAATAATAATTATATTTTTTAAACCCATAAACTGTTCATATTAATTTATATATATATATATATATATATATATATATATATATATATATATATATATATATATATATATATATATATTGGCACGTGAATTGATAATTATTCATACGTAACGCCATACAAATACAACGGTTTCAGATTTTATCGATTATTTTTGTTTCATGGCGCATAATCCGTATTACGTAGTAGCTATAAAATAGCAATTGATTTTCTTCTAGCGCCACAGCCAAAGTCCGGCAACTTTATCTAATCCTACAAGACGCCGCCAGTATAGCAGTTTCCACTTCCCCAAACTCAACGACCTCTACATTCTGCATTCCTTCACAGAGTACATTAATATTAATTTTCCCAAAAAGTGTGTACATTTCGCTGGAATACATTTTGAATTCTGCTTGGTTGTCATTTTGCGATGTTTTCAGTGCCCTATGAACTTTAGTGCCTTTCATCCGGAATGATGTTTGGCGATATATATTATGTAAATATGAATGGTCTAGCTTTAATAACTAAATAAATTTAATTGGTCACATATAATTTAACAGTTTCGATAACCAGAGTAGATGTACTTAGGAGTTTCAAATGTGCTGATTCGTATATTTCGCGCTTCCATTTTCCCGGTGATGATTATTCACAACGTTTCAATTCCTACATATCTCCAATAGTCAAATGATAAATAATAAAATGATAAAGATAACTCTAACATATGGAAACTTTGCGCCCATGAGTTGTTTCCATGGATTAAGTATCTCCGCCACCCTTGGGTGTATCACGGTTTCATTCATGCTTATACCAGTGTCTTCGTGTTGGAGGATCTTGGCATATGCCAAAAATATGATCCGTTTTGTTTCCCCTATCTGCGTTTTCTATACTCAGATAATCTTCTGCCTAATGCCTTGTTGTCTTTCCACTCTAAGACTCACATGATATACATGATACCATTTCGTTGTTCGTTTAGATGGTGTTCCTCACCAGAAGTCTGTAAATATATTTACAGACTTCTTATATCGTATTTACGACCAATTTTCTTGATGTTTGTGATTGTGATTTTCGTGATATATTTAACGATTGATAAGTAACAGCAATTGTCTTAAGATGACATAACACCTCATTTAGGAACTACCGTTGTATTTATATGTACAGAGTTTTCACTTTGCCACTTATCTACAGGATTTATATTAAGAGATAGATAAGAAATGACAAATATAAAAGCTTTAGGACTTTTTGTCAGCAAAAAAATCCTTCGAATATTGCATTTGTCATTTTTAAATAAACTGTACTGTAGATGTGTCAACATGTGAGGGAAGGCCCTGTATTTCGATGCGTGACATATCGAGTACTTAACTCCCCTGCCACTCGGATCAGCGTCCCCACAAACCGTGTTTTATCGACGCGACAGCCTGTCAAGAGACAAGGAAGTAGAGTAAAGGTCGAACGCCCTTTACTCTTCTGGCTTGTCAAATGCAAGAAGTAATTGGAATTGTAATCAATTGCAATTTATCTATATCGCGTTTGCAAAGAAAGTATCTCTCAGAGCGAAACCCAGCATCAGATGCGACTGAACTCATAAATTAACTAGATGCCGTGTGCCTCTGGTCAATAAAGATCTCGGGTAGGTAGGATCTGGCCATAAATTACGCCCAAAATCTATCTCTCTCTAGGCCGATAGTCGCTTCACGTTTATACCAGTTCAATTTACGTCGCTCATTACTGACACAGCCCAGTTAGCTATTTTTATACGAGGCGTCGCGTCGATGAAGAATTTGCAGTGACATAGGAATTACTGGCTTTACGGCCGCTACAAGGTGCCACTACTGGTAAATATACTTTTACAGACGTGCAAAGTACTTTTGAGCAATGTAGTTTGCAATGGTGTAAATTAGTTGGAGTGGGCACAGATGGTGCGCCTTCAATGGTCCACGAAAAGGTTTCATCGGAATTCTGAAGGAAAGAGCAACCGATATGAATGTGCAAGAATGTGATTTAATAATTCTGCATTGCATTCACCAACAAAACTGGTGCTCTAAGTCCATTCGACTGAAGATGTTATGGATGTGGTAGTAAATACCATTAATTTCATTAGGTCCCGCGGTCTTAACCATCGCCAGTTTAAAACATTTTTGGTTGAACTCTCTACAGAACACGATGATGTGACATATTATTGCGAAGTAAGGTGGTTAAGCAAAGGTAAAATGCTAAAAAGGTTTTTTGACCTTAGAAAAGAATTAGCTGATTTTATTGAACTGAAAGAGAAAACATTGGCGCAAATTTGTGCTTCTTGTCTTTGTGACTTAGCATTCCTGGTAGACATCACAGAGCACTTAAACTACCTGAACTTGAAGCTTCAAAGACAAGGGCAATTGGTAAATCAGCTATTCAGTCATCTTAACGCTTTTCAAAACAAACTTCTCTTGTGGGAAACACAAATTAGAAGTAAAAACTGTTTTCATTTTTTAACCAGTCACGAAAAGTTTTTCAGTTTTTAAGCAGTCATTATCCAGTCACGAAAACATTGAACACGGTCGCTATGCTGATGAACTGGAACTAATGTCAGAGAGATTCACTGATCGATTTTCCGATTTTAAGAATATGGATAGCACTTTCGATATTGTTGCAAATCTTTGAAAGAGTAATGTGGAAGATTCTCCGCTTCACCTACAAATGGAGTTGATCGAGTTCAAGAAGACTTGACAAAAAATTTCCACTTACTTATCATCTCGCATCGAAAAAATTTCCGGAATTTTTTCAGATTGCCATGGTAACTAGTCAAAATAGAGGCATCTTATTGGTTTTAAAGTAGAGATGTATAATGTTCCAGCGAATCAATTTTCGGACAGTAATGACGTAAAGGGTAAATGAGCAAATAGGTCTACGTAAGTCAAATATATCACGTAAATATTTCATTTATATTCACGCAATGTTTGTTGATAATGTATACATGATTTATCTCTCATTTTCATCATTGATTTTAACTCCGAAACATGGAGGATGCAAAAATGAATTTGGGGTCAGATATTAATTATAATGTGTAACTAAATGATGATAAAATATTTCAAAACTATGCGAGAATATTCTGTGAAATATGTATTTCATAGAATTGTTTCATTGGACGCTCAAAAAGCGATTGCTATGGCAAAATATATTTCTTTCAAATGTATTTTAATTCAAATATATTATAGCCAGTCACTGAAGACAAAAGAAGGTATGAACGGTACTTGTTGATATATCTTATCTAGAAGATGTTTATTTTTAAAGAAATTTAATTTATAATTTCTCAATGATGTTCTTGCATGAACTTCTGCAATTAATATCTCCGATAGATCTTCCAAAGGCATCATGTCACTTTCGTAAATGATCGACGCTAACTAATCAACGTTGAAAACAAATATATTTGTTTCAAACGCTGACGTTTGTCTGAAAGTCGCGACGGTCGACGCAACGCGAAACCCGACGCTCTCACGCTGCAACGACCTTAAGAAAAAATAAAGACAAAACTATGAGAGAATTTTCTGTGAAATATGTATTTGATAGAATTTTTTCATTGGACGCTCAAAAAGCGATTGCTTATATGTTAGGGCAAAATATATTTCATTCAAATATATTTTCATTCAACTATATTTTCAAAATTAGTAGTTGGAAAAAGTGGTTGTAGACTGGGGATATTATTTACAAAAAGCACTCGGCAATACTCGGCATGTCTTTCAGTTTTCACCACTTTTGCAATTTTTTTAATCACAAGAATAGAGTATCTATCGCGGTGTAAACCTTGAAAATTTCGAAAAATTAGTTAGGCAAACGTTATGGTTGTCTATTTAATCCCGTGTGGTCCGGACTTTTAAATTATTTGAAAATATATTTTTCGATGACACTGCTGTCGCGGTAGACGAACGTGGAATTGTGTAGGCGCAAAGGAAAATCATTTCTGGACGACTTTGTTAGGGCTTTGATAGGCTCTGATAGGGACTCTTAGACAGACTCTGATAGGGACTTTTACAGTTTTGATGGTAAAATCATTCCAAGGGGTGGAACATAATCATGGAATAGTAGAACCAAGGCAGACGACTTACTGACGTTTCTATATTATACGGTTAATATGGAATATTAACTATAACATGTACAATGGAATGTTCGTAAAATATTTCACGTCACCCCCATCCAAGGGGTTGAAAAGAAGCATCCTGAAAGAAACTTCTTCCGATATTTGAAGTACCAAATATTTTTCTTTTATCATTTTGATAATTTAAAAACGTATATATAAATGGATATCTGAATGATCTACACTATATATAGCAAGGTATATAAAACTTTCTTTACATTTTCCAAGGGGGAAAATATTTCTACGCGTACGCTACTGTACAGGGCTACATTTGCCACTTACGATATCACACTAATACGAACAAATAGGGCACAGCCGTATTGAATTGAAACTAAATATGGATGGATACTCATTTTTAGTGCTTCAGCAGTAGAGCCATACAAGTTGTCAACGAACGCTTTCTAAACTGAATATAAAATGAACTCATGAAGGTTTTCTGTAATAGAACATTTACTATTCCTTTTATATTCTTCATTCACCGTACATGATGGCCGTGTATACAATATACAATAGAATTTCTTAAAAGTATACGTAAAGCGAGACATAAAGACATACATAACAGACTTGATGAGCATAAACATCAAATCTTTAGAAACTTCCTAAGCAGGGTTTATAAACTTCATTTGATAAAGTCGTTATATACTCATACTCGTGGTATAAGTACATGCGTTATTGAAGGAAAATAAAAACTCGTATATCTCTTAGCTTAAAAATAAACATAAAACTGCCTAAGAATACATTAAATACCTACCAACACCAACGGCAACGTGGAGCTTTATAAAAACGCACTATAAACCAATTAATCGCAATTGGCTAACCAACGGAAGGGCCATAAAAACTGCAACACTTGCAAGTGTTGGAGTATTAATATTAATATTTAATTAATATTAAGAGAAACACCTGGTAAGTTTCCAGGATAGTTACTTTGTCTCCTCCCTAGTGCATCCTTTCCATGGGGCGCCAGTTCTAAGAACACTTAATTTTTTATTGTAGAAAGTTCACTACTGGGCATGAGTCCTCTATGGTCAGTTAGAGGAGGTTCATTTAGGCTCTGTATATTGTATAATGTTTTGACTTGAAAATTTTTGAAGAGTATTTAAATTAAATTTAGATATACCACATGAAAAAAGTTATAAAACTTCTTCCAGACCTTTCCATCTGTCACTTTTGTCTTAAGATGGTAAATATCTCCGAAACCTGAGGGTTTAGCCTAGGGTGTTTTTAGGGTTTAGCCTGGGGGTTAGCCTAGAAACATGTTTTTGACTCAAAAGTTTGCGCTCTTTCCGAATTTCAAAAAATATATAGGGTGTTCCATTTTAAATAAGAAAGTTAGTTGCTGTCCAGGAGACATGGAACACCCTGTACATTCACGTTTATATTAAAATTGGGTTCGGTTCTGTGCGATTATCGCATGAGGAACAATCAGTCGATCTACTGACAGCTTTCGCAAATTAAGTTTGCATACTCAAAGAACAAAACAGGCGATACGAATAATATAATAAAGGCGAAAATCAGAGGTAGTCGATAATATCCTCCTGGACGGAATCCAGGCTTGATGGTGTCTCGAATAATCGATAGAAATATAATTGAAGAACCGATAGGTCAGTCATTAGACACCGAACTCGTAAATTAATCTGTCCAAGCTGCAAACGAATGTGAGATTGATTTTGCACCGGGCAGATAATAGCAAGGGAGCTATTTTGCTCCAAAGTGTTTAAAATAAATGTATTATATTTGTGTCATATTTAAAGCTCTTTTTACAAAACATTTAAATTATTTTTTTATCAAAACATTTAAAGCATTTTATTTATTATGGTAAAATATGTCATGCTCTCATTTCGGTGTGCTCCTACCACTAACATAAACACGTAGGAAAAAAGTCAATTTCCAGTGATTATTTTTAATTTTTGTAGTAGTGTATTACTTGAAATTGTTACGAACTTATACTGTGGTCCATTCGAAGGGCTACATGAAGCTATATATGGCTTTGGCAGCCCCTCTTTTTAAAAGTATACGACCTGAGGCGGCAGACGGTCGGTTTTGGAATATCCGAATAGCCCAAAGTCGATCTGAATCAGTTAAATTTTGTTAAGTGGTTTCAGATTCAGCTCCCCTAGTATAACAAGAAATGTATAATTACCTTCTTCCGCACCACCTTGTATTCTTAAATTATTCCATTACCTGCAAAAAATAATGTAATATTAGAGATACAATATCACTGACTGATCGAATATAATGCAATTGAGAGTCGAATGTCAGTTTTTAAAGTTGGTTACAAATTTAGTGGCCGAAGTCTTTGAAAGTGGATTATACCCACGTGCGTAACTTCTCGGTCGCTTCGAAAATTGATATTGGGAATAAATATAAATAAGGAAAAGTGAGTGATCCAATCGATAGTATTGTTGCCAGTCATTTTCCAGGACTATGGAGTTGTTCGGTAGCCCTATATTATTGAGACGATATATCTACACGGCTACAGTGTTTCAGTAATATTGATTGTATTACAATCAATATTACTGAATTTGTATGAATATTAAAGACCATTTCTCTCGTCTTAATTTCCACCAATCACTTAAGAGCAAAACTTGAGAGCTGTTGTCACCAAAAATTACAATACCTTTGATAACAAATAATTATGGTCTCCTAGGACACCAGAAAACGACGCTAAACAATTTATCTGATTTTATTGTCAATAAATTTTTCAATATTGTTGTTAAACAGTGCTAGTCAGCTTATGTAGTGAAAATGAGTCCTGCAGAAGATCCTGCAGCCACTCCTCGAGCTTCGAGCTTTTCACTGTACGGGTCCAACTGGACCCGTCAACAACATTAATGATTTACCTACACCCAACGTAATCAATGAGTTAACAAAGATTTCAAACAATACCCCTACTGTGTGCCAAAATTGCAATTTATATTTTAATTATACCATAAATAATTAAGTTTGTAGTATTTTGACTATGTTCAAATAAAACTCACTCATTCATTGTAATCATGTCTTTAACAATTAAGGTTTGCGTTTCATGTAAGAATTGAAGTTAAAGAACACCCAAATAATTGTGGCAATATCAAACCCAATTTTATCCAGGAGAAAAAGTCCTCATAAGATGCCATGCGCGCTCCAGGAAAATAATATCAAACGTCTTGTATTACCGACAGCCCTTAACATTTACTATCTAAATGTGCAGGCTGCCTCTCGTTAAGATAACGAAGCTATAAATGGAATAAGTGATGGAATATAAATGGGAATCTTGTTATTTCGTATGTTTCATTCCCGTGCTTTCGACAAGTAGGTAACGAGACTGCGACGACGCGACGCGGCGGCGGTTGAAAAGTATCTAATGGTTTTTTTCATGAAATTGATAATTATTTAGGAAATATATTATACATTTTCCTAATAATTTCAAAATTTTAAAAAGTTAACAGTTAGTATGATTTTAAAAAGGGTTAAAACCATATGTGACAAGTAGTAGTAGTAATAATAATAATAATAATTGGGAGAAAAAGTAGTTCTTAAACTGACAAAGGCCCTACCAGAAGGGGTATATTATTGTATATTTTTTGATAATTTTCTTACATCTGTAAATCTTGTGTTGAAATTCTTATCAAAAAAACTATTTTCATGTGGGACTGTCCGCATGTATAGAAAACATTTGCGCTCAATGAAATAAATACGAGAATCTTGAAACAGCATGAAATAGACTATGCAATGAGCGGTGACATGTCATTCGTGAGATAGAGAGATCGCGGAAAAAACCTATTTCTGTTTTATCTTCAATGCACAATCCATCAAAAGTGACAACGGTCCGCAGAACAAACCGAAAAGAAGAGAAAGAAGAAGTTCCTTGTCCAGAGCTGTATCCGATTATTATAAGTTCATGGGCGGAGTGGACAGAATGGATCAGATGTTGGAAGTTTATGTTGGTGGGTTAAAATGTTGTATTATTTTATAGATGTTGCAATATGGAACAGCTATATTTCTCTGAAAAAGAATAACGGAAAACCTATTAGCCATCTCCAATTTAGATGCATTCTTGTCAACGAGTTAATAGGAACATTCTCTAGCAAACGCAAACGGGGCTATCAGCCAATGGTGGGTTTTGCAAAGAAGAAGAATAGCAAAGAAGTTCTCACCGTCAGAAATATTTTACGTTTACCAGATGTGGGAAAACATCTACCATAAGTTGTAAAAAGTTACAGAAGATGCGCTCAGTGTAGCACAGAATCTAAGGAGAAGCGAAGTAATATTGTATGCTCTACGTGTAATGTGGCATTATGCAAGGGTTGTTTTGCGCCTTTCCATCAGCGGGATTGAGACTTTTTTCGAAGTTTATTTAAGTTTAAGACAGTTGTTTTACGTTCTACGATGTTTTTTGATTCCAAACGTGTGCTTTTGGAAAAATGTTAGTTTTATTATAAGCATTTTAATTATTTTTGTATGTTTGAAATAATAAATTTGACTGAAATTGATTTCATATGTCACTATTATTATCTTGAAGTGGGGAATACTAAAATTTTGTCTTTTTTTGACTTAACATCCCCATCAAATTTGGTCAAAACAATCGAAAAAAAGTCTTTTGCCCTATAAAGGGTTAAAGCGTGTTTTTTTAGTTTTTGTTAAAATATAATAAATTTTTTACTTTTTAGTTGGATTTGCTATAAAAATGTTTTTTATTTTAATCTAAAAAACTTTTGAAGTTTCGAGTTTTGTATCTAAATAAGAAATTGCATGTTTCAAGGGCAGTATTAAACAAATAGCTACTACAACTGCGATCAGAAAATTCTATTATGTGGCGAGTACGCCAAAGCGAGACAATTTTTTTATATCCTGGTTTTTGATGATCCTGGTGAGGACATTAGTACAAAGTTTTCAGATTATTGTATTGTCGTCTGTCCTTGATAAGCGTGCATGGTTGCAGTTTAATCTGACATTTTGAAGTGGGCGAAAATCTCGTTCAAAGAGTCCGTTACAAGCTACGTACAAACATACAGGTGAAACTAATAAATGCGTGTTAAAAATGGGGAAAATGTATTAGACCAGGGCTTTGAAAATGGTAAAAAATTTTAAAAAATAATAGGAGGATGAAATCCATAGGAAAAGAAAGGGAATATAACAAAAATAGTACGTAAGATTCCATGTTACGTTGATAAAAAAATTGCAAATCGAAATATACTACTATAATTACCAAATAAGTTAATAAAGTTAATATTTAATAAGACGTCTACAATGTTTTGAGAAAATTGTAGAATCTTCTTTAAATTATATGCTCAAATTGTCATGGTTCTGAAAAATGCTCCATGTGGAAGAAAAAACCTACAAAGAAGTTAATGATTCAGATGAAATAAAGGATGCAGACTGGAAATAATATTGGAGACAAGGATGGTGATGGTCTTCTAAATTTCGAAGATCTACTAGAATCGAGAAGGTTCGTCGAATCTAACGATGAAGAAATGCCATCAAAGAGACAAAAACTAATGGATAAATGATTAGAATTCAAGATAAAGAATTTATAAATAACAAGATTAATGTATTTAAAAATATTATAGTGAATAACGTAATCAGTATAAAGTATCTAAATATTATGAGATTTTCTATGACGCAAATGTAATTAGAATTTAATAAATCAACTTTTTTACTAAAAAAAATTGCAGCAATCACATTTTTTGGTGAAATCTCCTTCAAATCCTATCTTTAATATTTAGAACAACTATTTTCGCGTGTTTTTTGCAATCTTTGTTTTATGGATTTGTAATTTTTTTTTGTTTATCAACGTAACATGGAATCTTAAGCTTTTCGAGTAATTAAAGTGTAAATTTTAATAAATAGATCAAAATTATATAATTAAAAAAAATTTTAGAAAATTTAAAACATTTTCGGATGCGAGTTTTTTTCGTTTCTTTGCATTTTCTGAGAACATGTATCATACTAATGTACTTTTTTTTACCCCATCAGAAAATACAGATTTCAACGAACAAAAAGCCCACCGACTTTTTTAAAAAGCATATATTTTGACATGAGAATTTTCGATTGAAAATTAGGGTGCTTTTTCGATATTAAGTGAAAATAAGGTGAAAAAATAAATATTTTAAATCAAAAAATTACAGTGTGTTTGAAACATGAAAAGGTAAGTTTTCACCAAATTTCTTAAAAGAAAACCCCTCCACTTCCCGACGTCAGATCCCCTTCCCCTTCCCCACTTCCCCTCCACTTCCGCCTTTTATGTTTGTTATATTCTCTTCCTTTTCCAATGGGTTTCATCCTACTGTTATTTTTTTTGGATTCAAATATTATCGACCCTGGTCTAATATGAAATCAAATAATCGTTTGCAAAATTCGTGGGGGAAAAAATCATCTTTCGGGGATGGTAGTGATTATACTATGCATAAATATGTTACCATAAATAAATACATTTTCAAAATGCATTACCGACGTAAATGACATCGTCGATTGATTTTCTTTTTACATGCGTCCCAGTCGAGCTAAGTGTTAAAATTAGAATAATAATAAGCTGTACATTCTATATATTCTTGCTCATTTTCTTGTAGAAATTCCGTCGGATATTAACCCGTCTTATGTACAGAAACGAAAAGTAAACAGGATATTAAAATTTAAATTAAATTCGCCGCAATCACTTCGAATACACAGCTCCATATTTCATTTACGTCACAGGTGACATTTACGCCGTACTTCACGAATGTTATTTTCATTTCATTATTAATTACAGATATAAATATATTATTTTATAAACGCTTACCTTGCCTTATAATAAACAATATTACATGCCCAATGAGGTGAATGAGGAACTTTGAGTTTATACGTACTGCGAGGCTACACTAATTCTAATAAATATAGAAAGTGCACTGACCGGCTCCGAACTCTGACCTACAAAGTGTTACTCATGGGCGTAGGCATTTTTTAGTGGATCGGAAGTGGAAGGTTTTTATATGCATATTTTAAACACCGCAGCTGATCTTGACTTGAAGTTCCTTAGTTTTATTGTCTTTCCACTTTATAATTTTGTTTATGGTTCGCGGTGTGGGTGGCGCCCATGGGAAAATTTGCTAACGGGCCTGTGAAAGTCTTGCTACGCCACTGACTCTACGTGAGCACCTAAAGAATTAATTCTTCAATGTTTAAAGACACCTCTAAAGAAATACAGAACGACCCGTTACAGTGTATGCTTGAAGTATGTCATGAACGTCAAGACTTAATTAATAAAAAATAGTTTTTTTTGCAAATGCAGAACACCTTACCTTAAGTTTTTACCAGGAGCTGCCACTGGATCAGTGTACCTATGTGTTACCACGATGTCATAAAAAGCGTTATTCCAAAACTTTTAAACTTGCATTAAACCATCATTCCATCCTTGTCGTCCGTCTTTTTCTCCCGAACGGCACGTTTGCCAGGCTAACTGTGAAATTCACTTGAGGTCTTTGAATACCGTAGAAGGTGTTCAAATAATTTGACGATTTCAACGAATCTGATTCATTTTAATAGTACAATGTTATTTAAAACAGCTTCTTGGCAAAAGTAATTATTGTATTGCCTTATTGCGTTAATAATATATGGTGAAAACCATAGACAACCGAAAATGTACTGTGCCTTGAGATATAAATCTCAACAACGGCAACGTCGTTTGATGAATTTTACTCGAGTTTTACTACAATGTTCATTTATCAATGGAAACAAATTTACGAGGTTGCCGCAACGCTACAGCTTGTACTTGTGTTTTCTTTAGTGTGTTCGTTTTTCATCGGTAAGTAATATAAGTATTTTTAAGGTTATCTACAAGCTGTAATGGCTTGACTTGGCCAAGGGCGGCGTTGAAACCAAAAATGAACTTTTTATATTGCTGTAATAATTAATCAATACTTATTTCATTAATTTTTATTATGTAATTTATATAGTACATAATCGATATTTATTTAAAATTATTTTTATTCGGGTGATGCAAAATAGCATTTTCATCTCCAATTAAATTCACATTATAATTAAAAAAATCTGATTAATAAGGTTTCCCAAAGACCCAGAAAGGAGAAGCCTCTGGCTTGAGCTGGTTGCGCTTTAGTTATAGTATTTTCTTATATTCTTCTAATGGAAAATGTAGATGTTTTTCTATTTCTTAGTTTAAATACAGCACTATTATTATTAGGATTATTGCATTTATAATAGGTCGAGTAATAGCTTTACTTTATAATAACTTAATTTGAATGTATGTTTAAAATTCTTAAATATATGATGTCATTTTATTATATGACAGAGGTAAGCAATTTTGACACAAATGTTGTGTTATCCCTTCTCTCTTCGTAACACTCCAATATATTTTAGCAACACAGTTCATTGAACTAAGGTAGACCTTCTCAGAGATATACTTTATAAAATAACACTAGCAACTTTTAACGTATAATACCGTGTTCGGAAACTTCGCCATCCCATTCTTTCTAAACGAAGCAAATGCGAAAACCCAGACACAAAAGTTATATAATGTAATAAAGCTAGGCTTTATTGTATACTCGTAAACCAGTTATAACTTGATTACTCAAGAAGTGATTCTAAAACTCGGTACATAATCCCAATGCGGAAACGAAGCTCTCAAGAAAATAAAGTTACTTATCAAGAATTTGCAAAGGCCTCTGTATTATCTGAATATACGCGTAAATATAATTATTTTTTTACTCCTCTTGTTTAAATAATAGTTATAAACAAATGCTTTGTTTATAAGATATAATCCAAATATTTTTATTTGGATTATAATCGTCAATATATATAATTATTCCTAAGAAAAAAATTGTTCCGTAAAAAAATTGTTTGTTGCTTAAAAGCGCAGTTTTTAAATAACAATTTTTTTGCTGCTAAATATTAGTATTAAGATTAAGGAACCATTTTTTATCAGTATTTCTTTTATTGGCTCTTCCATATTCTGAAATTTTTGTTTTGTTTATATACACCCCACAAAAATTATCGCATCATCGAAAATGTTTGGGATCGAAAAATGTTTTGGCATCGAAAATGTTGCGGATTTTTTTTGGATGATAGGTTCCATCATTTTCTACTGATTTCTTAAAAAAAAGTTTTTTTATCAAATACCGAGTGTTACAATGATCTTGCGTTTTGTTCCGCCAAATTGTAACGCCCTGTGGAGTTCATCTGCAACAACTGCAAATTACAATTCATAGCTGACTAAAGCCTCATCTTTCAGTAACATTCTCTTTTTTGGTGCACCTTATTATCTCTGTTATTAAAGGAGATACGTATTTTTTTAGCACAGCATGTTTCTGTTGTGTAACGTAAATAAATTCCGTTCCGTTTTATGGCTAATGTTTGAATTACTATTTCAAATATTTGAAATAAAAGCGCGCGAGCTTGTAGAAATTTACCGCGACTCACCATCTACCGTTATCCCTACCTTTCCGATCCACTAATGTCGCGTTCTCCCCACAAGCACATTTGTACGCGATATCCGCAAAAATCATTCTTTTTCTGCCGACCTGCTTGTTTGACCTGTCGACCGTGGCTTACGTTCACAAAGATATATCTTCGGTGTTTAGTGTAGTGATTCTTAAATATCAGGTCTGAAATATTTTATTATGTGTGAGTGTTCTACAGCTGGGTAAAGTAATTAAAAGATTTCAGAAGGAGAATTAAGTCGTAATTCGACTTTTTTTGCTTAAGTGAAAATCTTAAAATAGATATTATGCCATATTAAATTTTACGGTTTGAACACTAGAAACTACTTGGAGTAAGCTATGGTCACAAAAGCCACGTCTATATTTTTTCTATTTTGGTAAATTATTACCACTTTATTTTTTTATTGAATTAAATATATATTTAATTTAAATTTGAATCGTACGTTATCGTTCGATTTCAGACTACCTACCTGGTAATCAAAGAATAAGAATCAAAGATACTGTTTTACCGAATGGTAGCATACTTTTAGTTTATTTAGAAGATATTACTTAGACGGCGTAGGCCATAGGTATTTGTTTATATTTGGCATCGGCAGAAAGCAGGAAGCACCAAGCTGAAGCTTCAGCCTAGGATCCTAGGAAACCCAGCACATTCACGAGGGGATCTCCAGAAAAGAGAAAAAGTATTTTTGTATAATTAATTGCCCCTAGGAATTACCAGGTCTTAAGGAATATTTTCACTCTATTTTTTCCAAGGTTTACAATTAATTCACTTTTGTTGTAAATGATAAATTTCTCGACTTGACCTTGTGTCAAGAGAGAGCATTTTTTTATTGTTTTAACCTAAAGCCCTTCAGGTTACTTTACTAATAAAGTAGAGTCGTTTTAACGCCCCTCAGGCAACTCAATTGTAAATTTTAATTCTAATTTAAGAATCACTGTGAACCATCAACTGATAATATAAATATTTTTGTAATATATTGTTTTTAAAAAATCTTTATCTTTTATTTCTCTGGGAAAAGTCTGAGTCACAAAAGGGGTCACAACTGATAATTATTGGCTGATCATTTCTACGGTCTTCTGTACTATTTAAGTACTCTGACCTGGCGTCCAAGTATTTTTATACAAAATTTTAAGTAGGAGTAGATCAAGCCGGTCATTGTCAAGCTGTGATTTTACTCTAGGACGTAGAAGAGTTACTACAGCTGTGGAGGACCGATTTTTACGAGTTAATGCCCATTGTACTGCTCGAGCACTTCGAATGGAATTCGTAGCAGCTGGAAATGTAAATTTCTTTACAAACTGTTAGAAATCGCCTACGCGAACAGAATATACGACCAATGGTTCCAGCAACTAGCCCACGTCTGACTAGGGCACACCGGGTTGCTCGATTACAATTTGCTAGGGAGCACGCTGATTGGGGTCTTGAAGAATGGTCCAATGTATTCTTCACAGATGAATCGAGATTTTGCCTATATACTCCTCTGATCGACGTATGCCAGTATACAGAAGGCCAGGTGAGCGTTATTTTCAATGCATCTTTCGTGAAACGGAAAGTTTTGGTGGTGGGTCAATCAGGATATGGGGAGGGATTTCTTTTCATGGGCGCACGGAGTTGGTGGCTGTCAATGACGAAAGAATGACGGCCAATCGATACTTGAGGGACATTCTGGAACCCCATGTGATCCCATATGGTCCTTTCATAGGTGATAATTTTAAACTAATGCACGACCACATGCGGCGAGGCTAGTGACCGCTTGCTACATTTTCCAAAGTATCTGTAGCAACAGCCGAACGATAATTTTCCAATTTGAAATTGATACAAACATTTCATAGAAACATCATGGGACAGAAAATACGTGTCTTCCATAGTACCGGTTTTTGCAATTAGCGAGGAAAAAATTTAATTAGATCAGTGATTTCATTTCTTTAATATTTTATGTTATGTTGCTTTTAATTTTTTGTGATTTTTTTATGTTCGTTATTTATTTTTTAATAAACGTACGCCACTGCTGATATCTATCACGGTAGCAAAGCAAAATGAGTAAAATGTGTGAAATTTCAGGACGTTATTGTGAACATTCTCCTTTTTAATTTCATAGTCCTTTGTAATTTGAATATGATTGAAAATGTGAACGCCTTTTCGCCTGTTAAATGTTGCTGCTGAAATACTAATGACGAAATATTTTGACAGAATTCCAGGGGATATGTTTAAATTAAACATCAAAATCGCGCTGAAAATGGAACATTTTAACTCTTCATAAACCTAAACTTTTTTTTGCCGCTTTAAGCTGATAGATTTTAGTGAACTTGCAACAAGTTACAAGCAGAAATTATGTGTTTCTATTTCAGAGGACGTAGATCTCTTTTTAATGTGCTAAATTGTGGACACAAAGGCCGTTAAACAGTATTATTCTCTAGTCATCAATTAGTTCAGCGAAATTTCATCCGAATGCCATAAACACGTATAAGGTACCGAAATAGTATCTATCACCCCTAACGTCGAGAGGTAAAATACTAATTAGTGTAGTATAATGCGAGATTCGCATTAAATTAACTCTCTATTTAGTAATTAGCTCTATTGATTGTAATTCTGTACGATAGTCTAGTGTATACTCAGAATTCCGTATAATTAGCATTTTCAGGTGAAGTGCCATCTATTAAATCCGGTCAATTTATCAATAATGACAAACAATCGGCATCTGTCAACCACGGTTACGTGTTGTGTAATTAGTGATATATAATATTAATGCAGCAAATCTTTTGCCACGTTAAGACAATTTCGTCATTCAACAGTCGGATTCCCATTGTTCTATAGAATTTTATTAAGAAAACGTTACTGCAGGTGACGTAACCGCGTGAGGAATTTGCCACGAGGCTTCTAAGAGCGGGAAGAACGTTTCTCCACACATCGAGGCGGGGTACGAGAAGAGCGCGGAAACATCGAGAAACGGCTATTTCAGATACCGGGAGGGTCAAAATATTATGCACTTTTTACGTTTTGCCTTAACCTTTCTGTTTATTAGCCGATTTTAATCAGCTTGTTGTCGCTGTTGTTCGTCCTAAATGACCGATTTTTAAAAATTCAAGGTGGCAGCCGTCTTTGAAAATAGCACTTTCTTTGGGCAAGTTCCCTTTGAAGGAAATATGTCGAAAGACACATGCAATACAAAAAAGTAATAAAATCGACCTTTCCCTACATTTTAAGACCTCGGTGATAACGATCGGTCGGATCGGACGACAATTTAGCGAAAATGACACCAGGAAAGTTTCACAAGATCCATGGCAATATTCTTCTAACTGGTCCGTTGACAACAACAGTATCATCCTCGTTCTTGGGTACTTTCATGCGTATCCTCGAACTTCTATTCGAACCATTTTATCTGAACATGGAATGCATAACTTCAAAGCCATTTGTTGTCAAATGATGTTTTATTACGAGTATATTTTTGCGAATTTTTGTTGGTTAAAATTCAAGAAAACCCCAATTTTTTGCGCGATATTTTATGGACCGATGCAGCCAAATTTAATAGAGAAGGGACAGTGAGTGAATACGCGGAACAATCACTTTGTTTGCGGATTGTTTGAGTCGACAAACAATCCGCACCTGAGCGTGAGCGAAATTTCCAACAAAAATTTCAGATTGAAGTGTTCTGTTTACTGAAAGAAGACAAATTAAGTTTCACGATCTACCGGGAAAATTTAAATGGCGCTAAGTACTAAGAATTCTTGGAGAACCTGCCCTTGAACCAGTTACCGAGATGTTGGTACCGGTACAATGAGAGTACAATGAGAGGGGGGGGGTACCATTCAATAATGGTACCCCCCCCCCTCTCATTGTACCCAGGCGGTAACAACAGTGCAAAACGACATGTCTGATGATCGCTAAAAATCGCTCTAGATCGATAATTTTGATGTACGCTCTGGAAATCGTTAGAAATCGACTATAATCACAACACCTCGCGACAAAACAGACTGGCATTGTTTAAAAAATTGAAGCACATATAATAGTAATACTCATACGCATACGTATCCACCTCTGTGTATACATACCTACACAAAACGCAAAATCTTTGTCAATTGTCAATTTCAATTTGAAAAAAACAGTAGGTGGGTATTTACTTTCAACTATGTAAAAATCGCGCCTAAAATCATGTTGGCGAGGAATACGTCATGTGAGATGCATGCGCACGACTGGCCAATTCTGGTTCAGCAACCTGACATAGCATTGTCTTTGTATCATGATATTAGCAGTGTTTACAGAGGATTTATAAATTACAATAATGTCCATATCATTATTTTTTAATTGTTACGCTAACACATGATACAGGTGAAACTACTAAAGATAGGTAGATATAGGTACCTACTTACATTTATTCTGTTCATGTCTTATCAATTTTGTCATATAACAAGATATTTCAAAGATAAAATAGAAATTAACCAAGGATAATGGCTATTAAATGTTATCTACGATGTACCTATTTAATCAAAGTGAATAAATAAGTGGTTTCCTACGTTAAAGATTTATAACGGAATGTAGAAGATAACTAATATTTTAATAAACTAATAAACGATTGTAATTTTAAATGCAAGTATGATAAATAAACTTATATCCTGCAGTAATATTAAATATGCAATCATTATTTTATAATCATGAATCCTGTTGAATTCCGAAGCGCCATCTCTGAGTGAGTAGTCAGATTGTCAGATTGCAAGTCTACCGCAGAACAGCTCAGGCTACACCACTAACTTTTCACCGCTTATTTTCAGAGAACTGCTGCTGAACGTGCCAATGGTATGTATCGTGGCGCCATCATATATCTGGCAATCAAAATTTTATCATTATAGATTGAGCGATGACCGTTCAGTGTTCAGTGAAAGAATCCTTCATTCAGCGGATTCGGGGATTGAGGCAAAACATTTTCAAACTTATAGCAGAGACTTATTCACATATATCATAAACATCGCAACTAGCAAATCATTGCACAGTTTGCTGTGCGGTAATTTAGTTAATGAAAAACCTTGCGTAACAAAAATGTCCATATAACTAATAATCCGGTATCTAGGTAGGTACTTACCGGCTTATTATTTATATGGAGAATTCCATAGTTGGGCCCTTTTTTCAACTATTCTTTTATAAAAGTGTACATATAGGTATATCTACTACGTCATTAATATAAAAACATCGATAAACATTGACCAAAATAGTAATAAATAAATACACAACCCATCGACAATCTCATAACATTTTAATTTAAAATCATTTGTATATTTAACTCATAAGTCTAAAAAATAATTTGGTCTTGAATTGTAGAGAAATATGATTAAAGTTTGACGTATAATAGGTTTAAATACTAAGAAATACCCAAAACCCGAGAAATTCCCGTCTGAAAATCACTCTTTTGAATCTCCCATAAGAAATACATAGCAGTGAAATTAGCTGAAGTGTGTTTAGGAACCCATTTCAAATTTCGCGCCGGATTTTCCTAACCTAACTAATATGGTCAATTGAATTGAATTTGGTGAAAAAAGTATGAATATGAAACAAAAATAAATTACGTGCGTCATTTGCCGTACGTAATATTTTTGTCCATAGGCATAACGTATTATAAATTAATAAAACATCGGAAATAAAAAAAAGTTGATATTTTAAGGGAATTGCATCATTTCACCCTTAGTTCAATTGAATTTTCCAAATTAGTCACAGACGAATATCTACTAAGTTACTTATCTACTAAATTACTAGTCTAATATCTGCTAAATTACTAAGTTTCCCTCTCAGTAATGAGAGGTTTGAAAAAGAAAAAGTATTAATTAAAGATATAGCTGTGAGTAATGGTTATCCTAGAGATATAGTTGAAAAACTAATTAGGAAGCGTAAATTTATAATAAGGACACACTTCGTAATTCTACGACCTTTCAAAAGGGATATAGAGACTCCAAAATATGTATCCATCCCGTACGAACCCCGGTTTACTCGTGGTTTGAGTAAGGTCCTCAAACACGTGGGTATAACAGCGATTCATTCGTCGAGTAATAAATTACAACAACTTTTAGACAATCCAAAGGATAAAATTGTTCCAAATGAAAGGTCTGGGATTTACGAAATTAGTTGTAATGATTGTGATCGAAAATATGTTGGACAAACGAGACGATCAATTAATACCAGATTTAAAAAGCATATGGCTCATCTAAGATAAGTCTAGTGTTGCACAACATGCTTTTGACAACAATCATAGAATAGATATTAGTAATTTAAGATTAGTGAGAAATGTGACCAATAATAGACAGTTGGATGCATTTGAGGGCATAGCAATTGTAAAATGTAAAAGTAGTATGAATAGCGGCAAGGGAGCTATACCGTATAGCCCGCTTTACGCGTTGCTTAGCAACCGATCTTTGAAGCGCGATTAGTCACGCGTAAATTTCACGGTGATATCATACCGTATAGCCCGCTTTACGCGTTGCTTAGCAACCGATCATTGAAGCGTGATTAGTCACGCGTAAATTTCACGGTGATATCATTAGTGACGTCACCATGTAAATAGTATAAATATGGCAGATTTTGTAGTTTAAGATTAGTTTTAATCGTCTCCGGATGATGCCAACTTGGTTGGCGAAACGCGCGTCGAGCGAAGTGAAAGTGTTTTGGTGTTTGTGGAAACTACTCCGAGTGTTATAGTTACATCAAAGGTTCCGGCCCTATCCAGTAGTAAGAGTTGACAGGTAAATAATAATTATTAAGCAACATTTCCCGTATAAAAATAAAATATTTATTTTACATGAAAGTTCAAAATATTGGCAGTGAATCTAAACGTATCTAAACGAGTACTTAATTGATCCGTAGTTTTTTTATTGGAGACTCCTCCCCTTCCCCCCTCCCTCCTCGTTGTCAATGGTACGTTCTTCGCTGTATGCAGCGAATACGAAAGAGTCGGCTTCGCTTTCGATCTCATCTTCGTCCAAGTCGTCATCAAGAGCATCTGCCTCCATCGTGGTTATTTCTATATTAGTGCAATTTTCTTGATCGCATGTCAAGCACATGCTTGAACACTTCAACCCGTGCGTCCTGCAGTTACAGATCTTCATTTTACATCCGCTTCCGCATCTACAGGCTATCGTTTTAACGATTTCCTCTGGAACCAGCTGATCCGAGCTGCACGTGGGAAACAGATTAATGCCGTATTTCTCGCCAACATAATTTTAGGCGCGATTTTTACACAGTTGAATGTAAATATCTACCTACTGTTGTTTTCAAATTTAAATTGACAGTTGACAAGATACTGTGTGCTCCGCTTGTCATTAAATTTCCAAAGAATAGAGAGCGAATATGTCATTGCAGTATTTTTTTATGTAAAAGACAAGTATTGCACTACAAACTCTGTAAATTTCAGCCCTTAATATTAAAAGATAGCGACACTAGATTCAAAAAAAATATCTCAGCTACAAAGGGCCATAGATAAAAAATTTCGTTCTGTAAATTTATAAAAAAAACTAATAATTTATAACACATTTATTATTGGGAATTAAGGCGTCATATTTTGCTTAACTTATTTTTCGGTATGGTAGAACATTCTTATGCAATACAAAAATGGGAATGTTCCCTATTAAACTATTGAAATTAAGCGCTCATATTTTTACAGCGATACAAACATAAATTAACCAGGACTAATTTTAATATAATTATAATATAATATGGTACTTAAATACTTTTAAGAAAATAAAAAAAAATTAAATTTTATGTGCTCGCAATATGAATGAGGCCTCCCTCACCCCCTCTGAGGAGCCGCCCCTGATATTGGCATGTAATTCTAAGAAAAAAATATTGTTTTTTATAAAATGCGTAAATCTCGCGACAAGCTTTAATATCATATCAATTATGTAATGTAATAAATTGATGGGTTTAGTTTAATTTAATGTTTAGTTTCTTCTTTTCAGAGCATTTAAATAAAATCATGTATTTAAAAATGTTGTTATTTATTACATTCAACGATTGGACTATAAATGGAGCTATTATATGAATATATGAACATAATTTAGGTAAATTTTCGAATAGGTACGCAAGAAGCAGAATGCCTAATAGGTATATATCTAAGTAGGTACCTAAAATACCTTTCACTAGGCACTTAGGTAGACATCTTAGCTGTGATCTTAATCTCAAGAAGATAGTCATAACAATAATTATTTAATATTCTGCACCTGGGAGGACATAGCAAAAAATGTATTTTTTTGTCCACAACGCAAACATTGGTTTCGTAAGAAGCATAAGCCAATGATGTTAACTCCCTCGTTTAGCTGAGTGACCTCATCGCAAAGGTGGGGAGCGGTCAGAAGAGTCAGTCCAGTCCAGCCAGTTTCCACAATTCTACTCATACTCACTAGTTTCCAGAAATTGTGTCGTTTCTTGTTTCGTGTACGTCCAAGTTCGGCCAAAATCTCATATTTTTCCTATTAATACTTTTATGTTAGCTTATGAGTAGGCGCTATTGTTTTTTTAAAAAATGGTGGTATTACAAGAAATATCAGCACGGTTAGAATCACCCACTCGCTGTCGTAAACGATGCGAACTAGCAAAAAAATTGCTGGATCTTACGGAGAAAAACGGTTATCAAATAATCCAAACAAACGGCCAACGGGTTTATGCAGCACCGGAGTCTCGTAACGTTCCTATCCCACCAAAGGGTTGTGAAGTGTTTATCGGGAAGTTACGTAAAGACTTGTTCGAAGACGAATTAATCCCATTGTTTGAATCTATCGCGCCTTTGTACAAATTTCGGTTGATGCTCGATTTCACGGAACAGACACGCGGTTATGCTTTTGCTACTTATTTTACGCTAAAAGACGCCAAAACCGCTATAACAAAATTAAATAAATATCCAATACGGCCCAATTTACAACTAGGGGTTTATAAATCCGTGGATAATTGTCGTCTGTTTCTCGGAAATTTACCGACGGATAGAACGCGGCTTGATGTGAAAGAACTGCTTAATAGATACGTGAGTGGAGTAGTAGATATTATAATGTATCCGGATTATAACAATCCGAAGTTGAATCGTGGATTCGTTTTCGTCGAATTCGAGGACCACCGTTCGGCCGCCATGGCTAGAAGACAGTTCACGCCCGAGAACTTGGTCGCATGGGGCCAGCCTCTCTATGTTGATTGGGCAGATCCGCTACCACAAGTGGACCCCAAAGTTATGGCCAGGGTAAGTGAAAGTCGCTACTTAGGTATGTAGAGCAGGGTCGATAATTTTTTAAATCAAAAAAAATAATAGGATGGAACCCGTTGGAAAGGAAGGGAAAAATAATTTTCGGGCGATCTGAGGTCGGGAAGTGGAGGGGGTGAGTTTTTAAGGGTAAAAAACGGTTTATCTCGATTTCCGGCAAAACTGAAAGTCCTATGGAAAAAAGTTAAATGGCAAAGTTGTAGGTAATAAAAAGATCTACGACGTTTGTTTTTACACTTTTTTCACATAACCTCAAAATGTATGTGAAAAATTCAAATAACCAAGTTTTTTGTTTTTTATTTTTTTTACAAAAACAAATTGTTTTTAAGGAATTTGGTGACAACTTCCCTGTTTATGTCTCAAACACACTGTAATTTTTTTTATTTAAAATATTTATTTTTTCACCTTATTTTGACTTAATATCGAAAAAACACCTTAATTTTCAATCGAAAATTCTCGCGTCAAAATATCTGCTTACTTAAAAAAGTCGGTGGAAAAGTTTTTGTTCGTTGAAATCTCTACTTTCTGTTGGTGTAAAAAATATATACATTACTATGGTAAATGTTCTTTTCATTGGAAATTTGTTTTTGCAGAAATCTTTCATTTTTCGATATTGAATTTTGCAATAAAAATCGTATTTATCGCGATAGATTTTTTTCTTTCGGGATTCGATACGATCGAAAAATCGCTCATTTTTAAAGTAAAAGTTTTCAAGTTAAAATATTAAATAGTTTCCGAGAAATGCTTTAGCTAATTTTCAAATTGACATATCTCATGTCCTTTTCATCCGATTCACATCTGCTTGGCGTCAAAATGTAGGTATTTGCATATATTTTCCCGCGGTAATCATCGTTTTTATACTACATTAGCAATATGGTACTATCTTAGGTGGTAAAGGTATATAGGTATATATTTTTTTAACATAAAATCAAAATCCTTTTCCGTCAAGGATGTTGGCAATAATCGAAACTTATTATTGCCCTTTACTTGTCGACTGATAAGAGCGAATTTTTTTCAAACCCTCTTGCTTTACTGTACAACGATATTCACAAATTGGCTGCGGTTCATCAGGACACAATATGCAAATCTGTAAATCTGCCATTATTGATAATTTTTTAAAAAGAGCAACGGTACTTAATAATAGGTACTTGGAATATTTTAAGTATAGTGATCGATAATAAAATGACGTTTAGATAGAAAGTCAAATAAAGACTGAAGCACGAGATGAGATCACTAAGACCACACATGTTCTTACAAAAACAGACAGCTGTTGTACCAAAAACTCGAATCAGCCTTACAAAGTAGTTTTCATCCATAAGATGAGAAGATCTTCTTAGACTATGTTGGCGGTAGAAATCCTGAGCACAACCAGAATTAATACTGAATTTATCCCGAACATTTCAAATGCGCATGTCATATTCTGCATCAGCTCTAGATTTTTCATGGTCCGCGAACGTTTTATGAACGTGTTTCCCATTCTGTTCTCTTGGTGTTCTGTGTTTCCATAAAGGTAGCATTTTAGTCGTTTTGTCAGTGATGTGGCGATTTTATTTGGTTAGGAATCTAAGGAATGTTAGATGGAATAGGAATACATAAACTGCGTTTCTAAAATAAAATTTTGTTTCATGTTATATTTATACTAGAAATAGTGATTCAACTTCTTGGAAATATTTTGTTTAAGTACTTTTAAAACTCTAATGACCTCTTCCAAACCGTCATAACACGAATCAAAGTGATCAGGCATCTTATAGATACCTACTTATAACATGTAGGTACGTAATTTAGAAAGTATTTATCAATATGCATTATAGGTAGCTACAAAGCAACCGTGGTCCTAACGTGTGAAATAGAAAAGGAAGTAAATGAAGATGATTATTTACACTAAACGTGTTGGCTTGCAGGCTTGTCATAAACATAAACAAAATCATATAACCTCACATTCCCAGGTCACACACAGAACCCAGTTCGACATAATACACTGCAAATTACAACACGCGCATGCGTCGGATTAAAAATTCTAGCTCGAGTCCCGGGATGCATTGGGCATATTCCGAACAAGTTCGGAATTAAATGCTTATGCTCCGCGTACACAGAATTTATAATCCCGAACTTACATTTCTCGGCACCGCGAACGCCCAACTGCAAACTGCGCATGAATCTGATGTCTGAGTTAGTTCGGAATCGCTACCGCGAACATAGCTATTATAGGTATGTGTAGGTATAAACTATATTTACTATACAATGTAGTAAAAACGGGTCTCTCATCTTTACAATACGATGAATCTGTCGTATACCTGAGATATATATGTACCGCTCATATTTATTATAGTATTCTATAATTATTATACACGTGCATTTACATGTAGGTATGTGTTCTGTTATTATCATTATAAGATGGATATTGGGCGTGTTCAAGTATATTATATAGACAGACCATTCTGTGAATTTTTAACGTACGCGTAATAAGGCACGCCCGCGCACATACATACATACACACACACTTACGTACACACACTCACACACACTTACATACACACACACACACACACAAACACATTAACACGTATTTACACATGCATATTTGCATTCACAGGCACATTTTATGATTCTTTTATGTTAAATCTCAATTTGAAAATTAGCTAAAAAATTGACTTAAACTCGAATTTCTCGGAAACTATTTAATATTTTAACTTGAAATTTGGAGGGCAGTTTTGAATGCATAAAACCTATCCTTAGTCCAAATTTCAGTGAAGCCCAAGATCAAATCAAATCGGTGAAGCCCAAGATCAAATCAAATCGGTGAAGCCCAAGAAGAAAAACTGCCCGAGTTAGCCGCCACGCAAGATCCCATGCATTTGTGTATATATATATATATATATGTATATATATATATATATATATATATATATATATATATATATATATATATATATATATATATATATATATATATATATATATATATATATATATATATATATATATATATATATATATATATATATATGTATATATATATATATATATATATATATATATATATATATATATATATATATATATATATATATATATATATATATATATATATATATATATATATTGCGAGGAGGGGGAAGGTCGGATTAACTTGAAATTTGAACTGGGAGTTCCTTAAACATTGGCAATAAAAGGGTTCCAGTTTGGTTTCTTAATTCCCAATACAACTGGACATAGCAATTTTTTTTGACGAACTTCCCCTAAAAATGTCGAAAAACCCCAAAATAGCGACGAAAAAGGGGTTCCGGTCAATTTAGGAGGCAGAAATTTTAGACTTGTTTTACTCACCAGAACAAACATTTGGGGTCGCGTTAAATAAAAAAAAAATTCGATCAAAATGTTTCACATGTACTCTATATAATATGTAATGTGTACAAAATTGAATGAGTTTTACAGTGGGTTTGTTTTTCAGGTCACTATTTTATATTTGAAGAACCTTCCGCTGGATTATGGGAATCGTGAAATTCTGACGGCCATCTGTAATGTGATAGGCTATAGTATGGTAACAAAAATTCATAAAATGTACGATTACGCCTTTGTTCATTTCGATAATAGACGCTGCGCTGAGCTCGCGTTTCAGCAACTTCATGGTAAGTTTTGTTATTTATTACACCTCTCATTTATTATTAGGGACTTTTAGGGAATTTTTATATGCAGCACATTCGTATACAACATTAATATTACAACTTGCTACAAATTGGGCTCAAAACAATAAAATGACCGATCTAAGTTTCAGCCCAATCAATTTAACATAAATTAATATAAATTTAATATTAGTATTAATTTAGCACATTACATTAATACATTAAAACAAAACAAAAACTGGATTAAAGGAACTCTTGTAGTTTTTCGTTATTACCTTTGGGTACCCCAAAAACGCTTAACTGGTTACGTTTTGAATGCTAGATAATCAACTTCATTTCTTAATTCCTCGTTTTCACTCTGTATTTGGTTAGTTTGTGTCTCTAGAGCAATTATGTTGGTATCCAGTTTTTCAAATTGTGCCACCGTTTTTTGCGGGACTATATCAGCAATTTTAACGGCAAAGGTCTCCAAAAAAATCTGATTTCATCTGAAGTGAGCGTTTATCACGTTTTAAGAATACCTTTTTTGCCTCTCGCAATATCGGTTAACACGTTCACGGACAGCGACGTCTATAGACGTTTAGGCCACTGTGCGTGCTGTCACACCTGAATTTTACGACGTCTATAGATGCCCTAACAAATACTTCACATTTTTTACCAACAACATTAGTAGACGACGAATTTATGTATCACACCAGGGACACTAATTTGACTATGTGTAGTTGATAGACGTCGATGGTATCGGTGGTCGGTGGAGATCGGAAAACAAACGACAGTTACCGATTTACCAGAAAATTCGTCCTTGCCGATATATTTTTTATTTTATATTATATTATTTATTTTATAACATTAAGGGCAAACTGACAAATCAATCCTGTGGTTGTTATCAATTAAAAAAAAATCCGAAAAGATGAATATATATAATAATATGGTAAATAAACATAGCGTGTATGTTTTTGTGAAATCAACAGACTTCTAAAGACATCGAAAACGGCTGCCAAGCAGCAACATTTTCTAGAGGAGATTCAATTGCTGGAAAATTATAAGAAATTAGATGAGTTTCCTAAATGTGTACACTCGCAGTGTTTGCATGTGTTGCCCCATGTTTTAAGCTGTGGCTACAGTAATAATTTATATAATCAATAACTGAATAAATGTCTTCTCCTTTGTGTTCCTCATAAATAGTAGGACGTCTATGGACGTCGAGTGTCACAAATTTTTTGGTCCATAAGCAGCTTATTTACGACTCTAGGAACCCCTAAATATCAATATATTTTTTAAATCTTCATTATTAGTGAAAATACATATGTGATGCAACAAGCACGATCACTAATCAGAGAGTGTCCGTGAACGTGTTAAGTTTTAAGAAGATGGATATAAGCAATATTAATATGGTATATAAATTAAAAATGCACCTATGTATTTAATATTTAAAGGGTATTATTTTATTATTCCCCTTGTTTTGTAGGCATGATTATTAGTAACCATCGGGTACACGTTGAATGGGCACGACCGAGACGTTACAGCAAAAAATATAGGCTTGTCCAGGCACCAGACCATTTTTGCACGTAAGTAATTTATCTATGTAAATACATATTTTAAAAAAATATTTTGAATGTGGATTATTAATAATAGATTTACCTATTGGGAAATGAAAACAAAAACCGTTGCACGTCATCAACTGACCAGCTAACATTTCTGCGAAGTCTGTCAGGCTGTAGTAGCTAGTGTTAAAGAAATTTCATTTGTATTTTGAGGTTATGCTGATGTCCCTAAAGTTAGCAGAGCAAGGTCAACAGATCACGAGTTTCATAACATCATAATTAAAGGCTAATTAGATGTTAATTAAGTGCGCAAGCCGCGATTTAAATGCTTTTCGACTTTTTCGGGAAATTAGAGATCTGCTAACTTTAGATAAAGTTATCAGATCATAGCCGAAAATCGTAGTATACTCATCGGAATCATTGTGAAACCTAATTATTAATTAAAGGCTCATTAAATGCTCTAATAAAAAGTGTAAAACATTTCGAAAATTTTTTTTGGACGAATTTCGAACTCAGCAGATCATGGCCGAAAGCCATGGTAATGGTATACAGATCAGGATCGTTGTAGAACCTGATTATTAATTAAAGGCCCATTAAATGCCTCAAGGAAAAGTGCAAAATATTTTGCACTATAATAGCAATATTTTTGCAATATTTAAAAATGTTTTTTGTTTATTTTTTTCAGGCAAAGTTTTAACTGAGCAGATCAAGGCCGAAAATCATAGTATATAGATCTAAATCGTTGTAAAACCTGACTGGTAATTAAAGGCTTATTAAATGCTTTGAAAAAAGTAAAAAATTATTAGAAAAAAATTTTCTCAGATACGTTTGACTATAGCAATGCATGGCTGAAAATCGTAGTAAACAGAGCGGGACCGTTGTAAAAACTTATTAATAATTGAAAGCTCAAGAAATGCTCAAAGAAAAAGCAAGCATCAATCGAAACGCCTACTAATTTTTTTTTTGAAAATTTATTATCTGCTAACTTTAGATGTAGTTAGCAGATCATGGTCGGAAATCATAGTATACAGATCGACATCGTTGTAAAAGTTAATTAATAATTAAAGGCCCATTAAATTCTTTAAGAAAAAAAATGCAAAGCGTTTAAAAAAAATTTTTTTAAATTTTTTTTTGACAAAGTTCGAACTCAGCAGATCATGGCTGAAAATCGTAGTAAACAGATCGGGATCGTTGTAAAAACTTATTTATAATTAAAGGATCAATAACTGCTTCACGGAAAATTGCGAAGTATTTAAAAAAAAAAATCTCATTTTTTTCGGACAAAGTTTGAACTCAGCAGATCAAGGCCAGAAATCATAGTATATAGATCGGGGTCGTTGAAAAACCTAATTGGTAATTAAAGGCTTATTAAATGCTATAAAAAAAATTTGATAACAAATTAACAAGAAAAATAATAGAAATAACAAGGTTTCAGAATTGAAACCAAAATTAGGCGCGTCACTTTTTTTGGAACTGAGTGTATTTTATTACATATAAGAGAGACATTTTTTTAGGTCTGTGCCCCCCGTTATGAGAAAACTAATAATACAGCAGCGTATATCCGAGAGGAGTCCTTCGGGTAATTCGATGAACAGCAGTAGTACCCTGATGAACAGATGCGACTACTATTACAACAGCTTCGTCCACAATGTACGAGGAGCGGTGAGCATTTTATTATTATAATATATTTTCGTGAATTATTGTAGCCACCTTTAATAAATTTTCGATCCCCCCAAATTAGCCGTTTTATAATTTCAAGTATGAATTTAAGATTAATAGTCCAGACTGTGAACCGGGATTTATGCTATAATAAAAAAAAAACATGTAGCTTCGAATCGAAAATTTTTTGAGGATTTCGCTTCAGGGGGTCCTCAGGATCATTCATACACCTTAAAACCTCTTGGGAACCCAAATCCCACCCTTTGGGGGGGGGGGGCAAATGGGCAAATAATTTCGAGTGCACCTAGGGGGTTTTTTGGGTCGTTGAACCCGAATACGACATCAGATTTACTTGGAGTCCATCATAGGGGTGGTAAAATCCATAAAGTTGGCCAATTTTGCACCCCCGGAATGTTTTTTCGCAATTTACTTGTTTTTGGCATCTCGAATGCATCCCTTGGTTTTTTGGGTCGCTGAATACGATTCCAAGGTCAGATTTATTTGATTATCATCGTAGGGGTGGTAAAATTGCTGAAATTGGCCGTTTCTGCACCCCTAAAGTGTTATTTCGCAATTTGGATAGGATATTTTCACAATTCCAATGAAGAGCTGCGACCTACAAATTGGGGATGGAAAATACAGGCGGGTGAACTCAGTCCTGTCCGAATGACAGAGGTACCAGCACCAGAACAAATATTAAATGTTATTTCGTGTGGATGTAAAAAAGGATGCGGTAGATCATGCGGCTGTCGAAGGAATGGCGTGCGATGCACAGTGAACTGCACGAATTGCAAAGGATCGACATGTGCCAATGTTGACACCGAGACGTCTGCCATTGATGACGAAGATGATGATACACAATTATACGATCATATAGACTTTACCAACGGCGAAGATGAAGATGAAGATCAACGTGGTAATAATATTAGAGGCGAGCCAATTGCCGAGTAAATAATTTAATAAAAAAAAAAAAAACCTTACGAATAAACTAAAATATAAATAATTAAATATTTGTGTTCTTTTTCAAACCACGATTATTATTCCTATCCTATTATTATTATTATTATTATTATTATTATTAAAAAAGGGGAGAACCCCGAAATAAGTTTAAATCGGAAAAATATTAAACATTTAAAAAGTGTCAAATATTACAAAAAAAACAAGTGTCAAATATTAAACATTTAAAAGAGTGCCAAACTAGCAATTTTATCAATTTTACCACCCCTACGATGATAATCAAATGAATCTGGCTTTAGAATCGTATTCAGCGACCCAAAAAACCCCCTCGGGGCTTTCGAGATGCCAAAAACATATAAATTGCGAAATAACACTTTGGGGGTACAGAAACGGCCAATTTCAGCAATTTTACCACCCCTGCGATGATAATCCAATAAATCTGACTTTGGAATCGTATTCAGTGACCCAAAAAAATCCCTTGGTGCATTCGAGATGCCAAAAACAAGTAAATTGGGAAAAAACATTCCGGGGGTGCAAAATTGGCCAACTTTATGGATTTTACCACCCCTATGATGAAGTCCAAGTAAATCTGATGTCGTATTCGGGTTCAGCGACCCAAAAAACCTCCTAGGTGCACTCGAAAAGCCAAAATACTTTAATATTTTAATAACTTGAGGGGGATTTTCAGCCATTTGCCCCCCAAAGGGTGGGATTTGGGTTCCCAAGAGGTTTTAAGGTGTATGAATGATTCTGAGATCCACAAAAATTTTTGGATTCGAGGCTACATGTTTTTTTTTATTTTTCGGTTCACAGCCTGGACTATAATGTAAAATAGGTATAATATATTATGGCTTCTATTATATTAGAGTCCGGCAGTGGCGGCTTTAGCATTTAGTATTGGTGCAAGTAGTGTTTCTTAGAGTAGGTAATTATACAGTGACGTAGCCAGGATTTTAATATGGGGTGGGGTCCGACCATTATTACCAGGATATTAGATCTGCATCGTGAGAACTCAATAGCGCCGCAGGCGAACATTTGGAAATTTTTCAAGGTCACGCGTTTTCCTGGCATTTCAGAATTTCAATGAAAGGTCCATTTATACCAAAATACCGACTTTCACAAGAAAAAGTTTTGGAATTTCATATCTTTTTCAAATAAAAGAAAACTATATTACGAATAAGTTTAATGAAATAAAATAAAATGTTTATATTTTTCTAAACATTACAAATAAAAAAAATAAAAGAACGCCGACAGAATGTAAGTAGGTACCTATAGCATTTATTTAGGTCCTTTAAATAGCAGTGATGCAATAGAATAGCACAGGATATAAAACATAAAACGGTGGGCAGCACATGGTGGATATGGATAATGCAATAAAAAATATGTGGATAGTCAAACGTATAAAACTACTCATAGGTTTTTTATGTTGTGGAAAATACCGGACAAAAAAAATAATAACTACAAAAAGCATATATAGTATATATACCCAATATATTTTTGTATCAAAGTACATAATAGTAGTAATCTGGATTTTGCTATGTCCTTTGGGGGGGCGTGCGCCCCCTCTCTAAAGCCGCCACTATAATCCGGTAGTTCAAGCACGTAAGATAATGAAGGATGAAGGAAATTTCTGGTAGTCAATATGGCGGAACATTCTTTAATCGCTTTGGAATATGATCCGATTACTCGGGTTTGGTTAGGACAGCCGAATGAATTTTTAATTTAATGATTGATTATGACACAATTTTCAATATTTCAGCCAATGCCCTCAAGATCCTACTAAACCTCAAATTTTCAAAGATTTTCGTTGAACAATTACAGATTGAAAGTTAATTGAAACCGCGAAAACACATGTCTGCGCTTTTCAGTATAGCTTGTAAAATAATTTTGCAATAATTTAGTTTGCGTAGAATAGGATATTTAATAACGATTAAATGATCTTTAACTGTGTTTGCGATCCGACTACTAGGTACGAGAAAAGTTATAAGCGATAGTATAAGAGAAAAAATAGTTGTTTTTTACTATTTGTTTAACTAAAATTATTTTTCCGAATAATCGATTCATATTACAAAGCGATGAAAAAAGGCAAAAATTTCCTTATTTGAATGCTTGACTACCGGACTACCACTTCCTATGTGAAGATTTGATGTAAATTAATAATTGGAAAATGACGTAAATCTATTCCAATGGCATTGTGTTTGTCCACACCAGAAGAAAAAATACCTTATCCACTGTGATTTTTTTATTTACAGAGCTCCCCGTTTCTCGAGGATCCATCAACTACCGAGACCGAGTACGGTTATTTTAATGGTTCTATGTTTGGCTATTATTATTGATTACGGAAACTGAATGATCAACATATCATTATGAATATGTATTATTAACCTCTATATTCTGCATTTCTCACTTTATAACCTATTTTTTTTAATTAATTTTCTGTTTTCTTATAACTAACAAAACTTTAGATCTCACTCTAGGGATGTAGCCATATTTTATCTCTTTGTATTATTTGCACAATTATTTTATTAAAGCATTATAAAATGTATACTTCTCTTTCTTAAATATTCCGGCATATATTTACTCAATGTAAATACTGTAGAAACAATGTAGATAGGAATATTGTAGATATGACTATTGAGAATGTTTTCTTATCCTTATTCCCTTCACATTAGTCCGAGATTCGTAAAAGTCATCGTAAAAACCATATTTTATTTTTTCCCCAAATACCTACCTAGGTATATAAATCAAATTATCTATAATTATTAATTTAATTTTTTCTTTTTTTATTTAAAATAATATAAACCGCTGCAGCAACGGCAAGGAGTCAGGTTCTTAACATTTACAAGCAAACTATAGTTAAGTATCAACATAATAATGTTGATGTTGCTTTGGTTTGATGACACTCTGTTTCCAGAAATAAATAAACAAGAAGCAATCTACACTCCCCGGCACAAAATTCCGTCACCCTAAAATTTTGCCCAATTTTGATGTTTTATAACTTTTTTTATTTTTCATCTGATTTTCATAAATTTTTTACCAGTCTGTAGATCAGTTCATTGTGTGTCTTTTTAATTATTGTAATAAGTCATATTTTTCGTCCAGGCAATATTATACAGGGGTAAATCAAAGTGTTGTTTTTTGTCGTAAACTCAAAACACCCTGTGGAAAAATTGAGGCGAATAATTTTGTTTACAAACTGTTTGCTGCCATCTTAGACGTATTGTAAACATTTTGTTTTTTGATTCATCCCATTATCTCATTTCTTCTGCGAGCAGCAAAATTTTAAATGAAACGCTGTTAATTTTATCATTTTTAATTAAAAAACATCGACGTTGGCTAAATACGCGGTTATTGTGACAGAATATTTGACAGTACAGTTAATTTAGTGTGTTGTCATCATGGTAACTACAGCAGACGTAGGTAGAATTGTTGCCTTAATAGAGGATGGCCGCAATAAGAGTTATGTCTCCCGTACTCTGGGAATTGCGCGGTCTACAGTTTGTGATGTTTGGAATAGGTATCTACAGACGGGAAACTTTATTAGGCGGCAAGGCTCTGGCAGAAGGAGAATGACCACTCAAGCTGATGATCACTTTGTCATTATGAGTTCTTTAAGAGATCGAAGAGCTACTGCTGTGTATCTAAAAAATGACTTGCAAATGGTACGTCGAGTAAGTGTAAGTGAAAGAACGATACGTAGAAGATTGTTAGAAGCAGGATTGCATTCACGAAGGCCAGCCAGCAGTATGTCCACAATTGCTTCCTCGGCATCGACAACACCGACTGAGATTTGCAAGAGCGCATGCTGACTGGACTGTAGAACAGTGGGGAAACGTACTATTCACAGATGAATCCAGGGTTTGTTTAAGGTCGCCGGCTGGTCGTGAACGGGTATACGGACGTAGAAATGAAAGATATGCAGACTGCACCATATCTGAGCGACTGCAATATTACGGTGGTTCAGTCATGGTTTGGGCGGGTATTTCTACCGATGCACGTACTGACCTTGTATTTGTTGAAAATGGAGCACTAACCGCCCACCGTTACATTGAGGAAATCCTCCAAGAAATTGTTGTTCCATTTGCTCCTTTCATTGGGAACCAATTTACATTAATGCATGATAATGCTAGACCTCATGTTGCACGGGTAGTGAGCGAATATCTGGATGAGGTTGGACTTCCAAGATTGGACTGGCCCGCATGTAGCCCGGATCTCAACCCAATCGAACATCTTTGGGATGTTCTTAAAAGAGCACTCCGTCGCCGTCCTGTGCAACCACTAACCTTGCACGGCTGGCGCTGACAGAAGAATATCAGGCTATTCCTCAAGACAGAATAAGTAATCTTATTAATTCGATGCCACGAAGAATGCAAGCTGTCATTGCTGCGAGAGGAGGACATACACGTTATTAAAATTTGTCTTTGTTAATTAATTTTGTGATATACCTAGTGGATGTTTTTGTTAATAAAAATAAGCTTGAAATCAGCGTTTCATTTAAAATTTTGCTGCTCGCAGAAGAAATGAGATAATGGGATGAATCAAAAAACAAAATGTTTACAATACGTCTAAGATGGCAGCAAACAGTTTGTAAACAAAATTATTCGCCTCAATTTTACCACAGGGTGTTTTGAGTTTACGACAAAAAACAACACTTTGATTTACCCCTGTATAATATTGCCTGGACGAAAAATATGACTTATTACAATAATTAAAAAGACACACAATGAACTGATCTACAGACTGGTAAAAAATTTATGAAAATCAGATGAAAAATAAAAAAGTTATAAAACATCAAAATTGGGCAAAATTTTAGGGTGACGGAATTTTGTGCCGGGGAGTGTATAAATATTGTTAAAATTAGTTACTGTGGTAACCTGTAACATTGAATGAGTTATCGCGAATCCTTCAATCAACGTTATCGGTCAGTTAGATTTGTGTTTCATCGGAGCTATCAAAACAGCATAATTTGTTACCCAGTTAATTTTCTAATATTATTCTGGAACAAGGCCTTCCAGTGTACAGCACTGACCAGCGATAATTCATGTGTATTTTTTGTGGCATACCTTTGTCCTATCTTACGTCATTATTTATATTGCGGCATTGGAAGAAAAAAGGATCTCTGGTACCTTGAAAGAGGCGCGGGTACTTTTATAAAAAAACCACTATGCGGTGGCAGATTTATGGCACTTGCACGTGGCCAGAAACTACGTCGCATTATACCTATTTTGAAGATGCAGTCTCTCAAGGCCAGAACGGACCAATGGGGTCGTAACTCGAAGCTGTCACCGAGTGTGATGCCCAATAAAAGTCCATTATCTGCCTTTATGGTACCGCCCCTAAAATATTCCATTAGAGCCCATGTCCCTTATGATTTTAAATATTTGTTTTAATTTTTAATAGTATTCTTCTTTCGGAGAAGTGCAGTTGAAATTTTTAGAGATAAATAATGGAGTCTTTCGATATGTGCAGCAAATACTTTGTGGAATATGTAAAATACCAAAAAGTGCTATATTCCCCTATTAAAACGGCGGGATTTATACCCGAGCGGGGCTCTGAAGTTTTTGTGCGGAATATTCCGTTTCGCGAAAATGAAGACGAGCTACTCATGTTCTTCGAAATTGTGGGTGAAATATACCAGCTACGCCTGATGATGAAAGAAAACGGATATGAAAACCGTGGTTTCGCCTACGTCACGTACCTTAACCCCGCCTCCGCAAAAAGGGCAGTGAGAGAGCTGAACGAAAAACTATTCAAGGGATTGTACGTGTTGAAAATCGAACCGTCTTTGAATAACTGTCGTCTTTTCATCGGTGGGGTGCCGACATATAAGAGTAAAGATGAGGTCTGGCAAGAACTCGTCAAGAATGGTATCAGACATATAGTGGATGTAATTATGTACAGGAGCTATAGCGACAGGGCTAAAAATAGGGGGTTTGTTTTTGTGGAATTTCGAACGCACGAAGAAGCCGCGTATTACCGGGCGAAATTTGCGAAGAACTTCCGATTGTGGAATTGTTCCGTAATTGTAGATTGGTCCGTCCCAATACCGGAAGTCGACGAATGCATTATGGAATCGGTGAGTTTTTTTTTTCATTATATATTCTAGGAATCTACAATGTGGACCAAATTAAGTTTGAACCCAGTTCCATCATTAATAAATTTATTTTAATGAATGTTAAAAATATAAGTGAACATTTTAAATATCATATCCGTAGCTGGGAAGGGCCTGTTTTTCACAAATAATACTGATAGGTTAATGCATGTATCATTGCAAAATTATACCTACTTTTTGAAGAAATTCGAAAATAATGACCTTGAAAATACTTGACTAAAATCTTTGAAATAAATTTGCGCCACACAGCATAAGCTGAAAGGCTTTTTTAGCCATAGCTTTCTGGCGTGAAAGTGCTGTGTACGCTGACAGAAATAGGAGTTTTAAATTTGTCAGGTCAACAGTTTTTTTTACATCTCGATTAATATTAAATTTATGACCTCTTCTCCATGGCCATACTTGCTCGAAGAAGCGATTTTTATAAGCTCTGAGTTGGTTTCAACCCTTACATTTTCATTTCAAATCAAAGACGTCGCTCACGAAAACGCTTTAACTATTTTCCTTGACGTCCCTGCAGTTAGCTTCAGACTTAGATTTTTTTGAGAAACCCGTATGAGAGACAATATTCAAAAAATCAAGTATGCAGTGTATGACATATTAAAAATAATATTTTTTTTTCTCAAAAACGACAAACTGTGACTGAATTTATTATATAGTATTAAAAAGAGGGTAATCTATTTATTTCTGTCAACAGTTCTTTTAAGAAAACCGTAGGAGAGACAATATTTAAAAAAATCAAGTATGCAGTGTGTGACATATTAAAAGTAATATTTCTTTTCTCAAAAACGACAAACTGTGTCACTGAATTTTTTAGGTAGTATTAAAAAGAGGGTGGTAATCTATTTATGTCTGTCATCAGTTTTTTGAGAAACCCATAGGAGAGACAATATTTAAAAAAATCAAGTATGCAGTGTATGACATATTAAAAATAATAATTTTTTTCTCAGAAACGACAAACTGTGTCACTCCGAATTTTTTAGGTAGTATTAAAAAGAGTGTAATCTATTTATTTCTGTCATCAGTTTTTTTGAGAAACCCATAGGAGAGACAATATTTAAAAAAATCAAGTATGCAGTGTATGAGATATTAATATTTTTCTTAAAAACGGCAAACTGTGTTGCCCTGATTTTTTTAGGTAGTTTTAAAAATAGGGTAATGTATGTATTTCTGTCATCAGTTTTTTTTAGAAACCCGTAGGAGACACAATATTCAAAAAAATCAAGTATGCAGTGTGTGACATATTAAAAATAATATTTCTTTTCTCAAAAACGACAAACTGTGTCACTGAATTTTTTAGGTAGTATTAAAAAGAGGGTGGTAATCTATTTATTTCTGTCATCAGTTTTTTTGAGAAACCCGAAGGAGACAATATTCAAAAAAAAACAAGTATGCAGTTTATGACATAATAAAAATAATAATTTTTTTCTCCCAAACGGCAAACTGTGTCACTCTGAATTTTTTAGGTAGTATTAAAAAGAGGATAATCTATTTATTTCTGTCATCAGTTTTTTCTGGAAACCCGTAGGAGAGACAATATTCAAAAAAATCAAGTATGCAGTGTATGACATATTAATTTTTTTCTCCGAAACTGCAAACTGTGTCACTCTGAATTTTTTAGGTAGTATTAAAAAGAGGGTAATCTATCTATTTATGTCATCAGTTTTTTCGAGAAACCCGTGGGAGAGCCAATATTCAAAAAAATAACGCCATATCACCCTTAGTTCAATAGTACAATCGCATAGGAATACAGTGGCGTCCGAAATTATTTCATACCCCTAGACATTCCGTGTGATAAAGAAAAACCCGGACAGAAAAATAGTTCAACGGTATATACCAGAAGCCCTTTGAACTCGTTGGAATTTTTTTTTCAAAAAATCTCGATTTTTTCAATCATCAAATTTGCGATAAAAATCTCATTATTTAATGGAATAGGATATTTTTTCTTTCGGGATTTGCACGACCTCCTCGATCGCCATTCTGAACTCTCATCACAAGCCCTTTGAACTCCTTGGATTTTTTTTTCAAAAAATCTCGATCTTTTCAATTCGAATAAACAATTAAGAAATAAGCATGTAAAAGTACTCAGTGAATTACTCACCCAAATATCCAGGTAACTTGTAACAACACGCACAGTATATTCGTCTTTGATTAATTGTCTATGTAAACGTGATATAAAATGTCACACATAACAACTGACACGTTAAAGAGAAATGAGCGCAGTCGTTCAATCGTAAGGGCAAACCAAGCTATTTTGTGCCCAATAATGCCTCTTCGCCGTTATCGATGTTTAGGTTAGCATTACGTATCTAGAGATTAGGCCAAAACTAAAACATTCTTAATCATTACTTACAATAAAAATCGCTTTTATTGCGTAATAACCTTTTTTTTGGGTTTCGATCGAACTCTTCAGTCGCTATTGCATAGAAGAAAATAAAAAAAAATCGAAAAAAAATTTTTTTCAATGACTTGCTGATTTTATAAACTATTGTTTTTTTGTTGTGAACTCCTGAACTCTTTCTTCTCTACCAAAAAATTCATCGTGAACTCTTTCGTTGAAAAAACAGCGCAGCGTAAAGTTAGCGCCCGAAAATGGTTTTTCGTGATTCCTCGACCTAAATTGCTAGAACTATTGCTGTTTTTCACATTGAACTAACTCCTGAACTCTTTTGTTTCTATTGGGAACTCCCAAGAAACGGATGATTTTTAAAAGAGGCAGCGCCAAGTTCACAGAGCCCTATTTTTATAATAATGTCAGCAAAATTAATTAATTTAATGCACATTGAGAAGTTTTTTTCTTTTGTAATAATAGTTTTAATACCTTACAGGTAAAGATTTTATATATGAGAAACTTAAATGTCCTCGAAACCCCTATAGAATTTCAGAAAATAATTCTACAATACGTGGACGCAGAGGATTTGGAAAAAATATTCAAGTTCAAAAATTACGCTTTTATCCACCTGCACCACAGAACATGTGCTGAGGAGTTAATGGCGAATTTAAAAAGTAAGTAGCCATTTATTTAATAATTATTCTCTTACATATATCTATAGTCATTTTCCTAACTGGATTTATCCGTTGAATGAGAAATCTATACTGTATCCAACGAGAGAATGGACTTGCACTCGAGCGAAAATTCGTCTGTTTTGGTCAGATCTCCGCCCCTTAGAACATTAGTTCAACGCCCTCAACATAATTGGCTCAGCAGGTAGCCAGGGCCGGCGCCTGGGTCCGATACCTAATTATATAAAGTACCAACTACTACCTACCTATTCACAGTTTGTATTTGTAGTCTCGCAAGTACAGTTATTACCTACTTACGAATTTATTTCATCGAATGACGGTCCTGCGTAGCTCGTTACAGAGCCCCTCCTCTTTAGTCGCCGATGCGCAAAGCAAGTCCATTCTCTCGTTGGATAGAGTATAGTTCGATAAATGAACAGTTTGTCCTATTAAATATTTATACATGTGTGCATTAACCACGAATTATAACATGTTGGTTTCATTAGAGGAATATATAATTGATGTACCTAGGTAGGTAGGTAACTAAAAATTAAAAATTTTTCAGAATATTATAAGGATACCGATGTTGAGATTACATGGGCTAAACCACCTAATAAGTATACAACCCAAGAGTTTCGGCAAAAGAAAGTGTGAGTATTTTTTTTATTGTGAGTTTTGGTTAATATTTATTTTAGTGATTGATTTCAGATACATACTTTCGTATTTATCTGAAATAAGCTCATTAAATATTTGATAGGCTTGAATAGAAACTTTAAAGAATAATTCCGATGGTTGTTTTAAGTAAACATTTTTTTTTAAACTGGAGAAAATTTAAAGACACAATTTCGGATCATGTTCTTATACATAGCTAATGCAATAATTATGCCATAAAATCAAGTAATTTTTTTTTATTGTTAAAAAACTAGGAGCTCATTGGGTCTACCGGTATCGTCTACAAGTATGAGTTCTTCATCCACTTCCTCTACCAACAGTTTGTCACCACCGACCACCTTTGTGAAATCAAAACCACAGTCCATCTTCCAGATAGCAGGAGATTATCAACTACCTGTTATTAATGAACCAAAATCGAAGGTATGTATATATTTTATTTATATTTGAATTTCGATTTTTTGTAATTTCAGGGAGCTGTAATAATATATAGAAAGCGATCAAATTAATATAATTTGCCGTTAAGGTCAAAATACAAACAACTGGCCTCAAGGTCCCATAGTAAATTGGGCCCCGAGTTGGCCAAAAACGGTATTTTCCATTTTATTCTGTCATGATGCCATAAAATGAAAAAAAGTTCTATACAAAAGTAGAACTATTAAATACCGATCGCTCTGTGGAAATCCGATGTTAAAAATTCAAAAATAAATTATTTATTTGCACAAAAAATGGTAAAAATCGTTTTTTTTTTAAACGCTCATATCTTCGTAACAACAAATCATTTTTTCACGAAACTTGGGGAAAGTGTAGCTCTCTACTAACTGAAAAAGATCATTTTCAAAAAATTTAAAAATATTATTAACTTTTTGCAAAAATTGGTTTTTGCAAAAAAATAACGTTTCGTGTAATTTTTTTTCTTGTAAAAAAATCGTTTTTTTTGTTAACCCCGATTTTTCAACCGATTTTTCGCATCAATTTAAAAAGTGCGCAATAAATAAAAATGTTAGTACAATATTTCAAGAAAAATTTAAGCTCAAAATTGACTCTAAATATGAAAGCGTGTATGAGCTATCGAGGTTTTAAAAAAAATCAATTTTTGCAAAAAGGATATACTATTTTTTAAATTTTTTGAAAATGATCTTTTTCAGGTAGTAGAGAGCTACACTTTCACCAAGTTTCGTCAAAAAATGATTTGTTGTCACGAAGATATGAGCGTTTCAAAAAAACGCGATTTTTAACGATTTTTTGCAAATAAATAATTATTTTTTAATTTTTTGACATAGGATTTTCACAAATTGATCTGTATTTAATAGTTCTACAAGTTTTGTATAAAACTTTTTTTAATTTATGGCGACTGAGTAAAATGGAAAAAACCATTTTGGCCAACTTTGGGTCCAATTTACTATGGGACCTGGAGGTGCCTCTTGTTTATATTTTGATTTATTGAATTCTACGGAAAATTTCAGATCTTTCACATATTTTTCTTTACTCTATCTCCGAAGTGAAAAATTAACATATACTTTTCCCAACTGGTTACATAAATAGCTATTTTCTAACTGATGTTCTAAGGTGAAGGGTTGATTAGTTTTCAATCTGAATTGATCTGTCAAGACCAAGACAAGAGGATTTATGTTATGACCAGAAAACTGCTGAGATATGGATGCACTGATAACGGTATCAGAGAAAAGATTTTTATTTTTATTTACGAACGTTTTCCATTTAATGCACATGCCTACAGTACCTATTTTCTCGTGCTGAGTGTTAAGGATCAAGATGTGGATATTAGACTTCATAAGATTAATGTGGTGTTCTGTGTTAATTATTGCCAATTGATAATATACAAAACACAATTTCAGGGAATGTTACTACCTCCTGCCATAACACTTAATTGCCAAACAACAGATGCACATCTTGGACCGATCTTGGCTACTGGAAAGTCACCTTCGGAAGTGGATGCCTTCAAGGCAATGCTATCACAGGGTTGTAACAGGTAAGCATTATTTAGCAACAACTTGTTAATTTATCATATCTGGTTTCCTCTTCTGAAGTTTTCCCGTTAGTTATAGCATATATTAAGTGAATAGATAATCAATCGTAATGCACTTAATTCTCGCTCTAAATGATAAACATCTACACAAACTTTATTGTCATTTTGTCATTCTTTCATTTATGAATTATGCTCCGTCTTTTAGTTTTCCACTTGAATGGCGACCCCAACCCCAGGTTTATCTAACTATGAATGTTGCCAAATTTACAAGTTTAAATGCTAAGTAAACGTATTATTTGAATGAACGGGTAATCTCAACATTTCCTTAAAATAGTATAACACTTTCTTTAGTTAGGTATATCAAAATAAAAAAAATGCAGATATGAAAAGAACACTTCATTGTGAGATGATATATTTTACTTTAAAATAAATCCAATAACATTTTTCTATGTTAATTGATTTCAAGTAACCGGTGTGTTCCATTCAAGATTTTACTCATTTAGCCGATTTTTGAAATAATTTATATTAAAACGTTAATAAAAGCTGCTGCTAGCCGTCGGCAAGGGTTTTTAATTTTAATTTTAAAAATCCTGTTACCAGAAGTATTATAATTTAATAAAATTATGTAGTATTAGTTAGCCAGTTAGTTGAAAAGAACGAAATGATCTTCGTTCATTTTTTTGCTCGTAAAACAAATTTTAATATTTAAAAATCCATTAAAATTGGATGGTTTTATACCAGCAACGACGTAGATAATACATAGGTACAAGTTTATATTTGAAACTTTTTATTAACCCAACAAAATCTTGATTATTGAGCATTAAGGCGAATGCCTACTTTTATTCTTTTATATTTGTGTAGAATTACAGTTCATTCAATATGTATGTATAGTTAACTGACCCCATATAAGATACCGCGCAGTTGCCACATGTAATTCTCAATTTTCTCAGTATTCAATTAAAAAAATCAAATTCCACAATACTATATTAAAGTTGTATATATTATTTATGAATGTTATTAAATAATTGTGCACACAATAATATATTATAGGCCAAGATGTTACGTTTTTACATTTATTTTCGTCTACTTTAAATATGAAAATTACGTAAACATCTATTTTTATAGTTAAAAGCGGCAACGCCGATCCACGACCTTTCCAATAACGAATATTCGAGCAGTATATCTCTTTTTAACTTATTGGAATCGTATCTCTCGGATACGAGATTCGCATATCTTACAGTGGCGTATTCGCGGGAATTGCTAATATATTATTTATATACCTACCAATGTAGGTATACATCGCTACGAGAGTTGAAATAAAAGAGTATGGCGGTTAGCAAACATGTTTGTTTGTTTCGTATGAAACCTGAAAAACATAGATTTCCACCAGACCTCGCTTTATTTACGAGATAGGATAGGCATGTTAAAAAAATTTAAGGAATATATTATTTGACGGCAAAATGGATAGTGGGTGTTAGAGCAGAGCCGACTTTAACAAAAAAAAAGTTGATTTATGGGTTGCTCGAAGTAGGTACTGACGTGTACTGAGGTAGGTAGGTACCTATTACATCCTCCACTTAAGACATTTCCCAAATAATTTTATCCAAAAAATAATCCAGTGCTTGAGGCCGCTAGGTTATAAATGCTAAATACAACGATATAAGTTAGGTTTTTATTGGGATTTACAAAACTGAAAACGCTCTCTGGTTTATTACATAAGTAGGTACCTATTGCCATTGACTTTATTTTTATGTAGGTACCTACCATCCTAGATCACAAATTAATAATTTACATCAGTGGGCAAAATTAAAAGTTCTATAGACTTTATAAAATTATAAGCGTAAAATTATAAGGAAAATTTTCAATGACTGTAAAATACCTCAAGGTCAGTTTCTAATTTTGATTGGCCGTAAAAGTGTGTGTATTGGAAATCGCTTTGCGATGAGAAGCTGGTAGGTAGGTATTGCATTTGTAATGATTTTTAAAAATGTGTTGATTTTAGTCTCGGTTTAGTTATGTAGGTACCTATTAACAAACAAGCTCTGATCTTTGTCAAAGTTTGTCTGTGAATAGTATTTGTCTTGTTGAGTGTTAACGATTTGGTAGATTAGGTAGGTACCTACTTACACAATAAATATGATTGTATTTAAATCGCTATTTAAAGTATATTTATTTTATTTTTCCGTTTTAAAGTTTATTTTTCTCGACTACTTAGCTGTTTTGTACATATTTATTTTTGCTACTTGTGGGAAATATGGCTACTGGCGAACCACCTATTAAAAAATGGTAACGCGCTGAAAGCAATACTTCATGAGTTGTGTGGAAACTTGCATTCAATATCAGCTGTGATGTTGAAAATATGCATATAAAAACCTTCTACTTTCACCCCCCTAAAAAAAATTTCTACGCCAATGAAAAACATCAGGTCAGGGTTGCCGGTCGTTCAACTATACATACATATTGTACGAACTGTATATGAACTTTTATTAAAGCTTTAAAGTAAAATACGACTAAAGCATTTCCAGGGTTGTTTCATGTAGAACAATAGGAATTAAAAGCCTGCAAATTTCAAATGAAATTTTGTTTAAAATAATAGGGACACATCCGAATTGAAACCATTACAGTTAGTGATTTTTTTTAAACAAATTCCGTAATCGACTGTTAACAGAAACTTTATCAAGCTCTCCAGGCTGACTTGTAATAATTAAACTGGTTCTAGTTTTAGTCCAGTAACAAAATCGGGTTTTGAATAATGCATTTAATATACAAATTTAAGTATGTACTTTATGGGAAGCTGCTTCCTTTTTCCCTTTAAGCTGCTTAATAGACCACGGTCGATAATTTTTGAAACCAAAAAAAAATAATAGTAGTAGAAACTCATTGGAAAAGGAAGAGAATTTAACAAAAATGAAAGGAAACATAATTGACGGGCGATCTGAGGTCGGGAAGCGGAGGGGATGAGTTTTTATGAGTAAAACACGGTTTATCTCGATTTCCGGAAAAACTACAAGTGGTTTTTTATTTTTTAAAGAAATTTACGTTGGGAACCGTTGGGTCTCCCCGTATTAATATGTCTATGACTAATTCCGTGTGAGAAAATCACATTTTCCAACAAGCTGCCGAAAAGGTTTGGCGCGCTCGGTTCGTCAGAGTTCGGCTCGGAGACACGTACTGACTAGCCGAATTCGACTGTGCGCGCTCGGTTCGTTCGGACTAAAATGCTCAAGTCAATACACACCTTAAAATGCAACTCATAAATACGGCTCTTAACGATGCGGTTAGGTGCACTAAGTTAAGAATAATATGATTCTAAATAATTCTTACTTTTTACAGTGGATATATAGAAACACCTCCACGATTCAGCCACGTCTTTGAACCAGACACAAGACATCTAATGTCGCGTACATTTACTTACGGCAACTCTTACTACTCTAACCCCATCAATATCCCAGTAAGATATGATCCATGCCGTCAAACAAATAGCTTGCCATCGAATGTATCGCATCCCAGAGGGATGTATTCAGCCGATATTCTGGAGAGACAAATATCGAGAAGTTTCAGTATGGATTATGTCCCAATCGCACACCGTATGGCTCGTCCAGTTTCAATTTTCTTTCCACCCTGGCAAAATCGCAAGGAACCCTATGACCCGATAACTCAATTCCAAAGCAGGATGTCTCAGTTATTGGGAAATGATAGCGGAAGTGAAGGCATCTCCTTCGAAAATTCGTCAGATTTTGCAAGTGATAGTAGTCTTCCAAGAAATTATTCCATGGAAGAATTGGAGGTAAGTAAATATAGGTATCTATAATTTATAGAAAAGTGGGAATTGAGAAATAATACGTTCTGTAAATTTTGATTGTCCGTATAGCGCGCGCGTCTATGGATTTCCGATCACAGTCTAAACGGTAAACTGTCACCGGCTAGGCGCATTGTCCATCCTTGTCATCTTTATCTTGTATAATCTCGTTACTCTCTCGACTTCTCTTTTTTCTTCTTTTCTCTCTCTTTTCCCTCTCTTTTTCTCTCTTTCTCTATCCTTTTCTCTCTTTCCTTTTCTCTTTTTCTCTCTCTTCCTATATCTCTCTTTTTACCTCTCCTTTTCTCTCTCTCTCTTTCCATGATTCTCTTTTCTCTCTAGACACATCATTTCTGAGTTATAAGCGAAAAACCGAAAAGGGTACCTTCTACGTACGCCCCTGGAGTGGGGACTTTTAGTATAGTTTTAGTTTAGACCTCCTAACTAGTACAAAGTCCCAAGGTAAAAAATTGTGTGTAAAATTTTTTTTTTTGAAAAATCGAAGTGGAAACATTCCTCAAGTCGAACTACTGCAATTTTTAATTGCAGTAGGTATGCAGGTTCGAATTTGTTTTTGCATGTTTGTAAAAAAGTACAACCATCCATCTATTATACTAATTTTTATATTTAAGTCATTTCTAACACTTTGATTTTCAGGAAATCATCGGTGATATAATAGATTAGGACAACATACCTAACCCATGACGATGCAGGTGCAAAGACAAATGCTAATCTGTAACTACAGATAGGTATGTATATCACCTTTGATATTTAATTGCCATTAATATACCTACAAGTCTGTACAAAATGTATACAAAGTTCACTGACCGGGAGAACAGCAAAGGTCAGAAAGATTTTTATATAGCTACTAGATACTTCATAAAAAACTAAGATAAAAATAATTTTTACTTAATATAGAAAGTATCCTAGAAAATTTTAGTATCTAAGATACTTTAAAGCATCTTGCTGTCCAAGATAGCTCTGACCTCAACTATTCTAAATAGGTCCAGGGGCGTATCTCGTTTATTTGAGGCCCTAGAGGGTTGAGACTTCGCTCTTAGTGGGTTGTATCTGGCACTCCCAGATGCTATGTTGCCAGATTGTGCAGATTTTCCCTAGATCTAGGGAATTTTCAGTATAACGTGCACAATCGCTTCTGACGATTTCGTAACTATTAATAACATAATTTTCCAGAAAATCGCAATTTAACATCATAACCTTTTAAAATAACAAATATTCAAACTCGCATAAAACATTAACAGATTGATCTAATTTCAGCTTATCAGTTAATTCCAATTATTGGGTCTATTATGATGGACCTCAGATTTTAGGTATCACCACAAGAAAAAATCTAGAGGTGTTAGATTGGGAGATCAAGCAGGCCACGCTATTGGTGGTCAGATTTATCTAATTTCAGCTCTAATTCTATCAGTTAATTTCAATTATTGGGTCTATTATGATAGACCTCAGATTTTAGGTAATGCCACAAGTAAAAATCTAGAGGTGTTAGATGTGGAGATCAAGCTGGCCACTCTATTGGGCCTTGTCTATCAATACATCTGTTAAGGAAAATATTACCCAAGTAAGTCTTCATATGAGAAGACAATCAGTGTCAGGAATTATGGATGGTTTTGGCATCAATCCATCATGATTTTCCGTACATAAGTACTTGTTAAATAAATAACTACTACCGATTAATAGAAGCTAAGTAGGATTTCATGAAGTTTATGATGTTAAACTGTGTTTTCTATAAAATATGATAATAATATTTATTATATTACCCAACTTTGAACCGTTTAGAGAGCCATGATTAAACAGAAAATAATAACAATAATGTACAAGTAGAAAACAGAAAATAATAATGGTTACATTAAGCAGGAATAATATATACTTCTTGCTATAAGTATAGATAATATTTATATTCAATTAAAATTTAAGCTAATCTCAGTTGGGTGATAATATTTTCAGTTCCATAAATGGAGGTTTGATACAGCCAAACCTCCATTGTATAACAACTAATAAAATTGATATCGGATGTCATTTTGTTTCAGATGTTTCTTGGATAGAGAAGATAGGAGTACCCAAGAAACTACATATACTTATATTAATTTTTTATATTTTTTTAATAAAGGTTTTTTAATTTGTACTAGAATATTTTTTGGTTAAATCGATGACACATTAATTTTTCAGTTTTACCTACAGTTCTAGGTATATCCTTCTCATTCTTTCAATCAATGGAATATTGCTATACCGGGTGTTTTTTTGACTCTTTGGATTTTTATAAAAAAACGAGGGTGAAAAAAAATCATTTGGACAAAATATCCACCCCCAACCCCTCACCAGGGGGTGGGAGTGACTTGTTTTTTAAATGGTAACGTCAATTTTTTATGGTCGCATATTTTTTTTATGTGAAAAAATAACATCTTTTGTCGGAAATTTTTTTTCTTTCGGCTTGTTTTTTTACAAATTGCTAATCTAAGAAAAAAAAGCCAAATTAAGAAAAGATCATCGTGTCCCGGGCGAGGGGTGGGGGATGTTATATCGAAAAAAAACCTCGTCAATTAGTTTTATATTTTTTTTATTTAACATCAAGACAAGAGGTTCTCAAAATATGGTTCATTAACCTCCAGACAATAGAAGAATTGATTTTCAAACTTTAGTAATTGAAAAACCTACAAGCCGAAATCAAAAGATGTTTATATTTTCATAAAAAACAATATGCGACCATAAAAAATGGGAATTCCCATTTAAAAAACAAGTCACCCCCCACCCGCAGTATAGTCCAATAAATATTTTTCAAAAAAAATTATGCCAGAGCTGACTTTTCAGGGTCGTTGGAGGGGGGTGGGTGTCTCCGGAATATCCAACCAAAAAATCGCACTCCACACCCCTTGTATAGGGGTGTTTTTTTTTAATATTCTTTTTTCAACTTGTATATAATAATATACTCTACTGCCTTATCATTTTTTTTAAATTTTGATAACTGAATATTGTAACAGTTCAGTTCATGAAAAACGAGAGGTTTCTTCGAGTAGGCAAAATTTTTCAAGGTCGCTCGTTTTCCTGGCATGTCAGAATTTCAATGAAAAATTCATTTATACAAAAATACCGACTTTCACAAGAAAAAGATTTGGAGCTCCATACCCTTTTAAAATAAAAAAAATATATTACGAATAAGTTTATTGAAATAAAATTTGTTTTTATATATTTTATAAACATTAAAATTAAAAAAAAAATAAAATTCCGGGTAAAAAAGGAACGTCGTCAGAATGTAAGTAGGTATAGCATTTATTTAGGTCCTTTAAATAAGTGATAACATAAAAAGTAATATTTAACAATAAATAAGGAGCAAACGTTTACGCGCCCCTCCCTCCCCTAAAGCCGCCACTGGTTAATCAAGAACTGTCTACTGAGTTCCCAACCAAAAAGTCTCAGTCCAGCCTCTTCAGTGTTTAGTGCAGTCGGGGTGGTCTCATTATTTGGGGGCTACTTGTACTTAATAAACGTCACACCGCTTTTCCAGGTTGTTTATATTTTAATATTGAAGCATATTTAATAGGGACGCTCAAATGAAATTTTGAGGTACGACGATTGAAACAACTGGGATATCATATCTTAGGTGCTGATCAAGTTTAAATAGGGAACATTCCGATTTTTGTATTGCATAAAAATGTTCTACCATACTGAAAAATAAGATATGCAAAATATGACTCCTTAATTCCAATAAAAAATTTGTTATAAATTATTAAAGTCACATTTTTCAGTTTTTATTCCAAAAAATTAATCCACAATACATATTATGCAATGATAGTGTATTTTTTGCATTATATGAAAGTTCTAATATACTACTCTTCCGTTTTGTTTTACATAATAGCCGCATATGTGACGTACATTAGACGTTTCCTAGATGACGTCGTTAATAAGTGTAAAAGAAGACGTTTAAAATACGTCTCTTTTTGGGGGACAAACGAATGACGGGTTACACTACAAATCGACGTGAATGAGACGTCAAGTGACGTCACTCTCCTGCCTGGCTGGGCCCCCCTCTAGATCCGGCCCTGATGGCTTAACCGATTTTGGCGGGACTTTCACTGGCAGACAGCTGATGTTATAAGGAGTCACTTGGGCTACTTTTATTCTAGAACAAGATTAGGGTTCCGTGCACAAAAATTAGTAAAATTATAAAAAACAATTATTAATATAATAATACCTATGTAGATAATCGGATCTATTCTGTCCTGAAGATTCTTTTTAAATTTATTTATTTAAGAAATATGAAATATATAGTTATAATTTACCGGGAACCTTTTACTATTTCTTCACTGTCACCAATTAGGAATCACCCACTCTTCTTACCCAACTATCCCCTCTTATCAATAATTGTATATTCGATACTCTCCTATGTCTAACCCGAACGCAGGAAAAATTTATTCGAAATTTGATTTTTCATAATTCTTGATTAATTTGGAGATCTCAATTGCACCAATCACCAGACGCAGCTTACAGCCCTGAACGATATTCGTTGGTATATGGACTACAAGGTCACAGTATTTAAGTGTGATATTTATGGAGGGGGAGAAGAGAGATCGGCGAGCTGCGAGTGCGAGACGAGACGAGCCAGTCAAACACGAAATACGTGTATCGTGTATTCCGTCCAGTCTAGATGTCTTCGTCTAGTGCATTTTTTTCCATCTGCTCTTTTGGATGGTGACTGTTTTTTTTTTTGAATAAATTAATAGTGCCTACTGGTATCGCGTCTGCGTGTGAGTGTCGTGTAGATTTTATGACCGGCGAATTATAAGTTTAATTAGCTACTGCAAACAACATGTCGATGTCCCTATTCGATGTAACACGGCATCAAATGCGTTGCTCCAAGGGCGATTTGAGAAGCATATACACAATACACCAAGTTAACGGTCAACTTCTAGCCACTTTCAAACATGTCCGTCAACCTGGCCGTGGCACGGAAATCTTCATTAAGAGGATACCCCGCGATATTCTCCTCCAAGATATCCTGGAATTTGTGGTACAATGCGGTGATATTTACCGAATTCGCCTTCTAATGGAATTTAGTGGATACAATAGAGGATACTGCTTTGTAACGTATTTTGATACCAGCTCAGCGAGGAAGGCAGTGATTACTTTAAATGGAAGTGACATTAGAAAAAATTCACCGGTTATCGTGAAGATTTCTCTGGATAATAACAAATTGGAATTGCGCGGGGTACCACCTAATATCCCCAGAGAAGATATATATAATACCTTATTACCGATTGTTGGTACCGGTTTAAAAGGTGTTATCACTTTCAAAAAAAAGAAGACACCAACGAACTGCATTTTAAAATACGACACTCATCGAAATGCTCTGGAAGCTAGAAAAAAGCTTTATCCAATATGCACGCTATGGGATAAAATAATAGAAACAGATTGGGCGGTCCCTAACGAAGTTTTAAACGTAAGTTTTTTTATTACCTACAATGTTTTGTTTTTGTAATTTGAATGCACGTAGACAAGTAGACATACATACCAGGAGTTATACTTATACAAATTAGAGTTAGGTATGTCGAACCTTTCTGCGTTTATTACTTGAATAAGGTCCCGACATATTTTAGGAGCAGACATTTTTTCAGAGCTAGCTTGGCTGGAATAATACAGCCTTCTCGTCGGTGGCTGTAAGACATTTTTATATATAGGTTATATATAGTCTATCACGATGCGGTCGCGGTTATCTCGTGCTGGGAGTAATATGCAATAGGTATATTTTGTAGGATTCTTCCGACGGTTGGGTTTGGGCCAGAATACACAATTTGCTTTATATTTTATATACCTATAGGTAGGTATATAAATATATTTCTTTTATGTAGGTATAATACACTCCAAATCTTAAAGAAGTCGCTCACGTCACTAACTTATTTTTAATCTACAACATACGCTGTTACAGGGTTCTTTGTTAAAAAATAATAAAACGGGAGAGACAAACACAAATACCATACTATAGCATCCGTTGACCGTTCATAATCGACACATTGTTGTAGTGGCCAGAGCTGTTTTCAACCAATATTTGATTGGTTGCCTAGATCACGTGGTACCGGCAACCATGTTGAGGCTTGTTAATGTGTTTCTTGTGTTGTCAATGCAATTATTTGCATTTTTGTTTATAATAGTCGGTTATAAGTGTACAAATTAGTTTTGTGCTTCAAAACATTAATAAAGAAAACACTGTGCCTTGTTCAATTTAAACCTTATTTTAAAACAATGGTTTTATTACTAATAGCTATGCTAATAAAAAAACGTAAAAGCCAGTAAATGTTATCGGTCGCTTTTCCGTTAATATATATGTGGGATTGCACCAGCGCAGCTGGTCCAGAAGTCTGTTGGCAAGTGGAAGAAAGAAAGGAAGACTCAATGGCGAGCATTACAGACTTGCTGCTAAATATTACGTTGCCATCAGTGCAGCAACTGTATCCAGGAAACTTTACCTCCCAACAAGTTAGTATTATAGGTAGTTGCAAGTATTTATTTTTACACAAGTAATTTAAATTTGTTCTGCCCAATCCATACGTGCAAAGTAGTACGGTGACTGGGACTGGGTACAAGATGGAAATATTGAAGTTTTGCCTTGGCTATCCAGAAACCCAACCAGGCACAGAGTGACGTCACTTGACGTCTCATTCACGTTAATTTGTACTGTAACCCGTCATTCGTCAATTGTCTCCCAAAACGAGACGTGTTTTAAACGTCTTCTTTTACACTTATTAGCGACGTTATCTAGGAAACGTCTAATGTACGTCATATATGCGGCTATTATTTTAAAAAAAACTGAAAAGTACACTATCACTGCATAATATGTATTGTGGATTAATTTTTTTGGAATAAAAACTGAAAGACGTAAATCATTCGTTTCAAAAATTGAATATTTAGTTTGTAAGACTATTTATTATGCATATGTACTACTGTTTATACATTTGGAAGTTTATGGAATCTGTTTATTTATTAACTTAAAGCCTAACGTTCATCCATGCTCCCAATTACGAATTATACGAAAAGAATAATAAAAATAAGTCATTATCTAGAATGACGTGATAATTACGTCTTTAGATGACGTCATTTCCATGAGACATATTGTCGTCATTTTTACGTCGTTACAACGTTATTATATTGCTGATTTTGACGTAATGGGTCACGTAAATATCACGGGAATATGACGCCACTCTGCTGCCTAGGCAGTACTCAATCCAATTGAGAATGTTTGGGACGAATGGCGAAAGAAATGTATAGGTATATACTAGAAATTTTGGCCCTCATATCAGGGAAGAACGGGAAGGTCTTACCGAATATTAATTTAATTCTGTGTTATTTGTATACTTTACCATTCACTTGGGCCATTGAAAATACCTTTATTAAAATAACTAATTTCATTACTTGATAACCTTCTTGGAGCACATTAGGTATTTATCAAAATAATGTAATTAATTGCATTATTTTCTACATTCTCACTATTATTGTTAAAATATAAACTAAATATTTTACGTAAAAAAAGGCACACTTAACGATTGTTCACTACGGTTGGTACCTACGGGTCATAATAAATGACCGATTAGGTATATGTCCACGTCTTTTTTTTACAATAAAGAGTTTCCATCGCTTGATTCCGTAGGTACCTATGTACTACTTAGTATATTTTTTTGTACAATAAAGATATAAATGTACCATATGTTATTGTACAAAAAATGGGCGGTAAGTGATTCATTGAGTGACTGAGGGTTCATGAATACGATCATAGTCGACAAATGGCCGCCTACTTAGACCGGCCCGCGCAGTTCCACCATTGTTTGAACGAGCGTGTTTCAACCAACGGTTCCACGTGGTGATGCCTGTACCCCCTGCCAGGAACGTACTACCTGCCGTGTTCGACCATAACAGGATAAGCAAATCAGGTTAGCATAGAGCAAGTAATTAAACGAGGGGGGCCATGCCAGCGACACGCTTCCACAAAAATGTAGATAAAAAGATTGTGTAAAAACATTTGCTCTTGGCTCTTATATAATCCCAACAGCGATGATTCATAGTTCATAGTAATACAATAAACAATATAATATAAACTACTATACAGGGTGAGTAAAAAGCACCGAATTATTTTGATAAAAAATCCCTGTTTTTTACAAATTCGCTCGGACAGGTCAATTTTGTTTCTTAACAAGGCACATTTTGACATCTATGGTATATTTTTTCCGCCATGTTTGTAAGAGCTGAGGAGTTATATTATTTTTTTAAATTCGCAACACATTTTTTTACACCTATTTTGGTAGTTTAATCATTGTGAATCCAAAGGTTTGCATTTCTAGTGAAACATTTTTTGACAGACCGAAAAATAATTTTCCCACCCACCTGACCCACCGGTGCACGTGGTGCTCCATGCGCGTCTTAAATTGTTTCTAGTGAAGAGAACTTCGTCGTGGTAGGAAAGCAGAGCTGTCACTTTCAATAAGATTTAAATCTTTTAATCTTAAATCTTTTTACGGAAAATGATTTAAGATTTAAATCATTATGGAAACTATCTGATTGATTTTGCACCTGAAAATATGATTTAAATATTTTAAAAAGATTTAAATACGTTTGAAAAGATTTAAATCGTTTCGAAATGATTTAAATATTATTAAAATGTTTTAAATACTCTCGAAAGGATTTAAATCTTTTCAGATGATTTAAATCTTTTTTTCTTTCTTTTTGGAATGAGTTAAATTGTTTAGAGACAATCTAAATACTATTAAAAAAAAATCTGCAAATTGAATCAACACTTCTAAAATAATTTCTTAACGTGTGTGGCGGAAAGTTTTTCCACAAAAAAATGCGTATTTTAATTTAATAATAAATAATATCAATAAAAAACGGTATCAGTAATAATAATTATAATTAGATGAATGATGTTGAGAGTTCAGAGCAAGAATCAGACTAATTAATGTTTTATTACATTAAAATCCTTTACAAACATTTTGTCATGAAACGATTTAAATCATTTCACAAAACGATTTAAATCACTAGATGATTTAAATCATTAGAGAAGCTTTAAATCATTACAACATTTAAATCTTTATCAGTGAGTTAAATCAACAAAAAAGGATTTAAATATTTTTAAATTATTTAAATACATTGAACGTACCTATTTTAAATACTTTCTAAAAAGATTTAAATCACAAAAAAAGAAATGATTTATTATCAAAATACTTTCTTATTGACAAAGGAATCTTTGATTTAAATAATTTGTACAAATGGAATGCATCTTTGATCTTTAATTTAAATAGTTTTTTAAAAGCATATAACAAAATACCTGATATGCAAGTTGAAATTGATCATTTATCTACAGTTTGCTTAAAAAAAATATGAAAATTGAACTTTAAATAAAAAAGGTATGAAACCTTAAATTTTAATAAATATTAACGTTTTTTTTGCCCCTGAGTGTACATGAACTAAAATTAATTAATTTTTTCTTTTTTCTAGTCCACAAGGCTTTACTTCAAGGATCTTCCCCCGAATATCTCTAAAGTTCAACTTTATGACCATATAACGAAGTATCTAGCACCTGAGACATTGCTGAACATGTTTCTACAGGACGGTATTGGTTACCTGCTGTTTATAAGTGGGCCCATTGCATTTGATGCCTACCTCTGTTTACGCTGTAAGACAATATGTGGCTTTCATGTCGATTTCAGTTTTACAAAATTTGTTCCGTGGTGAGTATCATAAGGAAACAAGTTGGAGGTAAAAGTAACTACCAAACGCCAGCACGAAATTTAATTAAAAAATACCTAATCACAATGTCTGCCTCACGAAGTATTGAAAAAAAAATAACTACCTACCCTATGCATGATTTTAACTATATAATTCATTTAAATCAAAAAGCACTATCGCAAAATTAGTCTTTTAATTATGGCTATTATCTGTCGTATACTGCGGCCCTGAAGTGTGAGTGGCGGGGGGTGAAATTTCAGCGGCGGGGGCTGTACATTACGTATATACATAATAGCATTCTCGTGAATTCAAAATGAGTGTTTAGGTATATCCCATCCCCTCCCCAGTAACAAAAAATATAATACAATATATATCCAGAACAGATTATTTAAGTAAAGTGCATACGATCTCAATTGAAACCGCATAAAAAGTAAAAAGTCGACCAAACAAAGCGGTTGTCCATGCACACTGTTGGCATTTTGTTTTACAAAGAACTTGTCGACTTTTTACTTTTTATGCGGTTTCAATTGAGATCGTATGCACTTTACCTACTTCAGTTGAGTAAAATTGACAACTTAATTAACCCAAGTGTTTTTATGTTCATTCTTAGCTTAGGGGATGATGACGCACTTACTAGTGGAATTAGCAATTTAGAGGAGACCGGTCTAGAAAGCTCAAACGTAAGTATACTTGCCATGACTTGCCATTATAATCTTATTTTGTACTGGGTAAATTTAATCCTTATTTAATTGTTGTTAATTGATGTAATCAATTTAGCACATTTATTTATAATAAATTTGATGATCACGAGACTTAGTTTAAAGATTGCTATGCTTTTGTTTTGCAGGCTACCCAATCTCCAGCCCCAAGGATGATTTCATCGGAACCAAATAACAAATCTGCAGGTGTAAAAGCACCAGCCGCAGTAAAGTCTTCTGCTAACATAGTAAGTTGATGATATATGCTTGGACTAGAAAATATTAAAGAGGAAATTATATTTGTACGGCAATGAATTTCAACAGAAGCATAATTTTCAATTTTTATGTACATAAGTAGGTCTTATACATAACTGTTCTTTGCAGACACAAACTTCTTACATATCAAGAGACCCGAGGGATTTATCAAAGTATATCGGCGTGTCTTCACGCAAAAATTCTACTACCGTAGAATGTGCTGGTAATAATGTACCACCCCCTTATACTACCACTTCCACTAACATAGTAAGTATGCTATGCTATGCTACCATAATTCTAGCTTGCTGTATAAGCTAGAATTATGGTGACGTTGCGCAAATTACGGTTCCACACCTTGAAGTGTACGCATGGGCCGATAGCTTACGTCCCGGAAGTAAGCTTCAGATTTAGATTTACTTTTAGCCCAGTTCATTTATTTACAGTTGACCAAACAAATACCATTTGAAAATATAAAAAAATTAAATATTTTACAATAACAAGATATTTTAAGATTGAAATTTTGAGATTGACTTATATTAGGCCCTAAATTAATAAGAGATAATATGCATTTTCTCAAACAATATGTTTAATAACATTACGATTATAAAAACAGTAAAAACTAAGTCCTACGTTGACATTTAATATTTTTTCCTTAGTATAACGGTATATACCAGATTTGTCGCAAACGAATACAATGGCGTCCCAAAATATTTTTGGCCGTTGGCATATCATATTATAAATTAATAAAAAGCCTAGAATAGAAAAAAGTTCATATTTTAAGGAAAATGCATCATTTCAAAGGTTGAAATGATGCTCCATTGAATCTTCCAAATTAGTCGCAGAGGAATACAGTGGCGTCTGAAATTATTTTCGTCGCTGGATATTACGTGTTTTAAAACGAAAACCGGAAATAGAAAAAAGTTCATATTTTGAGGAAATTAACGCCATACCACCCTTAGTTCAATAGTACAATCGAGATTTGTCGCATAGGAATACAGTGGCGTCCGAAATTATTTTATTCCCCTAGACATTCCGTGTGATAAAGCAAAAACCGGACATAGAAAATATGTAGTTCATATTTTTAGGAAAATAACTTGATGATATCCTTAGTTCAACGGTAGGTATATACCAGATTTGTCGCAAACGAATACAATGGCGTCTTAAAATATTTTTGTCCACAGATAACGTATTATAAATTAATAAAAAACCGGAAATATAAAATTTATTGAATACGTTTCGATTAAAAACTGAGAAAGTCTATAGTATTTAATTTAGTACTGTACTATATTCTATTGTTCTATATTGTATTAAGTATTATTCGTTAATATTATTTGGTTGCTGATTTCTTTTTTGCAGACACAATCTTCAAACATACCGAGAGATCAGAGAGACTTCCAGTTTAGCACCCCCACTACTGATGGAAATTTGACTTCTATAAATTATATCTATCCTTCACCCATTTACAATGATTCTTTGGCCAATGAAGTAAGTTTTACATATTATCGAATTTTATATTATTGGTTTAAAAGTTGGTTTAACTTAAACCGTTAAAAGATTTTATTTTCACCTTAAAACTAATCCTTACTAATAGTAGGGGAGAGGGAACGCCTAGCGGCGAGACTTGGCCGGTAAAGGTAGCCACACACATACAGTTTTTCCTCAAGGTTTGGACTGCGCAGTCCAAACCTTGAGAATTTCCTCAAGGTGTGTGGTGAAGACCTTGAGGTAGACTGTACAGTCCACAAAATCCTATTCGAAAGACCATGGTGAATAACTGTACAGGCCTGTCTGAACAGGCCAATCTCGATGTGTGTGGTGGTATCGTAAGTCCATTTAGCAGTTTTCCGATGTGCAGCGTGCATGATTGTTTAAATATGACGTCAATTTGTAGGAGACTTCATTAAAATATACGAAAGTGAGCCTTGCCTTTGGCAAACAAGGTGTAAGGAATACCACGACAGAAATAAGAAAGATGCCGGATACGCAAAATTGAGAGAAAAACTGAAAGAGATTGACCCGAATGCTACAAAAGCTACCATTAAAAAGATAAATAACCTAAGAAGCGCCTACAGAAAAGAAAATAAAAAAGTTAAGGACTATTTGAAGTCATATAGTCATATAATAAATGTAAATAGCTTTGCTCGTCCATTCTCAAATAGTTGTGCCAATGGGGAGTATTTGCTTCTCTTCATTAGCCATTCCTTCGCCCAGACAGTTCTCTTAATATTCTTTTTTTCGCGAGTTTTAGCGCACTTTGTCACCAATTACCGCCAAAGCATCATCGTCCGTAGATGCCATTGCTATACGAGTCACGAACTGACGTAAAAACCTTTAGGAATCCCAGCCCGTGTGTAGGCACCGTTCGGATTAAGGAAATCCTCAAGGCCTAAACTGCGCAGTTTTGCCTTGAGAAAAACCATGTGTGTGGTCGCCTTAAGATTTCGATCTGCGGAGTTAAGCGAAGCGGACGCCGCGCCGGCTGCCCCTTGGATTGGTGACCAGGCAGGCTTGGGGACGGGCTGTGGCAGTCCACCTGAGACCTGGTAACACTCAACACAAGAAGACGTTTCCTAACGTCAAAGGGTTTTGAAATGTGTCACTTTACATGTCAAAGTTGGAAAAAATGAGCTCCAAATGCACGGATAATAAAAATATCTATATTTTCCACAAACTCAATCATCATAGTGGCCAGGCAGGCTTGGGGACCGTATGTGGCAGTCTACCTGAGACCTGGTAACATTCAACACAAAATACGGTTCCTAACGTCAAAGGGTTTTGAAAAACTTCACTTTACATGCCAAAATTAGAAAAAAATAGCTCAAATGTACGGAAAATAAAAATATCATATTTTTCAACAAACTCAATCGTCAAAGTGAACTAATTCATAAGTGCTAACACTGCTAACGCTAACATAAAAAAAGCCGTTCTCACTATTATTGTAAACTCAAGAAATCTGCCCATGTCAATATCGTAAATCGAAACGCGTTCTTTTTCTATCGACTAACAGGACCTTGCCCTGATTTATTCTATTATAGTTAGTTACGCCACTGGCAATGCCGTACTAATACTTAGAGCTTCGTTTTTCACAGGAAAAATTGGTTGCCAGAATGGTATTTGACAAGACTATTTCATGAGTAACAGATTATTCTGAAAATCAAAGATACTACCTATTATAAATGCATACATAACAAATATGTAGGTATTAATTTGAAAACTGAAAAACATGTAATTTATTTAATCATAAAATACTACTAACTTAATTATTTATGGTACAACTAAAATATAAATTGCAATTTTGGTACACAGTAGGGGTATTGTTTGAAATCTTTGCTAACTCATTGATAACGTTGGGTGTAGGTAAATCATTAATGTTGTTGATGGGTCTAGCTGTACAGTGAGAAGCTCGAGGAGTGGCTGCAGGATCCTCTGTTTTCTGTTTTTTAGCCGGAGGTTCTGAGGCGTCACTTCTAAGGTTGTTTATGATGTTGGAATAATGCTCATTATCCATTTGCAGAAAAGGCTTAATTGAGTTGGCTGAACTGTGGCCAGTAATTTTAATTAATTGTTGTTCACCAACTCCTCCTTTAGCCAGGTTACTGACCGCTGTCGACCGCTTAGAGTGGCTTAAAGTTCGTTTTTTCCCACTGGAGTGTTTTTGTACCATACACTTGATTGTTCTTTGTTCCATGATGGGTTTACTGTTAAGAATAATCTATCAGTTGTTATTCTAGATGAACGTTTAACCATTAGAATTTTAAAATGACGGACTGGAGAAAAGGTAGGGTTGGTTCTTCGTGTTGGGGACCAGCCAGTTACTATCGGCCATTTTTTTGTCTACACCCTGGGCCGTTTTATTGAAGAGGGGATTATATTCTACTCTTCCTAAAAAGTAGGATTTTTGAAAATCAGTTATTTAAAAATATATGTAATTATGTTATCTACATGTTTTAATCTCAGAATTATCCACTTCCTCTTTAAATAATGGATTCTGCAATTGACTGCTTCTCCACCTTTCCAGGCAAGTTCTACTAAACCGATATGGTAAAATTTTGGCTGGAGTCCCGCCGGAGTGTTTTCGTCCCATAATAAAACCATTCCGTAATATTCTTCCAATTTTAATGAAGCAGAGCTCGATTTCCTTTTATTGGCGCACATCTGCAAATTCCCTCGTTTCGCATTACGAGCTTCCCTGCTAGACTTAAAGATAATACCTTTAAAGGATCAAAAATTATTTCCCACTTCATAAAACACATCTCTTCCATTTTTTTTGCACCACATTTGCCTTCACAACTAGTTCTTTGTAATTTTCACCGTTTTCGTTCTTCATATTCCACGCCCAATCTTTCACGATTAGGTTTAGTTGCTCTAAACTTGTAGTTTCCAAAAGCTCTTTGCCTTGCAGAATTCCGTAAACTGTTTCCATATTGACGTATGGGTTTTCACGGTATTGTACGGTACACTTTTCTCAATCGCCAGATCAATATTAGTCATATAATCACTTCTATACGGCGTACAATATGTATGTATAGTTCAACGACCGGCAACCCTGACCCACACAATGTTTTTCATTGGCGTAGACATTTTTTTTTCTTAGGGGGGTGAAAGTAGAAGGTGATCTAGGATGGTAAGTACCTACATAAAAATAAAGTCAATGAACAATAGGTACCTACTTACAAGGGGTTAAACTACTTACAGGGGGTTAAAGTAGTAGGTTTTTATATGTAGATTTTCAACACTACAGCTGATATTGAATGCAAGTTTCCACACCACTCATGAAGTATTGCTTTCAGCGCGTTACCATTTTTCAGTGGGTGGTTCGCCAGTAGCCATATTTCCCACAAGAAACAAAAATAATATGTACAAAACATTATCCATAACCACGACACTTCCTGATTCCAAATGCTTAAGTACGCCGGCAAACCATTTCTCATATACTTCGGAATTCATTTCCTCGTGGTAGTCTCCGGTCTTCTTAGATTGAAATATCAGTCCTCCATTACGCAAAAATCCACTATCACTTCCAATATGCGTTATGATTAAACGGCGACCTTTTCCAGACGGCATTTTTAAACCAGTTGTCCAGCCTTCAATCGCAGCTTGCCGTGCATTTTTCACTTTTCCATCCTGCCAGACTCTCTTCATAGTATGTCCTTCGTTGACCCACGTTTCGTCAGTGTAAAAAATTTTCCGCCCCTCGTTTCGAAACTTTTTTATTTTTCGAAGATAATCCATCCGCCAAGCAACTATTTCATATCTTTCTATGAGAATACTTTTTCTGTCTACTTTTCCATACTTAAAATTCATGTCTTTCAAAATTTTTGCCAGACTACTGCACATTTTAGGTATAATATCATTTTCACTTATACCTTGCAGCACCTTATCTAAAGTGGGCAATTCGTTATTTCTAACGAAACCGTGGACCGTTCTACGTATCGCATTTTTTGCTTCATCGTCCACTACAATCTTATTTCGACCGCTTTTTGGTTTCGGTGGCTGTACACTTCCATGTACCTTTTCTTCTCTTAAAAGTGTGTATATGCTTGCCTTTGATGCTTCTGTATAATCCGAACACATATCCACTAATTCATCCTTGTCGCGATGAGGGTGATCTCTCTGTATGCAGTAAAATACTCGTAAAATTATTCTTTTCTCACCTACCGATCGGTACTGCCTACGTTTTGGAATATTTTCCATCCTTCGCCTATATTATATTGTATCACAAATCACATTAAAACAGCACTATATATATACACGCGAATATCTTAACCAACGCACTACACTATCGCGAATGACCGTTACAATTTACGTGCGTATAATCCATGGATCCTATGTAAGAGAGGGGACATTTGCTACTCCGTTCACTAAACACAGACGGCGCGTCATTTCGATGTATACCTACATAGGTAGGTATATAAATAATATATTAGCAATACCCGCAAACCCGCCACTGTAAGAGATCCGAACGTTCCGAGAGTCCATAGGGACTGTCAAACTAACACAGACGGCGCGTCATTCCAATAAGTTAAAAAGAGATATACCGCTTGAATATTCGTTATTGGAGAGGTCGTGGATCGGCATTGCCGCTTTTAACTATAAAAATAAATGTTTACGTGATTGTCATATTTAAAGTAGACGTACGTAAGTAGTAGAATAATTACATGTGGCAACTATGCGGTATCTTATATGGGGTCAGTTAACTATAAGTACATATTGAATGAAGTATAGAGCGACTCATTTTCACTACATAAGCTGACTAGCACTGTTTAAAAACAGTATTACAAAATTTATTGACAATAAAATCAGAAAAATTGTTTAGCATCGTTTTCTGGTGTCATAGGAGACCATAATTACCTACTTGTTATCAAAGGTATTGTAATTTTTGTTGACAACAGCTGTCAAGTTTTGCCGCGAGTAAACCCGAAAAATCTGCTGACAGGTGCTGTCATACAGTTTTTCCATCTAGAAACGATTCAACATTGCGCGTTTGTGATTGGTGGAAATTAAGAAGAGGGAAATAGTCGCCAAAATGGCTTGGCGCTTAACCTGCTAATGAAAACCCGGTATTAATGTTTGTTTGTAATTACTAATTGATTTTGATTATTTTTAGGGAATGGTAAATATTCCAACATGGGCTTATAATTATTCACCTTCGACACCTCCTGAAATGCCCTGTTGGACTATGCGAGCAGGATCTACAGTCAGTATTTGACCTATTAATTATATTATATTACAATATATTATTACATTAGGTACAGTGTGGGTCAAAATAAGTTGTCATAATTAATTTAAATTTTTTTCAAGAAATAGATTTTTCCAACGCCAACATACAAATTTTGCGAAAAACAACCCCCTCTCCGCTAAGGCACTGATATTTTAATTTTTGGTAAAAAAATTTTAAATTTCATATTTATATTAATTGTTATAATCATTAAAATGGTTCAAAAATAAAAAACATATGTTGAAACTGCATGATTTCATGTTGGCCCACAAGGTATATGTACATATATATGTATGTATACAGGGTGTCTCACGATCGATGGTACCGTTTACGGAAATGGGATTATTCTGAAAATTTGGCCACTTAAATAATTATTGCTCCTGATTGCTTGTTGCCGCTTATATCAAGTAGAACAAAATTGTTCATCAGGCTGCGCAAAAATATACGGGATGTTGCGGCAGATATTCAGCATTTACCACCTTGTATGAAATCAAGTAATTTTAAAATTATGACAGGGAATCTTAGACTTTTAGATGTCCCCTATAAATTTCATCGCTCTAGATTTATTATTGTAATATACACATCTTTTTGCATTAAGCAGTGCTTTTTTTGTGTTTTTTTTGGAAAAAATTAAATACATCAAAAGCGGTTAACTTTAAGAATGCGAAACCTTTATGAAAGTTCACCTAAAACTTGACGTAGAATCCCAAAATGCAATCATATACAGGGTGTCTCATTTGAAATATCGAAGATGTTGCTACTTTTTGATATAATCGGCAACGCTGCATTGCTAAAAATATTTTACTTCAAGCAGCAATTATTTAAGTGGCCAAATTATCAGAAAAACCCAACGTCCCGTTTTCCGTAAACGTCTAAGGTACCATCGACGGTGAGACACCCTGCATATATCTGCAATTTTTTTTTTGTTGCTTTTAGGCAATGCAGACTATTCCGGCATGGGATTATACTTCAGTTCCACACTATACTCCACAATCGGCGGTCCAAGCGGGAACTACAGTCAGTATTGCATTGATTCTATGTATTAATAACTAATAAGTCCGTTACACCGTTTTTTGCGTGTTTTTGCACAATCTCGTAGAATGATATCCATAATTTTTGTACTCTCTTAGGCTCTGGACCCGAAGGCGGTTTGGCATTACAATTATTCAGCTATGGATGATCCTACTCCAGTTTGGGCTGTTCCAACAGTATATTGCCCAGACTCCCAATCGGATGAGGATACTTTGGTATGTTGTCATTGGAAGATATGGCAACTTTAATGTTTGTCGATTGTTAATAAGTTAATGAAAAATTTAATTGTCATTATTCATGTCATTAATAAACGTATATTCTGGTGTTTTCTAGGACTCCTGTCTACCATACAGCAATGTACTTCGGGTATTACCAACAATAGATCACACTCAGTATGAATTAGCATTGGTTCGAGTTCCTAGAACCAGTGATATTTGTTAAGAATAAAAAACCAGGTATCCTCTATCTGGGATGATTGAGGTCCTCTGAAGTATGGGGCCTTTACTTCTTTCTAATGTAGTATGTTAGGAATAATTAGTTATACCTATATTTTAAGATATTCAAATTATATTAATGACATTTATGGACAGTTTTTAAATCCATGATCCATGTTTTATAATGTGCACCTCACTTTTTGCAAAGGTTACCCTCTTAAGGATCTTATTTAACCCTTTTCAGAATAAACGTCTATGGAAAGGGTTGAATAATCTTTGATGCATTATGTTGCTAAAGTCTACAAATATCTGTCAAGCTATCAAAGATTTAAAGCTAAAGAAAAATGAGGAGCCCTTATTAAATGAAGAAACGTTTTTACGTAATCATAATATTTATCTTAGGTTTCCTTTTTATTTATATTGTACCAATCTCTACATATGCTGTGATTAGAAATTGGTGTAAGAGTGTTTTTCTGTTTGCATGTTCTTTTTACTATTTAAAAATGGTTGTCGATGTTGAGGTAACTCAATATTGTGATTGTCTATATAATTTTATAATTTTTAATAAACTTGTTTACGTAGCAGTAAGATTTGTTATTTCCTCCACGTGGACCTTTTCCTTAATTACTGTCAAATAATGATTTCCTTTACCGCCATATCTACAATCTTTCTAATAAATATGTGTAGTTCAACAAACGGCCGTGAAAAATAAACTTAAAAATACTATATACCATTCTAATACTAAACTTGTACGCTTTTTTAATGGTTACAACTGTACGTTGTACTAAAAACTACAAAATAATTAGGCTACAGAAACCTGGACCTTCCTGAGATTCTGATGTTTGGTAAGAAATAAAATCCTGGGCGCATTTGAAATATGGTTTGTATTTCCACACTCCATGTTTTTATTTCTTACCAAACGTTAGAATCTCATGAAGGTCCAGGTTTGTGTCTTTTGTAATTTTTAGTAGAACTGATGATTTAAAATAAAAACATTTGAGTTAAAAGTTTCTTTACCTATTTTTATTTTAAAGTGGTCGTTTCCCAAGTAGACATAGGTAGTCCACGATTTATTGTGATGAAGTTTGATCAGACAGTCTATTGATTGAAAAAATGGTAGGTACCTACTATCGCTAATGATCAAAGTGGAATGTATTATCAGATTATTTTATATTTCTGAAAAATTTTATAATAACTGCATCTTCAAATTCTACTTAAAAACTCATGTATTCATCTTCGCTTTCTTTGTGCATATGCAGAATACGACTTCCAACTTTTGCAATTACGATGTCTCAAGAATGGTGATTAGGTAGGTATATTATACTTACATAACTCTAAAAATAAGCTCAATTTCTCATAGTGTAGCACGTAACACTCACTAGCATTTTGTAGCACTCATTAGTAAATCTAAATCACAGTTTTATCACATACCTAGCAATAAAATGAACATGTAAAATGGTGCACAAACAGTACAAATTAAAAACACAAATGATTTTCATTTGTTTGAATATTGAAAATCCAAGAACGCCTCTTGATCTCCGCGACAACTATCTGCGGTGATGATAAAGTCGCTAAAAATACCTATTTAGTTGTCGTAGTGCAGTTCAACTAGCCGCTGACAGATGTCGCCCATAACAAGAGGAGTTCTTGCATTTTAATATTCAAACAATATGTGAAAAAAAATGCGTTAAGAAAATGTCTTCAGTGGCAGGTGTTTTATTTAATTGTCTATATGGGACTCATTATCGCAGATCAACCCTAACCGTAGACATCTCAGATTAAGAGATGAAGTTGGTATTTGGAAATTTAGGTAGGTAGGTAGGTAGGTACCTATATTGTTTTGACCCAAGAATTATTTTACTATCCCAAACTAAATTAACCAAGGAGGATTGGTTAGTGTATCCAAACCAACGTGTTGGTTATTATGCATTACTAACAATATTAAGTTGACAGATCATCCAAATATTGTGAACTGTGAATACCTACTAGTTTGTGAACTAGGTAGCTAAAAGCATCGGTTAATTTGTATACTTTTTTGTGGTTTGTACTTTGGTGATAAATCGTGTATAGTTTGTAAACTAGCTGGATAGTATTCAAACCAACCAATATTCGTAGTTATTTTTATTTTAGTAGAAATATGATTTTCCATCAAAATAGCCAGACGTTTGGTTTGAATAGTTTGTATATTATCCAGCTATTCTATAAACTACTCAAGTAACCGTAACATATACATGGCATGGTTGATGTTAGCATTTATAAGTAAAATCTTTGATTATTATTAGGTATAATCAAAGGTAAAATTCATTGACATCAAGGAGACTATTACTGCGATATGTCAGACCCAGAATATCAATAATTTGCAGTCGGGGGTGTAGCTCAGATGGTAGAGCGCTCGCTTAGCATGCGAGAGGTACCGGGATCGATACCCGGCACCTCCAATTTTTTTTCTTATAATATACTAAAACATATACTTGTTACATAAATAATTATTGATGAAACAATCTTTAAAGTAGTAAAATCGGCAAAGATTAAAAACTAATAAATGTCACTAATATTTTATACTATAAGAAACGTATTTTTTACGCAATGTAAAAATACATACCTACTTATAATGAGACTAAGAAATAAGAAGTTCGTTACGTTTTTTACACGTTTATTATGCTCTATTCTCCGTGTTGCTTGGGATTCTTATAGAAATCGATAACGACTAGACTTAACAATAGGCTTTCGCTCGAAAGGATACTAAAAAAAATTAATTTTGCTAAACCTTCAAAATAATTCTACATGTTTTTAAGAGTGTCATAATTTACATAGAGAAATAAATTGTGAATATAAAGTAGGCCTATAATTATAGCAGTCTTTCTATAAGTTGTACGTTAAATCAACCATTAAAGAATATTAAGCACCACAAACCTTTCATCTAGTCTCCAGCTGGACCGGCTAATATCGCTCCAGGCACTCATGCTCCTATTCCTCCTTGGGATGAGCAACGGCCTGCTCGGACGCGTATCCAGGGTGTCGGGAGGGAAGTTGACCCTCGCCCTACTAACTGGCAGCGAGGGCGACCGATCGTAGTTGGGCAACATCTCGTACGTCCAACAAACCCCCCCAACACGCGAGCTCCTTCTGCTCCCCAGGCTGTCGGTTTGTGGAGCCACGGTACTGGCTCCGTCTGTACTAGAACTACTTGAACTTGACAGATCGATGGTGGTGGTTCTCGTAGCCAGATAGGCTACACTTCTGGCTGTTTCAACGCACTTCACAACTTTGTTAAATTTTATTGCAATTTTTATGTTATGGGTTTTGAAGCACCAGGCACGTATTTATATATAAATTACCGTAAACCTTTTAAACTTTATTTTTATTTTCATTCCTATAGGTATACAAGTTGGAATAAATAAGTCATTCTTAGAACATATCATTGGTTTGCGTAATCAAAATAAATATGAATTAAAATAAATATGAATTTTGTATAAATGTCTACCGGTGGCAACTAAAATCACCCACACATCACACACAACTATAGAGGAACTACATAATATCACAGGTAGGTACACCAATCCTAGAAAATTTCATCGAACTCAAACTCATACCTTCATTCATGATACACATAAATCCAACCATACACACATCCATAACCCTCATATTCAGACAACCACCGAAATACCCGCCGTTAAACTATATATACAGCCCTTAGATCAAACACACACACACACACACAGCGAACAACAATACACATTCCCAACCCTACCGTGCACCAAATGCATCCAAACCTGCAACCTCGCCTGCAACACGCTATTAACAATATAAAATGAAAAGAGAAAAAACAAAATCAATAATCAAAATACCAAAGAAAAAATGTGAACCACAAAATAAGTCTTGCCCTAGACCAACCACAACAATAATAAACAAAATTAATAGAAGAGGCAAATACCTAAACATTAAACTTGAAAAAACATAAACAAATATAAAACCAACATAGTAAAGACCCAAATTACGACAGAAAACAGACAATATTAACATTAACAGAACTAACATAGATTTAAGGCAATTGTACCAACGCTTATCAGCCCGCTTATGTAAATACTAACACCTAAATACCTAACTAACGCATTTAACAACCCCTGCATACACCCACCATCAGAAAACAACATAACTAACTGTAAATAAAGAGATAAACAACACAACAAAACCCTTGCAAGAGGACACCCACATAGCAAGTAGAACGTAAAACTTATAATCCGGCAAAAGTATCTCGCCCGAGATAGACGCCATGCAATTTAGCAAATCACGGTCAGCGGAAAATGTTGTAATGAGCCTTTGAGATATATTGCATGCTTTAGCTACCGCATTATAAATATATATATTAGAGTAGGGCTGAAAAGCCTTTGAAAATAATAAAAAGTGAAAGAAAATAATACTAGGATGAAACCCATTGGACATTGGACCCATTGAACATGGCAAGTTGTAGGTAATAAAAAGATCTACAACATTTGTATTTACACTTTTTTCACATAACCTCAAAATATATGTGAAAAATTCAAATAACCAAGTTTTTGGTTTCTTATTTTTCACAAAAAAATTTTTTTCAAAGAAAATTTAGTGGAAGCTTACCTTTTTATTTCCCAAACACACTGTAATTTTTTTGATTTAAAATATTAATTTTTTCACCTTATTTTGACTTAATATCGAAAAAGCACCCTAATTTTCAATCGAAAATTCTTGCGTCAAAATATCTGCTTTTTTAAAAAAGTCGGTGGGGTTTTTGTTCGTTGAAAAATATATACATTACTATGTATATATGTAAATGTTCACAGAAAACGCAAAGAAACGAAAAACACTCCTTTTCCTAGTTCCTTTTCTGTAAATTTGGGCATAATGCCACGTTGATGTTGCTTCCAGCCACAATCTATTGCTGTCACTTCGTTACCCAGCCAAGTTTGAAGCTGATAATATGCCCTGGAACAATGCTGTGGGTGGGAGATTTGCCAATATGAAAGATGATTTAATTTTTGCCAATTCATATTTTCGAAATCTTAATTGATTCAGTGTTTATCAGTGATATTATCATTTTTACATTTATAAATAGATTTAATTAATCGTAATCCATTTTTTTCGATATATTCTTTGTTTGCATCTTTTTTATAAAAAATACCGGCCAAATTTGACAAATTTTTATCGTCTAATAATGAATTTACGATACTTTTCTTTCCTTTTCCGGCAAATCCAGATGTTGTATCGCAACCAGAAAGACAATGCAGAAATGCAATTTTTTTGTTTATCAATGTAACATGAAATCTTAAGTTTTTCGAGTAACTAAAGTGTATATTTTAATAAATAGCTCAAAATTGTACATAATGATTAAAAAAAATTCGGAATCGTATTTTTTTCGTTTCTTTGCATTTTCTGAGAACACTAACCATAGTAATGTATATTTTTTTACACCAAGAAAGTAGAAAGTAGAGATTTCAACGAACAAAAACCCCACTGACTTTTTTAAAAAAGCATATATTTTAACGTGAGAATTTTCGATTGAAAATTAGGGTGCTTTTTCGATATTAAGTCAAAATAAGGTGAAACAATAAATATTTTAAATCAAAAAAATTACAGTATGTTTGGGACATAAAAAGGTAAGTTTTCACCGAATTTCTTTAAAAAAAAATTTTGTAAAAGAAAAATAAAAAACCAGAAACTTGGTTATCTGAATGTTTCACATAAATTTAGAGGTTATGTGAAAAAAGTGTAAATACAAAAGTTGTAGATCTCGTTATTACCTACAACTTGCCATTTCGTTTTTTTCCATAGGACTTGTAGTTTTGCCGGTAATCGAGATAACCCGTTTTTTACCCTTAAAAACTCAGCCCCTCAGATCGCCCGTAAATTATTTTTCCTTTCATTTTTGTTATATTTTCTTCCTTTTCCAATGGGTTTCATCGTACTATTATTTTTTTTTGGTTTCAAAAATCATCGACCCTGGTCTATATGTCGAAATGAGCTTCATGACTAAAATTGATGGTTCTTAAAGCTTGGATGCTGTCAATTATTGTAATACGTAGGATTTACTTGATCGTACTAAAAGTACGATCAAGTAACTATATTACCACAATATTAATTATAATACCACCTAATTTTATATACTCGTAGTACACAGAAAATCTGTGTCAAGCCCCATTGCCCCATACTTTATTCTCTGTTCGAGTTTCAACGAAATAATGAAACTAAGGAGTTCTTCAGAATTTTGCACGTCCCTAGAGAGGCAACCCCTTGGGGAATAAAAGCGAGGATATGGAACTCATTATTTCGGCTCCGAGTTGAGGTGCAAAAAAGAACAACTTTAAGCAGTGCAGCAGTAGTCTGATATATTTATTTACAGGAAAAATATTATTTTATTGCGACTACGAGAAAGTAGACCATAATTAATTGCTGCACAAAATAAAATTGTGTATCTATTATGTAATAATTCCCTTATTACTGATTTCAATTTAATCAGTGGCGTGCGGTTGTATTTCAAATAAGGGAATCAATTCTTATAAATCTACTCATTTGTAATGTCACTCAATTTTTATTCGGTTTGACGTAGCGCATTACTACAGACAGTTTAGATAAATTAGTCACATCGGTTGTTTAATCTAGCAGATCCCTAGACAAATGATTTTTAGTATTGAGAATACTTCTGGTTGCGTACATGGGAGCCGTCTTTAAGAAAACGTTGGTGAATGTTATATTTATATATTTTTATATATAAATATAACATTCCCCATATATTTTTATACGGGGTGGTCACAAATTACAAAATCTCAAAAAAAAATTTTAGTTTTCGGAAAAACGCTATTATTTATAAAAGGTTTTACTTGGCCAAAAAATAGTAATGACGTCAACAAAAATCACATTTTTTATACAGAGTGGTCAGAAATTACAAAATCTCTAAAAATGTTTGGTTTTCGGGAAAACGGTATTATTTATAAACATTTTTGTTTGCCTAAAGTAATATCGACAAAAATTATGTTAATTATACGGAGTGGTCAAAAATTACAAAATCTTAAAATTCGGTAAGGGTAAAGTTTGTACTTTTTAATCACCACGTATAAAAAACTAAGCAGTTTAATATACATTATTTAACTATTTTTTAAGGAAAGCAGTGCTTCCATGGACCGCACGCCCCTGAATTTAATTATTATAACTTTGATCAAATATTCACGTATACTTGCAGGCAGAAAATATATAAATATTTCTTAGCAGTAAGATAAAGTTAATATATTACTGATTCTGAAGTCCCAGGTCCTCTCAAGCAATATTAAAGTACTTTACAAAGCTACTCCGATGGATAAGGCTTTAGTGGAATATCCGATTAAAAAGGGGTTCACTAATTAATTTAATCACGAAAACAGAGCACAGATTGAATCTTATAGCTAACGCATTAAATGGTCGAAGTTTGTACAATTTGTTTTGTGCCGCTTCATTTATTTGACAATTTGTTTTAAATAGGTACTTACCCGGAAAAAATAAGATTTTTAATTATTATTACATTTTTATAAGAATATAATGAATGTTATTAATGGCTAACTATATAACTATACTCTATCCAACGAGAGAATGGACTTGCTTTGCGCATCGGCGACTAAAGAGGAGGGGCTCTGTAACGAGTTACGCAGGACCGTCATTCGATGAAATAAATTCGTAAGTAGGTGAAATAAATTTTATTTTGAAAACATGAAAACATTTTATTTATTTAACATAAATTTATTATAAATGTATGAGCGTTATTAAAGTAATATAAACCCTAAATATTCCTAAAATAGACATTTTATGATATTTTCATTTTTTTTATTTTTTTTAATATTTAGCTACAACAATAGTACATTGTTTCATATAATTATAAATTTAAATTAGTCTGTATCGCTGCTATCAGAATCACTTTGACCATTTACGTGAATTATTAGTGGTGGGATTTCATCGATTAAACTGTCAACAATATGGTCAAGTTCCCAAAACCTATGTTCTTCCTCTATAATGTGAGGAATGAAATTCTTCCAATGTTCAGATGTTACTCGTGCAATGCCTTCTTCAAGCAATCGTTTCACCTCTGGTAATTTGAAAGATTTATTGTTAGTTTTCACGTACCTCTTGACCATCGACCAAACCATTTCAATAGGGTTCAGTTCACAATGATACGGTGGAAGTCTGAGTACAATCTTATTCTGTTCTTTGGCCGTTTCATCGATTATATATTTGTTATATTTCTCCTTTTCTAGCCCAACGATGCGCAGTAGTTCAGCTTTCACCTTTGTATTGTCGTTGTATTTCTTTTCCTTTACTTTGTAGCCACTGGATTATGTCGTTTTTTCTCCAAGAACTATTCGGTATTTTTTCCATTTATCTCGTCTCTGGCTGCTGCCATTCTTATAATAGATTTAAAACTTATTTCACAACCGTAAACAACACAACTAAAATAACCGTACTTGCGAGACTCCAAATACAAACTGTGAATAGGTAGGCAGTAGTAGGTACTTTATATAATTAGGTACCAGGTAGGTATCGGACCCAGGCGCCGGCCCTGGCTACCTGCTGAGCCAATTAAGACGTGGAGGGCGTTGAACTAATGTTCTAAGCTGCGGATATCTGACCAAAACAGACGAATTTTCTTCAAAGAAGTCCAATACAAGCCAAAGCTTAAATATATTTAAATGTGAAATAAAATGTAGTAAATATTAAATAGATTATCACAGGGTCGGTTCTGGCCCGATTACCTTTCTGAATTCTTATCAGTGACATACCCAATAACACATCTGTTCAAACATGATGGTGATATTATGGAGAACCATTTTATAATTCATTTAAACAATACTAAACAGGTGGTAATTTTTTAGCGGGAAGGATTATACCGGTAGCTTCAAAACTGTAAGAAATTGAAGGATTACTTCTTATAAAGTTTATATATATATATATATATATATATATATATATATATATATATATATATATATATATATATATATATATATATATATATATATATATATATATATATATATATATATATATATATATATATATATATATATATATATATATATATATATATATATATATATATATATATATATATCTATATATATAAAAGAAAGTCGTGTTAGTTACTTCACTTATAACTCAAGAACGGCTGAACCGATTTAGCTGAAAATTGGAAGGGAGGTAGTTTAGAGCCAGGAGAAGGACATAGGATACTTTTTATCCCGTTCGACATCATTCCCGTGTGACTTGACATGTATCGACATCATTCCCGTGTGACTTGACATGTAACGTCAGTCACTATAAAACGTGGTATAACAAAAAAGAATCAGACTTGGAATAAAAAAATTGACGTATAATGACAGCTATGTAATGACGTATGGATGACAATTTGATATTTGTAAGAAATCAATAATAAAACTATTTATATTAAATAAATAATTAACATTATTGCCCAATTGCCCATTCGTATAAACAGTGAAGTGAACTATAAAACTCGGTATGGTTGAAAATTTAAGTTTTTAGGTGAAGTGAAGTTTAATTAATAATGCCGCGACCAAGACGATCGAATCTTTCCCGACAAAGCCGTGATGCAAGAAGAATACGAAATACTGCAAATGAAAGGACTGAAGAAGAACAAGAAATTGCACGTGAACAGCGCCGCGATAGTATGGCTCGACTTCGTGCTTCTCAATCACGAGAGCAAAGTGAAGCAGCCCGTGAAACAGCTCGGTTGGCAATGCAGAATCGTCGAGCGAACAACAGAGGTCAACAAATAGATAATTTGCGACGCACAAGAAGAGATTTATCAAGGGCTGATTTGAATCGAGCAGCGTTTCGATACGATTGCAGCACTGATTACTGCTTACATCCTAGCGTTTGCATTGGGCCAATGGACGTTGTTTGCGAGTATTGTGGCGCATTGAAGTTTTCCTGAGAAATGCCCGGATTGTGGTGCCTTAGTGGGAAAGTGAAATTGCCATTATTTCCATTTACTGTCTGGCAATTTCCGCCAAACACTGCCAGTACTTCCAAGATCAACGGCTGCCGACGAAATAAACGCTTGCTTCAAATTATCGAATCTATGGTGATATGTGAAGAAACTTCAGCTGACAATAAACATGAGAGTTGCATTGCTTAATGATACATCCGCTGAAGATTTCTCTGAGCAATTGCTGACTATCGGTAATGGTCGAGTACCTGTCGACGAATCGAGCGGATTGATTTCATTTCCTCATAATTTCTGTAACTTTGTCTCATCGAAAGACGAACTTATCAACAAAGTATTCCCAAACATCATTACTAACTACAAAAATAATGAATGGTTGAGTGAGCGAGCAATTTTAGCGGCTAAGAATAAAGATGTAGATGACCTAAACTACATAATTCAGAATGAGATTATTGGAACAATGCATTCATTAAAATCTATTGACTGTGTAACAAATGCAGCCACCAACTATCCAATTGAATTTTTAAACTCCTTGGATGTGCCTGGCTTACCACCCCACAATTTACGCCTAAAGGTTGGCTCCGTAGTAATCATGCTTCGAAACATAAACCAAAACTGTGCAACGGTACGCGTTTGATGGTAAGTAAATTGATGAACAATGTGATTTACGCGACGATACTTAAAGGAAAATTCGAAATTGAGGAAGTTCTCATTCCGAGGATCCCGATGATCCCAACCGATATGCCGTTTGAGTTTAAAATACTTGAATTTCCGATCTGTCTTGCATTCGCCATGACCATTAACAAATCACAAGGCCAATCCTTGAAAGTTTGTGGTCTGAATCTGGAGAATCCATGTTTTTCCCATGGCCAATTATATGTGGCATGAAAAAATAAAAAATGGAGTGTATCACAAGGTGCTTAACTGAAGAGTGTAACCTATGCAACAAAATACATGAACTATGAAGAATCATTAAAATACTTGATTTTTTATTTGTATTTCGAAATAAAAAATTGAACTTAATAAAATCCAAAATCTGCTTATTTATTGCCTCTAAGGCGGAACAACGTTCGCCGGGTCAGCTAGTATATATATATATATATATATATATATATATATATATATATATATATATATATATATATATATATATATATATATATATATATATATATATATATATATATATATATATATATATATATATATATATATATAAGGTGTTATAAGGATAATAAAATAATAAAAGGGATCCTGGTAAGCTGAGTGGAAAATAAATTACTTTGGTCCCACTTTGCTTTACAAGAGTGTGTGTAGTTTATTAGAAAAAAAGCTCGTTAGGTCCAATATCCAAACTAACCATACGCCATATTCTCACATGTAACAATTCATTTCCAAGTTAGCGAACTTTTGTTTGAATGCCATTTCGTGCCGGGTAGAGAGATTTACTACTTTCTTCCCTTGAGAATACCCGAAGCAGCAATATAACGCTACTCTCTTTTTCAATTTACAGTATCCGTTTCAAGGCACGACAAGCGATCAGCATCAAACAAAGTATGTACCTGGTTTAGCTGGAAAGTTAACTCGTGTTGCGTGTATTGAATTATTGTGGTTGGAAATTCAGAATTCAATCCTATAAGGCAGCAAACCAGATACCATCTCATGTAGAATAATAAAATATTTTATTTTATTATTTGGTATACCTAGATGTAAAATTATTATATATATTAGGCAGGAGAATTAAGAATATTCTAAAGCCCCACGTTGGGCGCCAATTGTGATATATGTGAATATAAGAAAACTTTTAGTGCTTCACTTTTGGGAGACAAATTGTAATTAATTGAATTTATATATATTAGTGTACTTGGGATGAGTATTGTTATGATTTGTAAAATATAATATGAGAAAATGCTCTAATACGTTGTTGTTATTAGACTTATATAAAATGAGATAATAATAGTAATAGTATAGCGAAGAAACGTCTGGTAAGCTTACAGAATACTTACACTATTTCTTCCCTGTGGAATCCTTATGGGCGCCAGTTCTACGAACACTAATTTATAATTTGCGAAGGATCACTTAGAACATGAGTACCGTATCGTCTTAGAGGGGTCCAATTAGGCCTATGTAAATATTTTACATGCCAGATTAGAATTTTTAAAACTTTGAAATTATTTTCCAAACAGAGAATGAATGTATGATATTATTGTATTTTATTAAATCAATGGAATTTTAATTTGTCTCAAATTGTAGGATTTAATTGTTTCCTGGAAAATTTCAAAATAATAATAATAAAGAAGAAGTTACCTACGTAACTTATTCTACTACATGGGACTATGCCTCTGGTACAATATATCTTTAAAAGTAGCAAAGTTTGAAATGTTTGTTACCTTCGAAGTTTTATGTTAATCCTTTTAATTTCCGATGCACAAATATTTAGGACTATTTTCCATGACACTTTTGTTAACAGCTGATGCTGGGCTCTAGTGGTGTCATCTAGCGGACGCCGCGGTACTATCTCTGGAACGCTGCTACTCTTCGCAGTGCTTTCTCTGGAAAGCTCTTACGATTGCCGGAAAAATTGCTACGATCGCCAAACTAATTCTGCACTCTTACTGCCTCTTTATACTTAGAACTTCTTATAAATTGATTTCCTTTTCATTATTTAATTATTATTTTATTAATTATTCATATTTTTAATTATTTTTCTTAAGTTTAATTATTATATTTAACAAAATTTTATAAAAATTATTAGCGGAGCTGTTTTCTCCTTGAACGCTATAGCTGGACTCGTTTGCATTGTTATATGTAACCACGGATATGCCGTATATAAAAACAACTGCACTTCCTGATTACCATTTACTTTCTTATTATTATTATACAATCTGGCCAATTGGATTAATGCCTATTATTTGATTTATTTAATTGTATGTATAACTCTTGCAATTTTAACTTAACTTGCTTTAATTTGAATTCTATAATCAGATTCGTTTTCTGTCGCATAACTTCGATGTTTGCTTCTAGATTATAAATTCTTTCATTCCGTTTCATTTTTCATAAAAAAATCCTTCGCTGCCGAGCAATCAATCAATTGATTGCTCGGCAGCGAAGCGGTTTAAGATAGTGAATACTCCAATTATTATGTGGATGATGACGATCAGTAGGTAGCATAGAATCTAATTTAAGGACCTATAGACCATGGCTGAAGCCTTTAAAATGGTAAAAAGTGAAAAAAAAATAATAGTAGGATGAAACCCATTGGAAAAGGAAGAGAATATAATAAAAATGAAAGGAAAAATAATTTAGGGGCGATCTGATGTCGGGAAGTGGAGAGGGGGATGAGTTTTTAAGGGTAAAAAACGGTTTAACTCGATTTCCGGTAAAACTACAAGTCCTGTGGAATAAAGTTAAATAGGTGTAGGTAATAAAAAGATCTACAACTTTTGTATTTAAACTTTTTTCACATAACCTCAAAATTTATGTGGAAAATAGGTATCCGAGGAAATCGGAAATCGACATAAACCGTTTTTTACCCTTTAAAACCCTTCCATATCGCCCGTAAATTATTTTTCCTTTAATTTCTGTTACATTCTCTTCCTTTTCCAATGGGTTTCATCCTACTATTCAAAAAAAATATTTTTGGTTTCAAAAATTATCGACCCAACTATGTATGTATATACTGTAAAACTTTTTTTTGTTGTTAATAGTATCATCTCAGAACTATATTTCTACCTTCTAACAGTTATAATATATAAATACAAAGTCAAAAAGTAAATAAAAACCTACACTTTATTTTCGTCAACGTAAATCGGCGATCTGCCCCTGTGTGTAGGGGTTAGAATATAGTATTGTTTGGTGATCGTTACAAATTGCGATAATTAAGCATCATGTTCAATTTGTGGTGTAATTGCACGATCCATTAATTACATTCTGGACGGTGCGAATGTACAGTTTTATTTGCAATTAATTTAACGTCTCAATGAAAGCGACTCAAAGCTTCAATTATGTTTTGTACGTTTTGTACTTTTATTATCAGATATCCTCGTGAAACAAGCTACTGTTATTTAATAATAATAATAATATGCTAACAATAGCACAGTTCTTGCGAAATAAATCAGGAACAAAAGCCGGTACACTGAATTCCTTAACTTATATCTTCACCGATTAAAAAAGCGCCCACTTTCTGTGCCACTATGACTATGGCCATAATTTATTATATTTATCCCTCACTTTCAGTAATGTGCCACATTAAGATCGTTTCACGATATTAATACATGTATACATTAAATTAATATTATTTCAGTAAAAAAAAGTAAGTGATTTATGAAAATAATGTGCTTCATCGAATCATTTTAGCCACCACGATTTTCCATTATTAAGCATAAGCTCTCTTTTTAATATTAGTTTAAGCGATCTAGGTCGAAGAGAACTGCAAAGGGTGTAAGACATTTTTTTTCGCTTTATCTCTTCGGGAGAACTTTTGATTTACGTTTGATTTAACGTTTGATTAAAAAAATCACTTTCGCTCGTTTAAACTCGAATTATTTCAGAAAATACGTATCGTATGAATATTTTACAAGAGAAGAAAGTTGTTTATATTAAAATTTTCTACAAAACGTTGTGAAGTTGTATTATGCTATTATCGTGAAATTGCTTATATAGCATGAAAAATATCGGTAATTAAAACATCGTAATTTTTAAACGGCTAATTATAAGGGCGTCTAAACTAAGTAAATTCATTTTCGTACCTCCGGGACCAAACAAATACTGAACTTCTCTATCTTAATATTGACTTAATTAATATTGACGAAAATCCCGGAAGGATTTGGTTATAAACAAAAGAATGTAACAGATGTTTTATTGATTTAATATTTACCTAAATTAATGTTGTTTCAGTTCGTCATATTGACCAGTCTTTCCTGGGTGAATGCAGCAGATACGAAATTGTCAATGAGTGACTCCCATTATTTGCCTCGCTTTATGCTTAATTATCTGTGTATCTATAAAGGTTTCTATGTGCTTTTTTTATATTATGTATACGTTTCAATTTCGGAAGTACGAAAAATGTCGTATACCTTGCGACTGAAGTACTTTTAATCCGGACTCTCGGAACGTTCGGATCTCTTACAGTGGCGGGTTTGCGGGTATTGCTAATATATTATTTATATACCTACCTATGTAGGTATACATCGAAATGACGCGCCGTCTGTGTTTAGTGAACGGAGTAGCAAATGTCCCCTCTCTTACATAGGATCCATGGATTATACGCACGTAAATTGTAACGGTCATTCGCGATAGTGTAGTGCGTTGGTTAAGATATTCGCGTGTATATATATAGTGCTGTTTTAATGTGATTTGTGATACAATATAATATAGGCGAAGGATGGAAAATATTCCAAAACGTAGGCAGTACCGATCGGTAGGTGAGAAAAGAATAATTTTACGAGTATTTTACTGCATACAGAGAGATCACCCTCATCGCGACAAGGATGAATTAGTGGATATGTGTTCGGATTATACAGAAGCATCAAAGGCAAGCATATACACACTTTTAAGAGAAGAAAAGGTACATGGAAGTGTACAGCCACCGAAACCAAAAAGCGGTCGAAATAAGATTGTAGTGGACGATGATGCAAAAAATGCGATACGTAGAACGGTCCACGGTTTCTTTAGAAATAACGAATTGCCCACTTTAGATAAGGTGCTGCAAGGTATAAGTGAAAATGATATTATACCTAAAATGTGTAGGAGTAGTCTGGCAAAAATTTTGAAAGACATGAATTTTAAGTATGGAAAAGTAGACAGAAAAAGTATTCTCATAGAAAGATATGAAATAGTTGCTTGGCGGATGGATTATCTTCGAAAAATAAAAAAGTTTCGAAACGAGGGGCGGAAAATTTTTTACACTGACGAAACGTGGGTCAACGAAGGACATACTATGAAGAGAGTCTGGCAGGATGGAAAAGTGAAAAATGCACGGCAAGCTGCGATTGAAGGCTGGACAACTGGTTTAAAAATGCCGTCTGGAAAAGGTCGCCGTTTAATCATAACGCATATTGGAAGTGATAGTGGATTTTTGCGTAATGGAGAACTGATATTTCAATCTAAGAAGACCGGAGACTACCACGAGGAAATGAATTCCGAAGTATATGAGAAATGGTTTGCCGGCGTACTTAAGCATTTGGAATCAGGAAGTGTCGTGGTTATGGATAATGTTTTGTACATATTATTTTTGTGTCTTGTGGGAAATATGGCTACTGGCGAACCACCCACTGAATAATGGTAACGCGCTGAAAGCAATACTTCATGAGTGGTGTGGAAACTTGCATTCAATATCAGCTGTAGTGTTGAAAATCTACATATAAAAACCTACTACTTTAACCCCCTGTAAGTAGTTTAACCCCTTGTAAGTAGGTACCTATTGTTCATTGACTTTATTTTTATGTAGGTACTTACCATCCTAGATCACCTTCTACTTTCACCCCCCTAAGAAAAAAAAATGTCTACGCCAATGAAAAACATTGTGTAGGTCAGGGTTGCCGGTCGTTGAACTATACATACATATTGTACGCCGTATAGGTATTTAATATTTTAATGTGATTAGGTATATTGTATAGTATATTTGTGATTATTTGGCGGATATTTTGATTAATTTGAGTCTATTTGTAAACAGTTTTGTGAATATTTTGAGTTTAGTTTTAACACACTAAATTGTGAGCATTTAATTAAACTGTGTTTCTTAAGTGTTCTTTAAATATAGTAAAATGTTTAGACCGTGGGAAGATCCTCACTCAGCCTAGCACCAGTCAAAATTAGGAGGATTTAAATGCAACGCCAGTTAAAAAAAGTGGGAAACAATTATGGCGATGGCTTAGAAAAATAGGATTTACATTTAAAATCATCAATAAAAGAGCGACGATAATAGAAATCGTAGAATTGTTTTGTGGCGCTTGGAATATTTGGCAAGCATAACCAAATTTAGAAAAGAACAACGCCCGAATTATTACTTGGACGAAACTTGGTACGACACACATGATACAGTCAAAAGAAGCTGGACAGATGACTCCGACAGATGCAAAGTAGATATGCATCCAAATAGAGGAAAACGATTAGTATTTCTACATTGTGGTACTAATAATGAATGGGTTCCTAATTGCCTAAATCTCAGTGGAATAAAATTGGCGGATTCAAGCGTTGACTACCACAAAAATATGAATTCTGACATTTTTGAGGAGTGGAAGAATCTGCCAGAAAAATATATTGTTGCTATTTAAAAAAATATCAATGTCGTCAGATCCGGAACACCTATTGCGCCATTTTATTGTGTATTACGTCAAAATCAGCGGAATTAAATATAAAAATCAAGTATTTAAGATAGAAACGTGTCTTAAGAAATATTGAATTTATCCGTTACTTTTCTAACGCGCTGTATATATTTTATTCGTACGATATACATTTTCATATTTCTATTATACCTCTGTTATTCCGGTCAATAGGGATGGGCCATACCATCCCAAAATAGAACTGCTGATTCACCACTCTAACTAATTACCACCAAATTAGATACATAGATTGAAACCTAAAAATTACATTATTTTAAGGTTTTTCTATATATGTTTCAATCTGGAAATATTTTTCTTAAATACATTAGATCTAAAGCACAAACTGTCCTAATTTTTTTAATACCGCCTGTTTCTCCCTAAAAGCCAAAAAATTTCATCCTGAATTCATAATATCATAACCGAACCCAAACCGTTGAGAGCCCACACAAAATTATAAACTACCCCACAAACTTTTACATCGTTAAAGGAAATTACTTGGCCACTACTAGTAGTGTCCATCTCGCTACTATTACACAGCTTAATCCGCTCAATACTGGCTTAGTGCTTTTGTCGTTTTCATCTTCCATGGTTTATAGGATGCCGACGAGACCTGATATATTCGAAACCATGCTTGGTGCATAATTTGACAAAAGATTTTGGCTACTAATCTGTAGTTTGTGGATGTAATAATTCATTGCAGATAGGGGTATCTGCTCTCTGAGTAGATGTTTTCTACAAACCAAGCAGTTGTAATCTGTCTTACATATTTGTCTAATCCTAATTTGTTCTATTCATGATTTATGAAGTTACAATTTTGCCTAATGACGGCAGTCACGTGACTGCTTTTGCATATTTTGTATATCCTACGCTTCTTATATAAGTGAAGAAGTTAGACTGATATTTAACAACTTGATCAATGCGTATGTTTTATTACAAAATACTTTCTGTTCTATGATAAGCGTATCGTATAACCACGTTCGTTAGAAATGCGCTGTCGCATATTTTTTAAAACGCTACGAGATCGAATACAGCATACCTAAAAAACGTTTTGGTATCTTCTGTGCTCCGCAAGGCAATATAAATAAAACGCCAACCTAATGTTGATCTTAAGACGCAAGGCCTCTTTCCACACAATCAAAATTCCACAATCTCCATTTCGCTACTCAAGCCATCCTCATAAATTATCTCCATTTATGCCAGCCTTGACTCTATCACTGTCCCCTTCTGAGACATATTTTGCTGTACCTATATTAAAATGAACTTATAATATGAATAACCTAAAAGTATAAGATCCCATATATTTTCCTTAAAGTATATTCCGTCAACAAATACACGTACCTAACTATTAATTTAATCATACTGCAGATATCACAGAATTCTCATATGATATAAGAAAATCGAAGGCGGTTTTGAGGTAGGTTCCAAGGGTGGAAACATAATATAAATCAGTTGAAACTGACAGTGAACCGCGTGAGATATAATCTTCTTAAATATAGACTATAGTCTATTTAGAAGTGAAAGAAAGTAATAAAAGTTCATTAAAAATTAAAATCCTCAATAAATGTAGTACGTAAATGTAAAATGTGTTTATAAGTAATTTCTAAAAATTGCATGTATAAGTAAATTTAAAATATTTAAAAAAAATCTGGTTAAAGTAAGTTTACAATCCGGCAAATATGGAAATTTCTACCTGCTCTACCTGAATCCTTGTGATCTGTTCTTGTCTAATACTCCCTTGAAAATGCAAGGAAAAATATGATATATATGAAATGCATATTTTGTAATTGGAGGATGACAAAAAACGCACTTAGAAATGATGAAAGTGTGATGCTAGCTTATTTTTGCGAGATGGTAAAATATTGTATATATATATATTTTTGTTTTTCATACATATTTTTCATTATTTTAGGCAGAAGCTTTTAAGGCATCCAATTTATGGTCTACAGATTCCATGTTGAAAAGTACTATACAAAAAAAACCGACTGTATTTCTATGTTGTTACCAATAGACCAGGGCTGAAGCCATTGAAAATGGTAAAAAGTGAAAAAAAAAATAGGCTGAAACCCATTGTATTGGAAAAAGAAAAGAAAAATGAAAGGAAAAATAATTTACGGGAGATCTGAGGTCGGGAAGTGGAAGGGGGAGAGTTTTTAAGGGTAAAATATGGTTTATCTCGATTTCCGGCAAAACTACAAGTCCTATGGAAAAAATATGGATTTGCCGGAAAAGGAAAGAAGAGAATCGTGAATTCATTATTAGACGATAAAAATTTGTCAAATTTGGCCAATATTTCTTATAAAAAAGATGCAAACAAAGAAGATATCGAAAAATGGTCGAAAAATATCATTACAATTAATCAAATCTATTTTATAAATGTAAAAATGATAATAGAAAACTGAATCAATTAAGATTTCGAACATATCAATTGGCAAAAATTAAATCATCTTTCATATTGGCAAATCTCCCACCCACAGATGGCGCAGCAGAACAACATTATTACAGGGCATAATTATCAGTTTTAGAATTGGCTGGCTAACCAATTGACAGCAACAAATTGGGGCTGGAAGCAACATCAACGTGGCATTGTACCCAAATTTACAGAAAAGGAATTAATTCCGGATATATTGCTCAAAACTATTTGCTGCAGCTGTGAAACTGGATGTAACAGTTTAAAATGTGGCTGCCGTAAACATGGTTTAAAATGCACAAATTTATGCTCAAATTGTCATGGTTCTGAAAAATTCTCCCATGTAGAAGAAAAAACTACGAGGAAGTTAATGATTAAGATGAAATTGTGGATGAAGAACCAATGCAGACTGGAAATAATATTGGAGACGAAGACGGTGATGGTCTTGAAGATCTACTAGAATCGGGAAGGTTTGTCGAATCTAACGATAAAGAAATGCCATCAAATAGACAAAAACTAATGGATAAGTGATTAGAATTCAAGATAAGGTATTTATAAATAACAAGATTAATGTATTTAAAGATATTATAATGATTAACATAATCAGTATAAAGTATATAAATTCAATAGTACGATTAACATGTATAAACATGTATGTATTATGAGATTTTCTATGACATAAATGTAATTAGAATTTAATAAATCAACTTTTTTACTGAAAAAAATTGCAGCCAAAAATTGTCATATTTTTTAGATGAAATCCCCTTAATATCTTTAATATTTAGAATAACTATTTACGCATGTTTTTTGCAATCTTTATGTTTTATGGATTTGTATTTTTTTGTTTATCAATGTAACATGGAACCTTAAGTTTTTCGAGAAACTAAAGTGTAAAGTTTAATAAACAGCTCAAAATTGTACATAATGATTAAAAATTAAATTTTCGGATTTGAGTTTTTTTCCGTTTCTTTGCATTTTCTGGGAACATTTACCATAGTAATGCATATATTTTTTGCACCATCAGAAAGTAGATATTTCAACGAACAAAACGCCCACCGACTTATTGAAAAAAGCAGATATTTTGACGCAAGAATTTTCGATTGAAAATTAGGGTGCTTTTTCGATATTAAGTCAAAATAAGGTGAAAAAATAAATATTTTAAACCAAAAAAAATTACAGTGTATTTGGGACGTAAGAATGTAGGTTTTCACCAAATTTCTAAAAAAAAAATTTTTGTAAAAGAAAAATAAAAAACCAAAAACGGTTATTTGAACTTTTCACATAAATTTTGAGGTTATGTGAAAAAGTGTAAATACAAAGTTGTAGATCTTTTTATTACCTACAACTTTGCCATTTAACTTTTTTCGATAGGACTTGTAGTTTTGCCGGAAATCGAGATAACCCGTTTCTTACCCTTAAAACCTGTAACCCTTAACCCCCTCCACTTCCCGACCTCAGATCACCCATCAACAAAAATGAAAGGAAAAATAATGTACATTTTTCCTTTCATTTTTGTTATATTCTCTTCCTTTTCCAATGGGTTTCATCTCACTATTATTTTTTTGGTTTCTAAAATTATCGACTGGTCTACAAAGCCTGATCTTATGTAATAAATAAATCTGTCGCTATTTCATAGATCTGTCAAATTAATAGCAACATAGCTTATTTATTTGCGTTATATGTAAATATTATAAGTATAATGCTGTAGAGTATGCATTTTATTGGTTATTATTACAGGCAGTGGTAGAACAATAACAACAAAGAACCAACACAAGCGAGAGGAAAGAATTTCGACATCAATCATATCGGTGCAAATCTCGAGCCAAATATATATTGATCTATAGAAAATATGGTTTGACTTACGTTTCTCATGAATTTTTAAGCAATTTTATTAGTATCCCTAATTAGAAATAATATGTAATATGTAAGGTATCTCTACCTAGAGTTTTGTTCGCTTTGTTTATATTCTATGAATTCTTCTGATCAATACGCGCTGATATGCAATTCAATTAACTGAATTAAATTTATTTAAGGGGCTGGTATACTATACCAAAGTGGATAATATTCAGTATAAAACGTTTAAAAAATATGAAAGCGATTATTCAGCAGGATGAATGAATACGAGATGAGCAGCAGAAGCCAATGAAAAGTTAAAGCGTTATAAATTTCCAACTTGTTTACCTTTAGCAATCAATTTTTTACGCGCTAGATTCCTAAAGGTTACACTAAAGAACTCAACAGATCACATTAGCCGTCAGTGTTTAAAACACCGCACTATCGAAATAGGTACAAAGGAAGCACAAGAACAGGAAAGTCACAGAGAATTGGGAAAGAAGAACAAAAGAGTTATCGACTTGATAGGTCAGTCAGCCTTCTAGCATTTATCCACCGAAGAAGTGCCATTAATTTTCCCGCGAGGATTGTGATTTGCAGCAAATCACTGTTTGTACAGGTGCGGACTGAATAGACAAAGTGTGGCAGCACACCGAAATGACCAAGTAAGGGTTGAGCACGAGGACTGCCGGATTGCAGCTACCCCGCTCTCGTACATCGATCGGGGTAGCACCGACTGCGTCTCGGTATTCGCATCATGCGGCTTGCGTCTCCCACCCATAGAAAATCCCTTTGGACGCTCCTCGTAAGTATTATCTTTTTTTAGGATCGCAGAACGCAAAGATACAGCGCATTTGATAAGGATTGCACGTCCAATGGATTAAGTCATAAACGAATAGCGTATCCCGCACGAGTTTAAGACTATCACGTTACGAACAAATCCCGAGCACTTTGTTGCAGCTTACACATTAATTTACGGCTGAAAGAAATGTTAAACATAATTTCGTTGTAGGCTTTCCGCCGGCGTTCAGCATGTGATATTGAAGACCTGCTATTTTTCATTTAAAAACGTTTATTCCAAATCCAGTATGCGAAAGCTCAAAACATAAAACCAAATAAATTTATACGAAGGCGTAGAAGGACCATAAAATATATTTTTTAAATTCTAACTAAAAACTCCTTTCACTGAGGTTACTCAAATAGGCAACAGAATTTCGACTTTACACTCGGAATTCTTACTTTAAATTCATATTCTGAGTTTGAACTCAGAATTCTAACTTTGAACTCAGAATTCAAACTTTCACTGAGGTTACTCAAATAGGCAACAGAATTTCGACTTTACACTCGGAATTCTTACTTTAAATTCATATTCTGAGTTTGAACTCAGAATTCTAACTTTGAACTCAGAATTCAAACTTTCACTGAGGTTACTCAAATAGGCAACAGAATTTCGACTTTACACTGGGAATTCTGACTTTAAATTCATAATCTGAGTTTGAACTCAGAATTCTAACTTTGAACTCAGAATTCAAACTCCTTTCACTGAGGTTACTTAAATAGGCAACAGAATTTCGACTTTACACTCGGAATTCTGACTTCAAATTCATATTCTGAGTTTGAACTCAGAATGTTACAAAAAAATTTGACACAGTTATGATACAAAAAATAAATAGGTATATTAAGTAAGTAAGTAAGTTTATTTTTTCATTATTAGTACAGGTTTATATTAGTACCTCTAGCATACTACAAAGTCTGCTCTTACTACTCTTGCTTACATATATATACATATACATATATATACACACATATATACACATATACATCATAGGCGTAGCTAGCCTATTGTGCTCGGGGGACTTAAGGTCTTGCATAAGCATAAAATGCGCTTTGTTTTTTTACAACTGCACAAACAAAAACTTAGGGATAGATTTTTTTGAGACCTGAGTGATTTTACATATTTTCAAGCCGAATAAAATGAAAGTTTGATTTTTTAGTCTAGGCACAACAATCCATAATAATATTACAAAATAATAATAAAACATAGTTTGGTAAGATATTATTAAAATTGCAATAATCTTTTAAAAATGTGTTATTAACGTAGTTGTAAGACATTTAATAAAATTGCGTGTCTTGCTTGAAAAAATATGATTATTATTTATTATTGCAAAAACGAAAATCAGTACGAACAAAAGAAATCCAAAGAAATACTACATTTATATATATTTAAATTATTATTTAGAAGCCACAGAGATTCGCGAACACATACGTCATGTAATGTTTTTTAAAGTCGAATTACAATTTGTATTCAAGATATAAAGAAAAGGATAATTTAAAAATATATATTTCACAAGGGGGCTGTTCTTACACCAGAGGGGGGCTAAGCCCCCCTAGGCCCCCCTAGTTACGCCCATGATATACATACGCACACATACACATATATTTATCCATATCTTGTATATCTGTTTTATAATTATTACATTACTTAGTTTATAGAATTATTTTATATATATAAATATATATATATATATATATATATATATATATATATATATATATATATATATATATATATATATAAATGTATTATTTTATTGCTAGTTATAATATCACAGCTTATTTAGCATAAGTCAGTCTATATTAAGTTATTATAAGAGGATTATTTAAAATAGATTATTAATTGTGCTGGCTGTCACCAGGTGACATGAAAATTTTTTTCATTTTACATTTGAATATACTGATGTTTAACTTTTTTTCCATGATTATTTCTCTGGTACAGTTGGTATTACCTCAAGAAATGTTAATAAAAAGCTTCATCAGTTGGAGGAAGCTCCGAATACAGTTTATTTGATTTTGTGGCCATTCTTAAACGCAGCTCATTGAGTGTGATAACACTGGAATCCTTATTTTTGTACAACAGAATATATCCTGTAGCTACTTGCAGTGCCTCGTGCTGAGTTAGTAGGGGCATTTTTGACAATACTTTAAGACTGTCATGTTCTTTTTCAGAACGTCAAATGCACTTCTTTTCCAATTTTGTAAGAAGCACATTTTCTAAAAAGTAGTGTCACAACCTGTCAGACACTGTAACGCAAGAAGACCTGCAGAAATGTTTTTCCCAAATATTTTATAACTCTATCAATTGAAACGCGTGTTGGTACTATGACCAAGTTGCACATATAACGTAATTTCGCTCGGTTGAAACACAAATGGGCAATTGCATATTCAAAAAGTACATTTTTTTCCATAATTTTTGACATAAGAAATAATGCGCTATATTCAGAAATACGTATTTAATTGCAGCTTGAATTTATATGACGTCATTAAGCGAAAATAGACAAATCACTAGATGTTTGTGACTTTAACAAAAAAAAGTTGATTTATGGGCTGCTCGAAGTAGGTACTGACGTGTAACATACTGTTGCTAGGATATACGGCGTTAACCAAAGTATGGTTCACAAATTAAAAATCAAGCTTGATGAAACAGGTGATGTTTTACTGGTGTTTGTACCATGGAAGGCGAAACAAAATTGGAGCTCAAGAAGAACGGATTTTGATAAGAAATGTTCGTAGAAAAGGAATCAAAGTTCAAGAATAATTAACGATACATTTCGGAACCAAACGAGTTTTAGTCTCAAATCATTTTAGCCTCAATTATACACATTCCCTGATGTGTAAAATTTCCGAAAACTATCAATTTTGCGAAGAAAACTCAAGAGATAAAAAGCTTGCATATTGAAGCCATCTTTGCATATTACTTTAAATTATTAAAATATGTGGACGCGTTTGAAAGTTCTGATGAAAAATATGATAGGGGTTGGTTCTTTAACCTCTTGTAATAATATCTTAGGGTTACAAAAATTGTTGGAGACCGTCATTTTATTAGTACAAATGATCTGCCAAATTTCATTTTTCGAATTCTTCCTTCATGGAGAAAATAAATAAAAACAATAGCTTTAACTTGGAGCGGAAGGGGTTTTGGAAAAAAAGTTACATGATTTTTCACTGTATGAATGTATTGATTGGTATTAATGAATGACCCATTTATTTATTTCCGGGCTTTTAACTGATTGGGCAATTGGGAATTACCGTGCGTGAAAACTGATGGAATTCTAATTAATCCCGTATTTCGGTTTTTGCTATTCCGTGAAATAAAATTTTAATGAAATGCGCTTATATGTCACTGCAATTTACGAATGCGTATTATTTTGATTCGATGTTTCAATTCATTGCTTATTATAATATGCAATGCTGTTCATTCAATACGTATTAGATAAAAAATGTAATTGGGTTAGGCTGTATTTCCGAAAAAAATATACATATTATCGGCATGAAGCCGCCATCTTAAATAAATGAAAAAATTATCTTTATAAAATATAATTGCAAAATCCCCCGAAATGAACGTCTTGATACCAAAAGGCAATGGTGATTATGTAGTTGAAATAACCGTCACGTGAATGTAATAATTATATCCTTTATATAGTCGAAGAGCAGTTTTGACAGAAGTTTTGTAAAAACCCACTCAGTATGTCTCTCCTAAAGAACCAGTGAATCGCATTATTAGTGAATGCCTTCCTTGCAAACACCAATACATTTCCAGGACTTTTTTAGTCCATAAACCTCATGGCACATTTAGAATTATTTTAAATCTTAAATCCTTAAATAGCCTCATAATATTAATATGTCCACATTTTAAATTGGAAGAGCAAAAAACTGTCTTTAAGTTAATAACAAGAGGCTGTTTCTTAAGTAAATTAGATTTAAAGGATGATTATTTCCTTGTGCCGATTAAAAAAATCTTGTAAACAATATTTACGAATCCAATTTCAAGGAAAGCTATATGACTATTTCTAATTAGTTTTCTAATACTGGCTCGAAAGGTAACACTTGATCATTAAGATGCTGGGAAATTTGTTTTATTACTTTAAGTAAGTTACTCGGTATAACTATAGGATTGTGTAGTGTATTTATTTCTGAAAATGATATGGCTACTTCACTTTTATTAAACGTATCATAAATTGTTTGGAAGATGAAAGTTACTTGAATGTTTCAGTTTCTTGCTTAGATATTATCACAATAGTATTATCTATCTATTTGGCTTATTTTAGATCCTAAAAGTATTTGATTATGAGATAAGTTTGCTGCTACTTCATTGAAATTATTGATGCATTCAATAAAGTTATTTGTTCTTCAATAATAAATTTTTGCTTCTGTTGATTACCTTGAAGTTGACTAATTTGTTGGTAATTTTTTCTGAATCTGCAAAGAATAGAGAACGAATATGTCATTGTAGTATTTTTTTTATGTAAAATATAAGTACTACAAACTATACAAATGGACTACAAACTACAAACTCTGTAAATTTCAGCCCATAATATTAAAAGATAGCGACACTAGATTTTTTTCAAAAAAAAATATCTCAGCTCCAAAGGGTCCTAGATAGAAAATTTTGTTATGTAAATTTATTTAAAAAAAGGTATCAGCTATTCAATGCTGCTAATAAGAAAGGAAAAAAATTCTTTAAAAAATCGATTTTTTTGTTAAGAAAAACCCGATTTTTAAATAGCTTTTTCGCATATTAACAATCAATTTAAAAAGCGCGCAATAAATAAAAATGTTAGTACATGTTTTCAAGAAAATTTTAAGCTCAAAATTGACTCTAAATATGAAAGCGTGTATGAGCTATCGAGATTTTAAAGACACGTGATTTTTTCGAAAAAATCAATTTTTGCAAAAAGTTTATAAAATGTTTTGAAAATGATCTTTTTCAGTTAGTATAAAGCTACACTTTCACCAAGTTTTGTTAAAAAATGATTTGTTGTCACGAAGATATGAGCGTTTAAAAAAACGCGATTTTTAACGATTCTTTGCAAATATATAATTTATTTTTTAATTTTTTGACATCGGTTGTCCACATAGATCGATCCGTATTTAATAGTTCTACAACTATAGGCAGACTGCGCTATTAATTGACTTATTTGTTCCGAGATTTTATAATAAAATCTCGTAACTAAGTCTATAATAATATCTCGGAATTAAGTCAATTATTGACTTATTTGTTCCGAGATTTTATTTTCTAAATTTTCTATGATATTAAAAAAAAACTTATTATTACTACTATTGTCCGACATGGCTGATGCTTACAACTCTCGTAAATCCTGGAAAACCGAAAGGAATAAGGAGGTATCAATGACTGTAAGACGTAAAGCTCTCTAAGCCTGAGTGGTATTACCACGTACATCAACTGATCCTTGCTACAGCCGAGAACATATATATACGCGTATTGCAAACATTTTGGTTAGTTCCTAATACAAAACCGAACATAAACATTGAAGTTGGAAGAGCTTAGCTTAGAAGCTATTAAAATCCAGCGAAAGCGGAAAATTCTAGCGGTGTTTGCATTATTTCTATAATCATACTTGATTAGTACTGGTGAGACTAGTATCTAACTAAAAAAATAGATATTAAGCAAGTGACCACTTCATAATAATTTAGGAATAGAAAATAAATAAGTAAAAACAAAATAAAATGGCTACTACTTTAATTTATTCTTCATCTAGGTACGTCTACGATTTTGTCTAAGTAGGATTCAATAATTTAATTAGCAATAGGTATTCCAATTGCTGTTTCTAAACCACCACACTTTAGTAATGGAAACGCATATAGGGGAAAGTGGGCTAAAGTGGAATACGTAACACATTTTTAACACATATTAATCCAGTTAGTATAGGACAAAAAAGAGCTTTACCTTGCAATACCTAGGTGGGGTAGTAATAATTTTTTACTATGTTGTTAAGGTCTAGGCATTGACAAAAAATCCAAGTTTTCGCCCTTGGAGGGTATTGCATTCGACGTGTTTCAGGTCGCGTGCAAAAAAACCTTTGCTTTTGATAACTATTAAAAGTTACCGTCTAACAAAACTGAACCCTAAAGAAACCTCGCAACAAAAAATCGGTTTGGATCAAGACATAATCGAGGTCTGATCCAATTATGAGGAAGCTGACATTAGATTTTTACTTCATAAGAGTTAAGCTGAGAGGTATAATTGAAGATAATATCAAGAATTTGGAGGATTAGGTATACTATCCTAAGTTGCGTTAGGAATAAATCTTGGAGGAGTTTGTCAATAATGAAACGTATGCTTCATGTAAACCCAGAATTGAAGTGCACTGACATGACAACTATGTAGCAGAAATCAGAATATTAGGGAGCTTGATACTCTTCTACTGTTCGTGCGTGAAAAGAGGGCACACATATCATATCATACATATCAAGCATTTTCCTGGCCTTGAATTTCGAAGTTCGGAAAAATGTTTTCATCAAATCGCGGTATGCCGGAGTCCCCACAGGGGGCGTAGCTCAGATGGTAGAGCGCTCGCTTAGCATGCGAGAGGTACCGGGATCGATACCCGGCGCCTCCAAGTTTTTTCATGCTTTCATATAATTAGCATAGTAAATTACGAAATAACTTTATTAAATATTAGACCAGGGCTGGCCTTTGAAAATGGTAAAAAGTGACGAACAATAATAGTACGATGAAACCCATTGGAAAAGGAAGAGAATATAACAAAAAAGAAAAATAATTTACGGGCGATCTGATGTCGGGAAATGGATGGGGGCGAGTTTTGAAGGGTAAAAAACGGTTTATTACGATTTCCGGCAAAACTACAAGTCCTATGGAAAAAGTTAAATGGGAAAGTTGTAGGTAATAAAAGATCTACAACTCTTGTATTTACACTTTTTTCACATAACCCCAAACTTTATGTGAAAAATTCAAATAACCAAGTTTTTGGTTTTCTATTTCTTTTACAAAAAAAAATTTTTTAAAGAAATTTGTGAGAACTTACCTTTTTATGTCCCAAACACACTGTAATTTTTTTGATTTAAAATATTTATTTTTTCACCTTATTTTGACTTAATATCGAAAAGCACCCTAATTTTCAATCGAAAATTCTCGTGTCAAGATATCTGCTTTTTTAAAAAAGTCGGTGGGTTTTTGTTCGTTGAAATCTCTACTTTCTGATGCTGTAAAAAATATATACATTACTATGGTAAATGTTCTCAGAAAATGCAAAGAAACTAAAAAAAACTCGAATGGTTATTTGAATTTTTCACATAAATTTTGAGGTTACGTGAAAAAAGTGTGAATACAAAAGTGGTAGATCTTTTTATTATCTACAACTTTGTCATTTAACTTTTTTCCATAGGACTTGCCGAAAATCGAGATAAACCGTTTTTTATCCTTAAAAACTCCCTCCACTTCCTGACCTCAGATCGCCTGTAAATTATTTTTCCTTTCATTTTTGTTGTATTCGCTTCCTTTTCCAATGGGTTTCATCCTACTATTATTTTTTTTGGTTTCAAAGATTATCGACCCTGGTTTATACAGAATATACAATAAAAACAAAACTATGATATTTATGATAATGTAACTTTTTTTGCATAAATAAAATCACCATCATTTACGTATTTTATAGGTAGTTATCAGTCCACATTACAGCGCCATCTCTCCAAATATATTTTATCATTGATTGCTTAAATTCCTAGAACTCTGCTAGAATGTACTTTTTAAATTTACAGCGCCATCTCTTCCGCAATAGCTGCACTGTGGTGTAGAGACCTCTTTTTAAATCGACTATGCGGAGAGACACCAGAGAAGTTTCTTGACCTACAACCTACAATCTATTTTTAAATAAAGATTTTATCTATTTCAGACATGCCTTAGATACTCGTATACGTACCTGTAATAATGTATTTACAATAACCTGTACTATATTAACTTTATTAATCGTGTATATTACTGCTAGGGCAGTATTGAATATTTAAATAAATGCTCAACTTATCTTATACCTCTACCACATACATCGAAACGACTTTGTTATTCTGTGTTTACAGGCAATTAAAGCTAATCGATATTCTAATTTAATTTCAGATACTCGTTACTGTAAATATTATTTTTTGTATACGGTCCCAAAAATTGCTGGGTATTTTACAAACCTGAGTCCTTAAAATAAGCGTTTTTAGGGCTTGGTCTTAGGAAAGTAGAGATTTCAACGAACAAAAAGCCCACCGACTTTTTTAAAAAGCAGATGACGCGAGAATTTTCGATTGAAAATTAGGGTGCTTTTCGATATTAAGTCAAAATAAGGTGAAAAATAAATATTTAAAAAAAAATTATAGTGTGTTTGGGACATAAAAGGTAAGTTTTCAAATTTCTTAAAATTTTTTTTTAAAAGAAAAATAAAAAACCAAAAACTTGATTATTTGAATTTTTCACATAAATTTTGAGGTTATGTGAAAAAAGTGTAAATACAAAAGTTGTAGATCTTTTTATTACCTATATCATTGCCATTATTTTTTTTCCATAGGACTTGTAGTTCTGCCGGAAATCGAGATATACTCACCCCCTTCCACTTCCTTTATTTTATTTTTTTATTTATTTATTATCCTTTATTTTTCCTTTAATTTTTATTAGATTCTCTTCTTTTTCCAATGGGTTTCATCCTACTATTATTTTTTTTTACTTTTTATCATTTTCAAAGGCTTCAAGCCCGGTTCTAAAGTCAAGTTACAGTATTTTAAATAGATCAAAATGTTAGCCTTCACACTGCCATGGCAATTAGAAGAAAATGTTTACACAAAATTTGTAGACGATAGACCAGAGATTGCAAAAACTGTATTTCCAACCTACATTGTACCGAAGATATTTGGAGAAATTAACGATTTACTGAAACACCATACATAAAATGTTTACGTTCCTATAAAATGAATATATTGGAATTAAAAGTATTCCATAATTTTTTTACTCATTCATATGCTGCCTAATTATAAGCCTCGAGGCTTTTATAAAGCGTTCATTTCCTCCATCGTGTAAACATACATTAAAAAATCGTTAAGTAGTGCCCTTTTATAATATTACCATTACCACAGGAAATCAGACATTTAACTTCAATAAAATTGAAAGTAAAATTAAGAAGCTATTTAATCTCACTTGATACCTGTGAATATGCCATTTTAGGCAATATGTATTTTAGTATTGAAAATACTTCTAGTTGCATATATGGGAGCCGTCTTTAAGAAAACGTTCGTGAATGCGAGCAAGCAGCAACCTCGACATGGTCACGTCCTCCTGGTGGCGACCTAGCTATGTTGTTATCTATGTATATGTTTGGGTTATATGGTTCATTCAGTTACAGAGAATGTTAGTATGAAAATATAAATCATACCGGATGGCGTTAATGTTTATAAACATTTAGGGACTGTGTGTGTCTGTCACCGAGCCACGGCCTGTCAGCATTCATTGCATCATTCCCGATCGTGAAAGCTGCCTGCGTCACTTGGCCACTAGTGTTTAATAATTATTAATCGTATGAATATTAGTTTTACCTGTAATAGCAAAACTTTTCAAGTATAAGTCGTAACGTTAATTTTACTTGCCCAAAAAGTAGTAATGACGTCGACAAAAATCATATTATTGATACACGGTGGTCACAAGTTACAAAATCTCTAAAAAATGTCGAAATCAGCTGAAACGATTACATATTAGTATACCAATATACGAATATACAAAAATAAAAATCAAGATATAACAGCTCATCAAAACCGAGACAATAACATTTTAGATAATCTCTACTCTCATTCTATTTGAATAAATTACAGTTAACGTCCGTTAACAAGATAAAATACCACACTGTGAAATTTAAACCACTGATAATTTGCCAGTGTTCATTGAATCATATATATATATCCCAAGGTTCACAAAAAGGAAATTTATGCAAAAGGAAAAAACAATACTGATAAAGACGCACTTGCCAGATTAAAATTCAATATATACGAAAACGAATAATAATATATGACATATAGTCCAAGCGAATTTAACAAAAAATAATGTTTATACTCGATGATATCAAAAAACAATGAGGGCTATTTAAATAACGATTTCTCATTAAATCTTGTTCTCACTTCCAGTAATCTAACGCCAATAGAAAATTAAGAAAACTAATTAAATATTGAAATGATTGAAATCATAAAATTATTATATTTTGCATGAAATCAATAACAAGGCTAACCAATTTTAATAGATCACACACGTAGGTACTTTATAACTACAGATAAGAAAGAAATATTATTCAGAACATATAACATGAACAACACGTAAAACGTAAAGTTACCAACGACGAGGTACAAATATTTGAATTTGGAAAGAAGATAATGTCAACGCCAACGCTAACAATTATCTGTATTTCCATTGAAAAGAAATACGGGCATTTATTACCTAACCTCATAGAAAATCTTAATGTCATAGAAAATCTCAGAATATATAAATATACATGTAAATCGTACTATTGCGTATTTAGATACTTTATACTGCTTACGTTATTCAATATTTTTAAATATATTAATCTTGTTATTTATAAATACCTTGTCTTGAATTCTAATCTCTTATCCATTAATTTGTGTCTCTTTGATGGCATTTCTTCATCGTTAGATTCGACAAACCTTCCCGATTCTAGTAGATCTTTGAAATTTTCAAGACGAAGACATCACCGTCTTCGTCTCCAATATTATTTCCAATCTGCATTGGTTCTTAATCCACAATTTCATCTGAATCATTAACTTCCTCGTAGGTTTTTTTCTTCCACATTGAGGCATTTTTCAGAAATTGGTGCGTTTTTCGAGTAATTAAAGTGTAAATTTTAATAAATACCTCAAAATTGTACATAATGATTAAAAAAAAATGGATTCGAGTTTCTTTGCATTATCTGAGAACATTTACCACAGTAATGTACATTTTTTCTACACCATCAGAAAGTTTTACATCATCAGCCTTTTTTATGGAAGCAGATATTTGACGCGAGAATTTTCGATTGAAAATTATAGTGTTTTTTCGATATTAAGCCAAAATAAGATGAAAAAATATAAATCAAAAAAACTATAGTGTGTTTGGGACATAAAAAGGTAAGCGAGAGAGATTATGAGATTTAGGTTTATAATTTAAGGATGCAAAATGTAAATATGCCAAAACTGTTCCGCTATCTATAATATACGTATTTGATTTATAGATGGTTTAATTGGTCCAACATATATTAAAGAGAGGTGTACATTATTTGAGGCAGTAGGTTTAACAAACATATCACTGAACTAGTTTAACATATCATGGTGGCTTTTACAGAAACCATAGATACAGCTTTATTTAAAATATCATATTTCAAGCAATTCTTAATCTACCCGCAGGTAAAATGGCAGATATAAATTATGTATTGTATAGATATCTGTACCTAATTATAAATTCAAAGTGCGAACGTAAAAGTTCGTGTTCCTATCCCAACAAAAGTGATTGTAATTATAATAACAGTTAACATCACTTTCACTTTTGTGCAAAATACATATTCATATTCACATATTATATTTATATTATCAGTTGATGAGTTGCTATGGAGGCGGAAAAACGTCCTCCACCTAGCGATAAGTACTGACGGCGGTTGTTTTTATTTAGCATTGATTAGCCGCGAAAGATATATAAATTCAAGTAAAATATCGCGGCGTTTACATTGTATAATATTACATCCGTAAACACTTGTGTTGTGCAGCTTGCTGAATTTGATGCAACTATGGTTCACGTGACATGTATATTGCTTGCCGTTTTTATAGTGAGTCTTTGTTACGCAGACGATTCAGGTGTGTTATTTTTTTACTAGTAAATAAAATGTAGAAATATTCATATACCTATAGTGACGTCTAAGACTTCCAAAATATAATGACAGTATGATGTCATATAAAATTATTGTGTCAGATGTATATAATTTCTTGTTACTAAATCCAGCGGCAATGTGCGCTTTTCTCAAAAGCTCAACGTGAAATCTCTCAATCATTATCTTTCAATCAATCTTTCAGACATTACTTACTAACTATTAATTATTAATTTCTGTGTATTGAACATCACCAGTAATGAACTATTTAGTCTATGGCATTGGTTCAGGTTGGTACTTACAGGTAGTTCTGTTTCTTTTTATGTAATGTTGTATGTAATGAAGTGGTAATGACAAATCCAAGTTTTCCACCTCCGAGGCCTTCCGGATCATTATATGCTTGAAAAAGTATTACATTTTCGGACAATTTTTCACAATGTTTACCACCAAGGACCTGTGTTACGTTATGTACACTTTTCAGTAGACACTTAATTTGCAACTAAATGAGAACAACTTTCTCTCGGTAGATCAAATGGTTTCCAAGATACAGCTGTTTGCAAAATTCTCAAAGAAAGGAATACTTAGATATTCTTTTCGTCAATGTTGACCACTAAGTAACCATATGAAGGCAAAAGACATAACATACGATACTAAAGTACACTAAATTTGCAATAAAACGAGACCAATCCTATGTAGACCTTATAGTTCCTGAGATACAGCTCTTAAAAGTTGAGGTAAGTAAGCAAATTATAGAAGGGTTTGTAAAATGAAGTAGGTCCTTTAACGAAATAGGCATTATAATTTACAAAAAAACATTGTACAAATCAAAACATTAATATTTAATATGTATGTAGCATTATGAAACACCTTATTGCATATTATTATAATGTATCTACAGCACTGTGTGGGAAACTGTTATTACTCGTATTTCTTGTACGTCATTGATGGACGAGGCTGGTCTTTCAAATCCACAGCACACCTTCGGCAGCTTGCTTCTGTAGCATTTCTTCATGGAGCTGATCAGGCAGGTCGAAATCGTCATCTGAAGAATGGTTCATCAGGAAATCATGTTTAACGGCGGTTGATGAGCTGGTGGTTGCGTCATCAGTTGAGGAATGAGACTTTGTATACTCCGCAACCAGCCCCAATCGAGGGGATTCTTCTCAACCCTCATCCACTTATGTACCTGAAAGGAAACCAACAACAAAATTAAGTACCATAACTCTTCAGCAGTATGAGTAGACATAAAATAATAATGAGTAATAATAAAATAATAATGTGATCTGAAGCAGAAAGAAAATGAATACCGGCAGAACAATTCGTTTCGTCTGGTGGTATGTTCACAGAGAATAAAATCTTGCAGCATCCCTGGTTGGAGACAACCTAGCGAGGTGCATCTTGGACTCGCTGTCTATACAGTGAAACGAGGAAGCTGTCTCCTGCTTGGCCGACCTGCACAGGTGTGGCACATTGAGGCGTAGGAAGACCGCAACGGTTTGTTCGAAGCGTCGCCGTTTTTCAGCGTCGATAGAAATTTCATTTTTCGTCGAGTAGGTGTCATTTGAGTTTTCCTCTCCCACGTTTTTCAAAGATAATGTTGTTTTGGTCTCGTTGTTGGAAGGGTGTGGTTGATAAACAATTCACATTTTAAACGATTTTGGGAAATCTAAATAGACCAAATTCGTCTCGTTTTGTTGCAAATTTTGTGTACTTTAATAACGTATATGATGACTTTTGCAGTAAAATGGGTCCTTAGCGGTCAATATTGACGCACTTGCCACTATTCACTAACGACACCACTGGCATGATTATCTAGCTGCGCTGTGCTGAAGCTGGACTGGAATGCCTGTATTATCTCACCTTTTACTGCACACAATTTGTATGACTGTCTAGTTTTGTCCTATTGCGTTTTACCAACAAAACACTTAATTTAAAGGTCCTACAATTTACATAACCATTTATAAACACTTATAGTCGTATCTGATATAGATTCGAAGCAATTGAACTATTATTTATAGGAAATTTTTTACTTGAAAGTGTTTGGGAAATATTTACACGCGTCATGCGTGGTGGTTGGCTTCGTTTTTCGTAACCAGGGAAGTTCTCTTACTTAAAACAGTTGTACTTCCTTGGTTACCTTTATTTTATATTACATTCAATATAGAATTGTATCTAAATCAAAAAATGTATATGAAATTAAAAATAATTTTAAAATGCACAACCAAATAGAAATTGGGAATTTTATTCGAAGCAGTGAGGCACTTGGGTCCCCTGGCGAGCCGCCACTGAAATGCTCTAATAACGTAGTAGTCTCTTTATTTATTATTCAACAAATCACGTCAGAAGGCAATTTTCCAGTAACTTGGAAAATTGTTTACTTTGCGGCAATTATTAAAACTGGGAGTAAAGATTTGAAAGTGAAACACAACCCAATTTCAAAGTTATGTACGATTGCCAGAGTTTTCGAAAGCATAATATTTAATTTCTTCTTGAGTAACGTAAGATATTTACGTAACAGTAAACAGGATATCATAGTTTTATAATCAACCGGATTTTTCTTCACTTATTGACTCCTCATTTACTTCGTATATTATCGTATTTTATATAATAATGTGCTTTATTATTTTTTAAGAGATAGAATCAAATTTTTACCTGGAAGAGGCATGTGCTAAGGCCAGAGGATTTTGCCTGTTGGAACATGAATGCCCGCATGAAATGACAAGGGCGTTTAGGCGTAAGTGTCCAGGACAAAGGAACGTAGGCGCAGTTTGCTGTGAAAACTGTAAGTATGGATAAATTTAAATTATAATATTCAATATACAGAGTGCCCCAGTTTATACTAGCATACAGGACTTCACCAATCGATAGAGGACCTTATGTTAAGGTAAAAGGGTCCATTTAACATATGTCGAAAGGTTCTTCGTTTTAGAGATAGATATTTTAGGGTGGTAAAGTTTAGATGCGATTTAGACGCAACCGTTTAGTCCACCCTGAATAAAGCCATTACTTTTTTTTCATTTTCATAAAAAACATACCTTGTATATTACCCAAATCAGTTTTCCGAGTTTCAAACTGATTGGTTACTTTTAAAATTTAAAATTTAACTGAGTAGGCTTATGGGCTATTTGTCACCAAGGAAATGTACACTGCGCAACTTATTTAACGCACAACCAAAAAGTTAACTCAAATTTGACGTTATGTATTTTCGACAATTTTTGTTCGTTTTGGTCGATTTTTTTTTCAAATTGTAGGTTTTTCTCTTAGGAATATCACTGTCTTAGTTGTTTTGGTAAAACGAATGATTTTGATATTATACCAGGTGCTATCCAATTTTTGAGTTGACGTGATTTTTATTAAATTTATTAACTTTCTTTTTTGTCAAGTGCTCATTATTTATTACTCATTATACTGGTTCAATGCCTCATTTTGCGTTCTGTTTTCCTTGATATCTTATAATTTATTGAGAGATGCAAGGTGTTTTAGAAGAGAAAAAGGTCTTAAAAGGACAAAAACTCAAAAAACATACCTAGAAAAATGGATTGCTTTAATCAATAAAACAACGAATAGCAGGAAACAAAACAAAAGTAAATAGAGAATTAGTATCTGGTGTTTCCACCCCTTCCGCAAATGACCTCCCGACATCTTTGGTTCATACTTAAAACCAAAGTTCTGATTAGGTTCTGATCTAGGCCATTCCATAATTCGACTAGGCGTCCTTCCAATTCTTGTAAATTTTGGGGTTGTCGTCCCTCACTTCGTAACCGCCGACCGATAAAATCCCAAACATGTTCAATGGGGTTAAGGTCGGGGCTACGGGCTGGCCAGTCTATGTGATCAATTCCTACTTCTTCAAGATAATTTCTCACGATAAGACTCGTGTGGGGACGCGCATTGTCTTGCATAAGTAAAAAATTGGGTCCTATGTAGGGGGCATAAGGCAAAACATGTGCTTCAAGAATGTCTGTGTATCTGTCAGAATTGAGATTTCCATTCACAGTTACCAAGTCCGTTCGCCCAGTCAAAGATATTCCGCCCCACACCATGATGGATCCACCTCCATATAAAGTTGTGTGCAAAAAATTGCATTGACTGTATCGCTCATCGGGTCTTCGGTAGACGCGATTACGTCTGTCACAATTATACAAACTGAACCTTGACTCATCAGTGCAAAGAAAATACATAACGTCAAATTTGAGTTAACTTTTTGGTTGTGCGTTAAATAAGTTGCGCAGTGTATATTCTGAAACAATGGCAAATGTCAATGGTTTTGATAATTCTGAAAAGATGAAAATTGAGAAAAGTTTAGAAAATTCAAAAAAATACGAAAAAGTGCCAATTTCTATTAATCGTTCTTTAACGCCTTTACAAATATAAAAATTAAAAATAGCCGATACACCCCTTGGCTAAAATTGGATGAGATTCAAATGGTATGGGATTTCAAAATCGTTATGAAAAAAAATGAGAAAATAATCCTCAATTTCAAGGAATTTTTCACAAGAATTTCACCGCCCGATGCAATACCTTTAGGATGAAGATTTTGAAGATTAAAGCATACCAGGTCATAGAAAAAAGATTACGTTTCCATATGTTGAGAACCGATTGAAAATCCGTGTACTATTTTTAAAGTTACAATAGTTTAAAAATGGACAATAATTTTGCATTAGCCGAAGCGGTTTATTAACGTTCTTATCCACTAATTTCTAGCATCACGCAAGAAGAGCGTAAAATTTCACGAAATTAAAACGATTTCTATGTTTTTTTTGTTGGTACTGGTATTTGCAGAAGAAAATAGTGTTTTCCACAGATCAGCTCAATGTGACAGCTAAACGCTTATTCGTTGAAAACTATTTCTGATCAGGATTTTCATTGTTTCAGTTCCTGGCGGAAGTGTAAATTGTTTTCAAACACATAATGCCTGTATGAATAGCTGTCCAGAAGGATTAAATCTGGGACGAAAAGGATGCCCCGAAACACAAACGTGCTGCATTTTACTATAATGTCTTATAAACATGACATTAAATGACAATTAAATTAATGTACTATTGTGTATTGGCATGTATTTTATGTTACGAAAATGTATTATAAGGAATCGATTCTTGAAATGTAAAATAATTATTTTATCTGGACTACACACTTTATTCACATACACAGGGTGATTGTTAAATATATGGGAATATACCTCCCACATTTTTATTACAATAATTGTTCAAAATGGAAAGCATTTCTAATACATAATCCTTTCATCGACGTATCAGGAATCATGTAGCTTTCCAAATATAGTTTAATCCTACTGCATTACAGATCTAAAAATCGTGCTGTCGGGAATATGGCGATCTAAGTGTTCATATTGTTACGGGATCATCAGAAGCGATTGTGCACGATATATTGAAAATTCCCTAGATCTAGGGAAAAACTGCACAATATGGCAACACCGCACCCGACGATGTGGCAACATGACATCTGGGGGTGCCAAATACAACCACCCAAGGGCGAGGTCTCAACCCTCTAGGACCTCAAATAACCAAGATACACCCCTGGCCCCATTTAGAATCGTTGCGGTATGTGAACATGTGGTATCCGCTGTAGAACTCTTCGAGATGCCTTATATACAATCTAGAATAGTATGGAATATTCGAGAAGGTTCTAGAACTTTCCTGAACCTTGAAAATAGTATATAAGGACAGCCGATCGCTACATTAGTCGGTTTAGTTTGCATGCTCTTAGAGACATGACCTAGTAACAAGCAATTAAAAGTCTTCAGTAGTGATTTACCATTGTAAGCAGTTGTAACTCGTTGTGTTTGGAAGTTAATAAAGTGTAAATTTGTTTTGTATGTAATTTTGAATTCTTTTTTTTGTGTATCACTATTTCCAAATTGAATTTGTACATATCACTAGGAATAAGTCTACTGTGTGTGTTATTTTTCCTTCCACCAAGAATTACAGAAAGTACCAGAAAGTGTATGCGATACCCAGAACAATTTGGTGACTAACTGACTTAGTTGCGCATGGTTAGTGGCGTCCACGGGAATTTTATTTTTATTTTTATATTTTTATTAAGAGCTGAGCTAGCGTAGGCAAACTTTTTATTGCCACTTTAAATCGCTATTGAATGTACTCCACGGGGTAATAATATGTTTGATATAAAGTTTCCTCGCTTTATTCGCATTACTTTCAGCTTCCCCATTAGCACAATATCATTTTTACATCATCCGGAGACGATTAAAACTGAGTTTTAGTCGTCTCCGGAAACCGGAACCGGAACCGTTTGTGGAAACTACTTCGAGTGTTATCATTACATCAAAGGTTCCAGCCCTATCTAGTTTTAAATTACAATAATGTGATTTTTCTCATAATTATTATATACTACATAACTTGTATTGTTTCAGTTCCTGCCGAAAAAGTAAATTGTCACCAAACGCATAATGCCTGCATGGACAGTTGCCCAGAAGGATTGAATATGGGAAGAAAAGGATGTCCCCAAACACAAACGTGCTGTGTTTTAGTATAGTCTCTTTAGGCTATTGATACGTTCACGGGTTTTTATTGCAGGAATCGGTCAACGGGTCATTTAAGAAAAAAAGAGTGCTGCTAAAAAACAAAAATTTCAATTGCTTTTTCTTTCTTTGCTTATAATTTTTTTTGGATCAGAGATATGTATAGGTATTGCTTAATAGAAAAAAAGGACAACAAAATTTCCTTTACAATGCTTGTTAAATTTTTTTTAGTTAAAAAGTGATCGAAATATGGACACACAAACTTTGTTTTTTTTTTTGGATTTTTATGCCTCATACAGATTGTCATTTTGTTAAAAAAATTATTATTTCACTCCATAAAAAAAGATATTTGAAGTTTATTGGTTGATAATACATAACTATTCAAACAAATTTATCCTTCTCTGCCTTGAATTAGATGCTTCACCATCACTGATAACAATATCCGCGTTTAATATTGTATATACCCGCGAAAATAAACGAATGACATAAAGCATTGATTCGGAAGTCTGGATACAATGACACAAACCAAAGTTTTACCGAACGCCGAACACCTTTATTAGAAGCCGAATTAAAACGTATAGCATATACAAGTAAGAATATATTGTCTTGGATAGCTCCAAAATACACAGAGGCTCAGTTAGAGAGAATCCCGAGATGTTGCCACGCGTTGAGGCGAGTGCATTTCGTCAAGTAGATCGTGATAGACGATGGTCAATTAGGAGAATATTCCTGATGATGTGAGATTAAAAAGTTAAAAGAGGTCGAGGGAATTTTTTTTTAATTGGTGTGCAATTTATGATGCTGGCTTTATCTCGCAGCCCTACATTGGATTTGTTAGGCGCGACGCCTTAAATGCAAAGCGTTATATCCAAAGATATTTCTCTGCTTCAGTTTTTGATTGAAATATGAGTTCACCGAAATATGAGTGGTCATATTTCGGTCAATTTTTAATACAAAAAAATTTTCTACCCAGCATTTTAAAGGAAATTTTATGTACTTTTTTTTCTATACAGCAATGCCTATACCTATCTCTGCCTCAAAAAAAGTTATAGGCAAAAAAGCAAACAAAAAATAAAAACGAAATTTTTGTTTTTTGTTTCAATTTGCTTCAACATTTTCGGCATAAAAAAATGTTTTACATTTTTTAAAATAAGCCATTTCGATGGGAAATTCAATTCTTTACAAAAAGTTTTGATACAAAGTATATCGAAATTTTGCCTCGTTTGCGAGATATACTGAAAATATGAAAGGGCCAATCTCCAATTACCACCCTCTAATTTAATAGCACTTCGCGGTTTTTTCTTCTTAAATGACCCATTGACCTTGCCCTGTTTTTTAGGACATAATCAACCTACTTTTAAATATAATAGAAGGAAAACTAAATAAATATACGATTCTGTTATACTATGTATCCTTATGTTATGATAACATGTAATTTTTGTTTCTTAACTCTCTTTCATTTTTATGTTGTATTAAATTTAAATGATATCAATTATATAATTTATTTTAATTTTCATTCATCAATTGTCTTCCTTCTCTGAACTTTGATTTTTTAAAATTAATTTTGTATTATATTCATGTTCAAACCATTGATTTCGATTATTATAATTTGTATTTGAAGGTTTGTCACGTCCTGCCGTACGCCCCTGTTATTTGTGTAATGGTAGTCATTAATAGTAGTAATTTTAAATAAAAAAGCGTTTCAACATTATCGTATACTTGAATAAAATTACAACACTTGTTACTTGATGGCGTCTTTCTGAAAAACCGTGCCTAATACTTTCAACCGGTAGAACCCTGTTAATTAGCAATTAAAGTAACCATGCAAATACAAATTTATATAAAATTTAACACAAGTGACTGATTTTGAACCCTCCAATTTCTGAGGTTTAAATAAATGAACAAATTTCATCTGGAATGCTGATATAAGTAAATAATGAAGGATATTTAAAGGTACTGACAGCAGTCATGATATCCTGCTGTGCTTCCTGCGAATTGAGCTAAATGAATTATTGTAGCGGAAAGGATTAAGAACTCATTCTCCTACGCCAGCGTATTTTTAAATGGAATCCTTAATGTCGTTATGAGATCTGTATCAGATAATAAATTCAATATACGAGATCCTTTCTCATGGGAGAATTGTAAGCATATTTAATATAAAAAATTCGAACGTCTATTTTTATGTTGTAATTAGTAACACTACACCCACCATATTCTGTACAACTTCTGTGTAATTTTATGTTTTGCTTTGATTCTAAATTAGTGTAAATTTAGACCAGTAGGTAAGTAGAATCACAAATAAAATATGCAATATCCCCTTAGCTCGTCATAGCACAGATACGAATGAAATACATTTTATCTATGACGAATACGATGACTATTAATTTTATTATTATTATTTATATAAGTAGTTAAAATTTCTAAATTTCAAAAAACCCTCGCTGGCCTCGCTCATCTTATGTCTAGAATACTGCATCATTCCAGCGCTCGGCGCTGAAAAACTGCGGCCTGCATTAGCACAGTATACATTCCTGTCGAACGTTCCCAATAATATCCGATTCCATTAGAGCAATTGGGGCGCAGCTTATATGCGACGTGCGGCTTCGACAGCTGACCTGACTCGCCGTTCCCATCAGTTCATTTCGAGTTTGAAAAGAGTGCGTTTGTGTGGCTTTTATAATTAGTGTAATAGTGATACTTAATAATGAATTCCGTAAATAATATCATTCAAATAAATTTTGATAGGCTGCCATTAGCCGATATACTTAAAATTAAAGAACTGGGGAGGCCGTTGCCTGATATTAAGTTGCCACAAACTTGTCAACGAAAGGCCGAAAACCGGTTTTCGGTTTTCAAAACACATTTATTAAAAAAAAAAATTGATATGTGGGTGTGAAATAATAAATTTGTTCTATTGTTTTCGTGCTTGTTTTCTTATCAAGCCGACGCTAGAATGGACCCTAACTGGGAAAGAAAAGAAGTTAATGATTTACACCATTCTTAAAAAAATGAGGAAACATGAATCGCCGCGTGACCACATCAATTCTTGTACTGCCTTTGGTTTGCTCGGTAAGGTTAATATTATGCCTCTGTTAAGCTCTGTATATAGGGATAGTATTATTTCGCATAATAATAAGGTCGAGAAAAATCGCCATATTTTAAAAAGGTTTTATATTTTAATCAGTAAAATTTAGAGTGCTTTTGATTTAGCACTTAGAGGTTTAGCAATTAGAGGAGATTTAGCACTTAGATAATGAAAGTGAATCCTCTAAGAACCAAGGAACATTTAAAGAACTAATTAATTTCACTGCAGAGCTGGACAATATACTAAAAGAACATTTGCGCACAGCAACCGTTTTTAAAGGAACCTCAAATATTATACAAAATGAACTTCTAGACAGTATGTTTCAAGTGTGTAGGGAAGAAATTTGTAAACAAATTGAAAAGGGAGACTATTTATCAACACAATGCGATGAAACCACTGATATCCCAAATTATAGTCAAATGGTTTTAATATTAAGATATTTTTATGAAGGTTCCATCACAGAATATTTTTGGGGTTTTATTATGGTGAAATATAAAACAGCCAATGGATTAAAAACATGCATTGAAAATGAAATTGACCCCCTCGCTTTAATAACTCACTCTAAATTAATAGCTCAAACGTATGATGGCGCAAATGTTATGAGTGGCGTGAACAGAGGCGTTCAAGCTCAAATTAAAACAAAATATCCCAATGCTCATTTTATTCATTGTTATGCCCATCAATTAAACCTCATTATGCAGAAATCGGCATCACAAAATGCAAAAGTACGCGTGTTTTTCAATAATCTGTCGGCCATACCTGTTTTTTTTCACTCATCTCATCGTTGTGATGTTTTGCAAGAGATAATAAATAAAATATTATCAAGGGCGGTGATAACTAGATGGAATATAATATTCGCACAGTTAATTTTATTCACGAGAATCTTGAAAAGCTTGTAGGAGTGTTCAAAGAAATTGAAACCAGAGGTGAGAAAAGTGTTACTTCAAATGAAGCATCCGGTCTTAGAAGGACATTGGAAGATCCAGAATTTATATTTTGGTTAAAATTCTTCCACAAAATTTTGTCATATGTTGACATATTGTATAATCAATTGCAATAAAAAAAAAATAAGGACAGCGTACAGTTGCAAAAAGACCTACTAATTTTCGAGAGAAGTGTTGACATTAGAAATCAATCTGATTCTCTTAAAAACATTGTTGAATCAGAATATCCAACATCTAAAAGAACGCGAATGGATGATAATTTTCGAAGTCCAATTGCCAAAGAAGTTTGAGATACAATTACAGTACAAATGAAGGAACGCTTTTCTTACCGGGGTCATTTACAAGCGGCTGATATTTTTAACAAAGATACATATTCAGTTTTCAAAAAATTTCCCTCTTACTGTTTTACACGACGTATGTTCATTTGATCCGATGTTGAGAAAATCAAGATTAAAAACTGAATTAGAGGTAATTTACTCGAGAGAAGATTTAAAATAAATTATTGGAGCAATGAATCTTCTTTTATTTATTATGGAGTATTACCTTAGTGAAACATTTATCGAAACATCGAAAATATTAAAAATTATAGACAACAGCCGAAGCAGAACGCACTTTTTCGACGCTTAAACACATAAAAACATTTTTGTGAAATACCATGCTTAATGACAGGTGATATGTCTAAGGGTGATATATCTAAGGGTACCTACGTGCTATGAGAGCCTCTAACTAACCATCTATTCACGACCTCCGGAAAAATCTGAGCAGCCGATAGGCAAAAAAAATCCATCTCTATATATATCGCCTGGATGAGATGCCATTTAATTCAGGTAATTTAAATTAAAGGAAGAAGTGTTATAGTACAAGCAGGTGTAATAAAATAATATTAAAACACAATGCAATTAATATAAACATAACAGCATATAGACCGGCAGATAATGACAGATTTTCAGAGGTGATTTAGGCCAGTATGCCTTTTGCAGTACATTATACTATTGACAATTTGATGATAATAATCAATTAATGAAAGTGTCATCGCGTGTTCTTCATATATGAAAATGTTAACAAATTTGTTTAGAAATTAAGCATTTTTATGTAATTTTACTCAAGCTGCCATTTATCCTAAAATGAAATTCAATCAAAGTATTACTTGAATGGCCATTGGCATACCGTTAGTGTGAACCTATCAGGTGAGCATGCCCAGGTACTATGATTTCTAAAATATCCTTTATCCGTGTTCCTAAACAGGCGGCCAATGTAGAATACTTGATATTACTATACAATTGCTGCAGGTAAGATAGCATACCGTTTGTGCATGTCTATGTATATCTCATATGGAAGAAATTTAGTAATGTTAAACAATAATTTTCCGTCATTTTACTCAACAGGTTTGACATAATAAATAACGAAAATCAATTTGTAAAATAAAGAGATAATTTTCTGTGTAATTAATCAGTATGCCATTTCATTGTTGATGCAGTTATGACCTACCGAACTAAAATAATTAATGGTATACAAGTTGTGCGAGTTTTACATGTGTAATTTCGTGAAAAACATTGCGGAGTTATAGAAAAAATTACCGTGCTTTAAGTCAGTATGCCTTTTGTTCTATATATTAGGTTGATTATTAACTTTCGTTAAATAAATATGGCAGACACGTTATGGGAGTCATCATATGAAAAATTGAATTGACCGCGCATTTTATGACGTAGTAGCAGCGTTCCGCCATTTGAAGACGCCGCACACGCGACGTGCCTAAAATCGCCAGTATTGTGACAACTATTGTATTGTGCGTACGATTTTTCAGAGATGGGTGAAGAGAAGCTGTCTTTTGTGTGTGAACAACGACATGAAAAAATAAAACTTTTTACCGATAGTGCTTTATTGAAGTGTCAGGCCACTTTGCAGTTAAGAATTAGACATAAATTAAAATACAATGAATGTATACTTCCATTGACAGTGAACAATGAAATCGGTTATCATCCGAAATGATTTCTTATTATTTTCATCAGTTATTAGAATTCATTAAATTGTATAATATTAGTATTTATAGATCCTGAAAATGATCGTCAGCATGGTAACGTCAGCGAATCTACGGACGATGGAAATGATGAGTGTGATGATGACAATGATTATGATGATGAAGAAGACGATGAGGAGGACAAAATGGATACAGATTATGATGACGAGGAAGAAGAAAATGAAAGCGGCAAAGAATCAAATACCGAAATTGACTTGACACTGATGAATAAAAAAATCTGTCATATGTAATAAATGTATTTCTTTATTAAAAACTGTTCGTTAATTTTACTTCAAATAAACCTTAATGAAATAATAATTCTCATAGTTTTGTGAATAATAAATTAATTTTATTTTATATGGAATTTTATTTATATGGAATAAATGATTGTATTGAGCCAAATCATACCTCAATTTGCTGAAATAAGCATTTATTTGCCTTCAATATAGTTTTATTAACAGTTAATGTATCTAAAAAGAGTGCGAATAATATGTTTTTTGGAAGCCACAGACCTGTCTAATCAGTATGCCCGTTATTATTTGATCCAAATATACCGCAATTCAATTGCTTACAGGAAGGCATACTGTCTACAAAGGAAGAAATTCGTTCATTTCATTTGCACTAATCCTTTTTCGTATTTTCATACTATTTCATAATTTGAGAACATCAGACCTTATCAAACGATATGCCATTTATTGTAGCACCCAAATATATCTCAAATGTGTTAAAAACAAAGTGGCATACAGATTTAACACACGGCAATTTTACGTACCATTTCGCAATTTTTTTCGCGTATGGCTATAGTAGTTAATCATATACGTCGAACACTATCATGAACTGCATGAAAACAAAATGGCATACTGATTTTAATGATGGAAATTTATTGTTTAACATTGCTAAATTTCTACCATATGAGATATACATAGACATGCACAAACGGTATGCCATCTTACCTGTAGCAATTGTATAGTAATATCAAGTATATTCTACATTGACAGCCTGTTTAGGAACACGGATAAAGGATATTTTAGAAAGCATATGTACCTGGGCATGCCCACCTGATAGGTTCACACTAACGGTATGCCAATGGCCATTCAAGTAATACTTTGATTGAATTTCATTTTAGGATAAATGGCAGCTTGAGTAAAATTACATAAAAATGCTTAATTTCTAAACAAATTTGTTAACATTTTTATATATGAAGAACACGCGATGACACTTTCATTAATTGATTATTATCATCAAATTGTCAATAGTATAATGTACTGCAAAAGGCATACTGGCCTAAATCACCTCTGAAAATCTGTCATTATCTGCCGGTCTAATAGTAGGTAGTTTATATAGCATTTAAAGGACATTATTATGAGTAAAATCGTCTCAACTCAATTTAATTTAATTTAATATAGAGTTAAACCATCTAACAAGACGGATCGGGAGAAAGTGCCTTCGTTAACAATCCTGAAATTATTAAATTAAATCCCTCACTGGTCTTTATACTAGGAGCAAATTTGCTTTATAATTATCTCCAAATATCTCATTAATGGTTAGAGAACGAATCTTGAACGGATGCGTATAAATATAGGGTATAATACTGGGTGTTTGTTAAGGCGATGCCTTAGCAAACGAATGGAAATTGCCTAAATATGAACGTACATTTGAGCTCATGAAGTTTCTCTAGTCTAAGATATAGGCAGAAACCTGGAATTTGGACTATAATTTTTGATATTTCTGAAACATAGATGATCGAAATGAAGTATAGTAACGAATGATTTTATTCATTATCAAATTAATTTAAGAATTTGTACATTATTTCCGTTGTTCAAAAACCAGTAAACATTTATATTTCTTTCACTAAATTATGAATGATGAACCTATGATGAATATACGCTGAAAATTATTGGCCATGAATTAGTATATAATATTTTTTGATAAAATTATATGTAGCTCATATAGCTTCATTTATTTTTTTCATACAAAATTTCTTGTAGGTTATAAAAGTTCCGCAATATAGTTCTAAAATATGCTAATGCTAGATGCATTATCATATTTTTCCCTCGATGCCGATGTAAGAAAAAACAATACCGGTTAGCGGTTTAGTCGCCGTATAGAAATGAGAGGCTTGAAAATTCAAGCAACTTTATTAAATTCAAATTTTACGGCAAATATGGTGGGGATGCATAAAACAGCTATAAAATTTGGGTCAAAAATTACATGTCTGCGAATTTAGATTGTATCATAGGGGAGATAAAATAATTCAATTTTATGTGACTTTAACATTAAAGTGCTTTCCTGAAATATATGCAAATCATAAATTCACATCTTTATTTATTTTAGCATAAGATAATTTATACATCAATAGCTAATCTCGTTATAAAATTTATCTTACAAAATTTCTTTGGTAAGAAATATTAATCAAGTGACTTGTTTAATATATTTGACGAAGGGAAACGTGGTGAAAGCGTGACATATTTTGTTTCACGTTCGTATCACATTTTTCCGACTAAAAATAGACTAAATATCGAGATCTCTTCCATTTCCGTCGATCTCACCCAGGTAATTCTGACAGGTATTATAAGGCTTATGATTTCGGTGATAAATAATAACTAAAAACTGATTAACGGTACCGGCACGTCCCCGTCCCCTCAATGGAGTCGGTTACTTGAGCAGGCCTATCCAGGAAAAAAGAAAACGGAAATACACTCAGTTAAAAAAAAAGTGACGCACCTAATTTTGTTTGTGACTTTGAAACCTTGTTATTTCTGAACAAATGGACCGATTCTTTATTTCTTTTTTTTTGGTTGCTAGGTAATTATCTTGTCTTTCAAAAAAAATTAAAGAGGTGAAAATTTTGACAGCGCCAAAGGCTCCGGTACCGACGGATATCCATTGGAAAAGGAATCTATGAGGCGAGTCGCCTACATAAATTCTGAAATTCTACATATCTATACCCTAGTTTAAACGGATTAAATTTATATCCAATCGATAGGGAACTCAATTCTAGTAAAATATATACGACGATTTCAACTTCGAATAGAATCCTCCTGAGTATCGTATATCGAGGAAAATTGACTGACTGAATACTCGAACGTTTTACTGTAACAGCCAGTGTTTATGTGGAGCTAAGACGACAGCATTGTGATTTACATGAATAGTAAAAAACAAGGTATTACTTGCAGTATGAAGGCCTACAGAAGTTCCAAGAGATATACAAAGCGCACTGACCTAAAGAAACGATTGGTGTTGCAACATGTAATTCTTAAATTTCTCAATACCCAAAAATATATAAAAGTTGTATATATTATTTACGAATGTCATAAAAGAATTATTGTGCATACAATAATATAGAATATACCAAGATATTGGCAATGTTTATATTTATTTTCGACTTCTTTAATATGGCAATTCCATAAATATTTAATAAAAGAGGCAACGCGGCTCTATCGCAGCTCGAAAGCTGGAATTGAAAGCATTATATTTCTTTGTAACAGACTTCGAGATAGGAGGAGGTTCTCAATTCGCCTGTATGTTTTTTTTGTATGTTCATTACCTCAGAACTCATTGGCATTGGACCTTGGATTCCGAAGATATACAGGGGAACTCACCAGATATACCAGAAGAGATGGCGAATGCGCCGGTCACAACCCTAATTTATAGATATTTAAATTAATTAAAAATATTTTATTATTCTACTACTATTACTACTTAGAATGCAATCAATTTATTAGGATACAATCTATTTATTACACAATTATTCTTAATTTTGGAGTCGGTGCCAGCCAAGGTTTACAAACGTATAAGGAAGGTCGCTGGCACCGACTACAAAAATAACAGCCATAGTAGAGAGCCATCTTCGAGGAGCAATGGAAAAAGTCAGAGCAGAAAATTGGCAGAAGTGTATTAATAACGTGATGAAAGTAATAGATAATGTGGGATGTGGATTTGGCGGTTGAGCAATACATCGTCTCAAGGGTGACTGTCCGAAAATCGACGTTGGTCTGCGACTTCAGGCCTCAAAGGGTACTCGTCCAGAGAGTTATTTGTCCCCAGTAAAAAAAAACCTATGTAGAAATATGGTTGTAATATCTACACAGTGAATATGCAATGCTATGCACCAACGAGTAGGAAAATGTGAAATAATGAACTAAGAATGAACATCTAGTCTGAAAGATAGTCACTTTAAGTTTTACGCTTTACAAAAATGACACAAAATAACATTAAAATATCATTCTGTAGAACTATGAAATCAGTCAGTAAGTCCTTAAAGAGACTCCAAAATAAAGCCTGTAACAATTTTTGTTTGTCATACCTAATTTTTTACTTTTCATTTGATTTTTACTTCTTCATTACTTTGTATCTTTTTATGGAAAAGATATTTCAGGAATGTAATAAGAGATTTAATAATCAATTTAAATTTATTTATAACTAATAAGTACGTTAAAAAGTACGTTAATCGATAACCGATAGTTATTTTATTATTAGCAGCAGAATGGCTATTTATATAATTGCCTTTACATGCTATTCATTCATTAAACAATTTACTTCGTAATCTATTTCTATCAATTGGGTCGACAATCATATGTCCAGTATGTTATAATAATTATTCGATATGCTTTTCATTGTACGTGTGCATAAAATCTGGCAGTCTAAATAAAATAGGAAAAAATATTATCTTTGGCAAGGGCTACAAGCTCACAAGCAGTGTGTATACGGGTAATCGGGAAAATCATTTTCCGAAACCTTGCAACTATAATAGAGCCTTATTTTCAGTTTTCAAGAATTGAACTATTCCTATCGGTTCTTGCAATGGCTCTCAGTCTTTTTTATTTTCGCTGACAGCCTTCAATCCTCTATTTTCTCCGTCTACGTCGCTAAAAATAAAAAATCTTCCAACTCTCCAAATTTCCCATCAACGTTTGGTTGGAGACCACGAACATAACACTGTTTTATAAAAAATGATTGATACATAATATTCTAATTTCATAATACTAGATTGATACATAATATTAGATTTCAGCGTGTACTAAATAAATAAGAATATGGATATATTAATAATGATGTTATATTTTCTATATTGACGCCTATAAGGGTGCGTGTATTGCTAATTTTAGCAAGGCATCTTAATTATATCGATTAGTTCACATTTCGTGGACTGTGAACGAATTCTCATCGGAATTCTCGCATTTAGGTCAGAGAATAGCTATAATTAGGGCTTGTTGTCTGCGTTGTCCAACTCTGTTCTAAGAAGGTTATTGTCCCATGTCTATAATATGACAATAAAAATTATTCAGATACTTTTTTTACCTACAAGTCACCCTTCCTAAGATATCGCTATAAGTTATGGATACTGATTTATATTGATAAGATATTGGTATGATATTGATACGAGAGCTTTATATAGATTATAAGTACAAGTATTCTTAGAAAAAATGGGCTCCAATTCGCGGAGGTCATACTCGCTATTTTTTTCCTTAAATGTTGGATAATTAAATATTTTTTAAGCCCGTTAGTAAAAATACTGTTTACTTTAAATTTTGTATTGCTAAATTTGAGATTATTATTTTAATTGATATGGGAGAGGAAATAGTTTGTTTGTGGGATATATCCCATTCAGACTCATAGACAAATTCATCGGCGAAATGGATTACAAGTTACAAGGTACTGCTTCCTGATTAAATGTACTTAATTCTTGCAACACATTTTTTACAAATCCACAATGTTTCAGTTTCGAATTCAGTCCTTAACCCAAATACGCTTTCCTGTAGATAGACAACGCGCCGTCTCCTTATTCTTGATAGTAAAACGATACTTATAGTGGCTGTCACTATAGCTGTTTGATCAGCATTCATGTTTCAGTATACAAATGAAAAATATAGGTAATGTATCTACCACATAATATAGATTTTTATGTAAATACACTCCCCGGCACAAAATTCCGTCACCCTAAAATTTTGCCCAATTTTGATGTTTTATAACTTTTTTATTTTTCATCTGATTTTCATAAATTTTTTACCAATCTGTAGATCAGTTCATTGTGTGTCTTTTTAATTATTGTAATAAGTCATATTTTTCGTCCAGGCAATATTATACAGGGGTAAATCAAAGTGTTGTTTTTTGTCGTAAACTCAAAACACCCTGTGGAAAAATTGAGGCGAATAATTTTGTTTACAAACTGTTTGCTGCCATCTTAGACGTATTGTAAACATTTTGTTTTTTGATTCATCCCATTATCTCATTTCTTCTGCGAGCAGCAAAATTTTAAATGAAACGCTGTTAATTTTATCATTTTTAATTAAAAAACATCGACGTTGGCTAAATACGCGGTTATTGTGACAGAATATTTGACAGTACAGTTAATTTAGTATGTTGTCATCATGGTAACTACAGCAGACGTAGGTAGAATTGTTGCCTTAATAGAGGATGGCCGCAATAAGAGTTATGTCTCCCGTACTCTGGGAATTGCGCGGTCTACAGTTTGTGATGTTTGGAATAGGTATCTACAGACGGGAAACTTTATTAGGCGGCAAGGCTCTGGCAGAAGGAGAATGACCACTCAAGCTGATGATCACTTTGTCATTATGAGTTCTTTAAGAGATCGAAGAGCTACTTCTGTGTATCTAAAAAATGACTTGCAAATGGTACGTCGAGTATGTGTAAGTGAAAGAACGATACGTAGAAGATTGTTAGAAGCAGGATTGCATTCACGAAGGCCAGCAGTATGTCCAAAATTGCTTCCTCGGCATCGACAACACCGACTGAGATTTGCAAGAGCGCATGCTGACTGGACTGTAGAACAGTGGGGAAACGTACTATTCACAGATGAATCCAGGGTTTGTTTAAGGTCGCCGGATGGTCGTGAACGGGTATACAGACGTAGAAATGAAAGATATGCAGACTGCACCATATCTGAGCGACTGCAATATTACGTGGTTCAGTCATGGTTTGGGCGGGTATTTCTACCGATGCACGTACTGACCTTGTATTTGTTGAAAATGGAGCACTAACCGCCCACCGTTACATTGAGGAAATCCTCCAAGAAATTGTTGTTCCATTTGCTCCTTTCATTGGGAACCAATTTACATTAATGCATGATAATGCTAGACCTCACGTTGCACGGGTAGTGAGCGAATATCTGGATGAGGTTGGACTTCCAAGATTGGACTGGCCCGCATGTAGCCCGGATCTCAACCCAATCGAACATCTTTGGGATGTTCTTAAAAGAGCACTCCGTCGCCGTCCTGTGCAACCACTAACCTTGCAAGACTTACGGCTGGCGCTGACAGAAGAATATCAGGCTATTCCTCAAGACAGAATAAGTAATCTTATTAATTCGATGCCACGAAGAATGCAAGCTGTCATTGCTGCGAGAGGAGGACATACACGTTATTAAAATTTGTCTTTGTTAATTAATTTTGTGATATACCTAGTGGATGTTTTTGTTAATAAAAATAAGCTTGAAATCAGCGTTTCATTTAAAATTTTGCTGCTCGCAGAAGAAATGAGATAATGGGATGAATCAAAAAACAAAATGTTTACAATACGTCTAATATGGCAGCAAACAGTTTGTAAACAAAATTATTCGCCTCAATTTTTCCACAGGGTGTTTTGAGTTTACGACAAAAAACAACACTTTGATTTATCCCTGTATAATATTGCCTGGACGAAAAATACGACTTATTACAATAATTAAAATGACACACAATGAACTGATCTACAGACTGGTAAAAAATTTATGAAAATCAGATGAAAAATAAAAAAGTTATAAAACATCAAAATTGGGCAAAATTTTAGGGTGACGGAATTTTGTGCCGGGGAGTGTATATAAAAACGCATTCAATGTCCACACTAAATTTACCAAAATAATAGCAAAAATCATATATTAATACATATTATGCAGTAATAATGTATCTTCCTTATTTATTCTTCCTTATTCATTATATAATAATTGAATATAATAAGATATTAAATATCTAACACAACACTCCTTTCCAGGTTATCTTTCAATGTTTGTTTACTATAATTGAACTGGCAGTTGTCAAATGGTTGCTGGTCTAAAAACAAGCATTTTAATGAGCTTTAAAATAGTGACGTCACTATAAAAATCGGTTAAACCACCACTTTGTGACGTATCCGTCGCCGGAGCATCGGTGCCTAAATATATTCTAAAATATGGCGAAGTCGCCAGTATAACAAAATTGTAGCCCCTCCAGTCTATATAGTCCAGGCAATAAAGCACTGGAATCTTAAGTTTTTTGAGTAATTACAGTGTAAATTTTAATACATAGGTCAAAATTGTACGTACATAATGATTAAAAAAAAAATCGGATTCGAGTTTTTTTCGTTTCCTCGCATTTTCTGAGAACATTTATCATAGTAATGTATATTTTTTACACCATCAGAAAATAGAGATTTCAAGGAACAAAACGCCCAGCGACTTTTTTAAAAAAGCAGATACTTTGACGCGAATATTCGATTGAAAATTAGGGTGCCTCTTCGATACTAGGTAAGTCAAAATAAGGTGAAATAAGGTAAGTTTTCACCAAATTTCTTAAAATAAAAAAAATAGTAATAGATAAAATTAAAAAACCAAAAACTTGGTTATTTGAATTTTTCACATAAACTTTGAGGTTATGTAAAAAAAGTGTAAATACAAAAGTTGTAGATTTTATTACCTACAACATTGCCATTTAACTTTTTTCCATGGGTCTCGTAGTTATGCCGGAAATCGAGATAACCCGTTTTTTACCCTTAAAAACTCACCCCCTTCCACTTCCCGACCTCAGATCGCCCGTAAATTATTTTTCCTTTCATTTTTGTTATATTCTCTTCCTTTTCCAATGGGTTTCATCCTGCTATTATTTTTATGATTTTAGTTTTGACTAAGCAAGCAATTTCTGTACCACTCGCTCTGTAAATGTTTCAGAATTCTATTGTATATGTAATTCAATATTTTCCGGCATATACCTAGGAAAAGTAGTTGTTTTAATAGATTCTACAAGATTTGATGTATTTTAAAGTTTTAACATATTCTGGATAACTGTATGCCTAATGCTTTTATATATAATATATTCAAATAGAACAAATATAAATAGTAGAATAGGTTTGTGCTATCTGTGAATTTCAGTTCCGTCAAAACTAATGTCCTAAAATGTCATTGAAAGTAATGAAGTATTAATATTTAAATTCAAGTATAAATTATCAATAAAACAAATCGTACATTACTCTGAATATCCTCAATGGAGATGAAATAACTTGTGCTACTTCTAAGTGGTTCGTTTCCATATACCGGGTGCCTACGATATTACTAGCCAGCCTATAACTTCCTTGTAAACAAATATATCGATTTAAAACTTTGGGAAGTTGTATGATTGACAACGGTGCACAGTTTCCAATGGTGTAAGGTCTGGAGATCTCGCGCCTAAACACAGCCATTTTTAACAAACTAGATAACACAAACACTTACTAGGAGGTAAATCAATAATAAAATGCAAAAATTAAATGACAACTGTCCAGAGAACTTATAAATAATGCAACAGTACTGTCAAAATCTATATGAAAATCGGTAAATAGTTCTTTTGATTTACACAGCCCTCCCGAATCAAAGTTCTGTTTAAACATAATTTTTTTATTGTTTAGCCTTTGTGCAGTGCAAGTGAACATTCAGTCGCCGATACCTCATAAACTATTAGGTTTAGCCTAATGTAGGAACTATTTGTTCCTACATTCATTCGTTTTATGTGAAAATGAAGTAATTTATCATTGATATAACATTTTCAACCGCCATTTTCTCGAAAACTGTCAGAGATAGATATAGGTTATGCTACATGTTTTGGACCTATAATTTTCTGGGAAATCTAAATGTTTAGTAATATTTCCATTAAAAATAACATAATTTATACTGTTTCCGATTAAACCGGAAATGGCAATCAGATCTTGACGCAATCAAACTGTGCACCGTTGTCAACCATACAACTTCCCAAAATTTTAAATCGATATATTTCTTTACAAGGAAGTTATAGACTGGCTATTAATATCGTAGGCACCCGGTATATGTCTAGATATACAACTGATATGTGAGTCTTCCTATTATTATTCATCTATCTATTTGCTTATTTCTATATTGGTCTACTATTTACTACTATTTTGAAGACTATTATTGGCAAATTAGAAATATCACGAGAAACATGTAGCGCTTTCAAAGTTCCTTCATCGTGATTCACATGACAAGTGTTCTTATAAACGTGAAAATTGCAGGGTGAATATACAATTTGCCTGACTATGCGAAGATCGATACAACTCAGGACACTTCTATGAGAAAACTACATTTCTTGCGTGTTGGTCTGGCGTTATGCAACACTAAATAGGAATTTCCTTTACTTGAGAGTATAAATTATACACCTGAAAAAACATTAGGGACACAACATAATTCTTAGAAGTGGGTTTTAAACCAGAGTGGATTATTACCGATTACACGAGGAATATAATATTGAGGTTCGATTCGGAGACGTCCCAGATTTTTATTAATAAACATAAAGAGCATCCCAAATTCATTAAAATATAAAGATCCCTTTTTCGGATCACATCATAATTGAGTCGTGGCGAAGCAATATATATTCCTTAGAGAAGATAGAAAATTCTGAATATTGATAACTTATTAAATAAAAGTTACTGATGTATTACGATTTTTTAGAATTCGAATTGGGTATAACCTCCATTTGTGAATATCATTGATTACACAAATGAATTACTTTTTGGCACAAAGTTATTCACAATATATGGGCAAACTGCTTGTTTTTTTAGCTTTAAGGAAACTAAATAAAGAACCTCTGCCTTTGTGATGGATCCTGGATCCTTAATGCTGAAAATCAACTCTAAAATTGAACGCAAGCGATTGACGTGTATTAAAATATAACACTACAGCGTAAAACAGGATACGTTCTTCGGTCTTATTCCAGAAGGTGTGTAATAAAACATGAAACGGCGGTGCTCTAGAAGCCCTTAACAAATCATTATTCGTCAGATTCCTGCAGTGTAACGGGCGGACCGGATGCAACTTTGTTCCACATCTTTTGTATAATGAATCTGGGAATTTGTAGGGAGACACTGTTAATAATAAATATCAGCAGTTAGGGTGTTCACGATACTACACAACATTTCGATTCATGTTCTCTCTAAATTAATATATTGTGAATTATATTTTAGACAATACCAAGATGTTATAACACTACCAGTTTAATTAGATATATATACAGTGTGGACAAAAAATATTAGGTTGCATTAAAAAAAAAGGGATAAATGCAATCGAGATTTCAAAATATAAAAAACGTATTTTTTATTAATGTAAATTATCAAATTAAATAAAACAGAGATGTTTGATAAGAAGTTGTTGAAATGGTTGTCAAAATGGTTCAAAAAAAAATTATTTTGTCTGTTATTTAGTTACATCTAGTCTTCTTGCCGAATTTTTTCTTTTAAACCCTATGTCATGGAAACGTCACCGTACTTGAAGAAAGTTTTTTCACAAATAATCAGCCCTCCAAAAGGGCATTATTATGCGTAATATTTTACATTTGAAGTAATAGCCGTTTGTCGTGCACAGAAGACCCCCAAATTCGGACCGCACTACCTTTCCGGACTTGTAGCTAAAACCGTTTGCACTATAGCAAATGTGTAATATGTATTATGTAGAGGAGGAATGACTCTTAAAAAAATGTAATTTGGTAAATAGCCCTTCGGGCAATAGGGAGAAAATATTGGCCCCTAAGTAAATTTCCTAACTTTCAACCCTAAAAACAGGGGACGTACGTGGGTGTAGTTTTCTGTGCTTGCTTATTAAACAACTTCCCCAAAAAAACTACACTGGACGCAAATTTTTTTATCACATCTAATTCGACTGGACTAATTATTTTCATGTAAAACAAAATACATGAAAAATGCGTCAATATCGCGCGTGTATAATACGGCAACTGCAAACAAGGAAAGCCAAAAAGTATAAACATAGCGTGTATGAAGTTTCAGTAGTTACGGCAGCGAATATCGTAAGTATTTCATCAGTTATCTTATGAATAATGAATTCCTTTACCGTTATGTAACTTGTAGTAAATTACCTAACTCTACTATTTATGTATGTTTTCAGTAAGCGAATCCAAATTCTAACTCTGTTCCTATACTATGAGAAGTAAATATTCTAATACTTTCATGGCATGTATTTACGATACTTGAAATAGCTTTTACGGAACAGAAAATTTTCATAAAAAAATAAGACATCCAATCATATTACTCACCACCCAAATAAATCGACGTATAAGTACACCTGAAGGTTTCATGGAAATTAATTTTCTCTACTATTCTTAGTCCGCCACATTTATGTAAATATGGGGGTTTATCTACGTGTTGGTAATAGTTAATTTCGCAAGTGCAGGTAAGAACGTAATCATCATAGAAATAATTAGGTCAATTTCCTTTTAAATGAATTGCTAATCCCTATTATATCTAATTTATCAAATGGAACATGCAATGTGTCATATATTCCGATACCTATCATATGTAGTAGGTACAATATCCTGTCTGCATATAAACTACTCGTCCATAGGCTTGGTTAATGCAAAATTATTGTCCATTTTTAAACTATTGATTCTGTCTTCACTTATTATTTGGTTGGCGGTCCAAATCTGTACTTTTTTTACTATCCACGTATTTATAGAAAATCGTAATCCATAACCAAATAAATTCATAAATTTATTTTATCTTAAATAATTATTATAGGATATTATAATGACGTCAAGTAGAAGCAGGACGGAGAAGTCAAGTATTTCTACAACTTCCAAGTACAGTACTGAGGTTAATCGATTTCTTACCTATTTTTACGTGGAATATATTTTATAAGGTCAAGAGGTACCTACGTATTTTTTATACAGATCTATGATAATTTGTTTGATTTGCTTTCCAATTCGGAATCTGAATACCCTATACATTTCTCGTAATAACTCACGATAAGTAAATTTCAAATGCCATCGAGCAAAATTTTAATTTTACATATTTTTATAACTAATTATGTTGTACTGCATAGCAGGATTCGAACTTAGATGATCTTGATCGAGTTTTACTTCATCAGATCATTGAATTTCTTATTTTACTTAAGTTACTGTTTCCTATTTCCATTCAATTTAATTTTTCTCTTCTCTATTTCCTTATTTATAGAAACACTAATATATTCGCAAAGGTAAATTGCATTCTTATATAACCCCAAAATATTTCCTTACTGATGATATAATGAGATTGTAAATTATTCTGGATGAGATAAAATTATTACTAAAATGCCAAATATGGTTGTGTAGTGGTCAGTAATATCAGAATGTTTATGGTTTGTTTTTGTTTATGGTTTAATATGTGGGTGTATATTTGTAAGTATATGGGTATTTTCACCTACGTGTTCAAGTACGTGATCTCTCTTTTAATGGAACTCTGGCTGCACACTGAAACTAATCAATACGATTCAAGTCTGAAACTATACAATTATTAATAGGATCCGTCTATATTTATCGGACAGGACTGTGGTTGTGCAATATTATAAAGAGGTTAAATATATTATGCATTTGCTTTCTTAGTACTAGCAAGCAAATGTTAACGTATTTATGTAAATTGATGAAAATGATTGGTATCAAAAATAGTATTATACTTCGCTTTAGGGTTTTTTATAATAACAAAAAATATTTTTTTAAGAAAACATTTTTTTCCTTTTTTGTTAGCAGCATTAAATAACTGGTACTTTTTTTTTTAAATTTACAAAACAAATTTTTTTATCTACGAGCTGAGATATTTTTTTTTCTTTTGAAAAAAATCTAGCGTCGCTATCTTTTAATTTTAAGGGCTGAAATTTACAGAGTTTGCAGTTTAATACATGTGTTTTACATAAAAAAATACTACAATGTCATATTCGCTCTCTATTCTTTGGAAATTTAATGGCGATTCTTAAAGACATGAGTTGATAAGGTAAACAGAAAAACGCGATTTTAAACGATTTTTTGCAAATAAATAATTTATTTTTGAATTTTTTGACATCGTATTTCCACATATAGATCCGCATTTAATAGTTCTACAACTTTTGTAAAAAACTTCTTTTCATTTTACGGCACCAGGACCAAAATGGAAAAACCCGTTTTTGACCAACATTGGGCCCAATTTACTATGGGACCTGGAGGTGCCAGTTGTTTGTATTTCAGTTTATTGAATTCTACGGAAAATTTCATATTTTTTACAGATTTGTGTTTACTGTATCTCCACTTAAGGGTCCAAATCCGTAGGCAGACTGTACCATCGGTGTCGAAAGCAATGCAAGGTTTAGACTGCCAATTTCAAATTATGGCGAATGCGCGGGTGATTTGCCTTTGTGTTTGATCAACTTTTGTGGAATAGAAAGTTGAATTTTGTCACACTTATAATCGTCGTTTTTAAATCTTCAGGTATTAGAATAATTTGTTGTAGGATAATAAAGAGATATGTATAAATAAAATGGTAACGGAGTAAGTAAAGGTAATGAACATTAATATTCTATACACCCCTGTCTAATGGTGTTCGTTGCATACAAGGCGCAAAACATGCCTTTGCTATTTATATTCCACAAAAAAACAGTAGAGGGGGCAAGTCACCTGCATACCCCTATATCAGCGAGCACAGTTAAAAGCTGTGGGAAAGAATTTCAGTTTTTACGCGTTTGGTCTGGGTGGATTATTTTTAGTTTGCGTTAAAAACCCATTTACCATTCGCATTGTTATATAATTATTCTCCTTTTCTACGTTAGCCTTTTACTAAATGCTTAGCGATGCAAGAGACGAAACTCTCAAACGTTGATTCAAATATATACCTACAGATGATGGAATAAAGATGCATGATATATATCTATCTATATATACACCAATCTGACAGAATAAAGTCTTAACTAAAGGCTTAATTTTTTTATTTTCTCTATACAGGCTGGAATTTTAATGAGAGGAGCATTTAGCGAAAAATCTACAGAAAGACTAAATTTCACTAAATTAAAATAATTGTTACCTATAACGTCAGACATATATTTATAATGAGACGCATAAACTAAGAGAATATAAACTAAGGCGACAAAAATAAGTGAATACGTAGTTTAGGTGTCGTTTTAATATAGCGAATAATTTATTAAATATCAAGACTGTGAAGGTGGAAATATTTCCCAGAGGAGCACTGATATGTTCTTAAAAATATTAAAAAGTGGTAAAACTGCGCCATTCGAACCTTTGGGTATTATTCGACTACATCTACTAATCCGTTATTTAATACATGGGCCTCTAAAGTCTTACAGAGATGTAGCCTAAACAATTCAGTTGCGTTTGCTCCTGAAATGTTTGTCTCTCCGAATTTTTCTTGGCATCTAAAACTGAGAACACAGCAAATACTACGAAAAGCAAGTGCTTGTATATTTCTCCAGTTCATCAATTTTATTAGTTTATAAATAATATATATTTTTAAGAGTATAGTAAAGCAGAAGAATAATTTTTAATTTACGTATTTACGTAGGTAATTTTATGTTTACGAATATTAAGTATATTTTTTTTGTCAAATAGTTTATATGTATTAACAGTGTCTATATTCGACACTGCGCTGGAATTAGATTTTTGTATTTTGAGATCCAATTATTTGTTTCTTAGATGTTTACGATTGTAAATGTCTTGTCGCCATTCTATATAAGCATCTATTCGGATTCCTTCCCAATTAATGAAAACTATTTATTTTCATATACCTTCACACTAATTATAAGGATCTAGGTTCAGAAGAATCACGCACTACCTACCATAATATTGCAATACGGACACTGATATATTACCAGTACAATTTCAAAAGAACAAGGTTCAGTTTTGTAGCATGTTGAGCCAGAGCAGAGAATGAAATGAATTTTTTATGTACACAGCATAAAGCACCAACGCGTTTATTAAAAATGGGGATTATATGCCAAGAAGCTATTAACCCTTAACTAGAGTACGAAGTATTGATCTCAGTACAATGGTGTTAACCTCATAAAATATTAACATTTAAATGGCAATTTGCGACTCCTGTCATTAAAGTATTAAGATTGTATTATAATTAAATGAGGTAAATAATATGAATCACATTTACTCTAATTATATATATATATTTATATATATATATATATATATATATATATATATATATATATATATATATATATATATATATATATATATATATATATATATATATATATTTAAATATATATATATTTTCACAAAACACACACACACACACACACACACATATATATATATATATATATATATATATATATATATATATATATATATATATATATATATATATATATATATATATTTATATATATATATATTTATTTATTTATTGAGATGTTATGATTTTAGAACGCCCCACTGATGGGAGATTATTTATTATGGTTATTTAAATATTTATGAAAATGCTCTAAAAGTTATTTTTGTATACAGACTTGTATAAAATGAGACAATGTAATGTAATAATATAGCGAAGAATTGTCTGATAAGTTTAAAGGATACTTACACTATTTCTTCCTTCTTGAATCCTTCTTCCTTTTTGTTTGTGGGCGCCAGTTCTATGAACACTAATTTGTAATATTTTAGAAGGATCACTTAGAAAATGAGTACTATTTTATCTTAGAGGGGGTTCAATTAGGTCTGTATACAATTTTGTGAGATTAAAATTTTTGAAATGAAACTACTTTCCAGATATTGAATTTTAAGATACCATAATATTTTATTAAATCTATAGAATGTTTTCTAATCTCAAACTGTATGATTTAAAGTTTCCTGAAAAGTTTCAAGACGAACAAGAAAGAGAAAGTAATTTATGAATATGACGATGTTTATTATAATTGTCAGGTAATATGATCATAAACAAGCAAAATCTAAAACCTTATTATTACGCTACGCCAACCTACGTAACTTATTTCTAATACATGGGACCAAGTCCTCTGTCACAATGTATCTTAAAAACTAGCAAAGATTGAAATGGTTGTTACCATGGAAATTTATATTAATCCCTTTTTTATTGCGATGCACAAAACTTATCACTATTCTCGATGCCACAGGCTTGATCACGAACTAACAGGTGTTGCTGGGCTCTGACTCATTCTGGAACGCTGCGATGATCGCTGGAACTTTCGGCTTCTGCACTTATATACTTTTTTAACTTGAGACTTCTTGGAAAATTGTATCCTTTTCTTTTATATTTATCACCAAACTCTTCTGCGGCTGGGGACGCTACCAAGCCTCTATACTTCTCACTTGCTAATTACGATGAAAAACACTTAATTTACTTTTATTTCTGCTTGTAGACCTTCTCTACTGGAGTTCTTACTTAATTAAAACAATTTTACTTTAATTTAGCTATTAATTTAACATTTTTTTATAAACAATATTAGCATGGCTGTTATTCCTTTAAATACCTTAGCTGAATCCCTCAAATTTTTATACGTAACCACGGATATGCCGTATTGAAAAACATCTGCATTTCCTGCTTACCCTCCTTCTTTCTTGTTGTTATGATACAATCTGACCAATCACGTTGATGCCAATTATTTAATTTATTTAATTTTACATAAAACCCCTAGAATTTGAACACTAAATATCTATAATAAACACTATAATATCATGTGATTCACTCTTTGTTGTGTAATTTCGATGTATCTGTTCGGCGCCATATCTACATTCCATTTTGCTTCTAGATTATAAACTCTCGAAATCCATATTGATATTGATGATAATAGACATAGTTTATTAATACGCGATATTCTATAATTATTATTGGAACTTGCGTCTATTGCGATTATGCCTGAGATAGATTTTTGCGTCGATAAATAATTTAGATATGATGATATTACGCTCTGACCAATCAGGCGCGTAGCTGGTTGGCGTTGGCTCTTCCATTCCATCAATTTTATACCGATAATTTAATAGGATTATTTAACTAACTGCAGAAAGCTCTCATCAAAATGAACAGATAAGTACTAAGAAGATTCGTTTAATGTCGTTAACGATATTTTGTCATTTTTTTCTACTATTTACTTCCTCCTAAGAAGTAATCTACAGGATATCTTAATATTATCGCACTGCCTTTCGCAAGTGATTGAATGTAAATAACCGACAGACAATTTCTACATCAAACGTTGAATGTTGTATTCATTATGTCGTCATTTATATTAGAGATGAAATTTTTCGCTTTACCTTTCGTGTAAATAGAACGTGGAATAGGTATTTATGTAACCAATTTGGAAAAGTACTATCTTGTGTAACGAGCAGAATTCTGCGAAACGAGCGCTAGCGAGTTCCGCAAAAGGATGCACAAAAGAGGATACAGAGAAAATCCAGAATCCATCCGTGAGAAGACGTCTGGCAATTTTTTCACTTGGGGATCGAAGTCGTGAAGTCAACAGAGTAAGATATTTTTGTATTCATCCTTTATTCCTGTAATATACTCGCAACACCCCAGTAACAAGGTTAGCACAAAAGTTTAGGAGTAGGCAGATTGAGACCTGAACTGCGAGCCGGACAAAAAGTGAGTGAGATAATTACATTCCTTTCCTTTTGAAATCAATTGAGATCATCTTAGGAAACTTGGATTTAGCAACTTGATAAATCTTTTTAAGATATTATCAAGTATTGAAAATCACTTGTGATCATTAATACCTATTTAAGAAGCAAAGATTTTTGTTGTGTGTTCACAAATTGAACACAAAATTCACTTTATTTCAATTCAATTGATAAAACCAAACCATTCATGACTCAAAATCAAAACTATAATAGACCGCAATATCCAACAAATTCACAAACTTTCAATAGATCACAATATCCAACAAATGCTCAAGTATTCGGAAGGCCGTATAATGCATGGCAACCAGGGCAAAACGCTTATTTACCAAAGCCCGTGCTAATGTCAGGTGTTAGTACTATTCCTACGAATATACCGAAAGCTAATCAAATTCCTTTGTCTGCAAACCCAAGGACTTTCGGACACAACAGACCATCACAATCATTACATTTTGCTGATATTGTAGAATCCAGACATAATACTGAATACAACCACCCATACAATTTAGAAACTGACCTCTCCACTGACGAGTATTTTGAAAACAATAGTGACAGTCATGACATAATGCATGATAACGAAAATGCATATAATGCATACGCGACAGATGATAACTCGCAACAATTTGACCCACACCAGGATTTTTATCGAGATACACGACCTCCGATAACAAGATAGCGGAAATCAACAGCGATTTCATAAGCCCTTTACCTTATATACCTACTTATCCGAGCAACGGAAAATTAACCTGAAATTAAATTATTACTAGATACTGGTTGCAGTTTAAATATATTAAATTCAGATATAATAGATTATTACTTTCCAAATTCTATGACTTATAAACCAACAGAAATTAAAACAGCTGGTGGTACTGTAGTAGCGCAAGGCATAGCTAATATTCCACTCTTTTGGTTAATAATAAAAAATTCACGTAATCATGGATACGTTAGAGAATTGAGAATTATATCGAATATTATCCAGAATGCGTAGCATATAACTTTCATAACTTGTTCGATGGAGTAATAGGCATAAATTTCCTTAGGGACCTTAACTTAACTATTGATTTTAAAACACAAAAATTAATCGGTAATGTTTTCTCAATACCATTCCACTATAGACAAGAAAATAAAAATTATGCACTAAATTTTATGCTAAACCCATACCAAAAAAATATAGAAAAACTACCAGTAAATATTCAAGAAGGTAAAATACTTAGAGTATTTACAGAGGATACAGAGGATACAGAGTTACACAAAATAGTGTTTCCCAACGTATTTCGTACAAGATTTTTTCTAATTTTCACCAATTTTATATTTTATGAGAAGGAAATTGTGAATTTTATAGGTTTAAAAACAATCCAGTAGGTTGTAACGGTGTGACAGCTCGTCACTTTCATAGCTTGTCAGCTCTAAATAAGCTACTATGTAATGAACTTTACACATAAGTTGGGTAATATTTAACTTTTCGTAATTGGTTGTGAAAAGTAAGACGTTTCCTAACGTCAAAGAGTTTTGAAAAGTCTCACTTTACATGTTAAAAGTAGAAAAATAATATTCTCAGATTTTTTTACGTATGACTGGTATCGCACTGAAATTTACACAGATGCAAATCATGCAAAAAGGCAGTATTTAATGTAATAGTAATTAATGGGGTATTATTATAATTTTGAAATAATCATTTTAACGCCGATTTATCAATACAGCTATACTTTTATTTCCAACTGTCACTGAGATACAATTTTCTCTATTTATCATTTTCTACATTACAAGGGAATCATTTAAAAATTTAAACCTTAAACATAACGCGACCTTATGCGACAATAATTAATTGAATTAAATGAGGAGCTTGATTCGAATGTACCTAACTGAATTTAAGCAATTACTGACCATTAATTGTAAGTGGATTTCAGGTTAATTGAGAGAACTGGAAATAATCTGCTTATGGGTTTCGAAATCGCTTAATTATATACGCATTCATATGATGTGAACGGGGATGCCGGAAAATTAATTCTATATAAGTAACTGTATACTACTTATAATAGTAGGTATATATATTATTCATGAAATATTAATATTATACTAGGTATTTGATTTTATAATATATGTAGTAGGGGTAATGAATCGACCAAATGCAAATAGTTAAAACCATATACCGCGTGTAACAGAATCTCCTTTAGTTTTGAAGACAATTGATTTAAATTTATAAGAGACACTTATAATTCATAAGAGACACTTTTTGACATGCAACGGTTTCGCCAGAAGTGACACTAACTTTGAGTTTTTAAAAGGAATACTGCATATTATGGCTTTTTCGATTATGCATAATTTTCTGAATCCAATGATACCACAAAAGTGATATCACAAACGTCAATGTTTTTTATAATTTAATTTTTGCTTTCCCATTTTAATATGCCATGATCACTCTAATTTATGTTAATTGGCCTGGGTAATACTAGAGAAATCGAAATCCCGCCAAAAATACCAAATTATGTGATTTATGGGCAAATAAAGTTCCTCAAAATTGTGAGGCAAATTTAATTTTTTTTTTGCAAATAGAACTATATTGGCACCATTGTACCATTTATTAGTATTGATAATAAGGAATTTATTCGTAAGTAATATCATAAGGTCAACTAATTTTTCACAGGAAAAATTTTTGGTGACAACAGTTGTCAAGTTTTGCCGCGGATAAACTCGAAAAAACTGCTGACAGGTGCTGTCATACAGTTTTTCCATCTAGAAACCACTTGTAATTCAAAATTGCGCGTTTGTGATTGGTGGAAATTAAGACGAGGGAAATAGTCCGCGAACAACAATTTTTCCCACTCTATAACATCAACCCGATCATTGATAAACAAATTAAATAGAAATGGCCCCGAATTCGATCCCTGTGGGACTGCGGTGGCATGAAGTGATTTGATTGATAACCATTGTGTTACAAATTGAACTCTGCTGGAAAGGTGAAAGAAGGGAATTACTAAATGCAATATTAGAAACAAATGCCTTGGAAAAATCTGTATAAATCACACCTACCTGGATTTACTATGCGTTACACTGGATACATATTGCGAGAAAGTAATCAAGTTTGTAAGTGTATAGATCGATTTATCAGTAAGACCATGTTAATATCGTGATATCAAATTTTCCACGGCTGAATCGGATATCTCCAAGACCTTTGCCAAGTTACATAATACCGAGAAAGGTCTATAATTGAAATCGAGATAAACCGTTTTTTACCATTAAAAACTCGCCCCCTACACTTCCCGACCTCTGATCGCCCGTAAATTATTTTTCATTTCATTTTTATTATATTCTCTTCCTTTTCTAATGAGTTTCATCCTGCTATGAGTTTTGTTGGTTTCAAAAATTATCGACCCTGGTCTAACATGTTATTAGGTTTTATCAAAACTGCATATTTTGTTTGCCTTCAATATTGAATAAACTGGTTTCATTTTAAATTTACATTATTAATCATGCATACAAGTGAAAAAGGTGGCGATCTCCTTTAATAATAGAGATAATAAAGTGAATAAAAAACAAAATGTTAAAGAAATATATGGCTACAATTTGATTTCAGTTCAACATATATCTATATGTTAGAGTTACTGGTATACCCCACAGGATGTTACAAATTTCCGGAAAAAACACTATTTTTATTACGCCCGGTATAAACCGAAAATTAAAAGTATCGTGGCATTCTCAAGAAACAAACCTACAATGCAAAAAAATATTGACATCGGACTCTAGGTTACGAAAAAAAGTAGCAACAAAATTTCGGTAAATTTATAATGTTGCGTTAATTTTAAACAAGAATAAGTAAGTATTGCTGTACTGTTATCTTAAGTTGCACCCCCTTTATACGTTTATGTTGATTTCGTTTAATATTGTAATATTCGTGCCAAAACGGCTCTGGGTGAAGCTTATTTCAGTTACTTAAATATCACCCAAAGAGACCTATTCGGAAACGTCAAGATCAATAAATACTTAAATATGCGGCGATTTATGATTCAATACAAGATATTCCCTAAGTATAGGTATATATTCTACCCCTACAAAAAGCAGATAGTATTAAATATTAATTATGCCAGCGTACCTCAAACTGTCGCAATAATTCACGATATTTCAATCACTTAATTCAGACCTGCAATCGATAAGAAATATAAAACCAGTTCTATGTCCTGTTAGAGAGCGAAAAGAGTGTTTTTATCACAAGATCTTTTTTACAAAGTTCTATACCTGAACATTCCAGAATGTACAGAATTAAGGGAACCTTTAATTTGATGTAGTAATAAAATTTATTGCGGTAGCAATTTTTTAAATTTTGTTTCACTTTATTTTACCTTTTTACCATATTTTAATGACCTCAAAATATTTACTTATTATTCTAGATCTTATTCTAGAATCTACAACGATAATTAAAAAAGTAAATTTTCCCTCAATAGTGGTTTTATAGAGGGAGTTTTGCCCCGCAAAAGGTGGATGAGCTGCAATTTTTAAATATGTTGTTCAGACCTAGACCTTAAGATAATGCAGGCGATCGCCCTTGAGGGGGGGGAGTCGTTTGACTCGTGTAGTGGTGATCTCTGCGTTATTCTGGTAAACCACTAAAATGTTAGGACCATCAATTAAAATCAATTACGATCAATTAAAATCAATTACAATCAATTACAGTCAATCACAATCAATTACAATCAATTACAATCAATCATAATCAATTACAATCAAATACAGTCAATCACAATCAATTACAATCAATTACAATCAATCACAATCAATTACAATCAATCACAATCAATTACCATCAATTACAATCAATTACAATCAATCACAATCAATTACAATCAATTACAATCAATTACAATCAATTACAATCAATTACAACCAATTACAATCAATTACAATCAATTACAATCAATTACAATCAATTACAATCAATTACAATCAATTACAAGTGGCCAAGCTTTCTGACCATCTTGCGATTTTTTAGGAACTAGCAGAACTGGGGTATTATAATGTATTATGTGCTTGAGGAACGATAGTTTTTAATGACAAGCGCATAGTCGGATAATCTTAAATTTTGTCTATATAAATTATTTGCTGTTAATGTGTCTGATTTAAGCGCAAAAATTTCAGAGATATCGTTACATAATTTAATCACATTTTTTTTAAAATCTGGAATTCCCTCCGTGTTTAGTTGCTTAAATAAATCAGAACTACTGTCCTTATTGGTATTGTCTATACTACAAATTTTATATTTATCCAAGTTTACTGTTTTTACCTGAACTTTCATCTACTATGTGAAATTGATGCTAATTCTAATATGTAACGAGTTACAGCGGAGGAAAGATGAACGTTTCCCAAAAAACAGTAAAACACCATTTTTGCCAGTACAAATTAATTTCTTACCACCGCAAGAGCAGTGGCGTAACATAAGTTAAAAGCCTACTGAGCCTATATCACAATAAACAAAACACGCTATTTTTTCTACCTCAATTTGTTGTGCAAGCAAATATATTTTGAGTTTACAAAATTATTATAACTATGTAATAAATAGCGAGAAACAATCGAAAAAAAATCACAAAAATGGGGTTACTGTTTTTTAGTAAAAATGTTCATATTTCTGTAACTTGTTACATACGCGACTTACAAAAAAAAATTATACAGCAGAATTAACTTTGTTAAAGACATTTTATTCGTTTGATATACCGTTGCGGAGTTATTTTGAAAAAACTTTTTTATACCTTTAATTCAACATGGCAGCTCTAGAGAATCCCACAATATCGAAAACTTGAAATTGTTAACTTGAAATGTTTTTCCAAAGCCCAGATCTGAGCAACATATAGACCGTGAGATAGCGTACTGTTTAGTTAAGTAATTTTTTTGTCTGGCATTTTCAGGGCTGAATGTGGCTAGTTAGGTGACGAAAATAAGGGTGGTTTTAATGCCCCCGTTTAAATATTCGGAAAATCCATTTTCATTTACATAAAACTGTTTGTTTTTTTATGATTTTATATTGTCTGGCATTTGAATAAGACATTGATAAATAATTCTCCAATATAAAATGCCAGTCAGTTTTCAATAGCCGAAAAGGTGGGGGATGGGGGGTTAACTTGCAAGAAAAAAGTTGCATTTTCGACGTTTTCTTTTTGTCTGGCAATCGAGAGAATGAAAAATTCCATTGCCAAAAATGCCAGACGGTAATCACTGTTGTAAATTGAGCTTCCCGCGGAAAATTATGCGGAAATTTAGGACATTTTTTAACGATTTCAATTTGTCTGGCAGCTCGGTAAATTAAATATCACACCACACATACATTTATAAATAATTTTAATTTGCCAGATGGATTGGAAATTGGGATGCCAGACGAAGGAAAATTGACAGCAAAAATATAAAATATTTCACACTGTTTTTTCGTCTGGTATTTATTTTTAAAATACGTGTACAAACACACTTAAAAAATGCCAGACAAGTTGCTTGTTCGAACATTTATTAATGAATAAAAAAGTTACAAAGAAATATAAAATTTTCCACTACTTTTCTTTCGTCTGGAACTTCGTATTTTTATTTAAAATTCGTGTACATGTACAGTGTACACCTAAAAGATGTCAGATATGTTAAGCTTTTCGGAATAAAGTTTTTAAAAAATGGTAAATAAACAGCAAAAGTAACTGTCAAAACGAAATTGGTATGACCTACAGCCTTAAAAAATTTCAAGAACTTACCTTTCTCCGTCATCATTGAAGGCCCAATCGCCCAAGATCAAGTCCCTGAAGCGGTATCGAGGAGGTAGAGGCATCGGGGTAGCAGGCTCAATGTCCTTGTCTCGTCCCAAGAGTGCCATACTCCCGTCCTCCTCAGAGGGTTCGTCCTCCAGGATGTTTGTGCCCCTCGGGGTTGTCCTTGCTCACAAGAAATCGGGGGTTCTAAATTAAATAACAAGTTAGATTTAAGATAATTTCAAAATGGTTGGTGTTTGTACAACCGGTCCACAATAATATACACTGATGATGACGTAGGCAACGTTTCAATGGCCAATAAAGAGACGGCGGCTTTGTTTTAACTGCGGAAGACAGAAGATAGTTGCTCGAAGATAGCTCTATTATTGTGGACTCGTAGTGGTATACTGGGTGTTCCTTAATGACAACTGCTAATTTTTTTTACTACAGGGTTCTGATTTTTTAAATCGTAATTTTTTAATACCTTAGTCTAGTCTAGTAGAGGGTATCAAAGTCTTCTAGAAATAGAGGGTATTTTCGTTTGCACTTTGAGATTAAAAGCTAAAACAAATTTTTAAATGATTTCCCACCATTAGAATTGTGTACCACTTATAAGTACCACTTACCTCAGATCACTGGAAATATAAAAAAAATTATTGAATATTCCATAACACACGTTGTAAACTGGAAGACCTTAATAATACTTAAAACGCTCTAGTGAAAAGTGTCTAAATCTTTTAGGTATGCTCTACATCTAACTTGCTGTAACGTTTTTATATGTGATCCAATTAAAAAATATCATTGAATAATGCCCAACAATGGCCCAACAAAACTGTTAAAAGACGTTAAACTGACTGACGTACAGACGATAAAAACTACACTGTCCGCATATAAAAAACAGTTTCCAACCATCACAACCTACTGCAAGGACAGACATAATCTACGCTTAAGAGAGAAATATACCATATTCGACAACTGCCGATCTGAGCAAGCGATATTCGGCCTTAGTCAGATCGTGCGCGTGCTCGTATAAGGTTAGGTGTAGAGCATACGTAAAATGTTTAGACACTTTTCACTAGAGCGTTTTGAGTATTCAGGTTTCCCATTTAACAACGTGTGTTATTGAATATTCAATAATTTTTAAAAAATATTTCTAGTGATCTGAGGTAAATGGTACTTATGTGTAACTATTCACCTGTTTTTTTAGATCCAAATATCCAAAAATCATTTTTAGGGTAATTTCACCCCCTACAGCCTACATATAATATTTTCAGCTTTGGAATAAGTTTAGTTTAATTAGGATGGGGAATTAGTTTAGTTAGGATATTTTAGTTTAAAAAATTATTTTATCGCCACATCAGTGACGTCCCTGAAAACATGCCATTCCCATTTTAAACAATTTTTAGAAAATAAAAATTAAATTTCACTTTTATCAAGCACTGTGCGTTTGACAAGAAAAACGCAAGGGACAGTTTTCATGGAGAATTAACCAGGCTAATCTGAAAAACGATGTGCACAATACATGGGAAAATACCAGTGGATATTAAAAATATCAGAGGACATGTTTGCAAAAACATGTTTGGTGAGATTAAAAAACTTTTCTAACTAACTGTAATTTAATATCCTATTAATACATGCCAAAATTGAATAATACCTCAAGTACTTTATGGCATAATAAGAAATAACGATTTAAAAAAGAAAAATTCAACACTCTGTAGCAAAAAAATTGAGCCATTGCGGACATAATATATGATTATATATATTTTTTCTCATAAATTAACTAAGAAATCACATCCTTAGATATTAGCACGTCCTTAAGGAACACTGTGTATATATGAAGTTTGCAACACTCTCGTGTTATTGGAATGCCATACTCTGATATAAAAGCAATCAAGACTTATGGTTATACCCTCGTTGAATTGTTGGTAATTCTCTAATTTTAAATTTTTAACCGACGGAGGATATTCTCCATTCGGTTGTATTTTTTTATGTTTTTTGCTCGATTATTCCGTCAATTATGAATTGATTTTGATGATTCTTTTTTATTGGAAAAGGGGTATTTTTAAGTGGGTGCAATTTTAGTTTTATTGGCATTGGACCTTGGATTCCGCAGATATACCGGGGAACGCACCAGATATACCTAAGAAAATGACGAGTGCGTCCGTCGCAACTTTAACTTATAGATACTTGAATTAATTTAAAAAAATATGATAGGTACATTGGTGTGATGCAGAACACGGCTAGGCATCGCTATGTGTGCTCAATCAGGTTCGCATAAACGTGTGGATTGCCTGGTTTCCATTTGACCGCTCTAATGCATCCAATCCAATAAGGATGCTAAATGCAATAAAACTTCGGCCGTTTACTCTTATAAGGTTTAGCTAGCGTCAAATTTTATATATAGGCTTATTAGCAAGAAAAAAGATACGCCGCGTAGTTAGGTACCTGCTATATATAATAGTTTTTCATTTCATTATAAACAAAATACAAAGTGCAAATATAAATCACGTATCATAAAAAATGGCCAACGACAGCGAAACGTCTTATATATCGACATCGTCAGAAATTATGAATTCCTATACCCCAATTAATGCTTTGCTCCAAAAAAAAAATTGTTATTAAACAAGACAAAAAGTAAACATATAGAAAGGATGTATAGTATTGTATTCTCATGTCATATACACAAAAAAATTTTGGAATTTAAAGATCATCTATTACTAAAGATCATCTATAGTACCTACTGTACTATTTTTTTATACTCTGACAATACTTAGGTACATTTCTAAAATTACTCATTAACTTAACCCAATCTCTATATGCTTTATTTATTGAATGATGAGTAATTATAATATTAAGAAGCTTTTATTTTATCTGTACCTTATTACTGTCTGGTTAATAATTGACGTGCCACTCAAGTTAAATTAAATCGCGCCACAAAAATACCCACTTCGTTGGAATAATATAAAACGAACTTTAAAGAAATCTTCCTTATCCCGTGCTTTCTTTTCTGTATTAAAGGTATCGTTATCAATATCTAATTAAAGGCATTCTGTGGAAAGCTTATAGAGACGGACTTCTTGAAAATAATATTCCTTGCCAAATCAAGTTCTGCCAGAGCGAGTAGGTATTTGAAAGATTTCATTGCATAAGTTTGAGAAGTTAATCAAATTGTAATAGAGGTCGGGCAATAATATGAATGATAAACTTCAAATCTCGGGTAATTAAATAAATCAGGGAATACTTACGTAGAAAATATATTAAACACGATTCTCCGAAACTTTTAATAATGTGAATTTAAATTATACATAAATCCTAAATTGCACATGTACAAATCTATAAATTTTGTGACAAAAAAATAAAAATGCCAAGAAAATTCAATTAAAAAGAAGAACTTTCTGTTATTTTTTTTTTCTAATACTGTCAATCGCTTGTGCCTCGCTTTATGCTTAATTATCTGTGATTCTATAGAGGTTTTTATGTGTTTTTTTATATTATGTACACATTTCAAATTCGGAAGTACGAAAAATATCGTATATATCTTGCGACTGAAGTACCTACTTTTAATCCCGCAGGTAAATTATGACCCTATTAATAGTTTTACTACAGCCCCGCGGTATGTAATATATAATATTTCCATATTGTACAATATGCAAAAATATATGGGCGTTCCTAAATAGATGCCATATTATTATTCTTATTATTAAAAAAGTTCCATAGGTCTACATAATAACTAAACTTTCTTACTTTATTTCTTATTACCACCACATTAAATGTTTTTATTTCCTGTTAATATATACTAATAGAACCTAATAGCTATCGATACCAATATGCCAACAATTATTAGTTTTTTTTTCGATAATGCCGTTCATTTATTTCGGATTCGTAACATTCAAATAATGGACTAGATCAAAAGAATTAATAAATTGCCGATATTTGTTGTTTAATGATGTATTGTTGGACGATCGTGCGCTGGAAATATCCTATAATAATAACGACAATTGAATGAAGGAAACATATATTTTTAATATATTCTGTAATATGATTTAAAATTAAATTTAATTCATCAGAATTACATTATTACAATCAGTTGCTACGTTGCTAGCAGAAAATTACCTTATTAACTATTATTTTCGCTTAGTTTTTCTTTTGTAAATAATGAATATTGTAGCTATCTGCATTTATATACAAACAATAGTGCGACAATAAAGTAATAGAAACTTGAAACATACCTAAAGCTTAGTAAGATACTATTCTTACCATTTAAAAAAATCGTCTGCCAATAATCCGATTAAAATGGATACGGGAAATTGTTATAATAAATACTTGCATAATAAGATATGGAATCCATAACCGTATAAAGTGTATTCACAACCAAAAATCACCAGCATAACAACTACACAAGGCATGTACGTCAACAACAATATTGATTTGACCGCACTAACGAATCGAAAATTTAAATAATAAACATACCTTTGATTTATTGGTAATATAATTAACATCAAAAATTCCCCCTCTGGGTTCGGGGCCACAATTGTAGAATAGACCCAGGGTACCTCCTATCTGTCGTAAGAGGCGACTAAGGTGACTGAATGGGACCGCCTAGCCGCTTAGACTTGACCGGTAAGATCTTCAAGGTTATGCTGGGCGGGCGTTGGGGGCACTTGGATGGGTGACCTAGGCAGGCTTGGGCCCGGACTGTGGCGTCTGCCCGAGACCTGGGAACACTCAACACATCTGCCGCGGACGCGTGGTCCCAGATAAATGGTAATGAGGACCAGAGTAATTAATCTCGGTAACTCAGAACCATACTATCATACATACAAATTGTAGAGACTTTGCCACCAGGCCACCCGTAATAAATAGGATGGTTTGAGGAAAAGTACTCAAGGTAAAAAGGAGGAATGCACAAAGGGCCTAATGAGGCCTAAGTGCTGTGGTGGAATGGGAGTGTATGTAACACTACCTTCCACTACACTCCGACCCATATACATACATACATACAATTAACATCATAGAACATGGCACAATTTTAAGGTATTTTGACTCTTATGGATGTGATATCCATATCATGGGGTTTACTGATAACTGATCTGCCATCTTTGGGACCTATGGGAGAAAAATTGTCGAACTGCGAAACCTAGTTTTAAGCATTTTAAGAGTACGCTGTGGTCCAGGATGTATGGATGGAAACAATTATTATTGTTATTTGACAGATATAACATTGTCAGAAGCAATTAAGTATTGTTACTTATTCTCATTTTTCGCTGTTATAAGCATACTAAAAACCTATGATGTTAATAATTTTGGAACACCCTGTTATGGTATAGCGACTATACATGTCTTAATCTCTACTACACGTTGTATAATGAAAATAAATAATTGAAATAATTACTAAATTTTATTTCTGGCGCCAGTAATAAATATTCGCTATCTCAAAAACAATATTTTTAACATAAATTTTCAGATTCACACTTTTCAGGTATATTTACGACTTTCTTTCAGTGATAAAATTATTCCCTTTAATATAAACTACAATATGTTAAAGTTTATAAACATAATTTTCTTCTGATGGCAAAAATACCTTAAAATTTTTAAAATTAAAATCAGAAGACGAATCATTGCTAACTAGTGACTCTTGGTTGTGAATACACTTTAATATTGAAATGACAGTGGTTTATGATTAATCACATAAAATATTGATGACTGTCAACTTTTGCAGCGTGATATCGATTTCATTTGTTTACCTCAAAGTTTACCTCAAAGCTGTCGTGTTTCCTGAATACTTAATTAATACGTAATACATAATAAAAAACTTCGAAATAATATCGAATATTTTCTGTAACATTACCCGCATAATATAATTTTCTTCTACATAAATAACAGAGGTTATTATTTTTCATAAATATTTTTTATTTATGAAAAATAATTTTTATTTATTTATTTTATTTTTATTTATTTATTTTTTTGCTCTAATTTTATAAAGGAAAGACAACTTGATCTTTTATTTTAGAATGAATGTTTTTATGTTTATGTAATTTTAAATGCAACCACACAAAAATGTATTAATTATATTTATTTCGGAGTATTTGAAATTGGTTTCGTTTATTGAGATCAAAATCTTCTAGTCAATAGATGGCGTCTGACAAAGTTGTAGGATGTTTAATTCGAATATAATAAAACTATTTAGTCTAAAACCAGTACAAAACTATAAACAATAGTATTTATGATGATATGGCACAATTTTTCTTGCGACTATTTCCCTAGTCTTAATTTCCACCAATCACAAAAACGCGCAATTTTGAATTACAAATAGATGGAAAAACTGTATGACAGCACCTGTCAGCAGTTTTTTCAGCAGTGTTGTCAGCAATTTTGTAAAAAGCACACTGTAAAAAGAAGTGTCACATCCTGTCAGACAATGTACTGCAAGAAGACATGAAGAAATGTTTTTCCCAAATATTTAATAACTCTATCAATTGATATAAAACGCTTTTTGGTACTATGACCAAGTTGCACATATAACGTAATGGTATTTAAATCGGACAAAGTGGCATAGAAGTGAAATTGGCAAAAGTAATATATCGATATCCACTGATTTAACCAATATTGTTTTACTGAATTTAGATTCGTAAAATGTGTAAAATTATGCGGGTATCTATAGATCATTATACTTATTTACGGGTACATTTGTATTAAAGTTTGTTTACTCATTAATACAACCTTTTCGGTGTCATCAAAACCACCTGCAATGATAACACTTCGTTCTCGTTTATAAATTCAGAACAGTTTTGAATAATGTATTCTGTCACAAACTGCAATAAAGACTTTGCTTTTCCCCGATTTTAGGAAATCACGATACTTACTACTACCATTAACATTGAATTCAGCTATGTTACTTGTTACTACTTGTTACTTGTTACATATTACAGAAATCACAAGTTATAATAATAGCTAGACAAAATTTGTAATAATACGCGATTCGGTACAGAGCCACGGGCTATATGCATCTAAAATGTAATACGTTCCAGTAACAAAACGTCCCTCTAGCTGCGCTGAATAATTTATGCGCCACAAAAAAAATCATACCAATAAAACCGTTAATTCCAGCAGATTTTTTTCTTTACTCAAAACTTCTTTAATGTCAGCCTCAAATTCTTGGCAGCATGTATGTAAAAATTTCCATAAATAAAAAAGTTTGTCGCTTATGGAAAATATAAATATACCTGTAAGGAAATGATAATAAATTAATTGTTATTTAAATACAATAATAAACAATATTCCGTAATAATAATGACACTGTTGGAAGCGCCTAATTCTATACTCGAATTTAAAAAAAATGAAGCTGACAACTTACGTAGATCTGGAGATATGACGATGTAAACGTAAAAACACGGTTTTTAGAAATCTGCGATTTTTTACATTTTTTCGATATAAAAAAAGTCCTGTACCAAAAAAAATGTCGTAAACACCAATTCTAGCTTCCAAATAACCAATTTCAAATAACACATAACTTGTCGTTTGGTTCTACGTAAAAAAAAAATTCATAATTTTCCCTCGATTTCGCTGTTCTTATACGCATAAATTTATTTGTTTTCTGAATTTAATCTCACTCCCACCCCATCATTTGATTCCGTTGTCCTTAACTTGCCCGAATATAAATGTAATAGAATTTCATTGATTCTGTAAATATACCAACCACAAATTAGCTACTTTATTCGATTAGCCGTTAGACAGATTTTAAGTTAGACAGATACTAGGCTCGACTAGTGGACATAAAAAATTAGGGCGTCATATTTACCCAAAGGTTAATTACTTTAATATATACCAGCAAATAATTAATATAGTAATCCTTGCACGTAAAATACCAACAATTCATCGTCTAGAGACTCTAATATTCCTGGGAACAAATAATTTTTGAGTATCGTTTTCCAATACCAATACTTGATTGAACGTGTTAATCTGGCAACAAACTATAAACTATGGAGTAAAAGATATTTACACTACTTTCACTTGAGCACTCGCCGCACTATCACAAGACGAAGCCAACACGTCGCGACGGCAACATCGGCGGAATTGAAGCACGCGGTAGATCGTCAACCATGTGACTTGCGCCCCCGTTAAAGCTGCTTAGAAACGACATTACGTCGGGCCAACACCACATGTTTTATTAAATAAGAGTGACTCCAAACATGCATGGCCTATCTGGGTCTTCTAGACTGGGTCAGAAGGACGCTTAGGAAATAAACTTGATATCTGTACGGCGCGGCTTTTGGCTGTGTCTCCTTTTCTTTCAAAGTTCTTATTAAGGTACTAAGGGAGTGAAAAGTTCTTGACATATAGAAAGTTGTTTAAAGACGATGAACTTTTTAGTTCACTCGTGTTAATTGATCCAAATTAAGAATATATATATATATATATATATATATATATATATATATATATATATATATATATATATATATATATATATATATATATATATATATATATATATATATATATATATATATAAAGGGTCCGCCAATAGGGACGCTCGATATTTGACAGCTCATGGCGGCCATGTTGTTTGTGGTAGAGTTGGAAAACGTAGTTGTTATTATTCAGTGTATCTTCACAAACACCATGAACCAATTCAGCCGCGAGCAACATGTGCAAATCGTTAAAACTTATTACGAAAATCATTCATCGGTTCGAGCAACGTTCCGCGCGCTCCGCCAATTTTACGGTGCAATTGATCGTCCTGCTGAGTCGACTATCCGTCGTTTGATTAACAAATTCGAGGCAACCGGTTCGGTGAACAATCAGCCAACACCGACGCGTCGTCGAAACGTCCGATCTGCCCAGAATGTCGCCGCTGTGCGCGATAGTGTGCGTGAAAATCCGCGACAGTCAATTTCACGTCGCGCACAGGAACTCCGCCTTTCGGAAACATCACTTCGCCGAATCTTGCATCTGGATTTGGGCATGCATCCGTACAAGATCCAGCTGACACAAGAGCTCAAAATAAACGACCATAGACAGCGCCGTATCTTCGCTGATTGGGCTTTAGAGCAGTTGGAAGTCGACCCCGATTTTGGTCGCAAAATCATCTTCAGCGATGAGGCACATTTTTGGTTAAATGGGAATGTCAACAAGCAGAATTGCCGTTATTGGGCCGAGAACAATCCACAGGAGGTCCACCAGGTCGCAATGCACCCAGCAAAGGTAACTGTTTGGTGTGGATTTTGGGCCGGAGGCATCATCGGGCCGTATTTCTTCGAGAACGACGATGGTGTGTCCATCACGGTAAACGGCGAACGATACAGATCCATGATAACGAACTTTTTCTGGCATGAAATCGACAATATGGATGTCGAGGATATGTGGTTTCAGCAGGACGGCGCTACGAGCCACACAGCGCGCGCCACAATGGATCTTCTGCACGAGCGCTTCGGAGGAATGGTTATCTCGCGCGGAGGCGACATCAACTGGCCACCGAGATCGTGCGATTTAACCCCACTAGACTATTTCTTGTGGGGTTTTCTTAAATCACAGGTCTACGCAAACCAACCACAAAACACTGATGCCCTCAAAGTCAACATACGCCACGCCATCGATGAAATACAGCCCGATTTGTGCGCCAGAGTCATTGAAAATTGGACTTCTCGTATGCGCGCCACCCAGCGAAGCCGAGGTGGACATTTGACCGATATTATTTTCCATACATAATGCCTTCGAATACTCTTTCAAACAAAAAATAAATTTCATTTATACCTCTCACACAACTTGCTTTATTTCATTTTAAAGATCGAGCGCGCTTATTGGCGGACCCTTTATATATACACTCCCCGGCACAAAATTCCGTCACCCTAAAATTTTGCCCAATTTTGATGTTTTATAACTTTTTTATTTTTCATCTGATTTTCATAAATTTTTTACCAGTCTGTAGATCAGTTCATTGTGTGTCTTTTTAATTATTGTAAAAAGTCATATTTTTCGTCCAGGCAATATTATACAGGGGTAAATCAAAGTGTTGTTTTTTGTCGTAAACTCAAAACACCCTGTGGAAAAATTGAGGCGAATAATTTTGTTTACAAACTGTTTGCTGTCATCTTAGACGTATTGTAAACATTTTGTTTTTTGATTCATCCCATTATCTCATTTCTTCTGCGAGCAGCAAAATTTTAAATGAAACGCTGATTTCAAGCTTATTTTTATTAACAAAAACATCCACTAGGTATATCACAAAATTAATTAACAAAGACAAATTTTAATAACGTGTATGTCCTCCTCTCGCAGCAATGACAGCTTGCATTCTTCGTGGCATCGAATTAATAAGATTACTTATTCTGTCTTGAGGAATAGCCTGATATTCTTCTGTCAGCGCCAGCCGTAAGTCTTGCAAGGTTAGTGGTTGCACAGGACGGCGACGGAGTGCTCTTTTAAGAACATCCCAAAGATGTTCGATTGGGTTGAGATCCGGGCTACATGCGGGCCAGTCCAATCTTGGAAGTCCAACCTCATCCAGATATTCGCTCACTACCCGTGCAACGTGAGGTCTAGCATTATCATGCATTAATGTAAATTGGTTCCCAATGAAAGGAGCAAATGGAACAACAATTTCTTGGAGGATTTCCTCAATGTAACGGTGGGCGGTTAGTGCTCCATTTTCAACAAATACAAGGTCAGTACGTGCATCGGTAGAAATACCCGCCCAAACCATGACTGAACCACCGTAATATTGCAGTCGCTCAGATATGGTGCAGTCTGCATATCTTTCATTTCTACGTCTGTATACCCGTTCACGACCATCCGGCGACCTTAAACAAACCCTGGATTCATCTGTGAATAGTACGTTTCCCCACTGTTCTACAGTCCAGTCAGCATGCGCTCTTGCAAATCTCAGTCGGTGTTGTCGATGCCGAGGAAGCAATTTTGGACATACTGCTGGCCTTCGTGAATGCAATCCTGCTTCTAACAATCTTCTACGTATCGTTCTTTCACTTACACTTACTCGACGTACCATTTGCAAGTCATTTTTTAGATACACAGCAGTAGCTCTTCGATCTCTTAAAGAACTCATAATGACAAAGTGATCATCAGCTTGAGTGGTCATTCTCCTTCTGCCAGAGCCTTGCCGCCTAATAAAGTTTCCCGTCTGTAGATACCTATTCCAAACATCACAAACTGTAGACCGCGCAATTCCCAGAGTACGGGAGACATAACTCTTATTGCGGCCATCCTCTATTAAGGCAACAATTCTACCTACGTCTGCTGTAGTTATCATGATGACAACACACTAAATTAACTGTACTGTCAAATATTCTGTCACAATAACCGCGTATTTAGCCAACGTCGATGTTTTTTAATTAAAAATGATAAAATGAACAGCGTTTCATTTAAAATTTTGCTGCTCGCAGAAGAAATGAGATAATGGGATGAATCAAAAAACAAAATGTTTACAATACGTCTAAGATGGCAGCAAACAGTTTGTAAACAAAATTATTCGCCTCAATTTTTCCACAGGGTGTTTTGAGTTTACGACAAAAAACAACACTTTGATTTACCCCTGTATAATATTGCCTGGACGATAAATATGACTTATTACAATAATTAAAAAGACACACAATGAACTGATCTACAGACTGGTAAAAAATTTATGAAAAATAAAACAGTTATAAAACATCAAAATTTTAGGGTGACGGAATTTTGTGCCGGGGAGTGTAAATATATATATATATATATATATATATATATATATATATATATATATATATATATATATATATATATATATATATATATATATATAGGTGGGGCAATATATATATACAGGGTGGGGCAATAGTGTGTCGGACTCGATATCTCGACTTCTATGATAGTTCGAATTTAAAAAAAAATGCAAGTAAACTAAATGAAAGAGTCTATAACTGGAAATGACCCGATGAAAAAGGCGTTGTGATGGATAAAAATTAGTTATATATAGATCTCATATTTGCATGAATTTTTGTATGGTAAGTAATTATATTCATATAGTGAATGTTTCTTATACTTTAAACTTTACAAATTCGTTTAATTTTCAATAAGATAGCTTTATTAAAGCAAATGGTACCTTGTTTACGTAAACCCTTGTGTTTTTGGAGCAGTTTCCCATCATTTGAAACTGCTGATCAACGCTACTGCATAATTACAGGATCTATCAGGAACAAATCTGGAACTAGTCGTACAAAACTTGCTTCTTGGAGGTCCGTAATCTCTCGTAAGTAACTACTATTTTATAAAGATAAGTCGCAACAATATTTTACATCACGCTCCCCTTACTTGCTAATCAAGAAAAATTGTTTTTTTTAACAAGATTCGTTGTTCGTTACCTGGGTACTAGATATAGTGTCTTGCTACCTTATCAGTAATATTGACTTATTAGTTCATATGTACCAGCATCGCTCGGAATCATGCCAACAAATCAATAAAATTAACTACTATTTTATAATTTTATGATGCTTATTGTTATAGTTTGGCAATATAATAATATTCTGTACACTTTTAGTGTTCTGTACACGTATTCTATATTCCTGCAATATAAGAAAATATATTTTGCTTATTGAGGTTCGTAAGACTTCATTTTATATATGTATATGTGTGTGTCGCAGTAAGATGGATATTTTATAAACGGGGAACGGGCTTTATCTTCTTGCCAGTGTGTGGGTGGTTGGAAGTTAACCAAGGTGGTGGGTAAGTTTTACAAGACTCCTGAAACTTTCTAGTTGGAAAAGTAAAACATTATAAACACACAAACTAAGTTAATTAAGTACTTCGACGTATTTTCAATAGTTAATCAGTCACCTACTACGACTCAATATTTTTAATGGATTTTGTTTACTACGATTAGTAAATAAAAAGGTAAATTAGTAAGGCAAGACTACTTACGAAGACGTACTTAGATACTAGGAATGGGTGCGACATGAAATGAAGTAGTGTAATATGCAACAACCAGCTGCAAGAGAAGTTTCTTCAAGGGAATTAAAAAAGTAGTTGGTATACTACCAAATATGGTAGAAATCATCAAATCCCACAGTTTCAAATACAAGAGTGAGTCAGCTTATATTATCATACTGTGCGCATAGAAATTTATTAAAAAACTTTAATAGACAAAAAAGAGACAGTCATATATAAATAGAAGTAACAACTTTCTTGCAAAAAGTAAACAACTTTTTGACGTAGCTGTTTGCAAATGTTTAAATTATGTCACCTGCAAATGTGGTCAGTTCAAACCCAAGAGCGTACTTTCCTTGAAGATCAGCGTAGTCTACGGCTTATGATTATAGGAAATGTCGATAAGATAACGATTCAGAAATTTTAACGACAGATATCCTGGATAACGACAGATATAACCTGGTGCTCTCGTTATTATTTCTGATAAATGAAAATAATCCACTTAATAATTTGGTTGCTGTGGGATGTGATGGAAACACAAACACGGGGTGGAAAAATGGTATAATATTGAGGATGAAAAATAAATTTAATAGGCCGCTGCAATGGCTTATCTGTTAACTGCACGCCAATGAATTGCCGTTGCTTCATTTATTTAATAGCTTAGAGGGAAAAAACACAAGACCGACGGAATTTTATATATACGGAATATAATATATGTTGCCACTAAAATTCCAACAGCTCATCTAAAGATCTTGGTGACTTCTGGGCAGTTCCTGTAAAGATGGGACCCGGAATCTATGGTTTATGATCAATGCTTCCAGATATAATTCAGATGATATAATTTTATCAATGCTTACCGATAATGACAAATATGTAAGGGAGCTTGGTTGAAGGAGGAAGAAGGATAAAAGCTCGATCATTGAATTTTTCAGAGCTAAGATCTTTTAAAATTTCCAAGATAAACTTTGACAGCAATACCTTTGATTATATATACCCCAATCAAAGGCAATACTTACTACGAATTAATTGATTGACAGAGCTCAAACCTAGTTTTGACAGAACAAGTTACTTTCGGTTTACAGTTACTCTTGCGTGAAGTAACAACCGATGATTTGAGGCAAATAGTGGACGAAGAAACTTTGACTTTGAAACTTTTTCTTTGGCAACAGTTTACTTGACCATTTCACCGAGTATTTCCCTCGTCTTAATTTCCACCGATCACAAACGCTCAATTCTGAATTACAATTGGTTTCTAGATGGAAAAACTGTATGACAGCACCTGTCAGCAGTTTTTTCGAGTGTATCCGTGGCAAAACTTGACAGCTGTTGTCAGCAAAAATTACAATACTTTTGATAACAAGTAATTATGGTCTTCTAGGACACCAGAAAACGACGCTAAACAATGTTTCTGATTTTATTGTCAATAAATTTTGTAATATTGTTTTTAAACAGTGCTAGTCAACTTATGTAGTGAAAATGAGTCGCTTGGGAAGTGGGTCTATGACTAATATTGATCTGGCGGAGTAAAGTGTACCGTACAATACCGTTAAAACCCATACGTCAATATGGAAACAGTTTACGGAATTCTGCAAGGCAAAGAAATACGAGCTTTTGGAAACTACAAGTTTAGAGCAACTAAACCTAATCCTGAAAGATTGGACATGGAATATGAGGAAAGAAATCGGTGAAAATTACAAAGAACTAGTTGTGAAGACAATGTGGAACACCATTGCAAAAAAAAATTCAAGAGATGTATTGAAGTGGAAAATAATTTTTGATCCATTTAAAGATATTTTCATTAAGTCTGGTAGGGAAGCTCGTAATGCGAAGCGAAACGAAGAACATTACGCAATGGTTTTATTATGGGACGAAGACACTCCGGCGGGACATATTTATTGAAATAACTGATTTTCAGAAATCCTACTTTTTAGGAAGAGTAGAATATAATCCCATCTTCAATAAAACGGCCCAGGGTGGAGAAAAAAAGTGGCCGATAGTAAATGGCTGGTCTTCAACACGAAGAACCCTACTTTTTGTCCAGTCCGTCTTTTTAAAATTCTAATGGTTAAACGTTCATCTAGAATAACAACTGATAGATTATTCTTAACAGTGAACCCATCATGGAACAAAGAACAATTAAGTGGATGGTACAAAAACACTCCAGTGAGAAAAAACGAACTTTCGAAATGGACTAAAGAAGCAGCATCAAAGGCAGGATTAAATACAAAAGAAATAAAAATAACAAACCACTCTATACGGTCGACAGCAGTCAGTAACCTGGCTAAAGGAGGAGTGGGTGAACAACAATTAATTAAAATTACTGGCCACAGTTCAGCCAACTCAATTGACACCTGCCAATTTTCGAATTATTGTATTCACATCATGAACTGAGTTACCTAAAAAGCATAAACTCATAACATAAAAATAAGATTTTCACTTTGTTAAGGCACTTTGACAGCTCATTGACAACAGCCAAGTGTCAATTTGGACAATTTGATGTCGGATTTGAATTGAGCAACCTCAAAAACATAAACCTAGACATTAAAATCGAAAAAATAAGTTATTTAAAAATCTATAGAGACGGCACTAATAAATAAATCTGTGGTGGAGCTTTGGAGCTTTCAAGGTCCGTAGCAGCCAAAGTATTGATTTTCAAGATTTGTGCCCATTGAGAGTTTTGCTTGGGATGACGAAACCTAAAACATATCCAAAATTCAGACGATTTGACCGAAACCCAATAGCCATAAGATTTTTGCCGAGTTTTTTGTATGAATTTAACTGATTTTATCTAAAGTCCTTGATGGGTAAATAAAAAATAACAACTTTATTTCCCAAAATATTTTCTTATAAATGATTTAATATAGCTGATATAGTTGAACAATAATCTCCAAACCCATGTAAAATGTACTGTAAACCCGTGTAAAATGTATATTTTATTACAAACGTACAGACAATTTAACCGGGAAAGCTATTCAACATGACCCAAAGCATGTAACTTTCTCTAGTTAAACTTTGATGTAGCTGTGGGAAAACAGTATCCTGTTGAGGATTCTACATTACTTGTATTTGACTAGAAAGGATCGAAACTTTTACTGACGCCATAAAACTTATGGCGTAGAACACGAATTACATATTTTGCGTAGTGGATATAAAAAATATATTTTCATATTTTCGATATTCCTTCTTTCTCCCGCAGACATAGCAGGTGTTTGAATTCAATTGGTTTGGGGAATTCAATTGAAAACATTGGTGGTTTTATACATTACATAATTGTGTTACGCATTTCCACCCTCTGCGCAGACGATACTGCTTTTCGTGTATCCATTAAATAATTTAACACTCGTCGGTAACTTAACACTACATACTTACTACTTGATAAAGAAAAACTAAATTACAGACTGGAGATTAACAATGGCTAGTAAATACTATTAACACTTTGAGAGTATTTTCCCGTATAATATCCGCCAGAAACAATTCATATTCGTATAAAAACTATTCATCTAAAAATATACTTCCAGCACTAATTTCAAATATCAGCATATTTTAACACTTTGACTGCCATACCGAATTCAGAAGAAGAGTCTCTGACGCCGCGATATTCAGCATTTTATATTTAGTATTTACTCCAAAAATAAGTAAATATATTTTAATAGTTCGGTGTCGATAGCTAGCTAGTAAGGATGCGTGTGACCGTTTTCTTGATTCCTGATTCCTGCTGCTCGCTGCTCATGATAAGTAGTCAAACAAAACATATATACCTACAAGGCACGAACAAATTGTATTTATACCTAAAGGTTCAATAATAAATATATCTCGTACTATTACGAACGATTTCTACAACATATACGTCTACGTGACAACTGTCTTTCCAGTATTTTTGGTCAAATGTTTTCTTACATAATTATTTTTAGAGTTACGAAAACGAGATTTATTTGTGCCTTTATTAACGCAATTCAGTTAAGCCTCAAAATGGCGGCGCGGCGGGGACGTAGTCTATTGTCATATTGTCGCCACTGTCTCTAAGCTCTAAGTGTGCATATAGGGCCATCTACAAAGCAATAGCTGAAGCGCTAGATGAGTTGGTTCAATTGGAAGGTGGCGTACTACTTTTATAATTAGAGAAAGTTAAAGGTTATATATCTACCCAATAGATAGCACAACATATCCATATCTTTTATAGCGAAGAAAATGTAATTGTATTTACTTTTTTAAGCATTTACTTTTTTAAGGTTTGTGCGTTGACCATCAGTAGTAAGCGTTTGATAATACAACCCTAGCTTAAATTACAACTGTTTTTTAGTTAGGTCAAGTCAATTAGGTTTTTAATTAGGTATTATTTTCCTCAATTGCGGTTATTTTCAAAAACTAATTTATAGCAGTTAATAATTTTTGACATATTAATGTTTTAATAAGCTATCAAGTCACGTAGAATTGAAAGGAATGTTGAAAACATGCCATGAATTGACGAGCGTCTCGCAGCAATATGAGCCTGGCCGCCGGCTGTGGCATCGCAGCATCTTAATGCAAGGGATATAACGATAATTGTGTATACTGTTTCTCTCTATTACATTATGACATGTATACGTATCTTTATTATCTGGTCAGTCATCGACCCTGTGACAATTCCTATAACATAACAAACTAAAAATATTCTTGGGAAACCAACCTATCCTCCTTGACAAACGTTATGTCATGTATGCGGTTGTATATATATCTTACAATCTTTTTTCACTTGCGGCGCTTGGGTACGGGACCACAACCAATCTTGAAGGTAATACAATCCAGTTGAGCGGTTGGTTCCTCAGATAATTATGTGAAAGTGATTAATTGATTAGGAATGATGTATGAAGGCAGCAGCTACCCAGCCAGCAGAGTGACGTCACTTGACATCACTGTCATCTGGGAAACGTCTAATGTACGTCACATTATTATTATGTCGTAGTAGTATTATGTTATGGCGGCTATTATGTCAAAAAAACATAAAAGTAGTATACAGAACTATCATATAATGCAAGAAGTACACTATCATTGCATAACATGTATTGTTGATATATGTGTATATACATATATATATATATATATATATATATATATATATATATATATATATATATATATATATATATATATATATATATATATATATATATATATATATATATATATATACGTAGATAAGTCATCTATACATTATCTAGATTGACGTAAAAATGACGTCTTTAGATGCCGTCATTTCGATGAGACATATTGTCGTCATTTTTACGTCGTTACAACGTTATTATATTGGTGATTCCGATGCAATGGGACTCTGTCGCCTGGGTAATTATATGCGTTGAAGCAGTTGGATGGTTTCGATTTGTTGCTCAGATGTAAGTAAGGTCTAGACTGAAGATCTGCACCGTGCATTTATAATAGCCCCAGGAGCAAGGTCAGTACCTATTGCTCCTTTGAATATAAATTTCGTTACTTATCTCTATAATATTAATATTAACAGTATATGGGCAAATGGATAAAATGATCTGAAGGTACAATAGATAAACATTTATTGAAAGAACAAAATGATCATTAAATTTTTCGTCATACAATCTATCATAAATAACATAAACTGGATTAACACATATATGCGGGGCTCACACGCATATTGTGCGCCATTTAATAATTATAATTCTATCTATAAAATATATGCACATTTATATAATTTACCCTGTTAACATTTATTGAACATAAAATTTAACAAATATCGTAAATCACATTAAATCTCCACCAGCGTATTAACCGTTTGGAGCGAGATCCATTCGTTTTTCATTTTCTTGTAACAGGGCAAGTATGGAAAGAAGTTTGCCTTAAAAATTTCTCGGAATTTCTGGGACATGATGCAGTATAAGATGAAGTTTATTGCCGAGTTGGTCAGGGTGAATATGTCCAAAAGGTCACCTGCAAAGAAAGACAATTCTATTAATTAAAGCCAGAAATGGAAATATTAAGATACTAAAAAGCGCGGAATATTCTCGGTTGAATTCCTGGGAGTTTACATTATTATACTCATAAACAATTGAATTTGTGATATTTTCTAGATATATTTTGAAATAGTTTATCAATTTCGTAAAATTCGTAATCTCAAGAAGTTTTTCCGGGGGCAAACAGAATCCACCCTCCGAGCGGTGCTTCCTATTTCTCGTACTTGAGGATCGCTCGACCTGCAGTCGCTTCATGAACTCCTGAGCACGAGCGGTGTAACGTTTACTATGTCCATCGTTTACTAATGCAACTAATCTTGCTCAAAGGTCAACTAATCTTGTTCAGAGTTTATTTGAGGGATTTTACGTATCAAAACGTTCGTTCAAAACGTCTCTAAAACTTTTTTACTGACACTTAATTACACAACAATAATAGAGTGAAATAGTGAGTAATTGCTATGGCAACGGTAACTGTTTTTTCATAGACAATGTGATCCTACAATAAATTTAATGTGTGGGATAAACGAAAGGTTTCGGCAAAAAAGATGTAATTTGGACAATTTTAGAGATAGATCAGTGAATAAAAAAACAAAATGCTCGTAAAAGAAGCGCCTTTCAAATAGAGTGTAATCATTTTCGATACCATTACTTGATTAACACACATAGTGAGTTAAAAACCAATAAAAAAAACATGGTTCGAGGCTTTCCACTACCATCTAGGAGGCTTTGAAAAAATTTTCACCTCTTTTATTTTTTTTGAAAGACAAGATAATTACCTACCAACCAAAAAAAATTAATCAGAAATCGGTCCATTCGGTCAGAAATAACAAGGTTTCAAAGTTGCAACCAAAATTAGGTGCGTCACTTTTTTTGAAACTGAGTGTACATTTCTGCGCCTCTATTGGGTAATTTTGTTTGGTGGCAGATGTTTCTGTGTCCTCAACGTTGCCAAATTTACTGCGACATTTAAGCCTTCGTTCAGAACGTCTCTGCATTTCTGATGGGGGTCTAAGCAACTGTTTGTATTGAGAAATCCATTTTCATTTGTAGCATTAGCGTCTAATAATACATAACTACGTTTGCGAAATAAATAAATACATAAATAAAATATATAGATGTATTTACGATGGTATAAGTGGTTTGATAACGAACGCCTGTGGTTTAATTATCAGCAGAATTGGTCGATATCTCTTAAGAAATAGATAATTTAGTGATCATTTCATTAATATACTTTATCTGCGGTACAGTGATAGCAGCGCCAGCTGGTGAGGAAGGGCTGCGGGGTACCGCCTTCCCTAGGCAAATGACGACATGTAATTAATTAATGTTTCACATTCAGCCTTTTTTTTTCAAATTCAATTCAATTATATAAAACAAATACTTATAATAACATTTAAAATATACCGATATTTTCTGGGTATCTTATTTACAATAATATGCATTCAGCGCCCTCACTACGGAGCCCGCCCGCACCGGCTATGGAGAAACCTGAATTGTCGGTTGCCATGGAAATGGCACGGCTTCTTATCAAGCGATTTTAAACGGGTTGCGGGCGTAGCTCGGCCAGCCTCCAGTCGTACTTCCTACTCAAACGGTTGACGTACGGGCGCCGGTTCTTTTGATTTATAATTATGTTTTGAAGTTGAAGGTTGAAGACAAAACAATGAGGCTGTGTGTTCTCATAAATTTAGACTTTAGTTCTCTGAATTTAATTTGACAGACAAGGTAAACATTAAAAAAACGAACGTCTTGTGCCCATATTGAATTTAAGTCAAGTGCAACCCGGTTACGAAAATCGACTAGAGTTTACGCGAATGTTTGACGCAAGTATTTAGGAAAGGTTAATGGTTGTGCGAACAACCATTTAGAACTGCACACGGACATTTCCAAAAGCAAAATAAAAAATAGAAGGAGGTATTAGAAAGACATTAGAAGGGACGTTTTGATGTCGATACGAGTCTTGAGTCGCAATAGAGAATTTTGCCCTTACATTATTTCGTTGTTTTTTGTAATTTCGAGTTGCCGAAATTTTACAAATGAATAATATGAAACAAGCATATGAATAATAATGTAAGCTTTCAGGTGCTGGGCTCAACTAATATCTCTTCTATTTTAAGTAGTGCGTAAGAAGGAAAACTAACTGGTATCAAAAAACAACAACGCTCCCCAAACAAAAATGTCACCAGCCGCCACTGAATGATAGTCGCTGACCTTTGCGTAAAATGAATTAATTTTAGCAAGCGGTTATTTTGCAGCATGGATGGTACGGATAGGGATGGTTCTAGAACAATAATTTTATTAATACTCTTGCGGTTAGGTACGTAGCATAAACAAGAGCTCACAAAGGAAAGAAAACATCACTTTATTAGTTTGCGGATGCTTTTATGGAATCGCAATTTAGTCTTGTTACAACAGCATCGTCATCGACCAGCGTTCGTATATTTATGTTTCCAAAACAAGATTAAAATGTGAGGCACATATAAATAAGTAAGGAAATTTGTTAATAAATACATAAGTAATTAATTATTTCTTGCATTGTATCAGGTGATTCATTATCAGATCTAATGCCAGTTAAAATAAATTTAAAAAGTAACCTGAAGAACTCTAAATTAAGACTATACTATAAAAAAATAATTATTACCCTTGACATCAAGTCAAGGTGAAAAATTCGACATTTTCAAAGAAGTGAATAGAAAACCTTGGCAAAATTGACTAATAAAAAATATTTCCTAAGACCTGGTAATTCATGTGGGCAATAAAAATATACAAGGTGCACCTTCCCTGGACAGACCCTCGAGATCCCTTCGTGGAATGTGGATTTCCTAGTATCCTATGATGCGGCTACGGCTCGGAGGTCCAGCAGAAGGACCTCCGAGGAATTCAGGCAATGATCGTCTTCTCAGCTTAGTCACCAGAGGAATTTATTCTCGGTCATCTCATCAAAGTATAGAAGAAAAAATTACCAGTATCAGGTTTATCTTTACAATAGATTTAGAAGAAAAAAATATCGAGATATAAAAGATATCAAGAGCAAAATTTATAACTAAAGTGAAGTTAATAAAAATAATTAAATTAATAGTTCAAAAAATGAGCTTTAATTAGATATTAAATCCTACTAAAAAGAAAAATATTCCGCCAAATGGCCAATAGTTACATATTTATTCAAGTACTTAGGTTGATTGCAACTAAAAGGCAAAAAACGCTCACACAATGTGGAAGGTATGACTAATTGAAAAATCACAAGTTAATGTTTTTTCACTATTTCTCTTAGTTTCCAGCTCAATCTACGATGCTGCTTTTGGAAGAACCCGATCCTCTCTAGGACCTTCCGTCATCGAGGAGCCTGAGCCAGTTACTTCAGCCATCGAAGAGCCTCAGCCAGGACCTTCTAAGAGAAAACGGCTAAAATAATATGATAATATAATAATAAAGTTATAAAAATAATACTGTTATTTGATAATAAATTAGAGTTTTGCAGATAAAAGTGGATTTTTGTGGAGTTAGATAAAACACGCCACTTATCAACCAGCGATTTAGCCACTTATCAACCAGCTGATTATCATTAGACAACACTTTACATTTGGTTTATATTTGATTTATAATATTTTTTTTGGACATTTCTCCCAAAATCACATTAAAAATTAAGAAAAAAACGTACAATGATCATGGACAAATTATAATATTCAACTCACAATTCATTTACCATTATTAACTGGGGCGATGTATGCCCCTTGCCTTCGGCTTGTGACGTAATCTCGCCCTTCGTTAATACTGGCTGTCAATAATTTCTCGTTGCTCGTAATTACTATTTCATACTCATGTCATGCATGACAAATATCAGACATAACGGACGGAAAGCCAGTCGATATTTTTGGGTATTTTCAGATAGGAGTTGAGCTTATTCCAAGCTAAATATGAAACCATATTACACCAGTAATTCAACTAATGGTGGGATGTAACCAACTTAGGTAACGCAAGGGATTAGCGCAAAAAAGATTAGTTGTTAATTAGGGCAAATAACTTCACGGAACATCATTTTGCCGTAAACTGAGTTTCTGTTCAGACGCGAAAAAAATTAATTAACTTCGACGCCAATTTCATTGCCGTGATGCAATTTATTTGCAAATCTATCAAAATAAATAATATCGATAGTTGCGTAATTGGTATTTAGAACAGCGAAATCGGGAAGTAAAGTCGCTTAGTTTTCGAGAAAAAAATCTTGCATAGAACCAAACCGGACTTGGTGCGATTCATTAATTAGGTGATTGTGTACACGAAACCACGATTTACGACAGTTTTTGGTGGTCAGGACTTTTTTTATTTCGAAAAAACTAGAACAAAGTATGTTTTTGTGAAACGTGTTTTTTACGTCTTCACTGTCATATCTCTAAACATAATTGTGCTATCGAGCTGATTTTTTTTAAATAAAAATAAACACAATAGTACTTCTAAACATGTACAACTCGATTATACCATATGTATTTTTAATGTGTTAAAAAAATAACAAACTTAGTCTTGTTATTTTGGTTAATTTATTTGGTTTTGGCTTGTTATTTTTGAGCAAGCGAGAAAAATTTTTATTTATAGAAATTTGTCTATACATGCTGCAAAGCAATTGAAGCCTATAAATGAACAAAGTTTTTAAAAACATGATTTTTCATGTGCGGATGATAGTATGTCGTCAGCGATTTTTTAAAAGCGGCCACGACCCATATTCTGGCGCACCGGCGCACAGTGGGGCCAAAGGTAATATTTGGGAAAAAACTTCATATCTCCTATACGGGTTAATTGAATTTCATGAGAGGCCCGTCAATTTCCTGTCAAAGGTAAAGACTTTCATGGAAGAAAACACTTTGATCCTCCCATCTCTCTAACTCTCAAGGCCATCTCTTTAAAATTCTTAAATAACAGTAGTGGTAGCTCATTTTATTATCTACATTTTTTGAGATTTCTGGTACCTATTTTGAAAATCAATAAGAGTCTTATTTATGCAAATTTAGAGCAAAATAATTTTCTTATATTAATTCAGAGTGAGTCATTTAAAAGTGTTAATCAGTTATTTTAATTATCAATTTTTTCAAAATAAATAACGTCGCGATTAAGGTAGAAAGGGTTTCAGTGTAATTATGATGACGTGAGAGGTGCATTTACTTGTTAATAATATACATTATACAGGATGGTGGGATAAACATGCATATTATATGGGATTTTTTTATTAATTATTATTGCTCGACCAAAACACAACAATTTTATTGTGAACATGGACTATATTACCATTGACTATATTGACCATTTCAACTTATTGACGATAAACTTTACTATATTAGGTACTATAATTTATTTTCATTTTTTCAAGATCAATAAAAGTTTATTCAATTTCAGGGTTAAAGTGGGATGAAAGCTGAAGTCGCAAGTAGTTGCAGCTGAATTTCGGAGGATAAGTAGTCTATAGTATTAGCTTCAATTGGGTGCTAATTATAGCTTGGAGCTCGCTGGAGCTTTTTCTGTAATTAAAAAAAAACTTCTAACAGCAGGAATTTTATGTGTTTCAGAGATACATATTATTCGAGGTTTCAATATAGAAAGAAACTTTCTGAGAATCTTGTGATGTTTTTTAAGAATGTTACCTTGATAGTATTTTGTAATAGGAGTTAATTAAACAAGTTGTAGATATAGTAAACATAAGTTATATCTTGAACCCAAATTTGGTGAATTTTCGTAGTTAAAAAATTCTTAAGCTCTAGAGTTTTTTCTCACACTAAAAAAGTAATCAAAATCCAATAAATGATGTTAATAGATGATTACATTAGTACTCTTGAAATTATCAGTGTTCATTTGCTACAAAAACATCCTTTACGATTTGAGGTTTTTTCCTCATAAGGAACCACTGTGCGGCGTACACACACTACTTACCGCCTCGACTGCCGAATATTAACCTTGTAGAGGAGCGAAATTTGTGCCGGGATGCTCATACACGCAAAACTTTTTAAAGGTAATAAATAGTTAATTAAGTAAAATATTAATAAATTAATATTACACATAGTTTGTTTTAAAAGTTAATGCAAACGTTAATTCAGTTTTGGAAAAATACAACACAATAATTGTTATATTTTAATTAGGCTAGGCTACTATTTTTTCTAGTAATTTTTATGGCATGCATATTAGCTCATAGTGTAATTACCTATTATATAGGAATATATTCACAAACTCCCTGCATTATTAAAAATCACCTTAAAACATATATTTATTGTTTTATTAAACGTGTAAACACTATACATATTATATTGGTAGTAACTAAAAACTTTCTACACCATCAACTTTTGGCTATATTTGTATTTGTATCCAATTATTGCACAACATTTAAGTCCTTCTTTTATGCAGTTACATTTTTATTGTCACAATTTTTGTCGGAACAATACAGTCTTAAACATAGTCGTATATTTTCGGGAATAGGTTTTTGTGCCGAAAAAATTGGATTGCATCCAACGTCATGAAGCTGCATTTTGGCGATATTATTGCTGTACCATATTCGTAACAGAAGCATACATCTGAAATAATAATATACTATTGATCTTAGTACCACCTTTATTAAAAATAAATATCATTAATATCGTGGTAATAATCATAGAAACAAGATGTTATAATAAAAATAATACATAAGTACATAAATTATGTAGATTTGTACACTAGGGTGGAGTGAAAAATATAAAAATTGCAATTTGCAAATGCTTGTGTCTCTCGATTATGCATATATACCTAAAAGTAATGCAGGTTAATTTTTAATTTTTTTAGAGGTGCCGCAGTGACCTTGAAAATGAGTAAAAATGCCCATTTTCTGATTTTTTAAAAATTTTTTAAATTAAAAATTATATTTCTTAAATAATTCTCTGCAGTATGAAAATCGATTACGATCGAGTACGATTTGTTAGAGTGTGAAAAATACAAAAATGCCAGCATTTTATTCAGGTGTAAGTTGTTCTCAAAGAGCAGAAATGTATCCAATGACCAGAGTATGTTTGTGTATACAATTACTGTAACAAACTACCGAAGAACCAGCTTTAGTCAATTTAGAGAATTATTTCGGCTCTGGCTCTTAGACTGTTAGGCATGGACGCCTAACTTATGTTCGCATTAAAAGCTAATACGCCTTTGTACGTCGAGAATACCAGTAACATCTCCATTCGAAAATTAATCGTTACTTTAAAATCCCGCGTAACATCACAACCTAAAATTACATCACGAACCAAAGTAGAACTATTAAACACGGATTAAAAGTTATATAGTTTGTTCTCGAACTTTCTGGGTTTTATGACCCGCCGATTTAAGTGGTCATATATTTGGTCGGTATAATAGAGGATATGCTTGAATTAGAAAAATCAATTCAACGAAAATAGTAATATTAATATTATATTTATTTATTTAATTAATTACTTTACATTAAGAAAGTTTGTAAAAGTATAGTACATTGTAAATAAATATTCCATTTCAATAAGTGACCTAATAGAATGAAACCCATTAAAAGAAGGAAGAGAATATAACAAAAATGAAAGGAAAAATAATGTACGGGCGATCTGAGGTCGGGAAGTAGAAGGAGGCGAGTTTTTAAGGGTAAAAAACGGTTTATGTCAATTTCCGGCAAAACTACAACTCCTATGGAAAAAAGTTAAAGAACAAAGTTGTAGGCAAAAAAAGATCTACACCTTTTGTATTTACACTTTTTTCACATAACCTCAAAATTTATGTGAAAAATTCAAATAACCAAGTTTTTGGTTTATTATTTTTCATTTACAAAAAAAAAATTATTAAAGAAATTTGGTGAAAACTTATCTTTTTATGCCCCAAACAGACAGATTTTTTTGATTAAAAATATTTATTTTTTCACCTTATTTTAACTTAATATCGAAAAAACACCCTAATTTTCAATCGAAAGTTCTCGCTTCATAATATCTGCTTTTTTAAAAAAGTCGCTGGGCTTTTTGTTCGCTGAAATATCTACTTTCTGATGATACAAAGAAAAAAATATAATATACATTACTATGGTAAATGTTCTCAGAAAATGCAAAGAAACGAAAAAAAATCGAATCCGAATTTTTTTAACCATTATGTACAATTTTGAGCTATTTATTAAAATTTACACTTTAATTACTCGAAAAACGTAAGATTCCATGTTATATTGATAAACAAAAAAATTGCAAATCGAAATATACTACTATAATTAACAACCAAATAAGTTAATAAAGTTAATATTTAATAAGACATCTACAATATTTTGAGAAAGTTGTAGAATCTTCTTTAAATTATATGCGTAGCTGCGTCAAAGTGGTAGAATCCTTCTTTAAATTATATGCGTAGATGCTTCAAATTTGACCAATATTTTTTATTAAAAAATGCAAACAAAGAAGATATCGAAAAAAATGGTTACAATTAGTCACATATATATATTTATAAATGTAAAAATGATAATATAACGTTGAATCAACTAAGATTTCGAAAATATCAATTGGCAAAAATTAAATCGCCTTTCATATTGGAAAATTTCCCACCCACAGAACGCGCAGAACAACATTGTTACAGGACATATTATCAGCTTCAAACTTGGCTGAGTAACGAACTGACAGCAACAGATTCGGGCTGGAAGTAACATCAACGTGGCATTATGCCCAAATGTACAGAAATTAATTCCGGAAATATTGCTCAAAACTATTGGATGCAGCTGTGAAACTGGATGTAACAGTTTATAATGTGGCTGCCGAAAACATGGTTTAAAATGCACAAATTTATGCTCAAATTGTCATGGTTCTGAAAAATGCTCCAATGTGGATGAAAAAACCTACGAGGAAGTTAATGATTCAGATGAAATTGCGGATGAAGAACCAATGCAGACTGGAAACAATATTGGAGACGAGACGGTGATTGTCTTGAAGATTTCGAAGATCTACTAGAATCGGGACGGTTTGTCGAATCTAACGATGAAGAAATGCCATCAAAGAGACAAAAACTAATGGATAAGTGATTAGAATTCAAGATAAGGTATTTATAAATAACAAGATTAATTTATTTGAAAATATTATTTTTAAAGATCTATGACGTAGACACAAAAGTTCAGGTGCCTGTGCAGTTCTGACATCAATGAACGCCGACTCTAAAGTCAAAACGGTATTCCTGCTGGGCAGTGTAATTAATTATTTTACTCTGATTCTCTTGTCTTAATTTTACGAAGTTATGTGGCCACGTCTGTATGTAATTGTGCAGAGCGGTCGTTACCTGCATCTGTTGCTATAAGTCTTAAGCAAAGCATCAAACTAAATGTAAACGAGACCATAAATGTGATTATGTGACTTCCTGTTACAAATGTAGCGTGTTCAGAAGAAATTATGTTCCCATAAAGAATGTAGGTACACATAGGGATGAATGACTCATACTTTATTTCACCGAAATTATAAAAATAAACTCATTTAGGTAAAGAAATGATCTTAGTTACTGGACACTGCTATTGATAAATAATTTCAGCGGCATCCTTAGTAAAGATTTTACTTATTTAAAAATATAATTTAACACATATTAGATATCTGCAATCGGAGTGGTCGTAATTTAATGAATAAATCGACCAAGAAAAATCGCTGGAAATAGTTTTCAAGTTCTTATCTCGGCCGCTAGGTGGTGCAATCTAAGGATCAAAACATAGAGATGTATCACATGTCTCGTAAATGCTTCCTATTCAGACTTGTGTTATTGACATTTTGTTCTATCTCGCAACGTAACCGGTGGAGGAAGCACCTAATGTCTGATCAGAAAAATGTATTTTTTTCAGAATTGGCTGAATTGGTGAGTTGAATAGGTAATTTCATGCTTCATCTCACGGTGAGTGCTTCATGCAATCTCCTTCAATATAGAAACCGATAAATGGATATTTCAAAAGAATGTTATTTTATGGATATTTCTTAAAAAAATTAAATACAATACTATAGTTTCCTTTACATAAATGAATTATGCCTTTATGCATTTATACATTCCGTAATGTATTTAGCACCCAGCGCAATTTCGTTGGTCAGATTCGAATTTAAAACCAATCAGAGCTCGACAGCCTCCACCACAGCCATAAAATATCGGGTACCAAACTCATATCCCATCCCCTAACCCCGTATATATTAGAACTTATCGCAGAAAGAACTCAAGCAAGAAAGATTCACAATAGAACCGAAAATCCAGCCTATAAACTCATTATAAACAATTTAGCTAGGGAAATAAAACTAGCTATATAAAAATTCAGAGAATCCAAAATAAAACAAACTATTGACGCGAACCTCGATCCATATTTTCTCCCCGTCGCTTCACGAAATCCAAACCGCAGATACCCCCATTAGTCAGAGCTCGTGGTGTGGCATAAACCGATGCCGAGAAGGCCGAGTGCTTTTCACACAGACTTATATATGTAACTATATGAATCTCAAGGTTAAAATTTATGTGATGGTTTATATATATGTGGCAATTATATTGTAAGCTGAAATTTCCAGAAGAAGAAAGAAGATTTTAATATTTACGTATGATGGTTTATTTTATAATTATTGGAGAAATTCATGAAAAATTTTATAACCTTTATCTATATATACGAAATCCTACTATAACTTAATACTATTAACATAGGACTGAGTCTTCTATAAACAATAAACCTCAACTAAAACTGCAATGATTGTTTTTATTACATTTGTAAAATAAGTTAATCTCTTATAACAACTGTCACTTTTTTATTTACCGCACATTTCACTACACTGGCGTCGTGTCATCAACATAACTTAGGTATATTCAGCTTGAATTTAAGTATAGCAATTAATTTAATTTTAACATAACTTTTACTTCATTTACAAAATTGAAATGCGTGACTACTCTTTAGAATGCCATAGATCGACTTCCATTTTTCTTTGTTATTTGTTGCTAAGGAAGTTCCTCCTCTTAAAACAAAACAATTTATTAGTTACCTGCTTCCTTCTGGTAATGTTATTCTACTGTGGCCAATAATGTTTATTTTAAAATTTAACTTTTAATAATTTCAGTCATATTTACTATATTTAAACCATCAAATATTATAATTTTACATTCTGTTCACGTGTTTTCAGTTAATTTCAATTTTTGACGTCTGACGAATATTACTGTTGTATGTTATCGGAACCGAAAAACATACAGTTTAATTCTGAGGGATTAATTAATTGTTTAAGGATTTTTATTATTTCATCATCTGAGCTAGACATTTTAAAAGTTAGGGTGGTTCTAATTTTATCAAATATACTTTCTTCTTCGTTTGAGTGCATTGTTTCATTGTTTGCATTCATTGTGCAGTGTTTCATTGTAAATCGTCTATTGCTTCTCTTAAATCAGGGCCAGGGGAAAGTATGTTGTCTACATCGAAATTGTCAATATCTGAGGTGATGTCACCTGGATTGTTTATAATGAATTGGTTATCCGTCTCGAATGCATTTAAATTCTTGAGAGTTTAAATGATCTGATCTAATAAGAGAGCTAATGTCATCATTATTTAAAAGCCTATCGTTCAGGATTTTGCTTTGTAGCTTGATATGATTTGCATTGGTCATTTTCTTTTTTATATTTAATTTCATATTTATTGATTGAGTATTTAATTGCTTTGTCCGTGGGCTTTCTATAGTGAATGGCGATATATTAAAATCGGGGTTATATAAAATATAGGACTTAAATCAATTTTTTCTAGTACCCCTATAAATCCGTCAAAATATTCATAAATGTTGGATAAAAGTATATCGATTGTTTCATTTTCAGGAATTTGGGATTTATATTTAATTTCTGAGTCTCCGTTACAAGTTTCTATTACTATTGGATTGTGACTTTCACCATCGAAAATTTTCATTTTCGATGGTATCATTTTGAATTCTTGGCTATGATTTTCATAGGGATTGTCGAAATTTTGTTCTCTTTTCTTCATAAGTATCTGAGGGATACTGATTATAATGATCTGGGGAATTCTGATTGAAATCCATGTCTGAATTAAAAGACAAACTAACTCATTTCTTTAAACTATAACATGGGAAAGTGATTTCCTAAAACTAGCTCTCACTTATACTTTTGCAGTGTAGGGAAAGGATGTACTGCGATAATACTTGATACTCACTTGCTTTGACGTGTACGGGCTTCTTCTGGAACACTTGGTTGTTGGATTTATTGAGCACGAAGATTTGAAATTCACCTGGTTCCTTAACAAAGAGTCTACCAGTTGCTGCTATCCTACCGACTGCACCAATTAAGTGTTTGTGCAGAAGAAATACCAAAAATAGACTATTCACACAGGAATAAACTTTACTACGTACAGTAAGATATAAGAACGTAAAATGTAATGTTATCTAGCGGTCAACGCAGCTGGCCTCTTAATATTAAATACATTCAGAGTGTGCATTTATCAGCAACTTGTGCCTTCATCCGGCACGTAGGTACGTATTTGATGTTTAGCTTATGATACGAGATATAAACAAAGTTAAAATCAATATAATTTACAAAGTATACAATGTCATAACTCGTGGTATGATTTTTGACATATCAATAAACATTCATGGCCACCTAACCTTTAATTCTTCATGTCTAAACAATCTGATAGTCAAATATGACTGGTTTAAAAAATTTTTTAGGTGTGACATTTTCTTACTAACCCCCGCGTGCTTGATTTAATGACCGGGATTTTTTTCTCGTTCACGAACGTTTTGAAAAAAAAAATTAAGACATTCGTGAACTCGAAAAAAAATCCGGTCATAATCCAAGTACTAGGGAGATTACAAGTGAACATATGTGTATACTTTAGGTATATTTAGAACCAACAAAGGTCGCGGAAATCAGGAAATCCGTTATAGCTTGCAAAAACAATTGTTTACTTTAAATATATTCACATTAAAGCATTGTTGTGATATTCATAAAAGTGTGCTGTTATGAAGATAATACTGTTTTGACAGCTTTATTCATTATGTATACCATAATACTTCAGCGTTTATTTTGTGACGATTTTATGTACATATATAATTAGAATAAAGTTTATTTTATATTTAATACACTGCTAAAATATTTGGTATTCTGGTTACTAGAAAAGCAAAGTAAACCTTTGTAGTATACGACACATTTTTCAATTTCTAAATCCATTTACAAAATTGATTATATTCCTCGAATATATTTAAAACAGAAGCGTATTCAAACAGAAGGCAAGGTAGTTCAGAATTTAGAGGTGAGGCGGAATAGAAATCTACTGGTAAGTGTTTCATCCATAACATCGTTCCGGTATTTACTCCTCTCCACCAAAATGTAATTGAAGTGGAAACAAATGCTTCTAAATTTCTATAATTTACTAAAAACAATACTCGATGGTTAGACAAAATCAAACCAAGGATTATACAAATATTTATTTGAAATATTGTTTCTCATTAGTAGATTTCAAATTCCTATTGCAGACGAGGATAAAATGAGTTTAATAATGACGATGCTATGGTAATTAAAAAAGAAATATTTAAACAAAATTTGTAGAGGATGGAACAGAGATTAAAAAAGTATATTTCCGACCTACATTGTACCGAAGATATTTATAGAAATTAAAGATTTTCTGACACACCATAATAAATACGCCCCCTAGCGATGAAATTAGAAATTCAAAAATATTTTGTATCGAATTATTTTGGCCATATTTGTGGATAGCCGTTTTACCCCAAAATCAAAAAGAAAATTAAACTTCAAATCTATTTTATTTACATCTTCTAAATCAATAACAGTGAAGTTATTTAACATCAGAAGTGGGATAAAAGACCTTGCCGTTATTATTTTTGTGATTAAGTCAGTGGATAATTTCAGTTTTGTGAGTGAGTTTAAAAAATATCAAATGAATGTCTGGGTTGACATATCGTTGTTCTTACACAAACAATTCACGTTTCAGGTCCCAAGAACCTCGAGGAGTGAGGACACTCTTGGGGTCAGGAGAGGCCGAATGTTAGCGTCACTTTTTGAGGCGGTTTCTCTGCGGGGCGTGCAGAGATGATGGCCGGCTGATCGCTGGTTGCGGGGAGTGAGGGAGCCTGGATGCGAAAACGGAGCACCCGGGACATTCTGGGTTCAGCCGCTGACGTAACTAGCAATGGCTCACGTTAAGTTTTTATATTGTACGCGGTGGCCCAATAAATTGTATTAAACTTCAAATCTATTTTATTTACATTTTCTAAATCAAAAACAGTGAAGTTATTTAGCATCAGAAGTGGGATAAAATACCTTGCCGTTATTATTTTTGTGATTAAGTCAGTGGATAATTTGAGTTTTATGAGTGAAATAAAAAAAAATCAAATGAATGTCTGGGTTGACATATTGATGTTCTTATACTAACAATTCACGTTTCTGGTTCCAAGGACTGCCAGGAGTGAGGACACTCTTGGGGACAGGAAAGGCCGACTATTATTTAACATTGACTGGGCGCTACAAGAGAAATAAGCAATATAGTAAAAAATGTATTTCATCTATAAAAGAGTTTATTGATTAAAAATAAGAATTATATGAGAATTTTGATATCAAACCAGTATTCTAAAAGCCATTTGTATGTACTCTGATAATGATATACCTACTATAACAAATATATTGCATTAGCGCTATATAAAATAAAGCATATTCTATTCAGGGTTATAGTTGTGTTTTATTGTCAGTTTTACGTCCTATGAGAAAAATAATGGGCTGCATAATTCATAAGAGCAACTACAATATCGAAAAGTGCTCCTGCGGCTATGATTTATACCTACCAATAAAACATTTCCTGATTCGCACACCTCTTGCGGATATGAGACAACTATGTTGGTTGCTTGTGGCAATATGAGTTATCCTGGAGGGATTTGTCACGAATATATCAAATCGGAGTTCTTGTTGTCTGTGTATGTCCCTATCAGTGTAATTAATTTTCCTGAATATCTACTGAATATAAATCGATATCGCTTACATATCTCAAATATGCCAATCAAATACAGTATCGCCCATTAGATACCCACTAAAAGTAAAAGTGTCTCTTAGGTGAGGTGAGGTGAGGTCTCTTAGGACCATAGTTATAAAATATATTAAACCAGATTTTTATTTTTGATTAAAAAATGTGACTGGTTGCTGGAGTATCTCTTGTCTTTTGTATACTTAGATTTTGGAACATAATTTTCTGAAGACTTGATAAAAAATAGTTATAATTAAAATATCGCATTTTATATCATTTTATACTATTATTTGAAATGAATGTATTAAAAAATGTAAAAAAAATATTTCTATATAATTATTATAGAGAAACCTGTTGAAACATAAATAGACAAGTGAAAACATATGGAAACAGAAAAATCAGCATATTGGAATTAGGTAATAAAACTTAAAAAACATTCTGCACATCAATACGACAGATCGTTATATTATGTTCCATATACAAAGGAAGCTTTTACAAAGCTTGCAAAGTCTAGTTTTTCGTCTTTTACAATATGTAACCTTTTTTATTTGGTAAAAAAATAGCTAAAAATTATTTAAAAAAATCGATTCAAAATTTTCTACGAAACAAATGATGTATTGCGTCGCGGAGAAATCGTGAACTTGAATTTGTGTAATTCGGGGAATCACTGAGATAGTTCCGCAAGTAAACGTAGATGCAGATGGAGCGAAGTCACTCGGAAAATTATTACATATTCGAACGGATGAGACCTGTGACTGCCGCGCTGCTTTAACTAAAAAATTACTTTCATTTTTGCAATATAAATTAAGTCAGGGATGACTTTTTACATGAACGAAAGGTACCTAGGATTTAATTGTTATAACAAAAAAAGCTTAAAATGTTATTAAAATTTTATATTCACTTGGACAGTCGTCACTCGTGCAAAGGACAGTTGGAGTAAGTCCTTAAAGTTAATTGACCACTAAAAGTAAGTTACATTTCGCTCAAAAAATAGTATATTTAGTTGCCAGTCCAGAAAGGAAGCTTTTCCCGTGTGCGCGTGACCTTTCGATTTTCCCGGGAAAATTAATTATACCTTTTCTAAAATGAAGGCGAATAATGATTTACATTTAGAGGCAAATTCAATTTGACAACAGTTTCTGTTGCTATTTTATGGCGACACTTACATCATTTGTATTAAAAAACAAAAAAGATTTTAATAATGCAACAGTAAACGAACATAATAACGCAAATGAAATAAAAAAAAGCAACTATGAGAGTGTATAGTACAGAAATGGTGTTTACCTTAGTTTCAGTATACCTTATCATAGCAAATTAAGGAGATTTTTCTTTTTTCTAATTTAATTTTCCATCTTACAAACATCAATATAATTTCCAGCGATTTATCTCGTCCACTTTCGATGTAGATTTTTTCCCCAACATTCTATGTCATACAGGTCCTGAGATATGGCCGACGTCCACTGTTAATGGATCACCCGGTACATATTTGCAGACAAATATGCCGTTATAGAGTCTCAAATGTAATTAGCTATATCAAGCCATGTCAATATGTCAGGCGATAATAAATCGATCTTCTTGAAGCTTCAATAAATCGTAAGCTTCACTGTTGCACAAGAAACACAAACATGATTTTCCATTAAGCAAGACAATCGACGAGAAATTAACGCTAATATTATAATTTGGCGACTGTATCTAGGGTGATAATATGACAGGGTTCATTGTCTCTTACGAAACGTTTATTTTTGCATTACATAAATGCGGGCGTATATTACGCATTTATAATTCGCATGATGTGTATAAACGAGGACATGCTAAATCCATGTATTGATACATTGACTGACAAATGACTGACTGATACTTGCCATTATTATTTTGTAATAACACATTTTTTTCAATAACTACATTTGATTCAATAATCTGACCTTTGGACGTCATCGACTCTAAAAGAGGTGACAGAAAAGCACTGTTTTCAAATTTCCACAATAGTATAGAGTATAAGGTTGCATGGAACCATCTTCTATCGTGTAGTAAAGGGTGTAAAGGGGGTTTTTCTATGTTAATTAAATAAAACAACTTTCCCCTTTTAAAACCAAATTGAAAGTGTTTTATTTGTTAAGACATGCCTATAATACAAAATGCTTATTTAGCGAGACAATAACCTTATTGCTAACCTACTGTAAATAACCTAGTTAAATTTGCTTACGTCTATAATTGATTATTTTAAATATGTATAATTACTATAATACCGAGTGTTTCTATTTACCCTACACTACAATCGCTAGAGGTGAAACTGAAGTATTCTGAAAGGAAGTTTGTTTTTTCATTTACGGGAGATTAGTCCTTTATTAGCACTATTGAAATTGGAAATGTAAAATCCTTGAAAATCCTAGAACACTCTACCACTCTCCTCATTAACTTTAATCATATGTTATTAATATGTAGTAAGATCAATTGATTAGTATCTTGTTGAAATTAATATCTAAATCAGAATGGTCCAAAATTATCAGCAGCTTTGGCACTGGCTCCTCCGGCAAAATGATCAGTAATTATAATGTGTGCATTGAGATTGTTTTCAAAATTAAAGTCTTCACACATGGCATTTTGTGACACATTTTCTTGACTAACAAGGCATTTTCAGTAGTTTTTTCCAAATTTTTTAGGTGGCACCACTTCTAAAATGCATAGTCCTGCTGCTGATATAGTTTTTCCGATTTCTCTGGTAACATCCCTTTTATCAATATCTAATACACCTTCTGCACTCTTAGCTTATGAGACTAGCCATGACAAATGTGTGTAGCAATGAAAATTGAAAAATGGGGATTTAATTGAAAGAGAAGATAATTTTATAAAGGACAGTGATCTCTACTAATTTTTGCCTAAAATCGAGAAGCGACGTTTTTAATAAAACAAATCGTACATCACTCTGAAGATCATCAATGAAGGTGAAAGAACTTGTACAACTTCTAAGGGTGTCTTCCTTTGATTATTCATATATGTATTTGACTATTTCCCTCGTCTTAGTTTCCACCAATCACAAACGCGCAATTTGTGATTAAAGTCAAAGACTTTACTTAGTAATGTCTGATGAGTAGTAGCAAATGACCGCTAGAGGGGTCTGGTATCCCTCGCTTGCACACTACTGCTTAGTCTGCTTGACTGTTTTGATAGTTTTGGTCATTCATTAATTCCTCTACCTACGGTGTACTGATGAGAGCCAAACAGCTCGAAACTAGTCTACACCTGGTGGAGGTATTAGTGAATGACCATAGCTATCTTATCGGATTTGCAGGTGTAATTCAATACAGGTAGGAATATTAGTTCTCTGTGTAGTTGTTACCTGTAAATCAGTAATCATTCAGTATGTTGTTTAGCCTACCTTTGGCTAGGGTCGCTGCTCTAGGTGCCTGCATTGCAGGACGCTGCTTGTCAAAGACTTTACTTAGTAATGTCTGATGAGTAGTAGCAAATGACCGCTAGAGGGGTCTGGTATCCCTCGCTTGCACATTATAGAACGCTTCGTTTTATAGTTAATACAAGTAAAGTTTGCTACACTTTTCTTCTTAATTTTATAGATAGTATGAATTTCTACATATCAGGGTCGTTAAAGGATTATATTTTTAAATTTACAAATTTTCATAATTTTGCTTCCCCTTTTGTTATATTGTGTTGAATACATAAATTCAACAGCTATTTACTACTAGAATTGATTAATATTTGGTAAAAAACTAATTATACCGTTAAAATTCTGTCAATTGAAAATTTTGTATGGCGTAAATTCTTTATGTAACTTAGCTACTCGCTTAGCTACTTTATATTGTTCAATTTCTAAGTCTATTTACAGGTCAGTAGGAAGTTCATAAATGTCGCAATACGTTATATTATCGGTAATCTTCAATCTCTTGGCTTCACTAGCTAAAAATATTCTTGATCCACTTAATGTTCATATTACTTTGGCATAACTTTTTTCCTCCTTGCACGGCCGATCATATTATGAATTAGTGTCATATTAATTTAAAATACAGTTAATTTAAAATATCTCTGTTGTTCCACTATTATTTCTATCTTATTTTGCACGTTTTATTTGCCTATCATACTGCTGCACTCTATTTTAATTTTCTAACTCTAACATTTAATTAATTAAGGTGGGTAATTATGTACCCACATAAACATAAATGACAAACAAATTTACATATAAGTTTCCCTCTTGTAACTGAACCGTAGAATATGTTACCGTATAGTCTAAATAAATGAACGAGGTCGTCCTAAGGTGATCCATATAATCCCTTCAAATTTGATAAGGGTCCAGACACATGGTCGTTAAAACAAAATTTTACATCAACCGATTCCCAGACACCGTTTAATAGCTTAGGCTTAAAATATTCGCACCAACATATTAATTATTTCTAACCTTTCTCTATCATTACATATACTATTTAGATACGCGTTCGAGGATATTAGAGAATCGGGGTTCCTTTCTTCCTCCTACCACTCCTGAGTTATCGGGACATTTATGGTTATATTGAACTTCTCACAAACAATCTAATTAGACCATAACACACGAAACTAGCACCAACATTACAAAATCTTTATATAAAGCTGAAATTTAATATATTTATGGTTTTAAGTTGTTCCAATGTAACATCAAAAATAATTTGGTTTTCGTGATTCAGACAATTCAGGATGGATATTAAACGGATCCCAATATAAATTTAAATCGGAGGACCACAATTACAACCATCTGTGAGAGACGCTGTCCTACAGTAATAAATCGGAAGGCAATTTTGAATACGATTTTGATTTATTAGTTTTATAAAATTATTAATTTATTCTTACAGCTGAAGATGATGGCACGATTTACGACGAGGATTTAATTTGATGATATAAGAAAATTTTATATTTGATGATATAAGAGTATTTTTGTAATCGATTAGTATTAAAGATGTATGTTGCTATGGATGTAGAAATAAAAATTATTTTAATGTTATTCAGTGAAAACAATTGATGGTGTCTCCCAATTAACTTCTTGCAGTTGGCCAATAGTTTATGGAGCAACCCAAAATTATGTAGATAAATCGCCAGAAGCACACTTGATGACGTATAATGCAAAAATACCACGACGCTCTCAGTATCGGAATTATCTCTTGTTTTTCTATCTAGCCTTCTGGCATCTTGCACGTAATCTCATTTTGAATTTAAAAATAATTATAATAAATGCACTTGGTCATGTAAATAATGCATTTTTTTTCAACATCGGCGCCTTCTGGCAGCCTTTAACCTCCACCCACTCTTCTGGCGATTTTTCGCCAGATATTCTTATTAATCAGTATTTCTGTTCTTCAGCATTTAAAATGAATACTCATATTTTTTTTAAATTAAATTACCGTGTAGCCTATACCAGACAATTTAAAAGTAATGCGAAACCCTCTAGAAATGGTTAAAGTTTAGCAAGTTCTGATGAATAAAGTCAAAATTAATCAGCTATTTATAGCATTCCAGTCACTGTTGAATCACTTTATATTCTTTGTTTTTCCTTTAGGTAATTACGACGAAGTTAATTAGCGTCAAATTGTTGCTCGGTATGGATAGAAGCAGAATGTGCCAGTTGAATATCAAAGTTCAGGAATATATTATTATGTACAGATATTTATATATATATATATATATATATATATATATATATATATATATATATATATATATATATATATATATATATATATATATATATATATATATATATAATAGACGAATATTGAAATATAAAGTTTTCACAGCAGAACACATTGTATACTATTCCTTTGGCACGTTATGTTGTATCCTATGTACTCAGAGAAATGGGAAGATGACAAAGAAACATAACGAGAGGATGAATGAAAGCATATGAATACATGAATAATATCTCAGCCGGAATTCTAAGAACATAAAATTCGGTCAGATCTTAAGCTGTAACGAATATGTACAATTTTGCTTCGTTATTTACAAGCAAATGATATTTTTGAGTAGATATTATGGAATCTTATATACGTAGCTGACTGGAATTTCATGTTAATATTATATTATTTACGAGACGATGAAATATGAAGTCATTACTTGAGGAGGAAATTATTTCCTTCAGCTGCTTCGTTGCGCCTTCAGTTCGCAAGTAACTCTTTTAAACTTTGTTTTAAATTTTATTAATTCATTAGTGGCCAGTGTTCATCTGGTATTACTAAATTAGAATATGCACGAAGCTCTAATCTAGGTATGTAGATATCTGCTGAATAGATTGTACAATGGTTGAATATTCTGAAGAAAATTTATTTATAAATTATAAATAATATTAGGTCTGATATAATAAATTTTTATGCAACAAACTTAACAGGTGAACTTCCAGATAAGCTGCTTGGCTTTCTGTTCTTTGATAAATTGCTTCTTATTTTCCATCTGGGTAATATCATAAGGGCATCTAATTTTTCCGAAAAAAATCTAAAAAACATGTTGCTAGGTAATATTTTAACAAGAAGCATGAGTGCCAGTGGCAACAAAAATCTGAGTTGAAGACGAGTTTATGATGTTGGCATAATGCTCATTATCCATTTGCGGATAAGGCTTAATTGAGTTGGCTGAACTGTGGACAGTAATTTTAATTCATTGTTGTTCACCAACTCCTCCTTTAACCAGATAACTGACTGCTGTCGACCGCATAGATTTGTCGGGTATTTTTATTTCTTTTCTATTTAATCCTGGTTTCTCTGCTGCTACTTTAGTCCATTTCGAAAGTTTGTTTTTTCCCACTGGAGTGTTTTTGTACCATCCACTTGATTGTTCTTTGTTCCATGATGGGTTCATTGTTAATAATAATCTATCAGTTGTTATTCTAGATGAACGTTTAACCATTAGAATTTTAAAAAGACGGACTGGACAAAAGGTAGGGTTCTTCGTGTTGGGGACTAGCCATTTACTATCGGCCATTTTTTTCTCGACCCTGGGCCGTTTTCTTGAGGAGGGGATTATATTCTGCTCTTCCTAAAAAGTAGGATTTTTGAAAATGAGTTATTTTAAAAAGTGTCTTTCTCCGCCAGAGTGTTTTCGTCCCACAATAAAACCATTGCGTAATATTCTTTCAATTTTAATGAAGCAGAGCTCGATTTCCTTTTATGGGCGCACATCTGCAAATTCCTTCGTTTCGCATTACGAGCTTTCCTACTAGACTTAAAGATAATATCTTTAAATGGATCAAAAGTTATTTTCCACTTCATAAAATACATCTCTTGCATTTTTTTTTGCAACGGTGTTCCACATTGTCTTCACAACTAGTTCTTTGTAATTTTCACCGTTTTCTTGTACATGTACGCAATTATTACAGAATTTATTGACAATAAAATCAGATAAATTATTTAGCGTCATTTTCTGGTGCCCTAGGAGACCATACTTACTTGTTATCAATGGTATTGTAATTTTTGGTGACAACAACTGTCAAGTTTTGCCGCGGGTAAACTCGAAAATAACTGCTGACTAGTGCTGTCATACAGTTTTTACATCTAGAAACCATTTGTAATTCAAAATTGCGCGTTTGTGATTCTTGGAAATTAAGACGAGGGAAATAGTCAACATAATATTCTCTGATTCTACTCTGTTGGATTTGGAGTTGTTTAAATATTGTAGCCACAAGCATATGGCAAACATTTTATTAACTTCTTTTCTACTAGAAATCTACTCATCAAGCACTTGACGCATAATAGTTTAGAAATTTTCGGGAAAAACGGCACGCAATAATTTTACAGTTGCAGTACTATGAAGGAACTGTACCTACCTGTTATTATTATTAGTACTTGTTTATAGTTTATATTTTTTTTCTTATGAATAATTATTTCATATACTACATTGCCGCTGATTTAAACTTGGCTGCAGTCGCTTTGTTTCTAGATACCTGTCACCTTCTTCCTCAAGATAGTGATGGATAGTATACTTAAAAGATTTGTAAACATGTCTAGTCTAGAACTTTACTATCGCTTTCGTAACATACCCCGTCAGCAGCAATTTGCCATGTAAGAATTATTCTTGGATCAATCTCAACACAGGCCAATATGTTTATCCCAGACTTTTCACTTACTATAAAAGCATGCTCATTGTTATTTTCCTGTTTTAAGTGCTTCTGCATTAATGGTGATCGCGCTCCAGGTAGCATTGAATATACTATTAGATATCTCTTGGGTGGATATCGTTCAGTTCGAAGTCACTTTAAGGTAAAAAGCTACGACTCATGTCAAATGATTACTTGCCCACTGGGACATAATTACTTACTAGTCGCACAAAAATAACCCCGGGAAGGGGGTAAATATAGGGGTTTTACGTTGAAAAATATATTATTAACAATTTGGGTTTTTTGATATATAGGTACATCGCAATATCTGGGAAACTACACAAGCTATTTTTTACTTTTTTTACAGAATTGTACAAAAAACTTGAGCGCATCTAATGGTGTTAATTAAATTAATTCAATATTATTCATTTTTTTCTTAAATGGTGGTAAAGATAAAAATTATAAAAGTCTGCATGCAAAATTTCGAGATGGAGTGGATATACAGTATTTAAAGTGGATATACAGTATTTAAAAACATTTAATATATTATCCGATACCGTTTTCCATTCCTTACGTGCATTTAAAAAGTTGGAAGGTTTGTCCAGTCCAGTCTTCGCATAACGACTTTAGTTTACTAAACTTCGTGAAAGAAATTTACTGCACAACGGAGTATTGTTACCTACATGTACAGATCTAACGAACTACGAAAACAGATAACGTTAGGCACTGCATGAGGACCGTAAACGTACTCTCAGTTAGATTTATTATTCTTTGAAATATCCTCTGAGATCTATGCGTAGATGCACTAGTTGTTTTTCTTTGTTGTTTGCTATTTCTTCCATGCTAATTATATACCTATAATTGTGTAATATTTTCTATCCATCCCGTACGAACCCCGGTTTACTCGTGGTTTGAGTAAGGTCTTCAAAAACGTGGATATAACAGCGATTCATTTGTCGAGTAATAAATTACAACTTTTAGACAATCCAAAGGATAAAATTGTTTCAAATGAAAGGTCTGGGATTTAAAACCAGATTTAAAGAGCATATGGCTCATCTAAAATATGGAAGAACAGACAAGTCTAGTGTTGCACAACATGCTTTTGACAACAATCATAGAATAGATATTAGTAATTTAAGATTAGTTAGAAATGTGACCAATAATAGACAGTTGGATGCATTTAAGAGTATAGAAATTGTAAAATGTAACAGTAGTATGAATAGCGACAAGGGACCTATACCGTATAGTCCGCTTTACTCGTTGCTTAGCAACTAATCAATGAAGCGTGACTAATGATTTCACCATAAATAGTATAAATAGGGTAGATTTTTAGTTTAAGATTAGTTTTTAATCGTTTCCGGGTGATGCCAACTTGGTTAGCGAAACGCGCGTCGAGCGAAGTGAAAGTGTTTTGGTGTTTGTGGAATCTGCTCCGAGTGTTAATATTTTGACATAGTTTGATAGTTTAATAATTGTTTAATATTTGTGACCTTTTAAACGTTCTTCAAGAAGTTGCATTGTTTGACCAATGTAGACTTTATTATATTGACTTGATTACATGGGATTTCGTATAGACAAGGTGTAGTTCCTTCAAGTAGATTTTGTCTTGTAATATTGTGTAAAGGAATTGTAAGTTGTTTGTATTTTTATGCTTTTCAAATGTGTGAAATATTTCCTGATAGTTGTGGTATATATGGTAAGGCAATATGTTTTATGATATATATTTTAAAAACGTACGATATTCACACAGCACAAAAAAATGCAAATTAATTAAAATTCATATACACAGCATTAAAAGACTTGAAAAAACTACATATTATATAGACGAAACTCCATGTAACCAATTAAAGTCTACATTAATATAATATTGTAACACAATATTATTTTTCGTTATAATTGAAATTTGTAAATTTGTATGGGAGGCAGTCCTCGAAGGTCACAGTTTGGCTAGTAAAATGTCAATGACTTTTATTGGATTGCCATCTGGTGAAATTGGTTCATCTCGTAATGTTTGATAAAATCTCGCAAATCGAATATTACTAATAAATGCTTTAGCTGAACATTCTCGCTTCTTTGGGTGCGCCTTTACATTTATATAGAAAAATTATTTCACCCATCTATTTGCAGAATTCAATAATATAAAGAATCTGCTACTTCCACGTAATTTTTCATCACTGAATTGCTTTATCTTTATAATTTTATAAATTGCATTCGTTTAAGCAAACAAATTTATGTTTAGACCCAGCTTTAATTAAAAGAGAAAAAAAAATAACCATTAAGATGATTTCATTATACATACAGAAAATTTTAATGATTAATATAAAGTGTTCAAAAAAAAGTTATTCTAATTATTATTATTATTATTATAATTACAAAAATTAGTGTTCCCAGCCCGTTTCAGATTAGATCCCATTTTTGATACACAAATAATGGACTATCTTCACTAGTCTGAATTTCACTTTTATTAAATAGTTTAAGTCCTATGATTTTTAAGTTTTAATCATATTTTTTTTTAGTTTATCGTGATAAAAAAAGGAATTAAGAGGGTCAATTCTTGCACAATATACAAACTAAACAAATGAATTATTTAAAAAACTGATTAATTATGAAGTTAATTTGACAGCTGGTATCATGGAGGGGTCAAATATATGCTGATATTCCTTATTAAATTTGGTAATTATCGCTAATTAACGAGAAATTATTTTATTTTAGTGTTTTTTTGACTAAATAATTGTCTCCATAAATCATTATATAAAATGAAACTATTGCTTAAAATATATCAGGAGGTTTAGAGAGATTATTTGAAAGTGTCTATCTGAAAGTGAAACAAAAAATGGCAATACCTGAAATTGTTTAGTGTTTAAATAAAATATAATATGTTAATGAACTCGATACCTTTTAACTTGGCACTTACAGAATTCAAATTGTGGTAAAATCTTTTGGCACTATATAGCAGATGATGCAATATTTTAAACGTCTGAAATATGAAAGTATTGGTAGTTGGGTCGAACCAAAAACTTCAGATATAAGGAATATATGAAACCAAAAGATCATCAAATAAACATTTCATGCCTGGAACGTGACATTGTCTTTCGTCTATTCTCTTTTGTCCTCAGACTACACGTATATGAGTATTCCGATCTGACGATTATTTAATCATAACCAGGCTGCCTTATCTGTCGAACTGAAATTTATTATTTCTAAAGACAACAAAAGCTTTGCAGTTGCCATTAAATATTTGTACTGCAAATAAAGTAAATATTAAGAAACTTTTGGCAATTTGGAGAAAACGATACTGAGCTAAACGGATAAAGAAGAGTAATATTTACAAATCCACTAGTCTGAGTATTTCTATCAAGAGAAACATGTCCATATAAGTAATGCCATTTATTTGTAAATAACATACATTGGTTTATTAGGAGTGAAAGTGCTACTATTGTGACGAGTCTATTGGTTTCTTTCCCTTTGTCCGGCAAATATAGACCAGTCACAATAAATGGCTTTTACTCGGAATAAAACATGCTATTTTTCTTCAGACGCTGATTAGCCATAAAAGAAATATATAGATAAAAAACCCGAATTTCACCACCAAAAATGATTGTGATAATATCGCATGGCTGGCATATTAAATAAAATACGGATTGCTGTATGGATTCGATTACTTTTACCTCCGCTACAAATGGCAACGCAGGGCCGGGCCGTCTGAAAGGCCAAATTTATTGTCATGAAATGAGTTCGGAATTTTCATGCTTTACTGAACAACATTTTGTAAATCTTAGCCACCATGTATCTGTGAATTTTTATTTTATTTCTCAGATTTGGGAATAAAAATTTGGGATTCAACTTTAGTTTTTCAAAGGCTCTCCTTCCTACACCAATATTTTTAATCATCTGCTACCCCCGAATGGGGTTGAAAGTTGTAACGCTTAATTATTTTCTCATTATAATTATAATTTTACTGACTTTTTTAAAACCATTTAAAGCTTGGCTCACTTATAATCGCTTCTTAAAGTTTGTCGCAATATTAAGGAAACACCATACATATATACTTTCCTAACCCAGACAAAATGTCTGCTTTAAGAAATTCACTATTCATATAATGCCATTTCCGCAAAGGCAAAAAAAACAAACGTCGGAAAATCACTTGCTATTATGAAAATTTTCATTGTTCGTCAATCGATAGTCTATATTTTGCTCGATATTTTGACTTATACTTTTGTTATACTATTTTATTTTTATGTCAGCGTTTCGTTTGTTATTTAATTTTATGTCAAATGTAACTTAATCTTTTGAAATATATATCTAGTATTCTGTTGAAAAATGATTAAAAGTATACTTACTTTTAAATTAACTTACTGTTCCGTAAGTAAATATATTTGGCGATACATGAAATGAAACAACTTGACTAAAGATTTTATGTTCTTATTATCAAAATTACAAAATCCAGGGTTTAAAATAAACACAAATACCCACTGGAGGGTAATAAATGTTCACCAGCAATCCAATTGTCTGGAAAATTTTCTTTCAGACAGTTTAATTTATTCTAGAAATACGCGAAGCATTCTTTGTGCTGATATATAAATTTCCCTTACAATTCCAAACGTTCTAATTAAGAGAGTGAATATAATCCTCTAACATTTTCAAATAATAATTGGTATTTATCTAGCCTAGCAGGAAAAATGTGAAGTGGTCTATTCAATCTAATTCCACCCCATACTATGATCTCCCGTTGAAATTCTCGCGTTCCATAATCAGATTTTGATTAAACATTTCTCCAGTTTTTCACCATAATCGCTTCTACTATATTGATGCAAAATTTGTATCTAAAAAAGGCGTCAGACCACTCTCGGATGTTCCATTGCCCAAAATTTGGAACAAAATTCTTCGCGCGTTATGATGTATAGGTTTTTTAATATCATTTGATAAACATAGATTAATGTTTTTTTATTAACTAGGTAAGTACATTTTCTAGAAACCTATATTTCTGCGGGTACCAATAACAAAAAAACAAGATAATAAAATAATTTTAAGACACCTACCAATAATCTGCATTGTCAATAGAGGCAATCCACAGAAAACATAATTTGCGCATCGTGATCAGAAGGAGTCAAGAAATCTTAAAATCTCTCAGCCATGTTTACGTTGACGATTGCCATTTGAAATATATTTAGAACGTCACTGATTTCGTCCACTATTGCAGACACATAAGCGCCTTTTTTATTATTTTAGACAGTTCTTTTTGGTACACACTAAGTATTGTGCACAAAAGTGCATGTATAATTTTTCACGTCTCCTTAAAAGCTGTTACTTTTTCTAAATGGCTTTTAGAGCATTGTTCACTATCCAACTCGGCACTAAATTTGATCAACCCATGGGAGGACGAAGTCGATTCTTTATGTGCCAGTTTCAAAAGCTCCACAAAAGAGCACATATTTCATTATAAGGTTTTAAAATATACCTGTTATATGCGTGCTTAACTTTTTCATTGGGAAATTCGGCGTTTCATTGATATTCACCGTAATATAGTTTTGATACAACTGCGAATTACATTTTTTTGGGTTCTTTATCGTAAAAATATCATAAGAGCATCTATTTTTTCCGAAAATAAATATGTAGGTATTAATTTGAAAACTGAAAAACATCTAATTTATTTATTAATCACAAAATACTACAAACTTAATTATTTATGGTACAACTAAAATATAAATTGCAATTTTGCTGCACAGTAGGGGTATTGTTTGAAATCTTTGTTAACGCATTGATAACGTTGGGTGTAGGTAAATCATTAATGTTGTTGATGGGTCCAGCTGTACAGTGAGAAGCTAGAGGAGTGGCTGCAGGATCTTCTGTTTTCTGTTTTTTAGCTGGAGGTTCTGAGGCGTCACTTCTAAGGGTGTTTATGATGTTGGAATAATGCTCATTATCCATTTGCAGATGAGGCTTAATTGAGTTGGCTAAAGTGTGGCCAGTAATTTTAATCAATTTCCAGAAGCTAGTATTTCTTTGCGTTGCAGAATTCCATAAACTGTTTCCATATTGACGTATGGGTTTTAACGGTATTGTACGGTACACTTTTCACAATCGCCAGATCAATATTAGTCATATAATCACTTCCAAAGCGACTCATTTCCACTACATAAGCTGCCTAGCACTGTTTAAAAACAATATCACAAAATTTATTGACAATAAAATCAAAAAAAAATGTTTAGCGTCGTTTTCTGGTGTCCTAGAAGACCATAATTACTTGTTATCAAAGGTATTGTAATTTTTGATGACAACAGCTGTCAAGTTTTGCAGCGCGTAAACTCGAAAAAATCGCTGACTGGTGCTGTCATACAGTTTTTCCATCTAGAAACCATTTGTAATTAAAAATTGCGCGTTTGTGATTGGTGGAAATTAAGACGAGGGAAATAGTCCAGGTAATCACCATTACTCGTACGGTAGTCCGATCGAAATTTTTACAACGGTTTTGGAAACTTCAGAACATTATCTAAAATTTTTACTTTCATTGGAACATTGGAGTAACATATTACGTATTGTAGTAAAAACTATTGTACTTGCAGTTATTGTCAGAAACTTAAAAAACGTTTTTTTTGCATTTTTTTTACTATTTTTCGAACCTTTTACAAGCTTCTGTTGATTGGACATCTGTTGGATTGTATATCGTCTAAATATTTATAGTGAATTATTTTATTTCTCTTAAGCCATTAACAAATATAGACTGAACTCAATTTGAATTGGAGCAACGAAATGCAAATTTAAGCTGCCTTAAATTTGGAACCCAGCGGCGAAGACCTATGATTTTATAATATATGTTGTACACGTCTTCAGTTTGTTTATTTTAAGAGATACAGCGGATTTAGTAAAACTATGTTTTCGTAAATTTCAAATTGTAAGCATTTGAAGTTTAGGCTGTACTAATAAAATGAGAATGATAGGATTATTTCCTTTTGAGCCTAAGGCACGTGCATTTTTTGGGGAAACAAAAATAAGAAACACAGTATACGGGTAACTAAGTTTAATTAGTTTAAAAATTTATACTAAAAATTGTATAAAAGGTTATACAAAAATTTAATGTAAGTTAAACTGAAGCCAAATTAATGCCTAATGTTATGTTGCCTAATGTTATGTGTCCCTCAACAACACTAGGAACTTAACGCAACGCAGACTCTATTTCAAGAAGTTGAAACCGATATACCATCGAATGTGTGCGGTTGAAAAACCACAAAACACATCACAGTGATTTTCTTATTAAATCCCAGATTATCGTGGAAATAACAACGTATTTATTCTTACAAGAAAACACTTTTCAAGCCTGAAAATTGTCGCATGAGTGGTAACGCGATATCCGCTGTATCTCTTAATATAAACAAACTAGAGACGTACACAACATATATTATTTTGCTAGAACCTATACAATAAAAAAATCATAGTTCTACGCCACTGGGTTATTTACTTAGCTTAGGCATCCATAAGAAACATTGTCTCCCTAAGGCCACCAGTATTGATTTGTGATAAACTTGATACAAAATATTGATACGTAATCAAGTTTTTCAATTCAACTAATTATTCCAACTCAGTGACTCGCTACATACAATTTCACTGAATTTCCAAGAGATGATTTTACTTCATTACTGCTTTTTCCAAATATATTTGTATGCCGAAATAGAATCATTTATACTTAGCTGTTACACGAGTCAGATTTCAGAGAGTCAATATACTCCACCGAAGCGGATAACTTTATCAAAATGCTGCCTTTTCTATGTGAGGAGTTCTAAATAATGATGTGCCTGCTTGTCATGTTTTTAATTGTTATGGAAATATAATACAAGTACAAATTAACATCCTACAGATAATAATTTTATTTTTTTTTGGCTATAATTAGTTCACAGTATACTTCTTCATTTTAAAGCAGACGCTCTAATTTTTTTGTCGACTTTTGTCTTATTGACAAATTCATAAAACACTACTTTCGTTTTACATCATTTGTTTTATACTTTGTGAATTTTTGTTGTTGTTTTTTACATTTAAATTGTGACATATGTATTTATAGTTTTTTTTAACAATATGTTTGTATATTTTATGACTTGCCAAAAACTGTAATCTTGGTTAAATAAACTATTAAACAAAATTATGTAGTAAATGTATATGTAAATATATAATATGTAGTATATGTGTTATGTGTATAACTCAGTCTTTTCTATCATGTAGGACGCATCTACGTAAGAAGGAGCGATCAAGGTCACAACTCTAGGTGCTTATGCGAACGCTAAGCTATGACAGGCACATTGGCATGGTGCAAGACATGGCGAGGCATCGCGAAGTGTCCTCAATAGCCCACGGATTGTTGCTTAGCGTACAAAACGCGTTCGCAGCAACGTGTATATCGCCTGGGCACTATTTGGCAGCTCTGCTGCATTCTAATTGCAGTAAAACTTGGTCCGTTTTCGTCTTTGTACGTCTTTTCTATCGTGTAGGAGGCATCTACGTAAGAAGGAGCGTTCAAGGTCACATCTCAAGGTGCTGTATGCGAACGCTAAGCTATTATAGGCACATTGGCATGGTGCAAGACATGGATAGGCATCGCGAAGTGTCCTCAATAGCCCATGAATTGCTGCTTTGTGTACTTTAGTACACTGAAACTTTAGTATAATCAAAAATCACTCAATAAAAAGAAAAATGTTATCCCTTGATTTTGAGCCAGACCCGAGCCCCCGACTCTCCGTTCCGCTTAGTAAAAACATTGTGGTCCCCTGTCTGCCCCCCTAATTATCCGATTTTAATCTAGCTAGGCTAGAATTAAAAACCGAGAAAGACTCTGTCGACTGATAAAAAAATATTTCCCCCACCCCCTTCCTCATACCGGAAACGCCGTTTGAAAAAGCTGGTAAGTCGTTTTTTACGCGTTAGGCGTTTGTATAGCGCATGAAAATACGAAGAAAAAGCCGTTTGATATTTTTAAGATCGGTCATTATTCAGAGAAGTAAAGGGCATTTTAAAAATTTTCGTTTTCCCCCTCTCCCTCTTCTCCCACCACCCCTAGCCTGCGGTCTCTTTTTCACTTCATAACAGCTCTTCCACAAAAAAAAAATGAGCCTTCAACTGCACTTCCCCTGCTGAAAATCCAATTTGATTTTTCCTATTTTCACAACTTCGATTCGCGATATCTCCCAAACTAATTATACAATTTCGCTCAGCTCTAAATGAGCGTGTGTGTTTTGTCGTATAATATAAACTTTTTTTGTCAAATTCCGTCTAGATATGCATTAAAAAGTAATTTTCCCATGCAATCTGTCAAAAGCGACCACATTCGAGTATCAATTTCCATCGGTCGTACAAAAATCTTACTGGGAGGGTGTTTTTTTATAAATGTTGTTCTAACAAAAATGGCTAATTAATAATTTATGGATTTTGAGATATATATCACCATATTTCGGAAACTATTTTCATTGATCTGAAATTTTGGATCAACATACAAAAAACTACAGCGCTTCCGATAGTCTCTACTAAGTTTTAAAAATATTTATCATTTTTTCAAAAATGAATTCCAAATTGAAAATTCATTAAATATGTTTTGAAAATTTCGACGTGGCATATTTTTTTCAAAGTATAACCCCTATAAATATTTACTCCTTAATAGGATTATTTTTGTACGACTGGTAAGTAATTATGTCCCAGTGGGTAAGTAATCATGAATCGTAGCTTTTTACGTTAAAGTGACTTCGAACTGAACGATATCCACTCAAGAGACCTCTACTATATTATTAACAATCAATAATTATTAATTAGCTGAATAATACTTAATCAGTAATGTTACCTACCTAACGGTTGATAACACTCTCTGTCAAATTTTTCGCCAACGATATGATTAAGCAGTCCAAAAATGGCTTGCGGAAACTCCACCATCAGAAACAGCAACAGAATAGCCAGAAGCATCTTCGTGGTCCTATCGGCCTGCTTTTCCTTGTCCAAATGCCTTTGTTCGATCTTCTTCTTGATTATGCCACGATCCGGATGGGGTCTCATCAACTTCTTTCGCCTTTCCTTAGCAGCTAATAGTTCTATTATTAATAATATCGATAAAACCGTCAGCAAAATGCACGGCACTAATTTAATCACCACCCCGTAAACATAGAAACTTATGTCCATCAAGATCGTGTTCTGTTTATAGTTCGCGAAGTAAAGAGTCACATTCTTCAAGTTCGTTTGATTTATTGTCGGTTTGGATATGCGGGTTCCGTTACTGTCAATGGAAACGATGAGTATCGTAATATCGATAGACAGAAATAAAGGTATGCATATAAATGGGCATAAGATGTAGGTTAATAGAATAGTTAAGATTGTTCTTTTATTACTGCACCACTTGGAGTTATTTTGGGGAAATTTGACAGCAATGTACCTCCAGATGGCCAAGATAATTGTTATGCAACAGGAGATAAAGTGGAAGGACTGTGTGAATAGCGCATGGAAAATTATAAATGCAGCAAAATGGTAAGTGAAATAATGAGATGAGGTAGTACTTTTATCGTGTAAATACGCGAAGGGAATATATTCTAGCATTACCAAAACATCTGCCACTGCTAGGCTCGTCAATATAAAATTTGTGGGGGATCTCATTTGTTTAGTACTTAAAACGAATATATTGAAACTATTTAAAATCGAGCCGAAAATGCATACGAACAAGCTAAGGTACATATGATAACTCCTAAAGTTTTTACTAAATTGCTCTAAATCACAGTAAGTTGCGTTGGTTTTATTCATTTTAGTATTTAATGGAAGAATTAATGTTCATGTTTACCGGATTAAATGCCGATACATCGCACAGTACGCCTGTTTTGAATCTAAACAAATACCTCCCGAATGTCTTTTTTCGAAATTCAGAAGTTTAATTTATACATTTTATGTTTCGGGAAACATAACAGTTTATAATTTGCACCTGATTTTATTCACTTACACTCTCGTTTATTGGAGAATGAAGGTCAGTAATTATTTTAATGTGTCTATTAACAGTTTAACGTACACAATTATATTATCGCGTCTGCGAACAATAACAAAAATGAGCGGCGCTTTATGTTCCGATGTTTCTATGGCGCGCGTCAGATTCGAAATGAGAGCGCAGCGCGGGATATGATAAGTTTTCTTTCTGCATATTTGACGCATGCGACGTTCGATGTTCAAATTGCACTTACTTTTACGGTGTCATCGATAAAATTGCATCTCATATACCTTCCTATAAAGTGAACGGTTACGGAGATATGTAGGGGGCAAAAATTAATAATTTCCCGGATCGGCGAATATAACTGTGATGTTTAATAATTCACAGATCTCGCAATCCTTGCAACCATCGGAGGGTGTTGAAAACAAACAGCATATAAGTAAAATAATATAAACCGAACATAATTTGTTGTATTGTTAAATGGTATATTATATCAAAAATTCATAGAACTTACGCAGCTTACGCAAGTATCGCAGGCGTATTGAAAATACCAGACACAGTAAAAATTTCGCAAGTGAATTGAATAAAAATAAAACGTAGTTGTGTTACGATTTTTTGTTCGTTTGACCCCGAAGGTCTTGTCGTTTTAAACGGGTTATCTTGCATGTGATATTCAGTAAGGTTTGCGATTCCTTAGCCGTGCATATGACAAATATGTTCCCGATTAGTAAGCTGTAAGCTGTAATGATAAAAAATTGTCATTCGACTCGGCTAATCAACTCATACAGCTGTGATTAAAGTTTTTGTTTGCCTAAAGATAGTGATGGCTGTGTCAAAATTTGTGTTGTATATACATGGTGGTTAAGAATTACAAAATCTTAAAATTTGATAACAGTAAACTTTGTGATTTTTGATCACCCCGTATAAAACATAATTGTGGCAAAATCATAGTTTTTTACACGTGGTGATCAAAAAGTACAAACTTTACTCTTACCGAATTTTTCTATTATCTATTTATATCTATAATCTATCTATTTATTCTAATCTATTTATTTCTGTCATCAGTTTTTTTGAGAAACCCGTAGGAGAGACAATATTCAAAAAAATCAAGTATGCAATGTATGACATTAAAAATAATAATTTTTTCTCAAAAATATACAAAACATAAAATAACCCGGCATTTTTTAAAACTGCATAAATAATAATGTTTACATATAGTGTAGAAGAAGAGGCATTATAACACTTTTTTAAGTCTCTGTGTTACCATTTTCGGTTGTACAAGGCATATTTTCTATAGAAACCCTAATACATTATAAATCATTGGATTCGGCAGAAAATTAGACACATTTTTTGTTGAAAATATTTTTTAATGTAGATTATAATCCGTATAATATTGGACTTACGAAAAAAAATTTAAACATTCATTGTTTTTAATAAAAAAATTTGAATGGAAACAATTTTTTTCTCGTAAAAATTTAAATTTTGACATAAATGTAAAAATGAACCTATACTTAAAATTAAGCACTCTAATATAAAATAATAAAGAACAATGGTCTGATCAGTCATTGGTCCATCCACCGAGTCGTCAGTCCATTTCGCTATATAGCAATTCCCGCCAAACAAAACACAACGTATAATAACAACGTATATAATCACAAAATACCACTGACCCTCCCTCATGACTCACGACGCAATACATAATGAGAGGAGAGGGGAAAAGCATGGCAGTAGAGTTGATTTGATCAGGCGTAGTCGCCGGGAAAAGCCGTAGGTGGCCGAAGCTTGTAAAATCGAACGAAAAGTGTTTACTGCAAACTCTGTGCAAACTGTGGCAACTACCTCTGTTAGTTGGCTGAAAATAGAAGATGTTGGAATAAATGAACAGAGCAGTTGCTTTAAAATCTCAAAATTACGCCAACTCGTACTTTAATAGTAACTAGCAAAAATCACTTGCGCATGGTATTAATGAATTTTTTGATTAGTGATAAATACACACTCCAGTGCTGGTGTGTTCTTTTACGGGAATGATTTTACTTACGCCAATTAGCACTCTATCTTACGCTATTTTTTTTAATTAATAACAAATAAGAAATAGTTCTCACAAATGTTTTTTTTCAAATGGGTAGGTTTTTCCTTTTCACAGTTCTATTTCACAGTGTATACATTGATCTAGAAAAGAGACGACCAAGTATGAAGCATTGGGTTTTAAATTATAGGAAAAACAATAAAAAAAAATAAAGTAATTACTATTAATTGGACGCCGTTATGCAAAAAGGAACCATACGACAAAATTACGAAATTAATATTAAGGCATTGAAAGTTGCAGAAGTAGGTAAACTATATTTTGCAGAAAAGATCCATGTGAAAATTACAGTATAACCTTAGGAAATAGGCCAAAAGAACCATTTGTACACTTGAAAGCATCTTTAACTATTTTTCAAAAGAGAACCAAGTGCATAGACGCTTACAATATCAGTATATCAGTGCCTACGGGATGAAAGTGTGAACTTCTTGTTTGTTTTCGTTTATAAAAGTGGTGTAAAATGATTTCATGGCGTAATAAACAACTAGTGAATATGTGTAATACTACAGTTATTACAGAAAACAAAGGTATGAAACTAAATTTGACTATTAAACATGAATAATTTAATAATATCTATTTTTTTAAAAATCTGAGAGAAACAACAGGAGATATTTCAAATATCTATTCAGAACCACCAACCTTGAATTCTGAGATTGCGAAGTTGCTAGAGAATCTATCGGATGATTCGGTCAAAGATCCGGATTTTATTATAGACAGCGATGTTTCTTCTCCTATAAGGCGAAAAGTATGTCTTGATATATTTGCTCGCACCTGCTTTTCTCTAATTTTGTTCTTATATTTTTCCTAGGATGATTCAAATGACGAAATTTTGTACGATGATGCTGAACAAAAAACATATGCAGCACTAATACCAGTACCCTTGGAAACTTCTATAGGATACGATTCAAGTAATGTTAAACAAAATATAGAGGAAGATCAAAAAAGGGCAGAAAAAGAAAATTTGTCGGTATGTCGAGGGAAGAAAGAAAAACTAACATAAATAAGCGTAAGGAATGGGTGAAAAGCAACGAATTGCTTCTAAAGAGTGTACCTTTTGATTGCCAGTGTACTTTATCATACACAACAAAAATATCCGAAGAACAATGCAGAAATGAGTTTAACAGAAACAGAATTTTCATTTTTACCAGTAGATATGACTCTCACGAGAATGTACGAACTCTACGTTTGCCGACGAAATAAGATAAATGTGGTTAGTTTCTCAACATACAAAAAAATGTTTTACGAGAATTTTAATTTAAAATTTAAAACTTAAAGAAGGGAATAAATGGAGAAGAGATAAATTGGCTAAAGACAAGGGAGATAACTATACTAAGAGAAAAGTCGTTTTCCCTTTTTATGAAGCGAGACTTGAATGAATCAGTAGAAGTTGATATTTCAAAGAAAATCCGTGGTCGTCCTAAAAGTGGTTTATATAAAACAGACCTTAACATACTCTGGCCTGAAGGAAAATGTATTTCGAACGAAAAACTCACGGATATAAAATCAATATGGCACCTCATTCCCAAAGATTGTAGGACTTTCTATTCATTACTTTTTGCAGATGACCACATTGAAGATGATATAGATGGATTTGGAGGTGTCCCTGACTATATAAATATAGATAATAAATATTTGATTTCCTATTTTTATTGTTTCTCTAAATTTTGTAATCACCGAAATTATAAAACGCAAAAAATATACTAGATTTTTAACGCAAAAGAAAGCACAAATCTGCATCTATAATTTCATGCCGATTTAGTTATAGTTCGTACACTTTTAACCTTCGTTTCCCAAAACTTAGTTTTTGGCGTTGGTTCCTTTTTGCAAAACGGCGTCCAATTATTGTTAATAACGTCTATCCTAGTGTCCTGTTTAGAGCCATTTCTGGTTCAGTAAGTGTGTGAACAAAACCACATGAATCCCTAGTCGCACAATATCCCAGTCCAGAAATAAACAAGCCTGCAGCCATAAATTTGTAATGAAAAAATAACAACTATTGTTATCAGTATTTTAACATCCCGGTGGAGCAGATGTTTCGGGTTCAGCCCACAAGGGGATAACCTCGATAAGAATCTTCTTATCGACCTTATGCACTGGCCGCTTATATCTATAAGATACCAGTGGATCTCGTAAAATTTACCATGTTTCGTAAGGGTGTACTCTCTTGCAGGCCCAAAGTGTACATTCCCTGTCTAGGTCGGAAAGGTGACCCTTTGGTGTTTAGTGAAAAAATTCACAATCTCGCAATCCTTGCAACGATCGGAAGGTGTTGAAAACAAACAGCATGTAAGTCAAATAATATAAAACGAACATAATTTGGTATGGTTCAATAGTTTATTATAGCAAAAATTCACAGATCTTAAAATTTTTGACATAAAAATGTATAAAAACATGCTTGATAGTGGAGTCAATGGTTTTTGTAAGCAGTTTGCAGTTTGCAGTTTCTCAAGAGCAAAATAATAAAGCAGTTTATCGGAAATAATGGCTTTATTAATAAATAACAAGAAAAAACAAAATAATTAGTAGTAAGTCTATTTTGGAAATTTTCCTTGTTTTGTCTTCGTTAGCAGTTTGAGACTGTGTCTATGTGATGGACGTTCTGTTCAAAACAGTCATCTGTGGTGGCATCGCTTGAACCTCCTGTATCCCTCGGTTGTTCGCAATTATCAAGGGTGGTTAGTTTCTTAGCAGCGCCAATAACCATCTCCATAGCGTCCATAGAAAAGTCCGCATTTTTTAGGAGAGTATACCAACGCAATTTAAACTTAGGACTTAGGATGGACAATTGCAGATATCATGGTATCTTCCGACGACAAATTGAATGTCTGAGAATCTTCTCTCTAAGCTCTCTAAGACTTGCGTAATGCATTGCATAATAAGGTACTCGAAACAATGTGCTCGCATAAGAGGCGCGGGTAGCAGATACTTTTACCCGAAATTGCCGATATGTACGGGTACGATTAGGGTTGCCAACCGTCCTCCAGGCAGGAGGACAGTCCTCCTTTGAGCTAACATGTTCTCCGTCCTCCTCAACTACTTCGGAGGACGCCGGTTGTCCTCCTTTGAGTTGCCAGGTAAATAATATAAAAAAGCAATGCAATGAAAAATTAAACAAAAACAATATATTTTTTATTTTGAACAAATGATTTTAAAAAATACAAAATTTCCTCCGCGAAAACAACTTTTCAAAGACTTTTCATACGTTTTTCGGTCTATTTTTTTAATTTTGAATAATTGATTTTAGCAAAGCAAACATTTCTTCCGCAAAAACTACTTTTCCAAGACCATACATTTTTCTATCTAATTTTTAACTTTTAATTTAAGGCATTTCTACTCATATTGAATTACTCTGGCGGTATTTTATTGTCGTCCTAAGGTACATGACAATATATCCCAAGGTAAAGGACTGTATTGTACCTTGGGACAGAAACAAAGTTTTAAAAAAATACATTTTTCAAGTATTCATTATAAAAATAAAAATTCAAGTTATTACGGTTATGTACCAGGCTTTATAGGGAACAGCTATGCGTTAATAGGTCATTAATTTATTGAAAAAAATGTTTTATAAAAAGTGAACCAACGTACAGTACTCTCCCCTAACTCCCCAACTTTGTTCAGCCCGAATTGCTATAATAATAATAACATTTATCACTTCTGCCTTCCTCGTAAGGTTTTACTGTAATTGTCTCCAGTTAAAAACAGCCCCGGCACTTAAAAAGCGTATAAATTATGCGAAAATGTGAGAACTTAATTTCGTAAATTTAACATTAGCTCTATGGCAGTATTTTTTAAGTGTGAACTTAGAATAAAAAAAACGGCGATTGTGTAAAATTTATTCGTATACAATAATATAAAAATCTTTCACCTATTACTAAATAAATACTAGTAATGGTAAAAGTATCACATAAGTTTATTCCGATGATCTCCTAAGTTAGATCTCATCTTCACTGGTGTCTATAAGGGCCTTACTACCTCCAGGATGCGAGGGAGGTCGCGCAGGATATTTTTTACAAGTAGGACACCTGATATTTCAAATTCAGTTAGGAAAATCCCTTAAGCGGACATTTCAAAAAAGGTAATACCTAATTGGTATGGTTGCTGAAACGGAATTTGACAATCTATCCAAATCTGCAAAAAAATAAATTACTTACCACGTGTTTGCATTGTGTTCCGAGGAAGTCTTCATTGATCCCGCCGCCGCCGCCGTATAGCGGTCTCTGATATTTGTTTTCGTTTTATTCTTTGCTTCATGTGATTTAAATTAATATGTATTTACGTTATGGCTGTTTTAATTTGGTCTTTCAATTCCAGTCGTTTCGTATCCATTTCATAAAATACTTCTTTTGAAAAATGTTTTACCTTAATTACCTTCCTAATTATTTCTTTGACGTTTAAATATTATGAGACGTAATGGCCTGGCATAGTCGTAATTTTATAATGTACTAAGTGATTTTCTGCTACTAAATATATCTTCTGCTTTACCGGTGTTCCTTCGCACGAGTATAATAATATCAATAGCAATAATACCAGTACATATGGTTTAGAAGCAGTGAAACTGCATGTATATTGTATAAGTGTTTTCGTCGTTGTTACGAGTATAAAAGATAAAATCTTGGTAGCGCCCCAGCCAAGGGGAAGAAAATTTGCAGTTAATATATGAAACAAGAAAAGGAAACAAACTTCCACAGTGATAGCAGATAACTACAGACAGCAGCACGTAATATAAATTTGAATAAATAAATCTCAATGAGAGATACCAGCGAGGGCAATCAGCATTCCAGAGGCAGTGCAGCGATATCTCGCTAGATGTCACCACCACCAGAGACCAGCAGCAGTTCCTAGTTCGCGTACAAATGAAATCGAAAGTGACAACTTTTGTGGAAGTTCACAAAAGGATTAAAATATTTTACAACAAGGTAATAAACAATTCTAAATTTGCTCTATTAAGAAATATGTGTCAGAGGACTTGGTCCCATGTAATTAGATTTAACGTATGTTTTGTCGCAGGTTAATAATAGAAATTTTGTGTCCGCACATTAACAATATCTAAGAATACACATAAGAACATAATCATATGCAATCAGAACTTCTTTATTGTTTTGCAATTTCAGGGAATAATTGAAAAACTAATACAGATTTGAGCTTCACAAAAGAATTTACATGTTCAATAAAAATGTTGAATACAATTAAATTCAATGATCATGAGTTATTAACTTCATTTATCAAATAATATTTTAAGGATATTTTATATAAAAACTAATAAACCTAATTGGACCCCCTCTAAGACGATAGAGTGCTCATGGTTCTAAAGTGATCCTTCAAGCCAATTAAAATTTAGTGTTCATAGAACTGGCGCTCATAATAAAACAGAAGGATTCAATAGGGAAGTAAATAAGAGTAAGTATTCAGACAACAAAAAGCTCCCTTTCATTTCAAACATCGGCATCGTCCAATCTGTAAAACCCCAGTGGTTAGTTACATTAGTGGTTAGTTACATTAACGGACGAAAAACATGTATTATTTCTTTACTTTATCATGTTAATCTTACACTAATGACTTCTGCCTACATTAATCCCTTCTAAAACTTCAAAGTTAATAAGTTTTTATAGACTTAACCCTTTATTTTCAGAGAATAATGATAATTGGGCACAAAGGTTCTATGGAAATAAAGCAATTTTTATTTATGTTATACGGAACAAAATGTAGGTATCATCTGCATAAATCATTTGCATAAATAGCTTCAAATTCAGAAAAAGTACTACACTGCTCCACATTGCTGATGTTAATATTTAAATAAATCGTTTGTCACAATATAATAAACTGGGATGTCGAAATAAAGAGACGAAATTCTAAATATGAAGTCAATGTACGTACAAAGTAGGTATATCTTAAATATACAGTGGAACTCGCTTGTAACGAACCTTAAAGGAAATTAAAAAACCGTTCGTTATAGCCGAGTGTTCGTTATAGCAAAACACACAAAATTATTACTTATTTATTTAGCCTGTCTTTATAAATGAGTAAAACTACGATATAAACGTAAATACTTTATTCTTTTGAAATTCCTATCATACAGAAAGATATGTACACCTATAAATTTTTTTTATAGCTGGTTCATATTTTTAATGTATGTCTAATGTTGGTTCATATTTTTAATGTATGTTGACTTCGTTTCAAAGAAAACCACTTGAGCAAAGATTTGTCGACATCAGGCTTGGAAGACCTGCGTAGTTTCTGCCTAGATAGTGATGTTATATGTTGTTCACATATTTTTCTTGGTATGCCCATATTGTTGTTGATTTTGACAATTTGTATTCCCTACAAATGGCAGCATTTGCAACACCCCTTTCCAATTTGGTTACAATATCGAGTTTGTTACTTAAGTTTAACGCCTTTCTTTTTAATTTTTCCTGCCGACTCTGGATTCATCATCCTCAAATAGCGAAAACCGACGCTAACTAGCAAGCCACGTGTACACTTATGTATAATCTCTCTCGAACTGTTTATGTTTACACCACCAACATGCAGTGACAGATATTATGCTCTGATTGGTGCAAATCTGTGTCACGCCACGATTGCTGAAGATACATTCCCCGATAGTTCGTTATAGCCGATAAATGGATGCGTCTCGTGTTTAAAAGTCTGGCCGTTATAGCCGAGTGTTCGTTATAAGCGGGTTCGTCATAAGCGATTAACAATATATGTGGGCTCCGGCGGGACATTTTTGTTCGTTATAAGCGACTGTTCTTAAATACGCAGGTCGTTATAAGCGATATAGAACAGGGCGCTACTTTTTACTATATATCTAACTTCAAAATTTATGATAATACCTGCATCTCTACGTTGTGCGAGATACTTAAGGGGCGGCATATTATTTTTGTACTGATCGCATTAGCAGCCGCCTTATTAAATTCTCGAGCAACCTTCTCCTGAGCTTACTGCATAGAGAGACGTTCAGATGTAGGTTAATCGGAATTACGTGTTGTATTTATTTCCTGCGGCGCAGAAAATGGGTACCTATATTGAACGAGTTTTAAGACGGAAAGAAAAAATCCGAATATTTGTTAAATGCATTGCATATCTTAAATGATCTTGTGGATCATATGTTAATAAGTGCTTCAGATAATTTACCTAAATTAAGACGGTTTATTAAAGAAAAATGAAAGAAAGTGACCTGGAAAGACAAAAATTATTAAAATTATATAACAAATTGAGAGAAATTTCGTGTTATAATTTTTGTTCTATGCTACAAATCGCAAGAAAATAAGAAGAAGAGAGATGCAAGGTGTTTTTGAAGAGAAAAAGGTCTTAAAAGGACAAAAACAATAACAAAATAACAGGAAACGAATAACAGGAAACAAAACAAAAGTAAATAGAGAATTAGTATCTGGTGTTTCCACCCCTTCCGCGAATGACCTCCCGACATCTTTGGTTCATATTTAAAACCAAAGTTCTGATTAGGTTCTGATCTAGGCCATTCCATAATTCGACTAGGCGTCCTTCCAATTCTTGTAAATTTTGGGGTTGTCGTCCCTCACTTCATAACCGCCGACCGATAAAATCCCACACATGTTCAATGGGGTTAAGGTCGGGGCTACGGGCTGGCCAGTCTATGTGATCAATTTCTACTTCTTCAAGATAATTTCTCACGATAAGACTCGTGTGGGGACGCGCATTGTCTTGCATAAGTAAAAAATTGGGTCCTATATAGGGGACATAAGGCAAAACATGTGCTTCAAGAATGTCTGTGATGTATCTGTTAGAATTGAGATTTCCATTCACAGTTACCAAGTCCGTTCGCCCAGTCAAAGATATCCCGCCCCACACCATGACGGATCCACCTCCATATAAAGTTGTGTGCAAAAAATTGCATTGACTGTATCGCTCATCGGGTCTTCGGTAGACGCGATTACGTCTGTCACAATTATACAAACTGAACCTTGACTCATCAGTCCAAAGAATACGTTACCAATCTGCTTTCATCCAATTAACATGCTCATTGGCAAAATTCAATCTGGCTCTTCGATGATCTACTGTTAATGCGGGTCCTCGAGCAGCAATCCTGGGTCTTAAATTTGCCTCCCTCAGTCGTCGGCGTACAGTTTGAACGCATATGAGTGGACCACCTGCGTCTTGAAGTTGTGCTCTTAAATGTGTTGCAGTTATAAATCGTTGTCTTACAGCATTTACTCTTAAAAAATAATCCTGGATAGCAGAGGTAACACGAGATCTACCTTGACCGGCCCGTCTGGAATGTTGTCTGTTTCCGCGTACCTTTGAATTGCTCTCGCTATAGTTGTGTGAGACACTCCCAACCTTCCAGCTATGCGGTTGTAACTCCACCCTTCACCATGTAATGTAGCTGCCTCAACACATTCATCACGAGTTAAATTTCTGGTTTGGCGTTCCATTATTCACTAATTATTGCTGGACTGTCAACAAAAAACTAATGACACAGTTGTCAGTTTATGACGTGTAATCTTCGATTTCCATAGCTTGCTAGCTGTTTGAGTTGTCCGATAAATGCATTTCATGTGAATAAAAGCATATGGTGTTTCAAAACGGTGTATTTCATGAAGTAACGGAGATAAACAAATAAATAAAAAAAGAAAATGTAGAAAATACATGAGGCTTTAAATTGGCTATAATTGTAACTTGCAATACCTTGTATAGCCCACAGGACGTTTTGAAATTTCGGAAAAAACATAACATTTTTATAGCACCTGGTATAATATCAAAATCATTCGTTTTACCAAAACAACTAAGACAGTGATATTCCTAAGAGAAAAACCTACAATTTGAAAAAAAAATCGACCAAAACGAACAAAAATTGTCGAAAATACATAACGTCAAATTTGAGTTAACTTTTTGGTTGTGCGTTAAATAAGTTGCGCTTTTCTTGCGATAAGAAGTTGCGCATAAGAAAATCAACCATGTGTCGTATGTTAAGTGAACATATTTTTATCTATTTTTTATATAATTTTAAGTATCTTTGTATTTCTATGTTACTTTCTTTCATTTTTTTTATCGTTATTGACAAAGTGGAGAATCAAAATTTTTTATCTTAGAATATTTCCTATTTAAGGATCTTTTTTTTGGTTTCCGATATCCGCAATAGTTTTTGAGATATTTGCAAAAAACGAAACAGTTTCCAAAAACGTATGAGCCATAACTCATAATTTTCGGTAAAGGCTAAGAGAAGCTCATCAAAATTGCACTTGTTGACTAGACTAGTTGGAATATAAGTCTAACAGTGAAAAGTTAACTCTAAAAATGTTATCCACTGAATTAATCACAGTATCACAAATATATTGTCCTCTAACACAACCCGAAGTAGTAGCCATAATTATGATTATCTCGTGAGAACGTGTAAACAACGAAATGATCTAGTCAAAATCAATCCGCACGGCGGAATGCTTATTCGGACGTTTTTTACGAACATACTCCATCATTTCGCATTTAAAATTACCATTGGGATGGAGTACCGAGTAGATGCACACGACCAGCGAGGCCATATACGTACGTATGAGCATGTATTAATGATTGCCGACTCTGTGATCCTGGATATACTAATTTTACCCGTAGATTAATACATGCAGCAGGTGAAAGATGAACGGTTTAAAATTTGATTTGCGCAGGCAGTGCGTGCGCACTTATTATAGAGCGGTATAATCTGGTGAAGTCTGCAGAAGAATTTGCGGTTATTTTTAGACGAAACACTCCGTTTCCATAAATATATAAACCACTTCAAATTAAAATCGATATACCATTTCAAATATAAGCTAAAAGGGGATACCAAATTACAACTAGTAAAGTCCCTTGTTTTTCCTCTTATTATTGTAATAACTTAGGCTAGGCCATGGTTAATCAGGTATAACAAGAAATTGTTACGTTCACTTTTAGTAGGGAACTATTTGAGAATCCGAAACTTATTGTACGTATACTTGACGGATAAAAACAGTGACTACTCGTTCCCTTTTGCATGTGTTTAGAAAATCAGGTCGGCATATTACTGTTATTAGTCGATTTCATCGATATTGCCACAGCGCATTTATTAGATACTCTGTCATAGATTTATATATCTATGACAGAGTACTCTACCACAAATATCTACGTGCACATCTGTGTCGCTTTATTGTTTTGTGAGTTTAACATTGGCAGTTCTGTGAGGCTTGCCTAGGTCAGCAGATCTATGGCTGGCGGTTGGCCTTCTTCGCTCCCTTGCGAGCATTATTACGTTTGTAATAGTTCTATTACTATTGAAAGCATGCTATTACACTATTACGCCGCAAGGATAATCTATTACTTTTTTCGATATGACGTTTTTTACCGACAAATGATACCAATAATTACCGGTTGGCGTTAAAAATGAAGTCGTTCAATAGTCATGACTGTGAGTTCTGTCAGTTCTGTGAACAAATCGCAGAGTTTCTTCTTACTTCAAACGAATCTGATGCTATCTCACTCAGACCCACCGTATACATATGACGCAGAGCACATTCTCTGGATCTGGGCAAACCATTGCATCATGGTATGTCGCGAATAAATCCTTATTATTTTAATAACGATTTTCGACGGCAGATGAAGCCACTAAAATGTTTTAATTTCATCAGTTTTTACTGTCTGTTATTTGCCTAGAGAGTACACATATATTATTCTCGATTTATATCAAATGCATGAAGATTTTTTTAATCAAACAAATTTATTACAAAAACTTGAAATCTATTACGAATTAGCAGAGCCACCTAGTACGAAAGAAAGAGACCTGCTCGCAACAGTCGCAACACTGCTTGTGAGCCGAACCAGAGACAACGCCGAACGCGTGAATGGGATAAGTAGACTTTTAATGTGTTAAAAGTTTAAGTGTATTTCCTGATTAAGTAACGTTGTTTGTACGTTCCTATATAACGAGATAATATCAGGAAATCATTATTAATGTGTTGATATTCTGGATGAATATACGCATACCGCCATCAGTGGGATCAAATAACCTTTAACCAACACGTTGAGAGCCTGCGTTGCGTTGAACTCCCTATAGTTAATTGAGGGCACTGCGAAGCTATCTTTTCAAAGATGTATTTCCAATAAATTAAGGTTAAGCCACACACCTTTTTTTTGACTATGTCTGAGACCACTTGCTCTTACACACCTCTTTTTAAGCCACCTTTTGGGACCATCTTCCTGAAGTCCATCGACCCCTGTACTGGTGTACAGTCACAGGAGAGAACCACCCCACTGGGAGACTTATTGCATATCACAGATAAGCTAGTTTTAAGATTATTTTAAATTGACTTGATATTGCAGTACCACATTTTTGTGTAATTTGAATTATTTTTTTTATCTATCACCAGCTCTAAATTTACCATTTGTACATTAAAATTAGTCTACTGTATGTGTTATTTTTCTTTCCCCCAAGAATTACAGAAAGTGCATTCGATACCCAGAACAATTTGGGGACTAACTGACGTAGTTGCGCAGTCAGTGGCGTCCACGGGAATTTAATTTTTATTTTTTTATTAAGAGCTGAGTTGGCTTTGGCAAACTTTTTATATTGCCCACTTTATCACTATTGAATGTACGCCAAGAGGTAATAAAATATCTCGCAATGAAAGGCAGCTTATCTCAGGATAATTTTATTTATAATTATTCTCACAATGTTTTTACTTTTAACTGTTTTGATTTCTTCAAGACATTCTTTTTCTTAGTTTTAACATCTTTGGAATTATCAAGTTTCCTACGTCCTCTTTTCTGTTTCTGTTGAAGGCGCTTCGGATCAGTTTTCACTACTGTTTTTGGATATTTCCTTTTCTTGTTTTGAGGATCTTCAGAATTTAAATTGTCAAGTTTCGTATGCCCCCGTTTATGTTTTTGGGCCTCTTTTTGCTTGGCATTGATCTCTCGAAGTTTACTTCTGCGGATCAGAAAACAAACAATAGGTACATTCAAAAACTTGCATTCATAAAAAATACAAACCTTTTACCACCTTTCAGTCTTTCGTACAAGGGTTTAGTAGTAATATCGTCACGTTTAGGGGCACTTTTTTGTAATTGCTTCCGTTCTTTCTTAGACCTCTTTTTCATCGTGAGCATATAAGATGGAACATTGCATCCTGACTCATTTAATATATGTGCAATGCTGGAAATTAAATGGCATTAACAGGTAATGCGGAAGGGATATTTCCTTTTATTTCAGTCAGTAAGAAATATTTTATATGAATACCGAAGAATGAAAACTTGCATTCAATATCAGCTGTGGTGTTTAAAATATGCATATAAAAACGCATATAATGCATATATTTTGCCGGTCAGTGAACTTCGTAAACATTTTATACAGACTGTAGGTATGGGTGATAAATATCATACAAAAATATGTACCTTCTTAAGTTAACTGTATCCTCAATTGTAAAAAATGTTATTGCCTTCCCTCTTCTACCCGCTCGTCCAGCTCTACCTATTCTATGTACATATGATATCGCTGATGGAGGAAAATCATAGTTGATAACCAAATTGACTCCTTTAAAGTCTACACCACGCGCCATCAGTTCTGTAGAAATCAAAACCCATATACGACCCTCACGAAAACTTCTTACAGTATTGTCTCTCTAAAAATTTATCATGTTAAATCATGAATTTAATTAGTGGAGCGAAATCGATCTGGAAATGTGCCGTTTATTTTTGTCGCGTACAACCAGATGAAACTAGATTTTGTAGAGTAATACTTTAGGGTGTGTACTTCAAAAATTGATTATTTAGAAAAGTCGTGTTTTCAAAACACATCACCATATCTTCAAATCTACTTGCGCTATCGATCTGATTTTTTTCTAAATTGAAGGCCACACCCAAACGCTTAAAACAGTGCTTTTTGTTTCTGTTGATTATTGTTTATTACTTCCCTAAGAATGCCCTCGTATTTTCACTAAGCGACAAATTTTTTTATTTTTGCAACTGTTCATATACTTACATGCAGTGAAGCAATAGGGAACATGATTAAAATTTCAAATATAAAAATAGTACTAAAAAACATAAAGTAGCTTTCTCATTAGTCAATTATCAAATCAAATTGGCCGCAAAAAGTCATTAGGAAGCAAGCAACTAACAACTCTCGTGTCAATTGTAATTTGGCAACCCTGTTAACGATGTTTTGTTTTGGGTGAGTGTGTGAGTGCCACTTTGAAAAGGAAGATTTTATTTACAAAATTTCCCAACACGATACAAAAACTGGTGAGATCGTTTCAGTTATTTTAGCTTTACCCCTATTAAAAGAAACTAGCATACCAAGTATATTTCCGAACTGTCCCAAATACTTGTCAAATAAAATATCGTATCGAAAAAGCAGACACGAAAAACTGACAGAATTACGTGAAATACATTTTCAGACATACATACAGACATGTCAAAGCTTAACCATGTTTTGAACTTTATGTCCAATGTACTTAAAAACTTAGAGGACGAAAATGTTTCACAAGGAATTGAATTTATTTCTGATCAACTTAAATTGCGAACATTATCAAAAGAACGTTATAGATATTCCCCTACCACTATGGTTTTTTGTTCAATTTTATATACAATTAGTCCTCATGCATATAGATATTTACGAAATCGTGGACCTATAATTTTGCCCCATCCCGAAACAATCAAAGGAGTCTTTAATGGTTTTCTAACTGATCCTCATATTGATGAGAAGAAAACTTTTTTAACATATGCACAAAAAATCTTTAAATATTTAAAAGACCAAGACAAATATGTTAGTTTACTAATGGATGAAATTAACATTGATCCATATTTAGATTATAAATGTGGTAATATAGGAGCTGCAATAAATAATAACGATTCCTTAGCGACATCTGCGTATACATTTATGATTACTAGCATTTGTTCAAATTTTAAAGAAGTTGTTCATATTGCTCCTATGTCTAAAATTAATCACGAAATACTTTTCAGTTTTCTTAAAACAATTAACCATCTAAACTCTAATAATTAGACACATGTAATCTTGACTGTATTTCGAAACAGTTAACCATTTAAATTATTCTTTACCTGTGTTTTCCATAGACTCTGATAGATTTATGCCGTAATATCTTTGTTTAGTTTGATCTTTTTTTGATCTCCAAAACTACATTAAAACGATTTCAGACATACCCACCTAAATTACTACATAAAGCCCGTAATAAAATAAGTATCTCGTAGGCCTCCGGATGGTGACGTCACGAGGCAGCACTTTGTCCTTGTATTAGAGGTATTGTTGGTACTACACAAAAAAAAAACAAGATTTCTAATTCCGCGCGATCAGTATGAATGATCTAAACAGCGATAAAATTGACGTAGCCCGATACGATCTGTGACGTCACAGCCTACAATATCCGGCGTTGCGCCGGGAAGCGGCCGAATGAACTATAAAAATAAGCGGTCGAGTGCTGCGATCTCTCGCAGACGACCGAGTCGGTCTTCTCGTACACAAAATAAAATCTGAGACTGTGTACCGGTTCTGCCAGGTACGCAAATACCAACCACTTGCATGACATAAGTCACATCCATAGAATAAAAGAGTACACAGAAGAGGGGTCCCAAATCTAGCCTAGCAATTCTAGCAAAAGACTTAACGATCATAAGATACGACCCCAACGTTCACCTCAAACATACACTCCCTTAACAAACCCTCCCCATATTCTATACTCCACGACCTTACACCAATCGTCCTCCATAACCCACAGACATAGACTAATGACAAAATTTAGGTCCGAAGGTGGCCAAATAACAAAAACATTAACGAGAGCGGGTTTTTTTCAGTCATTTCCCGTGAAAAGCAATAAATTAAATTAACAACAACATAAACTGTAACAGGAGAGCAGAAAACCTCTCGATAATGGTAACCGAACACGGATATCGCCGTCACAACTCCACTAAAAGCGATGAGCGGAGAGAGGGCAGCTCGCCGGTAGGCGTATTCATAAACGAAATGGAGGAGCAGTACCTAACAAACACATGGCCAACACAGCTGAAAGCAGAAGACATGACACTATAGTTTAGTTTAAATTTTCTCAATTTAGTTGATTGTCCATACTATCTGCCGCTTCAAATGTAATGTAAACCTCAGAAAAGAATTGTATATATGTAAATAAATATTATAAATATAAACATTCATAAAGTCTATAAGGTCTGATCTGGTTCTACGCTAATTTTTTTTCTCGAGAACGGAGGGACTCATGGTGAATTTCACTCCACTAAATGTATACATGGTTTTAGTTGATTATATGAGATTATGTCAATTGAATTGAACACAAAAACTCCTATATGCTTCTGTCTTTTGAATATATTTTTTGTTATGAAATATTTTCATGCATATTTAAAATATTTACCTGCAACTGAGTTCTATCAGCATGAATTGCATCCACATTAATGCCGTCATATATGAGTTCATTAAACAACTGCTGAGCCCGTTCCTTACTCTGTACAAATATAAGCACTGGAGGGCTTAAACCCTTCCTAATCAAATCCCGAAACGCCAATAACTTTCCTTGTTCGTTCCCGACAAAAAGTAATTCTTGTTCTACTAAATCTGTCGCAGCATTTCTGAGAAATAAAATATTAGCGTATTATACAAATCTCGGCAGAGGATTAAATCACCTTTGACCTACTGTTACTCGAACTAGTCCTTTCATATTGTGCACACACCATTTGGCTACAATTGGAGTATAAGTAGCACTGAACATTGCAATATTACGATTTTTTCCATTGCACGCTGCCAGAATGTCATTCAATTGGTCGCGAAATCCTCTGTTACCTGATTCAAATAATTTATCGGCCTCATCAATTATCAGAAACTGAATACTGAAATGAAAAGTATTAATTAAGAATATGTGGACATGTTTTTATATGTCTCATAGTTTGCTAAATTTTACATTTTGTGAATACCCTGTGACACTAAATAGGTGTTGCAGGCAAGGTCACAGAGGCCGGCTGCTCGTCTTTACGGAAGCGGTCGTGAGTTCGGAATTCGTATTTAAAGTAAACTCCGGACAATTTAATTCTTCTCTGCCCATAAGTAAACCAGCCGAGGTGCCATCCGATTTTAGTGAAAGCGGCAAAACCAAATTGATAAATGAATCCACAGCTGGCAAGATATGTGGCAGGTGCAAATAAAAAACTGTATCCGAATTCAAGTATAATAATATATAAATGTAAAAATATGTAAATGGGTATAGAGATATATGAATAAAGGTATTTGTAAATATAAATATGTATAAACACAAATAAAGGTTAATGTAACACGGACAAATAATGTGTCATGGCACTGTGTGACACAGCGAAATCACAATTTGGAACAACCAAGCTAGTGTGTGAAGACCTGTGGTGACAGATGAGTTTGACACTAATAGGTATTAACCTACAAATGCCTACAAGTCGCGCTCTTTTGTAATGTACAACAGAGACAAGTTGAAATCTAATATAAATGGTGATCTTACTTGTAATAATGAAATCTACAATACTAATACAATATACTACCTAGGAAAGTAGGTAGTGATCAGGCCACCGATCAACAAATGACCAAATAAAGAAGCTAAAGGCACACCATCTAAATTGTAGTTTTTACAGGTATAATGCCCTTACGAACAAAATCAAAAAATTATGAAATAATCACAAACGCGAAGCTTACGGTAAGAGGTATGACTAAAGTTACAAGGATTTTATCACCACCCATACACTTTGTCCTGGAAGTGTCGTGACCATAACGTGAGACAAAGGTGTCCTCCACAACGCTATCATAAATAAAGAAAGTGGTACTCACAGTTGGGACTAAGTACACAAACCGTTTTGACCGCTCTCGGATATCACTCTAGAGAATACTGCTAGCGAACCAATGTCCTACTTTGAGGGGCTCCGATACACTCTGTGAAGGGTAAAGGTGGCTTACAGGCTTCCCTGACCCACCGCAGCTCTCTTCTGGTCTAACTAAAGGCTGCGCCTCATGGACCTCAAACTTTATAACAAGCTGCTCGAAATAGCAAAAATAGATGAAACCAGTGGTTGAGTGCACCGTACAATGCTCGCTCTTTTGTCAAGTGTTACTAGAGTCAATACCACTAGTTGGCGTGAAGAAAGTAAGGACAAACAGTAAGAGACGAGAGGCCTGAAAATGTTCTGTTTTTCAGTCTCACATATGAAATTTATATCAAAACAAAGAGGAGATATTAGTTGTTACATACCTTAGCTCTTATTAGGCCTCCTTACACTTTGAGCCAGGATAATGTAGAAAATAGCTGTTAAAATTCACTATCCTGTCATGGCTTCCCATGACAATACACAAAAAAGGACGTCTTTTTGTCTCCTTGATAAAACTGATCTGATTAGCCAAATTGAAATAATTAAAATTACTAGATTTGAATTTGAATATAAAATGTTATTTCTTACTTCAAGTTGTTAATAAAGTAAATTCTCAAACAACCCTCTCTCTTATTTATTGTTATAATTTGTGTACTTAGTCTGTCTGTGTGAATAAATACCACTCCTTAAATTAATAGCTGTAAAATATGCTAAAACCAAATACAGTGGCCTTGAGGGTATTTACCGGCGTGACAAAGGCAATTAATATATATAGGTAAGTGCATACAGGGTGCTGAAATTATGACTGTTACAACCCTTCCTATGAAAAATTCAGCAATTTGCATAACGTAAATAATCTGGATGATGCTTTTTTATATATTTTTTTAATATTTTTAATTATTATTTTGACATGTTTTCCTAAATGTAAGGTATAAGACTTTTTTGTAGTGATATTTCTGAAGGTGCTTTAAAAATAGCACATTTTTTTTTTAAATAATAATTTTATTGCTAGAAATGAACTCTAGTTTACATGAAAACTAATACCTGACTATTATAAACTTCAGAGAGAAACAAAAACACTTAAGTATGTCTATTTTCACAAAAAATATCTAAGATAACTCACTGCGGGATCTCCGTACGGTAGAGGTCAGGAAAATAAAAAATATGACGACAATGACGTCAGAAGACTGGTCCCGGTGATTTTACATTAAGTCGTCTACGAAGTTTTCCTGGCTAAATATTAAAAGTATGTTTCTTGTGTTATAAAAAACGTGTTAGTTAAAAACATAATTTTTTTTATAATAAAAAAACAATTGTTTTTTTTTTCAGAAAAGATGTTTTTTTTTCATCGCCATCATTCTAGATGGCGACACTCGTCCTTGTTAAATAAATTGTTTTGATTATTTTTTCATAAAAAAACAAAAAGCAACGCTTTTTTAATTATTATGATTTTTTTTATATCTAAAAAAAACATTTTTTTTTTCAGAAAAGAAGCATGTTTTTATATAAATTGTTTTGATTATTTTTTCATAAAAAACAAAAAAACAAACGCTTTTTTAATTATTATGAAATTTTTTTTTATAATTAAAAAAAAACAATTGTTTTTTTAAGATGTTTTTTTTTCAAATTTGAAAAGAAACATTTTTTTTACATCACTAGTATTTAAATATCTATGTACCCATTCGTTATATTGTATTGATGTAAATAAAAAATAGGTATATGTTTCTTTAAAATATTTGTAACATAAAACTCACTTTGTTAACGATAAAGCTGGCGGTTCCTGTTTAAGTAAATAGCATAGTCTGTTTGGTGTTGTTATAAGAATATCTGAAAATATTTTTATAGGTCATAGGCACATCCGAACAGTACATCTACTTAGAGTACATCTACATAGTACATCTACTTCAATAAGTATATCTTGTGCATATTTACCAAATTTTTGAGAACTGTTGGGCCCATATTGCGTCAAAGCCATTTTAATCTTACTAATTACATGTATTCGAAAACCTCTGCCTTCCGAGAGTTTGACACATTCTCTTTGCGTTTGTTTAGCAAGTTCACGAGTTGGGCACAGTATTAAAGCTCTAAAACCTTGGCGTTGCGGGCCGTTTAATGCTTGTATTATAGGTACTAAGAATGCTGCCGTTTTTCCAGATCCTGTAGGAGCACACGCTAATATTTGTCTGCCCTATAATAGAAAAACGAATGTTGTATACAGTACCTACCTACTTTAATGATAATGACACATATTATTCACTCAGATAAATTCAGCAAAACATCCACACCGTTTACTATAGATGCTTTAATGAGGCACTATCTAGACTGCATAACTTACCTCTAATAATAAGGGTACGGCTTGTTTTTGAATAGATGTAGGCTCCACATAACCACATTTCTTTAGGTTTTGTATAATATCAGTATCTACTTTAAAATCACTAAACGTTTTCGAAGGTTCTGCAACATTTCGACCCACAACCGCAATATTATTCAAATTTCGGTAATGATTGACCTACAAAACACATTAATTAATATTTTCATTAAAACATATATTCATAATTGTACTTGTTCCTCTTCCAACAGTTTCCGCTTTCTCTCATCGGGTACCGTATCTTGATGTTTGCGTTTTTTTCCTTTTTTCACTGTAGGTTTTAAACTACTGAGTAAGGTGATAGGATGTTCCCCTTGGGGAGATTCTTGAGTTTCCTCATCTTCCTTTTCTATTTTTGTATGCACAGCTTCACTTAATTGCACCTTTTTAAATATTCTTTTAATTTTTGCAATGCATTTTTCTTTAATTATACTTACATCGGCTTGATTATATTTCACCCTTTTTGAAAACTTTGCTCCTCTTGAAAGCTTTTTAAAAATATCATAAGCATCCATATTTTGCCGACAATATTTAAGTTAATCAGTTCTCAATGTACTTAAATAACTACTCAACAATTAAATATAACATGTAGGTAACATGTTTACACGTTTTCTTTAGGTAGCGTGAATGCTAAAGCGAAAGCGAGGATTAAACATTAAACCACACACGAACAACTGAAAATTGAGGTTAAATTGATTATTGCATTTCTGCTTCTTCTTCTTCTTCACCTCACCTTCTTCCTTGGTTAAAATTATAAACTACAAAACATTCACAAGGGTATGAACTGTACATGGACCATAGCGGTGATTTATGAAGGTATAATAAGTCTCTGACCATAGACAAAGCAGGACAAATTACCTACTTCATCTACTCCTCGTTCCGTACATGATTCGTATATCTTTGGTGAAAGAATACACGTTGTACCTAAGTGGCAGTGGCTCGTTGTATCATGGGCAGTGGCTCACGTCCAAGCAATTCCTGAAGTGCCTAAACAAGGAAAACACTGAACCTGACTCTTCATCGCCGGATGACTTAACTATTCAGTAGAATTTTTTTTGTTATTAGATAATTTATAGTGACTGATCTGACAAAATGATAAAATACCAAGCAAATAAAATAATAATTTATTATAGAAATACATTGTATACAGAAAACAATATGACCAGACAACAATTATTGACAATTAACAAGACACCACTTATATTATTCCTAGGAAACCAATGCTATTTACTATGCGGACTATTACTATTTATTAAATATAAATGTAGGTAGGTTAGTACTGTAGGTACTGATACTTAGGTAATTTAAATAAATATTTTTGCTACCTACTTAGTTGAGAAACAATTATTCACACCAAGGTACAGCTTTATGTCCACAGATAATAATCAGTTTTTTACTTTCGTGTAAAATATATACCTATTGGTACTTGAATTATATATTAGATGGCTAGATGATAGGTAGGTAGTACATATATATTGTATAAATATAGTTACAGACTTACAGAATTAAATCAGAGGTAGAAACATGATAAATAACATAACATATAAATATCCTACCTATACATCCCAGGCAGCAGAGTGACGTCATTTTCCCGTGATATTTACGTGACCCATTACGTCGAAATCACCAATATAATGACGTTGTAACGACGTAAAAATGACGACAATATGTCTCATCGAAATGACGTAATCTAAAGACGTCATTTTCACGTCAATCTAGATAATGTGTAGATGACTTGTTTTTATTATTCTTTTCGTTGTATAATTTGTAATTGGGAGCATGGATGAAAGTTAGGCTTTGAGTTACTAAGTAAACAGATTCTATAAACTTCCAAATGTGTAAACAGTAGTACACCTACATAATAAATTAATAGTCTTACAAATAATCAAATATTTAATTTTCGAAACCAATGATTTACACCTTTCACTTTTTATTCCAAAAAATTAATCAACAATACATATTATGCAATGATAGTGTATTTTTTGCATTATGTGAAAGTTCCATATACTACTTCTCCGTTTTTAAAAATAATAGTCAGACGTTTCCTAAATGACGTCGCTAATAAGTGTAGAGGAAGACGTTTAAAACACGACTCTTTTTGGGGGACAATTGACCAATGACGGGTTACACTACAAATCAAGGAGAATGAGATGTCAAGTGACGTCACTCTGCTGCCTGGGTTTAGTACCATATAAAAAATGCGAATATTATACGTATTATAAAATATTTATTTATTACTCGGTCCTTTCAAGGCGCGATCTCAACTGAAGTGATATTACCTATTACCCTTGAAACATAAAATAAAATTTACAAACTCACGTTGCGTTTGCGCATATTCACGTAATTACCCCCGCCATGTACCTTTGTGCGAACTGGTACAACATGTCAGATATCTCACCCAAGATAACGGTAATGTACATGTAGTACATGTAATAAGGTAGGTACTAAAGGGACAAACTCTTAATATTTTAGTTTACTTATTAGGAGCTTACTCAGAGCCAGAGCCAACAATGTCAATGTCTTGGACCATCAATGTCAGTAGGTAGGATATTACTGTAAATCTAATTATTTCAACTATGTATATTATGGAATATAAGTAGAACTAGTACTTATAAAATAACAGAATATACCTAATAGTGTGTGACTGACTTTTTGACTAGAATATGTTTATATTGTTTTCCAGGACCATTATTTGATCATAACTCAATAAAATGTTTGAAAAGTGTATAATAATGGAGCCATTTACATTTGTTGGTATGCGAAAGTACACCAACAATATTCCCAATATTTATGTAAGGTTACAGAAATTTGCATACAGCTAAAAATTGGTACGAATATTCGAAACACCATTGTAAATGAAATGTGAAAAGTCCCTGATGGTGTAAAAATCTTTCATATTGGCAAATCTCCCAACCACGGAAGGCGCAGCAGAACAACATTGTTACAGGGCATGTTAACAGATCAAACTTGGATGGGTAACGAACTGACAGCAACAGATTGGGGCTGAAAGCAATATCAACGTGGAAATATGCATTATGCATACGTGGCAGAGATTTCAACGAACAAAAAGGGTGCTTTTTCCATATTAAGTCAAAATAAGGTGAAAAAATAAATATTAAATTAAAAAGATTGGTTTTCACCAAAAATTTTCTTAAAATAAAATTTTTTTTGTAAAAAAAAAATAAAAAACCAAAAACTTGGTTAGTTGGATTTTTCATATAAATTTTGAGGTTATGTGAAAAAAGTGTAAATACAAGTAAATCTTTTTATTACCTACGACTTTGTCATTTAACTTTTTTCCATAGGTGTTTTGCCGGAAATCAAGATAAACCGTTTTTTACCCTTAAAAACTCACCCCCTTCCACTTTCCGACCTCAGATCGCCCGTAAATTATTTTTCCTTTAATTTTTGTTATATTCTCTTCCTTTTACAATGGGTTACATCCTACTATTATTTTTTTTTCATTTTTACAATTTCAAAGGCTCAGCCCTGGTCTACGTTGACTAATCTTTAAAACAAAATTTTGAGCAAACTTTCTTTAGACTACTTCATTCAATATGTACTTATAGTTAACTGACCCCATATAAGATACCGCGCAGTTGCCACATGTAATTCTTCTACTACTTACGTACGTCTACTTTAAATATGACAATCACGTAAACATTTATTTTTATAGTTAAAAGCGGCAACGCCGATCCACGACCTCTCCAATAACGAATATTCAAGCGGTATATCTCTTTTTAACTTATTGGAATGACGCGCCGTCTGTGTTAGTTTGACAGTCCCTATGGACTCTCGGAACGTTCGGATCTCTTACAGTGGCGGGTTTGCGGGTATTGCTAATATATTATTTATATACCTACCTATGTAGGTATACATCGAAATGACGCGCCGTCTATGTTTAGTGAACGGAGTAGCAAATGTCCCCTCTCTTACATAGGATCCATGGGTTATACGCACGTAAATTGTAACGGTCATTCGCGATAGTGTAGTGCGTTGGTTAAGATATTCGCGTGTATATATATACATATATATATATATATATATATATATATATATATATATATATATATATATATATATATATATATATATATATATATATATATATATATATATATATATATATATATATATAGTTTTAATGTGATTTGTGATACAATATAATATCGGCGAAGGATGGAAGATATTCCAAAACGTAGGCAGTACCGATCGTTAGGTGAGAAAAGAATAATTTTACGAGTATTTTATTGCATACAGAGAGATCACCCTCATCGCGACAAGGATGAATTGGTGGAGATGTGTTCGGATTATACAGATGCATCAAAGGCAAGCATATACACACTTTTAAGAGAAGAAAAGGTACATGGAAGTGTACAGCCACCGAAACCAAAAAGCGGTCGAAATAAGATTGTAGTGGACGATGATGCAAAAAATGCGATACGTAGAACGGTCCACGGTTTCTTTAGAAATAACGAATTGCCCACTTTAGATAAGGTGCTGCAAGGTATAAGTGAAAATGATATTATACCTAAAATGTGCAGGAGTAGTCTGGCAAAAATTTTGAATGACATGAATTTTAAGTATGGAAAAGTAGACAGAAAAAGTATTCTCATAGAAAGATATGAAATAGTTGTTTGGCGGATGATTATCTTCGAAAAATAAAAAAGTTTCGAAACGAGGGGCGGAAAATTTTTTACACTGACGAAACGTGGGTCAACGAAGGACATACTATGAAGAGAGTCTGGCAGGATGGAAAAGTGAAAAATGCACGGCAAGCTGCGATTGAAGGCTGGACAACTGGTTTAAAAATGCCGTCTGGAAAAGGTCGCCGTTTAATCATAACGCATATTGGAAGTGATAGTGGATTTTTGCGTAATGGAGAACTGATATTTCAATCTAAGAAGACCGGAGACTACCACGAGGAAATGAATTCCGAAGTATATGAGAAATGGTTTGCCGGCCGGCGTTTTTGGATACAGGTGATTTATTTTATTTCTCTTATTGTTTTTATTTTTTGTTGAGAATTTTTTGCTTTAGTTTGGAATATGGGTATATTTATTTTAGTGTTTTTATTTTTTGTTGAGAATGTTTTGAAATATATATTTATTTTATTGTTTCATTTTTTGTTAAAAATTTTTTGCTCTATTTTGGAATAGGTATATATTTATTTCATTTTTCCGTTTTAAAGTTTATTTTTCACGGCTACTTAGCTGTTTTGTACATATTATTTTTGTTTCTTGTGGGAAATATGGCTACTGGCGAACCACCCACTGAAAAATGGTAACGCGCTGAAAGCAATACTTCATGAGTGGTGTGGAAACTTGCATTCAATATCAGCTGTAGTGTTGAAAATCTACATATAAAAACCTACTACTTTAACCCCCTGTGAGTAGTTTAACCCCTTGTAAGTAGGTACCTATTGTTCATTGACTTTATTTTTATGTAGGTACTTACCATCCTAGATCACCTTCTACTTTCACCCCCCTAAGAAAAAAAAAATGTCTACGCCAATGAAAAACATTGTGTAGGTCAGGGTTGCCGGTCGTTGAACTATACATACATATTGTACGCCGTACTCTAGTATAAATACGTAACATTTTCATTACATACCTACCTAATAATTGTGCTCCAAATTAGAGTTAATTTTTACCAAAAATGGCTTTTGATTATTATAACGGTTAGAATTAGGTAGCGTTTTATAGATTACATTTTAGATTACAAATATTCTATTAATATTTAGATATTCGTCGTTTAGTACATACTAAACTGCCTCTACATGTATAACATCAATATCACCAATACTTCTAACTCTTCTATGTTGTTTTTTGCCGCGATGTAGACTACCGCCTGGCAAACCACTAAAGAGTTTTGTTTTCTCGTTTCTTGATATGTTTTCGCGCTGATCGGCTTCAGATCGGATGCTCTGAACACTTTTCGTAATGTCATATTCGTCGATAGACCGACAGACGTACGTGTCGTAATCTTCGGATCGCCGCTGGTATATATTCGACGGGTGGTGGTGGGCAAAGGGTTGGGCGTATATTGGAGACTCGCCGCCGGACCTCGATGATCTTGTGGAGAAATACTGAAGAGGAGGGCTGACGCGACTGATGACGGAGGAACTCTCCGAGCTTGATGTAGGGGAGTGCTTCTCACGGTCTCGGTCGCCCTTACCTTTTGTTAGTCCCAGAGCACGGCTGAGCGAGCCCTGAAAAAGACAAGTGTCGTTGCATAAAACTGTTAAGGTTTCACTAAAATACTTACCTTCTGTCTCTGGAATTGTTTTGATATATTATGTCCCTGAGATATACAGTCGTCGTCACCTACCCATATTTATTTATGCGATGTGCAGTTACAAGACCCGACAAATGTAAGGAGGGGCATAGATAAGGTGGTGTAAGTAAGACTCCTTTTGTCACTATATAGCGCGTCTTGATTGCTAAAATGTTTCGTAACATAAAACTCTCGTTCTGACTGTAAATAAATCTCAGTAGGGAAAACGGCGACTGTACATATTTTCAATAATTCTGAAAATGCTTCTGCTAGCAGAGACAACCAAGAGACGCGCAAGTCCATGCAAATTTTGTATTCCCAATATAAAACTGGCCGACTGTATTGAAACGTATATGCAGAGGGCGCGCGGGTTGCTTTGGCATTTTAAAAAAGCGCGCGCAGAATCCCACTTCCATAATTATTTTATTTTATTTTGTATCGAATAAATGAAACACAACAATGAAAATAAATCATCTATTGATGAAAAACAAACAAAAAAGACTTACAGCGGTCATTCTGCCACACAGGAAAGTCCCAAAAGTAACGGACTTATGATGTCATTTTTTAAATTATTTCATTCTAGAATAAGTTACTACTTTAAAAGGGGCAAAAAACTCACATTTTTTCAGGTATAGAAAAAGATAAACCATGTTTAAAATCACAAACACAAAGAACTATTTACATTGTACATAAAATTATGTAGGTATGTATATACATTAGGTATGGAACTCCCGGTGCTGAACAGTTGTAAGCTTACGCTTAGATGCCCTAGCATCTTTGCGATCCTGTAGATTCTTTTGATTCTTCCTCTTACACCACCATGGAATTCCTATCTTACTATCTTCCATACAGCTCGGACTATTGCGTTAATGACAGATTGTCGATGTTCATCACACAGAAGCCACGAAAAATCAACACTGTCCACGATTGCTTGAGTAATCAACACAGATATATTCTGTTTATTGCAGAAATTGTCCAACATGTCTTCAAAAATTGTTAAAATAATACGTAAACAAACACTGAAATGGAACAAACCTAAGATGGCGGCATCACAACTTTACTGACAGTTTTGCAGCGTTGGTAGCTCCATCTGCGTTTACGTTTATCAATGTAAGACAAAGATGCGTTGATTGAAACTTGTATTTTAAGAACAGGGACAGGTCAAATCTATTATTTTCTTGAACAAAAGAACAAATTTGATGATGAGCTTGCGCGTCTCTTGGTTGTCTCTGCTGCTAGTACCATATGTTGGCAGTATTAGTGGCAAGCGAATTAATTATATTCATAGAGGAGCTGATTTGTGCCATTGACTGAATATTAGCCACAGCACAGTTCTTTCAATTTTCATTTTTATTGCAGCAGTATGGTGTTTTTGTGTACTCGTAGAGTTGTCATGGTTATTTTTTTTAAATTTGTTTAAACCTATAGTTCTCAAAATAAATATAAAGTGTACTGTATTGCAAAGAGCTCGTCTACAAGAATCTGCCGGAAATAGTTATTTGTGTGTTAAGAGCGTAAAGTGTACTGCATTGCCGCTTGCGAAAGAAATTTACCTTAAGGTATTCTTTCAAAAGCGGCAATGGCAGTTTGTGCTCGTAATATATACAACATTTTTTCTATAATCGCTTAATATAGTGTGTTCTTGTATGTATTTGACATATATGTTTATATATGAACCGATTTTTATAAGTTTCTTTGTTAGCTACATTTCTCATGTGTCATTTTTGACTGACAAGCGCCTGCTAAGGACTTTATAATAAAAAAGCGAGCGGGAATTGACACTATTGCCGCTTTAAAGCGGCAATGGATGACAATTATGTCATCATCGGAAATGGCGTACTTTGCGTTGAGAATTGAAATCGCAAAAGCCTACTATTGAGGCGATTGTAGAAAAAATATATTGTTGGCATTTAAAAAACAAATCGTTGACGTCACATCCGGAACACCGAGAGCGCCATCTTATTGTATATTACATCAAAATAAGCGGAATAAAAAAAAACGACTTTTCCGTGTGTCCGAGAATTCTAGATAGAAACGTCAGTCTTAAGAAATATTGAATTTATCCGTTACTCTTCTAACGCACTATATGGTATATGGCATTGACCCAAATAACCCTCTTCCCCATGTACTATTCTTAAAATGAGTGAACATAACATAAAAACAACTGTTGTAGTTTGTAGTAACTATCATCAAATTAGAAAAATCCCATGTAAAGTACATGTAAATAATTTAAATATTATGGAGTCGCTAGACAAGACGTCTCACTGAACTTAACTCCGAGGTTATGTCTTACTTAAAATACGGCGAAAAGTTAAAAAAAACCCACTTTTCGGCGGAATTGGCATATTGACCTTTAACCGAAATCGCTCCTTGCGATTGGTTGGAAATATTTGTCCGCGTCTACCAGTTTGCTAAAACGCTCGTTTGGGAATCAAGCCTCAGCGTTAAATAACAAAGTGATGCTAGTGATTTCGGTAAGTAAAACTTTCATCAAATTAAAAGTAAAAATTTGAATTAAATATTGACTGTTGCATGTCAGTGTATAGTTAAAGTACTTGCATATAAAGTATAAAGTACTTGCATATAAACTTAGTCCTTTTCCTGTACTATCGTGAAAAAAGTTTTGATGGGAAAAGCGTCAAACGTTAAATGTGGCAAATATGAGCACATGTTTCTTTTTCTACATTGAACGACATTAATAAATCTTGTTTTGTTTTAGATGTCCGATATGCGATGTGATGTTGCGAAATTCAGATGTTCGATATGCGAAGACTAGATAAGTTTATGTATCCTGGTTGATATACCTGTTTTTATTAATTTTTCTTATATTCGTAGGATATTTTGTTTATTTTTTCCTCGAAAGTACAGCAGGTTATACTGGATTACATTCTTATCTTTGTGTGCATAAAAAATCCTGATGTGTAATTACTTTCATGCTCCTAATATGGTGCCCATATTTGGAGGCCCGGGTCCTAATATGAACATTTATCGGTTTTTTTTAATTTTGATTTTTTTAATATACACAGTAATTTTGGTTGCAACTTTGAAACCTTGTTATTTCTGAACGAATTAACTGATTTTTGTTTTATTTTATTTGGTTGGTAGCTAATTATCTTGTCTTGCAAAAAAAAGTTAAAGAGGTGAAAATTTTTTAAAGCCTCCTAGATGTTAGTTGAAAACCTCAAACCATGTTTTTTTTCTTAGTTTTTAACTCACCCTGTGTGTTAATCAAGTAATGATATCGAAAATTGTTACACTCTATATGAAGGGCGCTTCTTTTACGAGCATTTTGTTTGTTTATTCACTGATCTATCTCTAAAATTGTCCAAATTACAGCTTTTTTGACGAAACCTTGCGTAATTACCAAATTTCTGAACTCATCCTGAAACAATTTTGTAGTCCAATGAATACGAACTTTAAGAAAAATATTTTTATTAAACACGAGGCATACTAGTCTACGAGGCATACTGGAAATTAGGTTTCTTATCGTTTCCATTGGTATACGATCCCATTTTTCCCCTAATGCACGTGCCATTTCAGCGAGACTTTCCGGAGGCCTCTCGCTAGAAGGGTACGTTTCCCTAATTCATCCCACAAATGTTCTATAGGGTTCATATCGGGGCTTCTCGCAGGCCATTGTAACGTAGTGATACCCGTAGCTTCTAAGAAATTTTGCACTATTGCCGAGGCTTTGAAAAAATTTGAAAGACAAGATAATTACCTACCAACCAAGAAAAAGAAATGAAAAATCGGTTCATTCGTTCAGTAATAATAACTGTTATTTTCTTACTCACCCTTATACTTGCCCTACGTGACTCCATATTAAGATGATCCCTATTTATTGGGGGAGGTGCGGTAAGCCCTCCGCATGATCGGGAAAACGATCGTCCCAAAGACCCTCCCGGAACCCTTGATTTGGACCTGACTCGGACATAGTGCTCTAGTGTAGATCTAGCATAACAGTGCAAAATCAAAACATTGAAATAAGCGGTGCGGGAAACACAAGCATTCTATGTCGGTTGGCTGCTAACTATTTGTAAACGGAATTGTTTTTAGTGGCTGCTATTATCATACCTATACTTAGATATAGAAGTGTCTGTATTATTTATGCCAAGTATATAAATTATAAGCCGTTTCTAGTTTAATTTATAGGAAATACCTAAATTCCACCAAATCTATTATTTTATATTCTAAATATTCCTTATTGTATGGTCAATTTAGAGTTAATGTGGGTTCTTATTTCAGAAAACCATCCAGTGGCGTTACTATTTATTAATAAATAAAATACAAAACGTAAGAGTAGCAACGAATTAATTGTATGCGACTATATTACATGGAAATTACATATCAAGTAAGAAAATTATATTGATACCATTTCTCTTGAAATGTCTACTTTAGATTTTCTAATTCCGGTTTTTCGTTATTTATTTACGTAATATGAAGCGACCAAAATAATTTTGGGGCCACAGTAATCGTCTGCGACAAATTTGGAATATGCTATTGAGCTAAATATATCATGACGCTATTTTCAATGTGAACTTTCTTCTATTTCCTGTTTTTTATTAATTTATAATACGTTATGCCTATAGACAAAATAATTTTCGAACGCCACTGTATTCATTTGTGACAAATCTTGTATATACCGTTGAACTAAGGATATCATAAAGTTATTTTCGTAAAAATATGAACTATTTCCTATGTCTGGTTTTTGCTCTATCACACGGAATGTCTAGGGGAATGAAATAATTTCGGACGCCACTGTATTCCTATGCGACAAATCTCGATTATACTGTTGAACTAAGGGTGATATGGCGTTATTTTTTTCAAAATATGAACTTTTTTCTATTTCCGGTTTTCGTTTTATGACACGCAATATCCAGCAACGAAAATAATTTCAGACGCCACTGTATTCGTCTGCGACTATTTGGAAGATTCAATGGAACTTAGGGTGAAATGATGCAATTTACTTAAAATATGAACTTTTTTCTATTTCCGGTTTTTTATTAATTTTTAATACGTTATCTATGGACAAAAATATTTTCCGACGCCATTGTATTCGTTTGCGACAAATTTGGTATATATACCGTTGAACTAAGGATAGCATCAAGTTTTTCTTAAAAATATTTTCTGTCCGGTTTTCGCTTTATCACACATATTTTTTCTTTCAACTTCTATCAAATAATATGTATTATGCGATGGATTTTACTTGATAATCGTAATGTCATTAATATATTGTTTGAAAAAATTCATATTATCCCTTATTTAAGGCCTTATGTAAGTCTGTAAAAAATTTCAAACTCAAAATATCTTGTTATTGCTAAAATCTTTAAATTTTTTATATTGCCAAGCAGTATTTGTTTCGTCGACTGTAAATAAATGAATCTGGGCTAAAAGTAAATCTAAATCCGAAGCTATCTTCAGGGACGTCAAAATTTGACATGCATAACATGGGACACATCGAACATGTTTGAGTAAAATATATTCTTGCAGTCCCTAATAGATTTGGTGTATTTTACACGCCTAGAAAAATGTTCTAGTCTAACATCTAGACATGCAATAAAAAATTATTGAACATTAAACATTCAAAAAGGAGACATGTATGTATGAATTATGGATAGGAGAAATAATCTGTCTGTGCTCTAATATTGAGATGGCGGTGCAAAGCAAAAAGCAACAAAATAACATAGAATGTTTGTGTCATGTGTTCCCAGGTGTGTTATGTAAAAATCGGTCATAGTAAAAGGTATTTCACGTTTCACAACCTTTATTTTTAAACTATTTATAAATGAAGTAATTATTATTTGATTGAATAAAGGCAAGTTAGTTTTGATTAGTAAATGCTAAACTTATTAATAATTTCTGGTAAGTATTGCACAATTGTCAAATTATGTTGAAAATTAAGTTACAGAAAACACCTTTCCTTAGAAGTGGTCTGTGGCATATTAAAAAAAAAGATGAACTGTAATAGGTAACATGTAAAAAGTGTAATAAATGATTACCAGTAAACTAAAGAAGTGTAGTGCTTCCTGGGACTTAAAAAAATTAATAAAATAGTATCTTAGGCAACAAAGAAATTGTGACTAATTATTATCATTGATTGTTTATCTGTTATGTTTCGATATAACTCTTGCGGCTTCTGCTTGGAGTTCTTCCATTTGACAGAAAATGACGTACCTTGCCGGTAATATTAAAGCTTCTAGTTCGGCGGTTAAGTGCCTTCTAATTATATTTTTATTTGCAGGAATCCCAAGTGCAGTAGCCATGGTATCTCCATTAAATGATGGTTCCAATACAACAAGTCCTCCATGTACTCCACTATCTGTAATAACAATAAAAGTGATATCTTAAATGTGTACTTACATGTTACCATAGCCTCCTTTATACAGTAATAGCCGTGTTCAGAGAAACGTGGCAACGTAGCTAGGGGTAAACCAGTTTCTCGCCACCGTTCCGACGTAAACAAAGTAGTTCTGCGCCAGATTTTTCTAGTTAAGGCGGGGATTTAGTGCAAAAAATTTAGCCTAGCATGAGTCATCGAAACGGCGAATCGGTTGGTCTCAGCAGGTGCTGGTATCGGTGACACAGCATTCCAACCTTTTCTTTTTTAGCCGAGCGCCAAAAATAATATTCTTGTTTGTGCTTTACCGATGTGCTACCAGGCCTCGTCGGATTGTACAGGCCCGGCTTAAATTTCTGTATATTATTATGCAATCTTATAAGGAAACAAATAGATAAAATAGTAAAAATATACATATGAAATCCCCGCCTTAAAGTGTAGTGAAAAATCAATGTTCAGTGTTAATTTGGTGATGAATGTTTTTTAAATCGGGTGAAATACATGTTGGCATATAAAAGATGAATGTGACCCGCAAAAATTGGTGAATACGGCCTCGCAAAAGTTAAACCAAACAACCTCAGTCTTATATAATACCTGGCCTTTGATTGTTTTAGCGTTTAGGATGTATTGCACTAATCATGATTACATATTAAGTGTTTGTTTATAGACCTGTCTTTCACAACAGTTTGATTGTATCGAGTTTATTTCTTTGCTTTAGTTATTGTTTGCATATCAGGTAGTTACGGAAATTTTTAAATATAACGATGCCTCATAAATCTGTGCTCTCATAAATCATAGGGCAGCTTCAGTATTTCAGCCGCCAACTTGCTTGAGACCGGGTTTATTTTGATTTTTAATGTTTTAAGTATTGCCTAAAAAAATATGAACTAAATATTACCTTTCAAGTTATCCGCGTATTCTCCTAGATCGATACTCCTAGCCCACCTAATAAATCGTTGATTGGTCCATACCAAAGGATCGGCGTCCATGTTCTCACATTGATGTCTTCTAACAGCCAAAGCCTGAATCAATAGGTCCATTTATCGTTGTTAATTATAACATTTATCAAAGTTTACCTGACGATCATATTTCATTATACGTAACAGATGGATGCCGTGAACTATAGACGCCTGATGGAATTTCCGCGTAACACCTAAATATTTTTCCAGTTCCTTTTTGCTCAAATGTTCCAGCATCCTTGCATCGACCATATTGGAGGCGAAGTTTTCGGAATACTGAAATATAATGAAATAATCATGATTGTGTTCCATTCCATTAATTCACTTATTTAATGCCGTAGATTTGTTTCTAAAGACATCGAGGAGCCGCGAGGTTCTATTCTTGGACCACTCCTCTTTGTTCTCTTTATAGATGATGTAGTAAAGATTCTTAAAGTTAATTTAATTAAAACAACTCAACGCACGTTTTTTTATCAGTACAGTGCCTCTCAAAAAAACTAATACTTAGGTAAAAGTTGTTTGGAATTTCCTTAAAGACCTTAAACAAATACTACTATTTACTCACTTGAGCTAAACCGAGGTCCGGCAACCACTCACTGGAAACCCACGTGTGTCCCAGCTGGGCGATACAGGGATACCGTACCAAAGCCGGGTGGCGGTGCTCCTCAATAGCCAGGCGAATTTTCTTCCTGTGCATCGGATGCGTAATCCCTAGTCCGCATTCCAATTCCAAGTCACTGAGCTCTAAGAGAACCTGACCATGCAAAGGACCAATCTATAAGATTTTTAATACAATCACGCTTTCTCCCATTCGAATTTCCCCAGTCAGCCAATTAGTCCAATTTTAAATTGATAGTTGTATTTAGTTGATATCCAATCGAATTTTGATTAAAATTAATTTTTTATGTAGTATTATGTACGCTTCATGTAATGGCGTAAATAATAAATGTGGTATATTGGAGTAAAGTATAATAAATGTTACTGCATAAAATATACTAATATGGATGTAGCTGCTATCACTAGAAATTTACCATAGATTAAATGTTAATTTTTATCTGAACTGTTTGCTCAATTTGGATGATCTTATATTGCATTGTATCTTACTGTAATTGAGATATTACTGTCGTGTCATTGGATATAATTAGGCAGATGTAGATATTATAATGTACTGTATTATCAAAAGGGAAGTCCTTGCAATCGTTTGGGCTATAATGGACTTCAGGGCATAATTTTATTACTACATAATTACTATATTACTATATAACACAATATTGGATATAATAAGAAATATGTTTAAGCGTTTTGGCATATTGGAATAATTTTCACAATGAATAAAATCACCAAGTAATAAAATACTATATTATAGAACGAGAATTACTCGCGACTATTTGGGCTATAATGCATTTCAGGCCATAACTTTATGGAATAATCACCTGGGAATAGTAACATCATTTCGACCATATTGTTATGACAGTGTATATGTGACAATATTTCTCCAATGTTATTTATAGCATAATATTTCAAGAAAATCCATTGAAATAACAGTCAAGGCAAGGCAAACATACCTTCTCTTTACCAATAATAATATTATTAATGATGATTTAATTTCTTAATTAAGTATACCCATACCTAGTAGATTTGTGGGAGGTAATGTTCAACAACTACCTATTACTTATAATTCTGTTATATAACAAATAACATTGGTAGGTCATGTAACATTTAAAATAATGTCGAGAGAAGGTATATTTCGAGTGACGTAATTTACAAAAAATCCACATTTATGTGGGCAGCTGTTCAGTTTTACTCTACTCAAATAAATATCAACCTTCCTAAAATTCCCTGAAATGTCTTCATAATTTACTCCCAAATTTTGTGTATGAGCCAATAACAGTTGGCATAAAACCCATTCGCTATATTTTTATATCTTTTACCTTTCCGCTCTTAATATTCTCGGCGCATCTGGCTCCATATTGGGGCATTCCCAAAGCTACTTCTAGCCAGGCTAAAACAGTAGGGGCTCGCCATCGTTCCATAGGAATACTACTAGCTTCCCGCAGCAATCTCAACTTCTCCGCGTATCCTTCCTCCGTAAGGGGCGACCAACTGCGATAGGGTTCGTAGCTATGTTCATCTACAAATATTTTAACGTGTGGGTTATTCTTGCTTTGTATTTTTTTTAAGCAAAAACACTATTGATCCGTCGGACTCTTGGTAACGTGGTGAGTTTATCAACAAATTAATTACCTACTTAGATAATATAATATCAACCCATTCAACTGGTTCTATTTTCAAGACAATACATTGAAAAAAGGCAGTTCTGAGATATAATTAAGTTAAAAAGTGCAAAATTATGTAACGTCTTCAAAACTGGTAGTTAATAACTGCCTCAGTAGAATTACTGTCAAAAAATAAAATAGAAAAATACGAGTATGTCCCAAGCAGCATGGTGACGTCATTATTACTTCTTTTTAAGGTGATTTTAGGTCTAGGATGTCAAATGACTAATATGGAGACGAACATATGACGTCATTTCTATGTCGTCTTTAAATTTAATCTAATTTTATTAATCCTTAAGACGTCATGAATTTGACGTCATATTTTCGACGTACATTTTTCCTCCTCTTGCCTATAGTTATCAGCGTCATATTAAGACTGAGACTTTTCTAAATTTTCAAACGTTATAATTACAAAATCTTTGTCACGGCACCGTGACTTTCATAACTTTATAACTCCCCCGAAATAACGGAACAAGGATTACCACCATTACCTGTCATTTGTCTGTGGCTTTTTTTCGTCATTTTGACGTCTCTTTTGCAGTTCTTTTAACGTATTTATGACGGAAAAATGACGCCACCATGCCTGGGTCATATTCCCCAATCCAGCTAAGCGATACCCCACCTGACGAGAAATAAAATAAGCCTTGGATGCTACATAGTGACAAAACCTATCTATAGTGAGTCTATTATTGATCATTTCGGATCACCTGGTTTTGACAATTCGGCATTTGCACATACATTTGCAATAAAATGCCATTTAAAGCAAATGGCTGTAAAATGGCTCTTTGAGTAAAATCAATGACGTTCTAAATAAAATATTTACGTCCAAAATAGAAAATTTTAAAAATAAAATCGACCACTCCAGGAATTTTTGATGAAAACATTAAATAAGCTAATTAATTATAGGTACCAAATTTTAACATCATACCGAATAATAAAATTAGGACCGATTTTACGTAACGGATATATTCCCTTACTTGTTTCTTGCAGCGAACTTGTTTTAATCCTATGCCTTGATCTCGCGAATACTCTAGAAATACTACCCCAAGTTCCACCTCTGCCACTGGATGGTCGATTTGGCTGTTTTATTCTCCTACCTATCGTTATTGGTTCTGGCTCTAGGGGAGAACTAAGCTGTTCCACAGATCTGAAATGGACATACGAATTTAATTTACAGCAACCAATATTTGTTAAAGATATTTTATGGATATCATGCAGATCAGTAAGGTAAAGAGTATATTATATACCGGGGGAGTCAAGTAGTAGGTACTTTTAATCCCGAACGAAAAGTTTACAATTGACCTAAGGGATTAAAATTATAAAGTTTGTAATTTATCAATGGGAGTCACCGATTGACCAGTTCGTAACCATGGTAATGTTGCGTTGTGACAAGATTAATTTGGAGACATTGAGTGAAGAAGGTGTATCTGATATTGATAAAAGGGCAGCCGATAAGTCATATCTGCTGCATTCACCCAGGAAAGACTGGTCAATATGTTATGTTCTGTATACTATTATGGATTTCCGTCAATATTTAATCCCGGAAGGACAAAAAGTGTATGTAATTTATACTACAAAGTATTACCTGGATAGCGCAGCAGCATCCACAGATCTTGAGAAATTGTTAGCATTTAAAGGTGATAAAGTTGGACTACAGTCTTTGGTCATAACTGCTGAAAGATAATATTTGTATTAGATACTTTATTATGTAGGTACATAAGTATTGCTTGTAATAATAATTGACAATGAATGCACTAAAACACAATTATACATTTGAGGGATTAAATTTATAACCACTCCAATAGAATATATGGTAATTTAGGTCATATCCATATAATATATAGGGGCTGTGAATGCATGATCCATACAAATACGAATGTTGTATTTGTTTATTATCGGAACTAAGGCCAAACATTTTGTAAAATATTTTACAGTCTTGGAGTTATTCTTTCTTTACGTACCTACCAAATCTTTACAATTTTATTTTCCTTAAAACTGTTTGTATATATATATTTTTTTTAAAGTATCCAGACAATGTTTATTAATTTTCGAAATATAGGTTTTATATATTGTTACATTTTTCTTTTTCCTTTTTTCCTTTTTCGGCTCAGTGAATAGCTTATTATAATCGACGCAAGCTTCTGCAAAAACTTCGAACATTAATTCAAAGGCTAATTTATTACAAAGGATAAATTTTATAATGGTATCGTTTTTGTGTGACACTCAATGATAAATAGGGGTATTACAACAAATTGGTAAACTCGACAATTGATTATGCCTTTGAAATGGTCTTATTAATGATACCAGCATCACTTTCCAATATCGTATATCTGCTTCTGAACATATGTTTTCTGTCCAGATAGGAGATTATAAATTAGTGCTGGCTATCTCTTAGTACATACAGGGAAGGTGTTTTATAAAAGTCTATTCTTGCGTCCAATCAGACTAATTATCTTTTTTTATTTAGTGTTTTTCAACCTAAACTAAAAAATTATAAAATAAAAGAGAATAATAAAATAATAAGAAGTCCGTCCAAGCTACACATTTTTTCGCTTAAAATTTAAAATATCTTACCTAAAATTAAAATAAAATAATACAAGAACGACGTTTCGAAAATAATGACCTTGATATGACCTTCCATAGTGTTCACGTCCTGATGTCCCTCACCGAATTTACTTAGATTTTATGGACACCCATCTAAGTGATTGCGGAGGTAATTAATTTATGGTCCTAATGAAAAACTTCGAAATTTTGGCACTTTTTCAGTTTTTTCAATATAAGTAGCTCATAAACGAAACCGAAATCAGATTTTATTCATTCCGCACTGAAATCAATTACCTACAAAATGCAGTATTGAAACTTAATTTTATATCATCCTAACTCATTCCTACAGGACTTAGTTTGACGAAATTTTATAACACATTTTAAAATGCAGGATTTTGCTCATATTGATATTCATATGATAGTCAGGAAAAAATAGTAAAATTGAAAAAAAAGTCGTTTTATATATTTGTTTATAATATTTGCCTTAACCACTTTTCACTCGTTTTGAAGCGGTCTCCATCTTCATTTCTATTTTCTACTCCCTCTTCCACTCCCTCAACTAAATATTGATCCTCCTCGGTGACATCCCCGTCAAAGTCCTCCTCGATTTCAATGAGCTCGATTTGAGCTCTTCGATTTCGTTGGTGATCCAAAGCAGTTTTTGCAGACTGTGGTGCACTTTGGTCCAGATTTTCGGTAGGTGCACTGGTGCACTCTTTCTTGCAGCTGCAGAACACTAGTAGCAGAAAGGGCTGTGGTGCCAGTTCCTTTTTCATTTGCATGGGGGTGAGACCAAGGCTGTCTTGTTTCCACTACCATTCTAGTGGGGCTAAGCTGTTTCCAAGCCAGCACTGTACTTGAAGGAACGTTCACGTGGACGTTCTAAGGCTGCATCAAGTTTTGGTGGCACTCTTGGTAAGCTGAACATGGCCTTGTCTATGCATTTTAAGATCTGTTATAGTCGTCATAAATGTCGTCAAACTTCAAAGTCATGTAGGTATGGGTTGGGATGACACAAAATTAAGTTTCAATACTGCATTTTGTAGGTGATTTTGTGTACTTTCTTTTCGGAAAGAATAATATTTTCCAATTTCGGTATCGTTTATGAGCGGATCTATTCAAGAAATAACAAGGTTGCAAATTTGCAACCAAAATTGGGTGCGTCACTTTTTTTGGAACTGAGTGTATCACCTTCGACTTCATCAATTTTAATTCCTCAAAATAAAGTACTTGCTAAAGGATTGCATATCTACCTTCGAGCATAAAAAGATAGACGATTAATGTCCTGTTTAAATTTATGTGAATGTTTGGTCCAAGCATCTACAAAATTATATTAGAGTGGGAAAAATGGAACACAAATTAGGAAACAAATCGTACCTCGAATGAACGCTGAGCTTTCCAAATGGCCCTTTACAAGCCTCGCACTTTTTCACCATTATTATGGAGGGATATTAAACCACTAAAAAACTAATTTCGAACACTTTTCTCAAATATCTACAGTTCTTAACAGCAAACAGACGCTACACTAATATAACGACAGAGCTATTTCAAAACATACGCAACGTTTCCAGGTCTCAAATTAAATAAAAGTAACAAAGCAGTTATTTGGAATAGGTAATGAAAACAGGAATTAATCTTACTTTTCCAGCTGACTTTTAGCACAAATTAATATCAGTGTCGGTTATAAAACATAAGAATCGAATGATCAATGTGGATAGCATAAAACAACTTCATTTCTCAGAGTAAATCTGTATACCTTGTGAAAATTTTCCGAACTGGCAACATGACACAAGATTAAATTGATTACCAATATTTTACCAATATGAAACCTAATGCTGAACTACAAGAAAACAACAGACAAGGTTCACGTCAAATTGTCAATTACGACGCGCGACGGCTTAATTTGACATAAAACACTCATCACAAAACAAGGACGTGGAAAAAAAGGGAAATACTCTACGAAAGAGCACATGCGACATCGGCAACATATATTTTCATCGGATAATGTTTCATGTTACTAGCTGGGTCCCAAAGGTCCACATCTTTCATTATCTGCCATATAATTATCTTGGTTTGGTTTTAGCTATCAGCCAGGTGTGATTAATTGGAAACACCGATTCATCTCCCTTCCAGCTCCATCAGTAATCAAGTAAGAAATATGATAGCTCTTATACCGTGTGTAACAGGATTATGGTGCTGTCGGGGACAAAATAAGACGTTTGCTCACAACTACACCCCCCATTCATAAATTAGTTTTGAAGATAAAAATTCGGGATATCCTATAGACATAACAAGCGGCACTATGTTCACAAACGTCATTTTTTTTACAATTTAATCATTAATTTGCCATTTTTATGTATATAGATATTTTCAATAATTCACATATCTCGCCGCAAGGTAAAGTTTTCGATGCAGGTTTTCCTTAATTAATTAATTAATTAATTAATTCCTTATTTATTTTTTCAAAAACTTTTTTCAAAAAATATTTTCGAAATTTTGAACTCTCCATTGCACTCATATTTCATGTATAAGTCTGCAAAAAATCAGAATCATACCTTGTAAATTTTAAATTAATACCACGGTATATGTTAGGAAAAACGTAGTTTTTGAATTCGAGCTCAGTCGCGTTTAAGCGCCGTTATCAAAGTTCAGTTCTACTAAAAAAAAGTTGTTCATTCCCATTTCCTATGCCCTCTACTAGATGGTATAGGTTTCATTTGGTAATACCTCGGAATCACCTTACCTCAGAAAACCGCGAGTTAGAGGAGCGATTTTACTCCACGAATACAAATGTCTAAAATTGTCAACTGGACACTTACATTGGTACATATGCGGGGGCGGTACTGACGATACAACCGACACTGAGTCTACTTCTCTATTACCTCCCTCGACGGTAATAGTCGGCGTGCCGTCGGTTGTTGAGTCAGAAAGGTTCCCGGCAACGGACGTTGCTCCACTTTCCCTGTCGGAACTTACTCGAACGCCGGAATCTGCGCTACAACTTCCTCGATCACCTGGAAGTAGCCCGAGACCATGATGTCCCGAGAGTAACCCTCCAGATCCTGGAGTAAGAGCGCCACCATTTATGCTATGACGTGGTAGCGACGCGAGGGACTCTTGGTCGGAAAGGCATCCACTGGAAGCAAGTTGCCTGCGAGCCTAAAAAAAGTTACGTCAAACAGGATGATTGAATTAATTATGCTCCCAAGTATATTCTATTCTTGTAGAACGACATTCCGTCTTTAGTTTCTTCACCATAACTGTTTGTTGCTGCTTCTGGTTGCATCGAGAAACTAAAAGTAGCAACGAGCAGTTATGGAGAAGAACCTGAAGATGGCAGATGTGAAACTGTATAAACGTTGTTCTACAAGAATAGAAGATACGTGGAGAAAGACCCGGATATCATCTACTAAGCAAAGGAAGTGGACAGGTAATTTCAGAAAAAAAATATTACAGAATTGTTTCGTAGCGATCTTCGTCTAAGCCGCGATGAGATTCTGACAAGTGTCGCAACGCATAGTTTTCATTCCCTTACCCATGAGCAGCAACCCCCCCAGGTGGCAAACTGAGGTGTACTATCAGGGGGGCTATGTCTAATTTCCCACAAAATTTCATTTCTCTCCGATCTTTTGCGAATAGAACCCCTTTTTGTACCCATTGCTTAGACTATTAGTTGCTTATTCAATTACATGGTTAATAGTCTAGTAGGCCGTATAACAATAATCTTATTCCAGATTGCACCAAGTTATGTTAAACCAAAGAATACCAAAGGAATCCATAAAGTTAAGCTGTCCTTAATTTATTGTTTGGTTACACCATCAATTTTTCAGGTTGCCTTAGCTATAGTAGACCAGGGTTGATAATTTTTGAAACCAAAAAAATAATAGTTGGATGAAACCCATTGGAAACCCCATTGAAACCCTTTTACTAATATTTAACCCTACTGTACCTATTTTCCGAAGTTTCTACAAACAAGTACTATCAGAGTACATTATAATCCTTCTACAGTCTACTAAACATTAGATATTTACGTGTCGCGACTTGAATACCTTGTTTCCATTTAAGAATGAAATATATCGCCCCAATTTATATCCACAATATATAAATATACCTCTTGCAACTGCTCCTGTGCCTGTTGAAGTTGTAATTCCTTAGCATTAAGCTGTGCGGCCAAAGACAAACTGCGTTCTGCTTCGTCTCTAGCGTGCCTGAGCAAACTCCATCGTTCCCTTTCTCTTTCTTCTCGTTCGGTGGAAAGTTGCTGTAACGACGTCTCATTATCCCTCACCCGCTGAAACAAATTGAAAAGGTAGATGGGCTTGACAAAAACTGATGAAGTATATCAAACAAATGAAAATTGCGGCAATTTCTACCGTATTTATGTTAAATGGAGTTCTCGTGAACAGTGCCTAAAATGTATGAAAAATCTGTTGGTTTCTTTTTGATTCGTTCTGATGAATTTACGGTTCTAGTAACATCTCCGGAAATGGCTGTAGGGAATGAGTGGTCAATTCAATAATATTGAAACTTATGTAATTGAATTTTGAATTCAATTAAAAATAGTCGCAGTGTAAAAATTGTCGTAGTGTTTTAATACAACTATCATTTAAATTTCTTCCTATCATTGGAAAATTAAAAGGTAGAATATTGACTATGTAATTGGATACGGAACTAAGTTGTTTAAGGTATTTTATTGTTTCATATATTTTTGTATAGGTGTATCACTTTTATTGGAACTGAGTGTATATAAAATATAGAGGCACAGGCACAGGCTTTTAAGAAAATTTTGGGACAAACATTTTTTATTATGATCCTCACTATAATAATAGCTACTGCCTGAAACTAATTTGATTATCAGATCTTATGCTTTTTAATTATTTATAGTTAACCAAAATAAATGCATCTGAAAAAAAATAATATTTCTTCTTCATGCATTCAAAATTTGTTTCTTTGTGTCTGTTTCATTATTTATTTTACTTATTATTAGATTTATTGGTTTTTTTACATACATGTGGCTTTTCGTATTACTTCCGTATCTACTTTCTTCAAATTTGTATCTGCCTCTAATTCGAAATATGTTGCTTCCTATCCCGTAATTATTCCCGTAAGTATTATTGTACATAAAAAACCCAATAAATAAATAAAAGATGGGTGTATTCAATTTTGTCAATAAAACCAATATCCACCCATCTTTGAGGATTCGAACGCCAATCAACTAATGATATGCCGAAAAGTTAATACTTATGCATAAATATTCATTAGCATCCATCAGTTTCTAAGGATGGATTACAGTTATTAATGATCCAAAGCTGCAGAAGGAGAATTAATATTACTTACCTGCCCATAACTTCTGATGAAGTCCCTTAATTCCTTCTCTTTGTCTTCAAGTGTAGAATATAATTCCTTCATCTGATTCAGTAAATCAAACTTCTCAGCCTTTAGACGTCTCTTATCAGCCTTCAGCGCTGGAATGAAAGTGATTTTTACGTCTAATTTGCATAAGAGGGTGGTTACATTATCATAATTTGTGAACAAATAGAATATTTGAAATTATAAAGCTAATTTAGACCAGACATTAAAAAAAAACAATTTTGAATTGCCAAATTTAGTCTTTTCAAATTACTGAATTTGAAAATTGAGGTAACGTAACGTAGGTAAGATATAACGTGAAATTTTATGGAAATTTAAGAATTTTAAGGAAATTTAATTTAAGGAAATGTCTATTAATATGTTAATGTTAATATTATTAAAAAATAAATAAAATGTAATTGCATCATTTAAGATTGTATTTTTCATTATTCCACTAGTGGAATAAACTAATTGAATTATTCCACTAGTGGATAAAGTTGTACTTTATATGCTTCATGAGTGCGATTAAAACTCCAATTATAATATGATTGTGGATAAAATATTTAATTACTACTTGAAATGGAAGAGAATATAACCAAAAGGAAAGGAAAAATAATTTACGGGCGATCTGAGGTCGAAGTGGAGGGGGTGAGTTTTTAAGGGTAAGAACGGTTTATCTCGATTTCCGGCAAAACTACAAGTCCTATGGAAAAAAGTTAAATGGTAAGTTGTAGATAATAGATCTACAACTTTTGTATTTACACTTTTTTCACATAACCTCAAAATTTGTGTGAAAAATTCAAATAACCAAGTTTTTGGGGTAGTACGCTGGCGGCCATTTGAAAGTGCACGATTTTTTTTGATATTGTAATGTGATATTTTTATATTTCATTTTGACACTTATTTGAAACTTCAAACAAATGTCAGTAATTAACTCCGTAATTTACAAACCACGTTATTAGTTTTCAAGTTTTAAAATGCCGCGGTTAACTGAACCTGAAAAAATGGGAGCTCTTACATTGCTTGAAAATGATTGGTCATTACAGGCAGTTGCACATGAGCTAAATGTGAGTAAGTTGTATATTCAAACTCAAACAAAAATGGAATGCAGTAGGAAACGTTCGCTACGTCCACGGCGGAGAGCGTCTTAAAATAAGCACTGTGGAGCAAGACAACCTCTTCCTAGACCATGAAACAGCAGTGACGGCCTGTTTCGAAACGGAGTTTCCTGGATCTGTGAGGTCTGCAAAGCGGCGGGCGAAGGATTCAGAGTTACGAAATTATGCGGCAGCAAAGAAGGTATTATTGGAGCCAAGGCATAAAGAACAACGTCTTAATGTTGCGAACCAGTTGAAGAACCAGAACTCGCGTTGGAGTTTTGTAGTTTTAAGTTACTTAATTTTTATAATTTAGTTTATTTTGAACATTTTTGGGACGTTCTTTGTTAATTTGGAATTTTTTTGATAAAATAATAATACACTTTTTAATTTTGATAAGTAATAATTAGAAAATTGTGAATGTCATAATGACACACATCACATGAACCTCAAATTTCAAAGTCGGTTTTACAAAGATCAAATATAACGAAATCTGATACAAGAGTCGTGCACTTTCAAATGGCCGCCAGTACACATAATGATTAAAAAAAATTTCAGATTCGAGTTTCTTTGTTTCTTTGCATTTTCTGAGAACATTTACCATAGTAATGAATATTTTTTTCACACCATCAGAAAGTAGAGATTTCAATGAACAAAAAGCCCACCGACTATTTTAAAAAAGCAGATATATTGACGGGAGAATTGTCGTTTGAAAATTAGGGTGCTTTTTCCATATTAAGTCAAAATATGGTGAAAAAATTAATATTTTAAACCAAAAAAATTACAGTGTGTAGACTTAAAAAGGTAAGTTTTTACCAGAATTTTTTTTTGTAAAAGAAAAATAAAAAACCAAAAGCTTGGTTATTTGAATTTTTCACATAAATTTTGAGGTCATGTGGCTATTAAGGATTCAGCCCTGGTCTATAATGTGAGAGACCATAATATGCATTTATTTGTTCTTTTTACTGATGCTTGTAAGAGACTAGACCTTACTTGTCAAGGCTTCCTTGGCCAGCTGCAATTCTATCTCCAAAGCATGAGTCTTCGACGAAGGATCACTATTCTCTGTTGGAGTTTTCTTCTCCGAGAGAACGCATGTCGCTCCAGACACTACTAAGCGTCGTAACCTAGTAACTTCCGCTTGCAGCCGTTCATTTTCCAACCGCAGCCTCCGAACAGCCGTTGTAGATTTTGGGTAATTTGACGGGGAAGGAATTAAAGCAGATAGATCGTCTCGATTTCCTTCAGAACTTCTAGGGGAACGAGGTGATGAGGAATCTGACGAAAAAAGTATTATTAAGTGATGCGTTTGACGAAGGGTTTGAGGATATTAATGGGCTATTTTTATTCTAAGCATAATATGTTTATCACATGAACGAAGTGATTAGTGTTATGTGGAGTGTGTCACTGGATACTCATATACTGAACAGCTAAGTCTAGTTATTAAGAAAACATTGTTAGATAGATGTAATCTAGTTACAATGCTCAACGCCCATGGGACATTTTTCTAAAAAAAAATTACGTAATTATAATAAAATGTTACTAAACGTAATATTATTGTTATTAGAGTTACTTTTCATTACTAGCGATGTATATTATACTGTTTAAAGCAATAATTTAAAAATAACGATTCATATATTTACCCAAATCTAGTTGACTGCTACAGCCAGGCTTCGGGGAGTCGAATCTATTCTCTGGCGAGGACCTACTGTCCTTCATAGGACTTGCGCTCTCTTCTATTGTCATATTAATTTCCTTGCTATCACTTGCAGTCTTCTCAATATCAGCGCTCGGAACGTCGCATTTCACAGGGTTTGATTTGGTCTTTTTGATGTCCTTTTTATTGGCGTCTTCACTCGAATCTACAGAACTAGTATTGCACATAGACTTACTCCTTCTAGATTCAATGGAGTTCGGTCTATTTGACTTACAGCCGTCTTTTTTTATATCACTAACACACTTAACATCTACATCACAAGCAATATTTTGCGTTTCTTCGGAGCCAAGCAAAGGTTTTATGAAGTTGACGTCGACCTGGCTTACAGCAGTTGAAGAAGACGTGGGTTCTGACACTTTCAGTTCTTGTGCCAAGCAAGCGGGGCTGGGGACGGGGACCGGGAGAGAGCTGGGGTACTCGGAGTCTATCCGAGAGGTTAAATTAGTAGAGTGTTCCTCTACCATTCTGCGAAGCTTTGCCTGAAACAAATATTTCCTTTGAAAATACTCCTGGTGACCTATTATCATTTTTAAAAAATATGTACAACTGGATCACATGACTCAAATTATGTTCGTAAGTAATATCATAAGGGCATCTTTTTTTTCCGAAATAAATCGAAAAAACACGTTGCTAGGTAACACTTTCACAAGAACTCCTGTTGCATGAGTGCTGGTGGCAACAAAAGTCTGAGTCGAAGACGAGGAGTTTTGCACCTGCACGACCTGCACCTGCACCTTTCCGCAGTTTTGGTCAGCTGTTCTGTTCTACGAGAATGATAAGATTATTGTTTTTTATTTTATTTTCTATAATTATGATAAGGATAATTGCGCGCGCCACTGAGCACCGCATTCCATTAGCACCGCATTCCATTAGCATCGCATTCCATTAGTATGCATATCAAACGAAAGCAGTATAGTACTAGATCGTACAAAAATTCTTCGTTCTCGGGCCACTTTGACAATTGCACTTTTTATGTTACAAAATAGTTGTTATGACATATAACATTTGTTTGACATTTTTTTTGGCAGGTCAATAAATAAAGGTTATTTGTAAAGGTTATTTGTATTTTGTTTATTTGACTTATTTCCATGGTGACGTGTTATAAATTTTAATTCCCTAGGGCGTTATAGATATTCATAATGCTCTAGAGCGTTATTTCCCATTTAATGTATCTCAAAATATGGTGGCTATTTCAAAATAAGATATTAGTAGGACATTAACAAATTTAATAGGTCGTGTCACAAAATGCTTTGCAAATAAAATAACTAGGCATCATGTTTACCTGAGCGTCTACGAGTAGACGTCGCATCAGCAGCGCCATGGCGGCGTAGCGACTTGCGCCGTACATAAGTTCCGCGCCATGATTCGTGGCTTGAAATCCATTTTGCCACGCTAGGATGGAGGAAGACCCTGGAACAATATCATCAGCGTTAATTCTCTCCAAACAAGTGAAATTTGATTATATAGGCCAGCTGTAATACTGTCTGTTTGTTTTACTTCTTTGAATTGGGTCCTGCTGACCGATAACATGTTATTGAAACACAAAATGATTATTGTTTGCTCTCTCAGTGGAACGTTCTAAACCGTGCAGTTGAATTTAACCGATATTAAAAATGTATGACGCCAAACAAGTAATAATAAGTACATGAATACATGCAATCATAACACCATATTTTTGCATGAATATGTTTCATAATATAAAATAATGATATCCATTAAATAGTAATAATACAATAAATAGTTGGTAGATAATCTGACGAGTTGAAATTTAGTTGGGAATTTAATTTTCACATGTTTCAAGCTATTTTGGTAGTTTATTAGCTTAGAGTCTCCTAATAACCCAGTCGTATTATAGTGCACTGAACTTTTCAAAAATGGGGAAGAAAGATTCAGTTGCATATAATGTTTTTGGGATTGTTTTAGGGACACAGTATGTCGTTTTTGAGAAAAAAATTATTATTTTTAAAATGTCATACACTGCATACTTGATTTTTTTGAATATTGTCTCCTACGAGTTTCTAAAAAAAAACTGCTTACAGAAATAGATAGATTACCCTCTTTTTAATACTACCTTAAAAATTCAGAGTGCCATAGTTTGTCGCCACCTTGAATTTTTTCAGAAAAAAAGATGACCAAAATTAGTTGTTATATTGTTTTCTTTTGGTTTTTTCGTAAAAACATCTAAGCTATGCGCATTTCGACTAAATTTTTCATGTGTGTCCAAACATTAAGTAACTGATAGTTCCTTTTTTCTGTTATTAATCGCTCTGACATTAGATTCAATAAAAATGAGACATAGGGTGACCGGAACCGAACCAACCATTATACGCCACGACGAGGAAATTTTATTAAATTTACATATCCTAGTTTCTAGCATCCTAGTTCTTCGTAGCCTACCTCTTTCAATACCTCTTTCAATACCTCTTTCAATACTTGTTATAATAAATACTTCAAAATTTTACATAAAGATTAAAAAAAATATTTTCTGAGAACATTTACCATATTAATGTATCAGAAGGTAGAGATTTCAACAAACAAAAGCCCACCGACTTTTATAAAAAAAAGCAGATATTTTGATGCGAGAATTTTCGATTGAAAATTAGGGTGATTTTTCGATATTGAGTCAAAATAAGGTGAAAAAATAAATATTTTAAATCAAAAAAAATTACCGTGTGTTTGAGGCATAAAAAGGTAAGTTTTCACCAAATTTCTTTTAAAAGAAAATTTGTTTGTAAAAGAAAAATGAAAAACAAAAAACTTGGTTATTTGAATTTTTCACATAAATTTTGAGGTTATGTGAAAAAAGTGTAAATACAAAACTTGTAGATCTTTTTATTACCTACACCTTGCTATTTAACTTTTTTCCATAGGACTTGTAGTTTTGTCGGAAATCGAGAGAAACCGTTTTTTACCCTTAAAAACTCACCCCCTTCCACTTCCCGCCCTCATATCGCCCGTAAATTATTTTCTCTATCATTTTTATTATATTATCTTCCTTTTCCAATGGATTTCATCGTACTATTATTTTTTCTCACTTTTTACCACTTTCAAAGGCTTAATCCCTGGTATTGCGACATATCAATACCCAATATAATCAAAATCTTTATAAAGTATAATGTAAAACTTAAATTTGACATATTGTAACCCCGTTAACGTTAAGGCCTAATTAAGGAACAATTCTCTAGTCTAGATGGAGTAGATAAGAACGAATAAAAGTTCGAAAGAGTAGTTAAGAATTCAACATGAGACTTGAGTATATTTCCTGGAGTGATCGTAGCTTTGATAGTCGACCCGGTATATTATTAAGCCGAGTAATGGGGCAGGAACCCGGAACCAGCCTTCTAAGACGTGATACTCGATCACCGCAGGAATACCAAATCAGGACAATATTCTAATATCCATCCTGCTATATGAAGTTCATGTAGTAGATAGAGGCGGCAACGACTAGATACTGAAGTAGTGTCTTTCTATATCTATCCTTTGATGCTGCTTAAAAACTAATATTTTGCAATATTTTGCCTTTTTTAGACTGTATAAAAAATATGCAATAATTATATGGATCAAGTCTACAAAATATGTATTGCAAAAGTGTGTATTGCAGTGTATTGCGATAATACACAGGGTATGTTTTTTAACAACACACAGGGATAATACCACACACAGGAATAATAACAACACACAGGAATAACACACAGGGATAATACCTTTATTAAATAACCACTAAAATAATGGCGTTCACCTAATGCTTCCGGTTATATCGCCAGTCGACGTCATCTTCGTCATTTTTAAAGGAACACCCTGTATAGGTAAAGATGTCGTCCCCTGTAAAGATGTCGTCAACTTCCGGTATAACCGTAAGCATTAGATGGACGCCGTTATTTTATTTAAGAAGGTCATGTCCGAAGACACTGACAACAAAATTTTCATAATTAAAAACGAGGTAGTCTCTGAAATAAGTCTAATGTCTCGTCACCGTGGGACACTCTGTAAACATTTAAGTGTCGCTGTCCATAACAGTATATTACTTTTGGAATTGAAAGTATTACTAGAGAAATCTTATATAAATTTCTTCAATTATTCGTTACCACCTCAATACTATATGAGTCATCACGATTATAGTTCCTATTGCACCGACTAGTTTAGCAACTCCCCAATTCTCTGTCGGCCATATAGTGCACGACCGCCAAATTCCTTGCTCAGTTGGGCTATCGATCTGTCATTACTGTTCAAATGCATGTATCTAATATTCCTTAGGCGCGTTGCACACACTCCGATAATAATTATTGCCTCAGCGAACCAAGCCTGACTTGGGCGCGACGCACCCCACAAACTTACTGTCTGAAATATTGCAAGCGGGAACGTGCATTGTTGGAGGGTAACTCGGGACATAGGCGTAACTTCGCCGCGATCCAGATCAGAGTTAAAATATTATTCCAGATTTGTCATTCACGTAACGGTCACTCACTTACTCGTCTTCTGCTATTTGAACGACTATTTCCCTCGCCTTAATTTCCACCAATCACAAACGAGATCACACCAATTTTGAGTTACAAATGGTTTCTAGATGGAAAAACTCTGTGACAGCACCTGTCAGCAGTTTTTTCGAGTTTACCCGCGGCAAAACGTGACAGCTGTTGTCACCAAAAATTACAATACCATTGATAACAAGTAATTATGGTCTCCTGGGACACCAGAAAACGTCGCTAAACAATTTTTCTGATTTTATTGTCAATAAATTCTGTCATATTGTTTTTAAACAGTGCTAGTCAGCTTATATAGTGAAAATGATGATAATTGATCATCACCTAATATTGATCTGGCGATTGAGAAAAGTGTGCCGTACAATACCGATAAAACCCATATGTCAATATGGACACAGTTTACGGAATTCTGCAAGGCAAAGAAATACGAGCTTTTGAAAACTACAAGTTTAGAGCAACTAAACCCAATCCTGAAAGATTGGGCGTGGAATATGAAGAAAGAAAACGGTGAAAATTACAAAGAACTAGTTGTGAAGACAATGTGAAACACCGTTGCACAAAAATGCAAGAGATGTATTTTATGAAGTGGAAAATAATTTTTGATCCATTTGAAGATATTATCTTTAAGTCTAGTAGGGAAGCTCGTAATGCGAAACAACAAAGGAATTTGCAGATGTGCGCCAATAAAAGGAAATCGAGCTCTGCTGGTTTTATTATGGGACGAGGACACTCCGGCGGGAGTGATATTCAAATATCCTACTTTTTAGGAAGAGTAGAATATAATGCCCTCTTCAATAAAACGGCCCAAGGTGGAGAAAAAAAAATGGCCCATTGTAAATGTCTGGTCCCCAACACGAAGAACCCTACCATTTATCCAATCTGTCTTTAAAAAATTCTAATGGTTAAACGTTCATCTAGAATAACAACTGATATATTATGCTTAACAGTAAACCCGTCATGGAACAAAGAACAATCAAGTGGATGGTACAAAAACACTCCAGTGGGAAAAAACGAACTTTCGAAATAGACTAAAGAAACAGCAGAGAAGGCAGGATTAAATACAAAAGAAATAAAAATAAACCACTCTATGCGGTTGACAGCAGTCAGTAACCTGGCTAAAGGAGCAGCGGGTGAACAACAATTAATTAAAATTACTATCCACAGTTCAGCCAACTCAATTAAGCCTTATCTGCAAATGGATAATGAGACAATTATTCCAACATCATAAACACCCTTGGAAGTGACGCCTTAGAACCTCAAGCTAAGAAACAGAAAACAGAAAATCCTGCAGCCACTCCTCGAGCTTCTCACTGTACAGCTGGATCCATCAACAACATTAATGATTTACCTACACACAACGTTATCAGTGATTTAACAAAGATTTCAAACAATACCCCTACTGTGTACCAAAATTGCAATTTATATTTTAATTGTACCATAAAGTAATATTTTAAGAAAATTAATTCGTGCAGGTGCAAAAGGTTGTTGCCACCAGCACTCATGCTTCTTGTTAAAATGAAAAAAAATAAATGCAAAAAAAGCTAAGAGTGATTTTTGCAGTATTTTGCTTATAACTCGCAAACCATTAACTCTTTTTTGGTTCACTTTATTATTAATATGAAAGGAGATACGTAGTTTTTTAACACAGCATGTTTCTGTTGATTCAATATACACTTAATATTGAAAAAAGTGAGTAGCAGGCATTGCACAAAAAATAAGATAGTGTCATTAGTTTTGCATACTGTCATTTTGTTTCTGTGCAACTATTGTTGAGATCGATTTCCACGCTTTTATTGATTTTTTGTGTAAATTGCTTCACCAAATGAATGGTCAACAACGCTTAACACGTCATTTAACTGATGAAGAGGAGGCTATAAGAGCAATTTCCTTGGCTGAAAATGGGCAAGGAAAGCAAAAGTCAAAGGTACGTGGCCAATGTGATTGGTACTCAACAAAGTACCATTTCAAGAGTTATAAGGCGATATAGGGAAACTGGACAGTACTCTAGGGGGAATGGGCAAGGACGTAGAAGAGTTACTACAGCTGTGGATAACCGATTTTTACGAGTTACAGCCTTAAGGACTCGGCATTGTACTACTCGAGCACTTTGAATGAAATTAGTAGCAGCTGAAAATGTAAATGTTTCTTTACAAACTGTTAGAAATCGCCTACGTCAACATAATATACGACCAATGGTTCCAGCAACAGGCCCACGTCTGACTATGGCACATCAGGTTGCTCGAATACAATTTGCTAGGGAGCACGCTGATTGGGGTCTTGAGGAATGGTCCAATCTCTTCGGAGATGAATCGAGATTTTGCCTACACTCCTCTGACCGACGTATGCCAGTATACAGACGGCCAGGTGAGCGTCATTTTCAATGCAACTTTCGTGAAACGGAAAGTTTTGGTGGTGGGTCAATCATGATATGGGGAGGGGTTTCTTTCCATGGACGCATTGAGTTGGTGGCACTCGATGGCGGAGGAATGATGACCAATCGATACATAAGGGACATTCTGGAACCCTATGTTATCCCATATGGTCCTTTCATAGGTGATAATTTTAAACTAATGCACGATAACGCACGACCACACGCGGCGAGGATAGTGACCGAGTATTTAGAAGAGGTTAATGTTACTGCACTGAATTGATCAGGTCGGAGCCCTGATCTTAATCCTATGGAGCATGTATGGGAGCATGTATGGGACCATTTAGGATGGGAAATTAAGCAAGATCAAGTCCCATGTAGGACATTGGACGAGCTTCAAAATAAACTAATGTTGATTCGGAACAATATGGAGGAATAGGTAGATAGACAAACTGTTTGAAGGGCTCCCAAGACGAATACAAACAGTAATAATAGCGAGAGGCGGAAATACACGCTATTAAAATTGCTTGTTTTCTCCTGTTTCTCAATATAAACTTAATCAATAATAACATGCGTTGCTAAAAAACTACGTCTCTCCTTTAATAACAGAGATAATAAAGTGGGCCAAAAAAAGAGAATGTTACTGAAAGATTAGGCTTTAGTCAGCTATGAATTGTAATTTGCAGTTGTTGCAGATGAACTCCACAGGGCGTTACAATTTGTCGGAACAAAACGCAAGATCATTGTAACACCCGGTATTTCATAAAAAAAACTTTTCTTTTAAGAAATAAGTAGAAAATGATTATGAAAGAGTCACCCTATCAACCAAAAAAAAATTATCCATATCGGACAAACGACTCTAAAGATAAACACCATCAAACTTATGCAACATTTTCGGTGATGCGATAATTTTTGTGGGGTGTGTATGTATATTTTACTGTACTAAATGTACATTTTAAAATAACAAATTTTAATTTCATAAATTACATAAGTTACAAGCTAATTTTGAACATTACATGAAATGTTACCCGTAAAATAACACGTCTGTAAATTATAAGTGATTTAACATCACTATTCAGCACTAAATCATAAGTGACGGCAGCAGCAGTCACCACTAATGTATATCTCTTAAAATTAATATTTGAGTAGATGCGACAGATCCGACGTGAGAGCGGTATCCGATATTAAATTAAGAGTAATTGATAACGGCAATATTTTGCTGAAAGTCGTTAATATTTCATTTATAATTCACTAAATTTCGGTTCTTAATGAGACCTGTAAAGAGATAACAAGTTACCTCATTTTAGTTGCCGTGTACGAAACTATTTCTGACCAATCATCTTCAATTATGCTTGGAAAATATTCTGTTATCCTAGTTATATACTGGTTTTCTAGAAGAAATTTTCTAATATTTTAAACTACACTCACTGGCAAAAACTACCGACAACTTGAGCTTGAGTTCGGTTCTATATGCCTCAATTTTCAATCCGACATTTATTATTTTTCCATCAGTTTGGAGAAAAATGTATCCACGTTATATTGCATAGGTAGTCCTAACAACGAACATTTTCTTATTTGGATGGTATTAGGTATACAGTGGCGGCTGGTGAGGTAGTGCCACGGAGCCATGGCACCACCTTATTTATTCGTAAAAATACATAAATATTAACTGTATCTTTCATTTAAACATATATTTTCTATCTAGTGCATTTCTCCCCATTCTTCAAGAGTTTATAGAAAGTCTGGCAATAGCGCACTGCCCGACTGCCCCGTCGACGCGACGCACGCAAACCGTTAGCCGGTTTCTTGTTTAATCTGCGCACGCAAGTTCGTTGTGCTATTTATGGACTGGCACAGATGAAATTAAATAGACGTTCCAGAATCGTATGTGAGCGACAGAGATAAAAGTGGTCCATAAAATGTTACACGGGATAAATTGTAAAAGGAAACAATATTCCGTGCCAGGCTCAGTTTCTTGACATCGTCGGTTTTTGTTGTTATGTCAGAGATCACGTGTAGTGTGTTTTTCTAGGACAAATAAATTGGATTAGTGTGTCTGTGTGTGATAAATAGTAAACTTATATTCGTGTTTAGTTTTTAGTAACTTTTCACTGGAAGAAAAACTTAAAGTTAAAGAGTTAGGACGGCCAACGCCTGATTTAAATATTATAAAACAGAGTGGCAGTGGACAAAAATCTCGATCCCGTAAATTTAATAAAACTATCTTCGGTAAAAATAATTGGTTGTGTGGATGTGAGAAGACTAATAAACTGTTTTGTTTTGTATGTGTCCTGTTTGGAGGTGATGAAACTTGGTCGACAAATGGCACGGACGATCTTGCTCAGATATGGGACAAAAAGAAAACCCACGAAAAATCTAAAGTTCACATGAACAACGTGTTCAATTTTTCTATGCTGGGTAAGTCAAATATAAAGACACAATTAAACTCGCATTATCGGACTGCTGCATGTTTTACCCCAAATAATTAACTGTATACGGTTTTGTGGTTATCCACAATTGAACTCCCTAATTGAAACCCCTCTTATTGACCATAGAGACTCGTGCTTATCCATGAACCTTCTCCAAATACAAATAAGTGTTCATAGAACTGGCGCCCATGGGAAGGATACAATAGGGAAGAGACAAAGTAAGTATCCTGGAATCTTATCAGGTGCTTCTACGCTGTGTAATCACTGTACGTATCTCAATTATCAAATCCTTAAAACAATACTTTAAATATTTTAAACTTTCATAAACTTTCACAAACATCGGACATAAAAAGTGGCGCACCAAGATTTTGTCCCAAATTTGATATTCAATAACTTTTAAACTAGCCTATCGATTTTGATAATTTTTTTTTGTTTGAAAGGGCGTTTCTTGCGGATGACTATTTTGTAATTGGCTTTCCATAAAAAAATTATTACTTACTTAATAACACTTAATAACAAACTTAACAAACTTAATTACAAACTTAATAACACCGTTTCCTGTAAAATATTGCATCTTCGTTGCTGAAGGGGCTAGAGAGGTGACCAACCTAAAAATTCAATACAAATAAAATTTCATTCCATAGCGAAAATCAAATTTCGTGTCAAAATCATAATCGGTTTTTAAAGGCTGTACATATTAAAAAATAATTTTTTTATGGGAAGCCAATTATTACAAAATAGTCATCCGCAAGAATCGCCCTATATATTTATTTATTTATCTCAAATTGAAGAAATATTTTGACTACGCCTATGACTCCGCATTTCTAGTAGGTACTCTGTTTATTACTTTATCCAACCTGTATAGGGGAAGCAACCACCGCACAGGTCCGACTGCTGCAATTCAGTGAACAACGACGGCGACGCGACGCAAGGACTAGCTATTCTAAATGAAATAACAGGGGGAATACTGTTGTAATATTAAATATTAATGTCTAACAGAATTGATCTAAGAGAAATGATAGTAAACATCTAGATTTATTTCATTTAATCAGTAATACCTAGATATAACATATTACCAAAGTTATTTGTTCATATTAAGAAATCGTTCATGTTTAATATTCAATAACTTTAATAATCTACTATAATTCCATCATATGTGTTCTTTAATTAAATAGAAGAAAATGCTACAAGATAAACAAACCAGGGTAACAATTGAAGACGAGGGTGACGTTTTCCCTGACAACGAAGGTATGCAAAACCCTTTTGCCTTTTTCAAAACTAAATAGGTACAGAAACAATTTGCAGATTATAATTTAATTTAGTCATTTGTCTGCAACATTTTCTTTATTTTCAAAGCCGTGAAAGCATAACGTGGATACAACATGGGTTGTATCTACGGAAATCGAACGTAAATTCCCATAAATCGCATTTTGTCACTTTTTTGGATTTGACCATCCAGCGCGCTCCAGCGGCGGAACGATCAGCCATGGAAAAAAATAAAATACGTAAAAAATGTAGAAAATTTTGCCTACTTTAATTTTGTATAGAATTTCCTTTTCGATAAAACTCATACTTTTGAGATTTAGGTGAGAAATCGAAAAGGTCTGCAAAGTTCAGATTCATGTTAAGCGACCAAAAAACAGAAAGGGTGAGAAAATTACGACTATGGCACAACTATTTTCCTCTCCTTTTCCTAATATACTTAGCCTATCAATTTTTTAATAACTACCTACTTTTGATAATTTGATAATTTTATTTGCAATAAATTTTACTTTGCATTTATTTATAGATTCTAGGCATATAAAATTTATAAGCTAAAATAATCGTAGTATATATGGGAAGCAATAAACTTTCTTGATTTTACGTATCTTTTTGGAAAGCATAATTTAAGTTTATTGTGTGATACAATCTTAAACATAAACATACCTAGATGCGAATAACAACACAGGAGATCATCTTCCTTTTATGACGTTTCACCGCAAATCTGAAACAAAAACACTTGTTATACCTACTGCTTAGTTCTTTTCTAAAACATGTTATTTGCGTTAAAAATTACAAGTTACTTATACAAAATAGGAATTATTATAATGGCTCAAAATATTATGCTGCAATGTAGATGGCCGAAATAATTTAATTAGGCAATTGCAGATAGTAACTCTCAAAACCTAATTTCGGGTAATTCTATCTTATTTGACCCGATCACCGCGCTGTTTCGCTGCCGCGAAGTATCGAACTTTCATATTAAAAGTGCAATATTTTGTTGTATTGACGTATTAGTCGAGTAAATTTAGACAAAATTTTGTGTTTTTTGTGTAGCAGTTTCTATAGTTTGTCAAAATCCGTGGTTTAATAACCTCTAAAAAGTTTGTTTCATGTGATAAGGAGGAGGCTAATGAAGCTATAACTGGTGCAGTCTCTATTGATGTTATTTTAGGTGTTTGGAAGAATGTTCTAAAATGGTTCTCTTCGTCTCGGTCTCGGTATTATTGAACTCTCCAAAAACCCTCGAGGTATCGAGGATTCATATTAAAATTGCAATATATTCGCCTAATATTATTCTATTGATGTATCAATCATGTGAGTGTGAAATTTGCATAGTCTTATGCAAATTCAGTCAAAATTTAGTTTTTTTGGTATTGAAATTTCTCTTACTTGTCATAATTCGTGGTTTCATAACCTCTGAAAAGTTTATTTACACTTTTTTCAATTCTTTTGATACTAATACTCTTGAAATAATAAATAATAGTATATTATTCAACGAGCGATAATGTAGGTAATAACTCACGCAGATGAAGTTTACGGCAATGCAATGCAATGCAATGCAATGGATGAAGAAGTGGTGCACCATATTCATCACGTCTTCTTATGACTGGCGACTCCGCCAGGTTTAACTTAAACTGCTTACAGACTTGCTATGTGTTAAAACATCAGTAAAATCGCATTTTAGGAATTAAATTATTTGCTTGAAAATATTTCTAAATTAAAATGTTTTTTATGTTCTCTGGCTCGTAAGAGAACCACGGATCATTATCTGCCACAGAATGAACTTGCCCGAGTTGTAACTTTTTTTTAGGAAATAGACTTGGAGAGCACTTGATATGAACTCATGGCCTAATTCAGTGGACGGCAAGATCCCACGACTTGACACCGCTGGACTTTTTCTTATGGTTTTTCTCCTGTTGGGGCCAAAATGCAAAATTGAACATTTATTTTATGGTTAGAATAGTTTGTTTCTTCCATATGGCTAGTGATAGTAATAAAAGGACGTGTTGCGTTCGATTATTTATTGAAATTTCCTATGTGGTGCTGACCTTGCAGGGCCGGCACGTAAGGTAATCTACCAGATTACCGTGTCCGTTAAACTACCTCTGAATGAAATCACAGTAGGAACACTTCAACAAGGGTTCATTGGAAACCAATACATTGGTACAACGATTACAGCTTAACCGCAATTAATTGAATAATGTGTGAGGAATGGTTGTAGGATAATTACTGCATAATGAATAACGATTAATGCTTAACTGATTAGGTGATCTAGTTACTGGGCTTTATATAACGTTTACCTAGGTCAGTACGCTGAGTCTAGTTGACCTAGATTTTTGGTTGTTTACTAAGCTGACCTTGTACCATTCTTGTGTCAGCGTTTTATTAAATAATGTTTATATGCATGAAATAGTCTACTTTAGAATAATAACAAATAAGAAATAGGATATTGAGAGCACGTGTGGCCGCTATGGCAGTACACGCTATGACAGTACACGCTATGGCAGTAAGTATTTTTTTTTTATTTTCTATTTACACATTGCAGATTTATCAAGAGCGAGGACATATATCTATACAAAATGTATTATTTTATGGTATCACTTTACCATCATGATATATTTTGGTAGAATGGTCAAAATGGACAAAAAGTGATTTGGTCAAATTTGAATGAATGCACGCCAAGCCGTCAATTTTATATATTTTTCTGTTAATCAAGGCCAGTCCATTTGAACCAAAAGAGGTCAATAATGGGACTCTAGATTCAAAAATTAAATTGGCTCATCAATGGCTCATCATAGCTAAAAATATCAAGTGGGCTTAAAAAGTCCCCAAAATAGTTCTCTTGTACTCAGATTGTCTCAGTATTTCAAAAATATAATAATACACAGGGTGTTCTATTTAAAATTCCAAAGTTGAGGACATTTCCATCGAAACCGGAAGTCGAAAAAAAATCGGATGTGCCAAAATGAGTCTTTTAGGTCGCACATTAGCATGGGGTGCAAAATATGAAAATTGAAATTTGCAAATGCTTATGGTTCTCGATTGTGCATATATAGGTACCTACCTAAAAGTAATGTACGTCAATTTTAACCAAATGGGGCAGCATTGTTAATGCCACAGTGACCTTGAAAAAGTCACAGAATGTCACCAAGCACTTGTGAGTGCCTGTCAGATGAATAACATCTTCCTATGCTGGGTCAAAGGACACTCACAATGCAACAAAGAAGCAATAAAGGCAATAAAGAAGCTGACAAACTGGACAAGAAGGCAGCCTGAGAATCCTTGGGCCTGGCCCTTCAAGTACACTACCAATTGCAGCGAAACTCCAAATAATAAAGGAACACCCATAAGAAATTTAAGACGTTGTGGGATGAAAGAAGTAGCTGTCAGCTGGCCAGATATCTCTTGAAATATCCCGGCGAAGAGACGGCGAGGAATTATCCGGCAATGTCTAGGGGAAAACTACGATTTGTAACAGGAATCCTAACCGGATACTACCGGATAAGGAAGCACATCTAAAACATGAGACAAAGTGACACACCTATCTGCAGAGGATGTGTCACAAAATTCTAATTACCAAGGAACTCGAATATATTTTATTTGAAAAATTTTGCAGACGGATTTTCAGAATGTAGAGAATTTTAAGAAGTCAAACGCATCATTACATAAGAATCAGAGTTGGTCTATGATGCTTAGCTAGGTACATGCTATTCACACTTTGTGACAGATATGAAATGCAAGACAAAATTTTATACCGCAATGTTACTCCGATATAATAATTCCATTCCCTTAATTATTATGAATGATGATTTCCATGAAAACTGTTTAATTCTTGAAATTATCGCACTTACGAAATTCGAGTGCCACACGAAGAGTTTCAGTTCCAGCTTAATTTATATTATCGATAATCTGCAAATGTCATGGTAACCATAGCGCATAAAGCCACGCAATGCGATCACTGTTTAAATGAGCTTAAGTTGGGTTTAGTATTGAATTTGTCCAGTCATGACATTTCAGGGTATTTCTTAATTGCGAATTGTTTAAAGCGGGGAAATAATTTTTCGTATCTCAAGAGAAATACAATAAAACAAAATGTACGTGTTTTACCTTTCCTCAATATGAAAAATATAAATTAACTTTAACAAATTTAGAGAGGTTGAAACGCCTCGTAATAAAAGTGTAAAATTTTGTTTTTCTGTTTTTCTCACGTCCTAAAAACAGAAGTAGTTCAAGATATTTTACACAAGCTTGAATTGCGTTTTGGATATGGCCAGTAAATGAAGGACACTTTCAGCACTTAATTCTAAACTGGGGGCTGAGTTTTCCAACTACCGTCGAATTTCCTGATTTGTTTTATAGACAGATTGATAGATATATAGGTCTATATTTGTGCAAAATTTACATAAGCGCCCAATAGGTCTTATTAAAGATATCTTTAAGTTCTCTACTGCTGCGTTGATAGCAAAGCGAAATCGAGGAAAAAATAAAGTTTTTTTTTGACGTAGAACCAGACGACAAGTTATGTGTTATTTTAAGTAGGTTATTTGAAAGTTAGAATTGGTGTTTAGGACCAGGTTTTGTGGTACAGGACTTTTTCATATCGAAAAAATGTAAAAAATATCTCCAGATCTACGTAAGCTATCAGCCTCATTTTTTTAAAATTCGAGTATAAAATTAGGCGATTATAAAATTATATATTATATTATAAAATTAGGAGATTATAAAATTAATAATAGCTCAGAATGGCTCTGCATGTCCCTTTGGGGATGGATCTGTTAAAGTTGCTCACATACCTATATCCTTTTCAGTTTCTAATAGGATATCCAACGACATCTTGTTGTCTAAGTGCGAAATTTTCTCATATCTTTACCTCAAGTATATGAACTGAACTCCATGAGTTACATCTACCTACTCGATCGCAAGCAATATAGGTAAAAATCGTTCGGAACTTTGGGTAATAAAACAGGCATTAGCAGTTTTAAGCTCTTCAATTTCGGAGAGCAAATTACTGTTGCTAGGCAATAGGCCATAGAGGTTCGTAATTCAATTTGTATGAAAATAAAGTAGTTAGGTGTATCGATCGAGCAGGAAAACTGTTTTTTGCAACCCCCTTGCGTATTTCCGTTAAATATAGAGTCTCTGAATTCGCAGGACGGCAAAATAGAAGACTAAAAAATCGATAATTATCGTGGAATTTCGAATTTAATTTAATAAAGTTTTTGAAATAGTTTCGTAAAATCGCATAAAATCGCAAAGGGATACGATTTACATGGTCTGTGTGAAGGCTTTTGATTAATTAAACTATAGCATTTTGTTTAACAAACTTTCCAGTATGGACTTTCCAGTGACAAAGTTGTTTCAATATTTGAGTATTCTTTTTACATAGCCAAAAATATGTTTGATATAACGGTTTTAATTCACAAATGATTGTTGTAGCTTCAGGATACTTAAAAAGCTCCAATCTGGGACCCTTGTTATTTCTGTTATTTATCAACGATATATTTTGATTAGTGTTTTGATTTCAACATATTTAAATGTGAAGCCTGTTGGGCAATAAAGGATTATTATTATTACTGACATACTTTCTATTGGTTTGTTAATTTAATTAGTTTGCCAGCTTATAGCGTAAACACATAAGGCCGAATTGTTATTATCCTGTAATACACTGGTAAATTTCGAGCCGGGTACATAGAATCTCTGCTGATATTAAAGCAAAGAGGTTATGTTTACTTACGCCAGCTAATATCTTGTCATAATGTCTTAACATTTGTATATGCTTAATAACATATTATAGAAGTAATTAATTACAAATATGACAGGATACCGATAACGCTGCCAGATAATGTAAATTCTGCTACAGAGGACTCAAAAAGCAATATTGTACAGAGCAAATCCGTCACATAAATTTTCTTCATAATTGAATAATTAATTGCTTATACTAATTAAATGATAGTGTAATGAGTAGAGATGCAGTTGTGTTTCTAGGTTATATTAGTTTCAATACAACAAGCAATTGGTAGGTAATTATTGGTAGGTAGTGGAAAACCTCGAACCATGTTTTTTTCTTAGTTTTTAACTCACCCTGTGTGTTGATCAAGTAATGGTATCGAAAATGGTTACACTCTATATGAAAGGCACTTCTTTTATGAGCATTTTGTTTTTTATTCACTGATCTATGTCCATATGTCAAATCTTTGTCCATATAATATTCCATATATTTATAATCTTAGTTCACGTCGACGTATTAATATTGATGTTTTATTACCTTGAAATAGCGTTATTCCAAAATATTCGAAATTTTAAACATTCCCACACTAGTTTGTGGACCTCTAGCGGCACTCTAAGGAAGCTGGGTTGGAAGTTATTTTGCCGGAATATTGTTATATGTTACAATGGTACTACCGTAATTGGGATATTAATGAAAATTGTACTAACCTGTGTTCGCTGCTTTCTCATACTTTATTTTTATTCCACATATTTAAACACCTTTTTAAAACGAAGAATAATATGTAGCTTTCTAGGAAACTGCCTAAGGCTTACCCTCGATACACCATTGGTAAAGTAAATTAGTTTTAAATATTACATAAAATAACATTAAAAAATCAAATCCACTGTGGTTTAATATCAATTTGTCGATTAACCTTGACTTTAATTGAAAAATTTACTTGATTTTCCTAGAAAAATATCCGCGTGGCGACCTTGTTTGTGCCATAAGCTAACTGTTGTCATCATTATTTAACATATTTATAGGAATTAGGTATATATACACGGACCTTGTCACAAATGATTGGTGATGGTCTTTAACTATTAACTAAACGTAACACACGACTTAAAATTGTCTATGAGGATTATTCACACAAGGGCAGGCGAAGACGCGTCGTTGAGCAATATTTTGCGACTAGGTACGTGAACGTGAAATGTCATTTCAAGTTTCTAAAAAGTAACAAAGACATAAACTGTTAAAAAAATATATTGACAGCCGTATAAAACTACTGAATGTTTGACATTTTCTCCGCCTATGTAGGCTTTTTGGTATTCGAGTGCTCAATACTATAAGGAAAGTACTTATTGATATACGATATTTTCAGTGGACTGATAAGTCTATCAGACCATCTAAATGAATATATAAAACACTATAAAATACGTCTGGCCGTATGTTTACGTATGGCACTTTTGCATGCAGGAACTCAATTACATTTCATAAACGAGACTTAACTACTGGGCATTTCCAGTTCAATTTGACTACACAGCGTACTTTAGAATGAATATAAAATATATTTTATATATTAGATTGAAATAACAACATACGATCAGTGTTCCACCTAGGTAATATTGACTGCCATTTTTCCTTAACACGAGTGGGTTTCACCATTTCAATAAGAAAAAAGTTGTTTCCTTGCATGACAAAGTGAAATATGACTGGAAATATTGGACACGTTACAAAATATCTGGATATTATTGATAAATATGCCGACATTTTAAGGCACGACACGATACTTCACGGTCATGAAGGACCGACGTTCAGTTGACCCTCTGATATGTTTTGAAATGTCATGTAATAAAATACTAATAATAAAATTAAATAAATATTTTTTTTTATTTTCCTGCGTCGATTAAGACGAAACATAACATATTTAAAGAGTAAAATTATATTAGGCAGAATAAAAATTTGTTATCGTGTAAAACATGTTTCTTTTAGAGTTTATTATTTTTACATGACCTTATGGTTTTACTAGACTTTATATTATCGGGTAGGTGGCTGAAAATTTTGGTATCGATATGCGATTTTGCAGTTTCCATCGTGAATTTCTTTACGAAGTTAAAAGTCGCTTCTGTTAGAAAATATATAAACATATCCTTAAAATGTATAGGCACGAGTCATAATTCTAAACCTATTATTTCGCCATCATAATGAAGTATCTTTAAAACACTCTTATATAGAACTGTGGTTATAAAATATCGTTAGAATTATTTACATGCAATTTAGTAGGAGTATATTTACTGTTCTCTGTATACTTTGACCTAAATAAACAAAGGGTTTGTGCTTTGTTGATAGCCACAATATAATAATTTTAAACTTACTACACAAAGGGGTCTGTTACACATTTAGACGAACCGCAGTATTATCTTCTAACTTGGCATTGTTATTACATTCATAATGCAAGATATCTACTAACACATTCTAATGGTTATCAAATGCATGATACAGTTGACCCATAAGTTACTATTCAAGTTATTATTATTAAACCATAACATATGGGTTTAATATTTATGTAGAATATATTAGGTAATACAGACCAGGGTCGATAGTTTTTGAAACCAAAAAAAATAATAGTAGGATGAAACACATTGAAAAGGGAAGAGAATTTAACAAAAATGAAAGGAAAAATAATTTACGGGCGATCTGAGGACGGTTGAGCTATTTATTAAAAATTACACTTTAGTTACTCGAAAAACTTATGATTCCATGTTATATTGATAAACAAAAAAATTACAAATCCATAAAACATAAAGATTGCAAAAAATATGCGAAAATAGTTGTTCTAAATAGGAAATTGTTCTAATATAGGATTTAAAGGGGATTTCATCTAATAAATATGACTGCTGCAATTTTTTTCAGTAAAAAAGTTGATTTATTAAATTCTAATTATATTTATGTCATAGAAAATCTCATAATATATAAATATACATGTAAATCATACTATTGAATTTGTATACTTTATACTGATAACGTTATTCATTATAATATTTTTAAATACATTAATCGTATTATTTATAAATACCTGATCTTGAATTCTAATCACTTATCCATTAGTTGTTGACTCTTTGATGGCATTTCTTCATCGTTAGATTCCACAAACCTTCCCGATTCTAGTAGATCTTCGAAATCTTCAAGACCATCACCGTCTTCGTCTCCAATATTATCTCCAGTCTGCATTGGTTACCAGTTACCAGAGATACCGGTGACCCCTTTGCAGTCCCAGAAAGTAGATTTATAGATCTCTATAGATTGCGCAAAAATATGGTTAGATATTTATTTGATGAATTAATTCCCCACATGCGACAAGCAATGAATGCAAAAGCAATTTCACCAGAAATAAAAATATTAACAGCTATAGGGTTTTATGCAACAGGCGGCCTTTGATAGCCGCGAATCGATGAAGAATACAACAGACCAATGTCTGTGCAAGGTGTTGTTGTTCATAAAACCCGTTGTTGCTCGGGTTTTACTCGTGTTGCTCTGCTCATTTTCCTTTCTTAAAAAATCCTTATTTAAAACACATTAACAATTAACTAACCATTAGGTATATTGCGCCAGAAAATTATGTTAGAAATGGGATCCTTTTGACACTTGTTATCTAGGTTATCATCTGTCTCGATTAATACATGCGACAGAGAGAATAGGTAACGATAGCGCAAGCCCAGCCGGTCGCGCTACGCTAAGTGAGGCACGGGGAAAAGATAAGGTAGTTTTGGAATCCGACTTAGCGTATGCGGGGTAGTGCGGTAAGGGGAATGTAGCTGAGCGTAGCGAGTTTCTTGTTTAGGAATCCCCTACTGGTCCCTTAAAATGCAAATATACTTCACCTCCCCAGTTAAGGGTTAAATTTGCTCAGGTTAAAGTGCTAGTAAATCGTCTGTTATTTTCAAATTTTGATCCACTGCGGGAATACGAAATACAAATAAATTATATAGCTGTATCAAAAATATCAGTACTTTCGTCCAATGCTATGAAAAATGTAACAAACCTTATCACAACATCTCGAAAATCGAATTTTATGGTTTCTGTCATTGCTAATAGCTCCTTGGAACATTTTATGAACTTATTAATGATGACATTAACACAAAGGAAAGTTATACTTATTGTATTATCTACGAGAAACACTTGTTATATATTACGTTATCATAAGTATTATTTTAATTTGCGTTAGGCAGGTGATGAACTTCTACTTCCGTTGTTAATGTTAACAATAAATTTAATAATATTAGAAAACACGCAACCATTCCCGTTTATTTTTCGTTGCGCACAATAAACCAAACCAATATTTACTTATGATACATACCTATAGATAAAAATGAGATATAGTATGTCATAAGGTGATCTAATATCAATGAAACTAATAACAAGAAATAAGGCATTTTATGTATCCTCAGTGATAGCTATGAGTTAAGGTAACTAGGTGAATTTTCTGTTAATGACAGTAAATATTTTTTGTGACATGCACGTTTAAGTGATATTTGCACTATGTGGTGGCGAAAATGTATTTTATTAACAGTCACAATCTGCCTAAATACGTAAGTAGATAGCTAAGATTATTTATCAGTATCAGTAGTATGCTATTTTCTCTACTTGCACTTATTATGTAACCTTGGTGTTGGTGTTTTCAGCAGCACCTTATATCATTACTGAAGAATCGCTGCTTTATTTCTTCATTACAGTTTTTAAAAAATATATTTTCTTTATCAAACATATTTATAACAGCGAAATCGAAGGAAAATTATGAAGTTCTTTTTGACGTAGAACCAGACGACAAGCTATGTGTTATTGGAAGTAGGTTATTTGGAAGTTAGAATTGGTGTTTACGACATTTTTTTGTGGTACAGGACTTTTTTATATCGCAAAAATCGTAGATTTTTCACACCGTGTTTTTTACGCTTACATCGTTATATCTCCAGATCTACGTAATCTATCAGCCTCATTTTTTTTTAAATTCGAGTATAGAATTAGGCGCTTCCAACAGTGTTATTATCATTACTGAATATTGTTTATTATTGTATTTAAATAACAATTAATTTATTACTTCCTTACAGGTGTCTTTATATTTTCGATAAGCGACAAACTTTCTTATTTATGGAAATTTTTACATACATGCTGCGAGGAATTTGAAGCTAAGATATTAAAGAAGTTTTGAGGAAAGAAAAAAATCTGCTGGAATTAAGGGTTTTTTTAGCTACGATTTTTTTTGTGGCGCATAAATTATTAGAGGGAGGTTTTGTTACTGGAACGTGTTACATTTTAGATGCATATGGCCCGTGGCTCTGTACCGAATCGCGTATTATTACATATTTAGTCTATGTAGTTGTTATTATAACTTGTGATTTCTGTAATATGGAGTGTATTATATGTAAAAAGACAGTGCGTAAAGACGACAAGTAGTAACAAGTAACATAGCTGAATTCAATGTTAATAGGTAGAACCTACCTAAGTATCGAGATTTCCTAAAATCGGGGAAAAGCAAAGTCTTTATTGCAGTTTGTGACGGAATACATTATTGAAAACTGTTCTGAATTTATAAAGGAGAACGAAATGCCGCTATTATCTCAGTAAGAGGCACTGCAAGTATCTACAGGATATATTCTGTTGTTATACAAAAATAAGGATTCCAGTGTTATCACACTCAATGAGCTCTGTGTGTAAGCATGACCACAAAATAAAATAAACCGTATTCGGCGCTTCCTGATGAAGCTTTTTATCAACATATCTTTAGGTAATATACCTATTTATTTTTTGTATCATAACAATGTACAATTCTACATAATTTATGTACTTATGTATTATTGTTACTATAATATGTAGTTTCTATGATTAATCACCACTTTATTAATAATATTTATTTCTAATAATGGTGGTACTAAGATCAATAGTATATTATTATTTCAGATGTATGCTTCTATTACGAATATGGTACAGCAGTAACATCGCAAAAATGCAGCTTGATGACGTTGGATGCTACACTGCCGTCCTTAGGAAAAACACCGCATGTGCAAAAATTATAAAAATTGAGTTAAGCGCGAAAATCAGTTCTAGACAGCTTATATCACATATTTACATAAGAAAAACACCGTATTTACAAGCACAAATATATATTTTTGAAAGAATTATAAACCTAGCATTTGCAAAAAGATTTGCTAAACTGAAGAAGAACCCCGCAACTACAACGCTACTTAGGAAAAACACGGCATGTACTTGTCATAGCCTGCCGTTTTTAATCAAAGTAAAATGCAAACGCTAAGTAATTTGCGTGTATTTCCGAATTTCCGTAATAACCTATTTATTTTCTCTTAAGTTTGGTGTGATTTGTTTTAATTTGTATCTCATCAAAGTTGATCAAGAAAAAACGTAAAATCTTCAAAGCTCAATGCAAATAAGATGTCATATAATAAGGACATACTTTAATAATATCCTTTTAAAAGTTTGCTTTACTTCAAAAGGTGGAAAAAAGGTCCTTAAATATTATGTACAAACGGAAAGTTGTAACTCTTTATTCTATGGAAAACAGTTCATTTAAACATAGACCCCGAAATGCAAAATCCAAGATATCTTTAAAAATAACTTTTTTAAAAATATCTGGAAGATGCTAGTGATGCGGGGCTAGTTTCGCCCTAATTGATAAAGTTACGCTGCATCCCGAGAGGCAATTTAACGAATATTATTGATGAAAAATTCCCGCCACTCATTTTTCTGTAATTTATATATGAATTGTCATAACGTTTTCGAGAGAAAAAAATAAAAACCACTGTCTCTGAACTGCAGAAACAAAAATAATTTTTTTTTGAGAACGACTCGAGATACGAAAATAATTTAAGAAACAAAAAAATTTCTGTTTTTAGCTGCTGAATCTCAGAAAATTAATTAATAAAATATAAGAAAAGAGGCGTACCTACATTTTTGGTAATAATATTCGTTACACCCAGTATTTCTCATAAAATGACTTGAGGGGGCCGATGAAATGCTAGATGCTGTGGTTTTTCTTAGCATTTTCTAATAAAAATTATATTTTCTTTCCCAGTATCTACCTTTTTATGCGAAATATAGGGAGAAACTGCTTTTTTTCTAAAAAAACATTTTTTTTTTGAAATTTCATTCACATAGAGTGAAATTATTTTCATTTGCTGCATAATAAAAATTTGTGCACATTTTAAAGGTTGCCTAAACTTTGACCTCGATTTACTCATTATTGTATAATATCCAGAAGCGGTGGTCTTCCTTAGGACGGCAGTACAGGTGGTTGATGATCACTGGAATCCATTTTTTTCGGCACAAAAACTTATTCCCGAAAATATACTACAATTTTTAAGTCTGTATTGTTCCGACAAAAATTGTGATAATAAAAAAAGTACCTGCATAAAAGAAGAACTAAATGTTGTGATGAATGCAAATGCAAATTATGCAATAATTGTATACAAAGTAATATAGCCGAAAGTGATGATGGTGTAGAAAGTTTTTAGTTACTACCAATATAATATGTATAGTGTCTACACGTTTAATAAAACAATTAATATATGTGTTAAGGTGATTTTTAATAATGAAGCAAGTTTATGAATGCTCCTGATGTAAGTTTGTTATTTTTTAAACACATTAAAAAAAACATGGTATAATCAAGTGCTATTGTGCCTACTCTCATTTAAAAAAAATCAGCTCGATTGCACAATTATGTTTAGAGATATGACAGTGAAAATGTTAGAAAACACGTTTCACAAAAACATATTTTTTCTAGTTTTTTCGTAATAAAAAAAGGCCTGACCACCAAAAAATGTCGTAAATCGTGGTTTCGTGTACACAATCACCTAATTAATGAATCGCACCATGTCCGGTTTAGTTCTACGCAAGATTTTTCGAAAACTAAGCGAGTTTACTTCCCAATTTCGCTATTCTAAATGTGTAAAATAATTGTAAACATTTGTTGCAGAGTTTCCGGAGACTACCGCTGCGGCATGACGGGAAGAAATATATCATGCATTGCGCTAACAGAACACACTTTATATAATAACATGACAGTATCATTAAGCAGCGAAAGCAGTAATCAAATAGAGGCATTGACAATAATTAATAGCACCATTCCCATTTTGGGAAGGGGTATATTCTCCAATTTTAAGGGGCTTCATAACCTGCACCTCAGCAATACCCAGACAAGCGTGATTGAGGCAGGCGCATTTGAAGAATTGTTTAGTCTGAGGGAATTAACTATAGCAAACAATTATTTATACGAATTTAATTCAGATGCTTTTCCAACAAATAACGCGCTGCTTACTCTGGATTTATCCCATAATATGATAAACGAGTTAGCAAATTTCAACATCAGTATGTTCCCTAGTCTAACTGTAATGAATGTTTCATATAACAGATTGGAATATCTACCGGAGCATATAATCAAGAAATTAGAAGAAAATAACAACTTTTACTTAGTAACCGATAATAATCCATGGAATTGTTCACACCCGACATTGGCCTCATTATTAACAACTATATTAGAAGAGGCGCTTTGCACAAACAAGACATTTGATCGAACTGAATCTGATGAGAAAAGGGAAAATATAGCGAGGTTTCTTTATGATACTGAAAACAAGAACATTACTATGTGCCCGATAAGGTGCTCGATATCTTGCTGTTTCTTTTGGGGAATTGGAGCTATCTGGGTTGGAATTATAATAGGAAACATGTGTAAACTGAAGCGTCTGCTATTTACAAAACCAATAGTATATGAAGACAAAAATACGCAGTATGGTAAGTATTTCGTAAAGTAATTGAAATTACATGTACGCAGTAAGAAATAGTGTTAATTTAAAACACGCAAAAGTGGTACATATAGGTCCACACTGAAAATGGTAATTTTACCACATATATATATATATATATATATATATATATATATATATATATATATATATATATATATATATATATATATATTTTGTATACTGCTCTGAAGATCCTCAAGAAAGGTGAAAGAACTTGTACAACTTCTAAGTGGTTCGTTTTCATATGCATAGTGATTCATTTCCGTATGTGTGTCCAGATATAGTACTGGTAAGTGTGTTTTCTTTCTTATTCGTCTAGTTGCTTATTTCTATGTAATGAAATGCTACAAACCCAAGATTACTTTTCACAAAATAAATATGAATAGCAAAGAATTTCAAAGCTAATATATATATATATATATATATATATATATATATATATATATATATATATATATATATATATATATATATATATATATATATATATATATATACACTCCCCGGCACAAAATTCCGTCACCCTAAAATTTTGCCGAATTTTGATGTTTTATAACTTTTTTATTTTTCATCTGATTTTCATAAATTTTTTACCAGTCTGTAGATCAGTTCATTGTGTGTCTTTTTAATTATTGTAATAAGTCATATTTTTCGTCCAGGCAATATTATACACTGGTAAATCAAAGTGTTGTTTTTTGTCGTAAACTCAAAACACCCTGTGGAAAAATTGAGGCGAATAATTTTGTTTACAAACTGTTTGCTGCCATCTTAGACGTATTGTAAACATTTTGTTTTTTGATTCATCCCATTATCTCATTTCTTCTGCGAGCAGCAAAATTTGAAATGAAACGCTGATTTCAAGCTTATTTTTATTAACAAAAACATCCACTAGGTATATCACAAAATTAATTAACAAAGACAAATTTTAATAACGTGTATGTCCTCCTCTCGCAGCAATGACAGCTTGCATTCTTCGTGGCATCGAATTAATAAGATTACTTATTCTGTCTTGAGGAATAGCCTGATATTCTTCTGTCAGCGCCAGCCGTAAGTCTTGCAAGGTTAGTGGTTGCACAGGACGGCGACGGAGTGCTCTTTTAAGAACATCCCAAAGATGTTCTATTGGGTTGAGATCCGGGCTACATGCGGGCCAGTCCAATCTTGGAAGTCCAACCTCATCCAGATATTCGCTCACTACCCGTGCAACGTGAGGTCTAGCATTATCATGCATTAATGTAAATTGGTTCCCAATGAAAGGAGCAAATGGAACAACAATTTCTTGGAGGATTTCCTCAATGTAACGGTGGGCGGTTAGTGCTCCATTTTCAACAAATACAAGGTCAGTACGTGCATCGGTAGAAATACCCGCCCAAACCATGACTGAACCACCGTAATATTGCAGTCGCTCAGATATGGTGCAGTCTGCATATCTTTCATTTCTACGTCTGTATACCCGTTCACGACCATCCGGCGACCTTAAACAAACCCTGGATTCATCTGTGAATAGTACGTTTCCCCACTGTTCTACAGTCCAGTCAGCATGCGCTCTTGCAAATCTCAGTCGGTGTTGTCGATGCCGAGGAAGCAATTTTGGACATACTGCTGGCCTTCGTGAATGCAATCCTGCTTCTAACAATCTTCTACGTATCGTTCTTTCACTTACACTTACTGGACGTACCATTGCATTGATTGATTTGCAAGTCATTTTTTAGATACACAGCAGTAGCTCTTCGATCTCTTAAAGAACTCATAATGACAAAGTGATCATCAGCTTGAGTGGTCATTCTCCTTCTGCCAGAGCCTTGCCGCCTAATAAAGTTTCCCGTCTGTAGATACCTATTCCAAACATCACAAACTGTAGACCGCGCAATTCCCAGAGTACGGGAGACATAACTCTTATTGCGGCCATCCTCTATTAAGGCAACAATTCTACCTACGTCTGCTGTAGTTACCATGATGACAACACACTAAATTAACTGTACTGTCAAATATTCTGTCACAATAACCGCGTATTTAGCCAACGTCGATGTTTTTTAATTAAAAATGATAAAATTAACAGCGTTTCATTTAAAATTTTGCTGCTCGCAGAAGAAATGAGATAATGGGATGAATCATAAAACAAAATGTTTACAATACGTCTAAGATGGCAGCAAACAGTTTGTAAACAAAATTATTCGCCTCAATTTTTCCACAGGGTGTTTTGAGTTTACGACAAAAAACAACACTTTGATTTACCCCTGTATAATATTGCCTGGACGAAAAATATGACTTATCACAATAATTAAAAAGACACACAATGAACTGATCTACAGACTGGTAAAAAATTTATGAAAATCAGATGAAAAATAAAAAAGTTATAAAACATCAAAATTGGGCAAAATTTTAGGGTGACGGAATTTTGTGCCGGGGAGTGTATATATATATGCATAATGAAAATCTCAGAAATGTCATAGAAACTTAAAAAAATATTTTATTCTTCTCAATTAAACAATTACAATATGTTTAACCTTTTTTACAACATTATTGTACTTACAATTTTTTGGTATCATAAGTCGCTTCTGCGCAGTCGCAGAGAAATGCGTGCAAAAAAAAATCAAAGTTGTGTTTTCCTATTATCAGTTGCTTTCTCTTAATCAACTTAATTTTTTTTCTTTAATTAAAGAGACCTATGTAAATTTTATATGAAGTCTACGAAATTTGAAGAAATTTTTAGATATCCATTTTGTAACATAATATCACATAAATTTTGAGGTTATGTGAAAAAGTGTAAATACAAAAGTTGTAGATCTTTTTATTTTGCTATTCAACTTTGCTATTTAACTTTTTTCCATAGGATTTGTAGTTTTTCCGGAAATCGAGATAAACCTGTTTTTACCCTTAAAAACTCACCCCCTTCCACTTCCCGACCTCAGATCGCCAGTTAATTATTTTTCCTTTCATTTTTGTTGTATTCTCTTCCTTTTCCAATGGGTTTCATCCTACTATTATTTTTTTTCACTTTTTACCATTTTTCGAGGCTTCAGCCCTGGTCTATAAGTCAACGTTGAAATTTTATAAGAAATAATTTTTATCTATTATCAACATGTAATGTCAAACATTACGACACTTAATGGCATATCGTAATGTCATTATATACCGCACTAATGCGGTAAAAGAATACTTTACCACCCTCGTGTGGTAAAATAACTAACCAAATAACAAACTATTCATTATAAACGGAACTGGATTCCATTCTAATCAACTTATGTTTTAAGTTTACAAGGTAAGTTTAAAGTTACATTCGTAGCCAATAGTAACCATTCATCATTACTATTATTCAATAAGATTATTCCACCCTGGTCTATAAAAGGCATCTAGTAGTGGAAAATAAATTATTTTAATCGAGTGCCTGCTTTTGCTGGAGTATATTTTGTAACTCTTGAAATGTGCGTGGGCAATTTCCCAAGTCCAGTATACCGTGCCTAGCTGCCATCTAATTCATTATTCCATCAATTAATTCTACTATCTTATCGACGTCACTGATAATGATTTTTAATACTTACATTTGCTTCTGTACGGTTTTTATTATTATTTATAGTAATCCTTATTAACATGAGTATACACAACTAAAATTTGAATTTTGTTGCAGATAAATTGGATCTATTGCCTAAAATGCCAGGACAGCCAGGATAAAATGTGCCATTAATAAGCCTATTTATAGAATTAATTTATTTTTTGTATCAATTTGTTGTAAATATACCATTGTAAAAATACTGATATTCATATTTGTATACAAACTTTTATGTTAAAGTGTGCTGGACTCATGCAGGGGTCGAGGAAAATGTCACTTGTCAAAGTCAAGTGTATGTAATCTTAATGCTTTCAATTTACACCCATAAATATAAAACAATTTATATTTCGAGATATTGTAACATTTTAACAATGACCTGCAAATTATCTTTTGGAAATTGACGAAGTTGATGATATCTCGCCTAGCTGAAAAATTTGAATCAGCGCTTGAGCACATGCATAAATTAGATTCTGTCGTAAGAGTCGAAGGTCGAACGCCGACCGACGCCGCTGGGTCGCCAGTTTCGGTTGCAAATGTACCGTTAGAACGTCAGTAATAGAACGTCGAAATTGGGAAGTAGTCGCTTAGTTTTCGAGACAAAAATTTTGCGTAGAACCGAACCGGACTTGATTCATTAATTAGGTGATTGTGTACACGAACCCACGATTTACGGCATTTTTTGGTAGTCAGGACTTTTTTTATTACGAAAAAATTTCATGTGCGAATAACAGTGTCGTCTGCGATTTTTTTAAAGCGGCCCAAACCCATATTCAACCCATATTCTGGCGCGCCCGCGTACACACACTACTTACCGCCTCGACTGCCGAATATTAACCTTGCAGAGGAGCGAAATTCGTGCCGGGATGCTCATGCATGCAAATCTTTTTAAAGGTACAACATAAATAGTTAATTAAGTAGAATATTAATGAATTAATATTACACATAGTTTGTTTTAAAAGTTAATGCAAACGTCACTTCAGTTTTGTAAATATATAACACAATAATTATTATATTTTAATTAGGTTGGGCTACTATTTTTTTCTAGTAATTTTTGTGGCATGCATATTAGCTACTCGCTGCGTTATTAAAGTGATTTTTAATCACTTAAAACATATATTTATTGTTTTATTAAACGTGTAAACACTGTACATATTATATTGGTAGTAACTAAAAACTTTCTACACCATCATCACTTTCGGCTATATTACTTTGTATACAATTATTGCATAATTTGCATTTGCACTCATCACAACATGTAAGTCCTTATTTTATGCAGGTATATTTTTTATTATCACAATTTCCTCTCGATTTCGCTCTATTATGATGATAGAGGATAAGATTGGAAACATGATGACCATAATGGTAAGACGCTATCTGAGGGGTCTAATGTTACCCAAAAATTTCCTATCGAATACCAGTTTCACCGATAGTGATTTGTGATCATTCATAACCTCAAATATATTAACTGTTTTATATTCAAATATATTAAACTCAAATATATTAAATATTAGTTCTAGATAATTCAATACCCTGTAAAGTTCTTAGAATTTTACAGATTTCGACGCAACAGGCACTATTTTAAAAAGCAAATTTTTGTTTTGATTGTGATAAAACAAATATTTGCTTTCTAAAATAGTGCCTGTTTTTTAGTGCCTGGATTTTACAGGATGTTTAATTATTAATGAAACACTATTTATTTAAAGCCCTTTAATTTGTATTTAGAATTACTTTCAATTTCTCCAGAGGACGAAGTAAAATCATTTATATTTTTTAAACATCCTTCTTTTGAATTTATTTTCACTGCCTTTTTTTGAAGTATGCAACTGCTAGGTGGACTGTCCACGAGGAAACATATTTCTTTACTTTTTCTCACAGACTCACATATAACAGCTATACTTTCGTCGGAACAATCCTTCATTAACTCATAATCGTCTGCGATATTATTTTTTTTATCCATTTCTTGGCAGGTGATATTACTTTCTTCATGTATTTCTTTGTAACTAACATCACTATCCGGATATCTCTCTTGGCAGCTGATGTCACTTTCCTTATATATTTCTTGGATGCTCTTGACTTTCTCCTCGCAATTACTATCTACGCAGAATTGAAGAGAGTGCTGTATTTCTCTATTTGCCTCGAAATCCGTATTAATATTTGTTTCAACAATATCTTCCATGATGTCTTCAGACTGCTCTTTCTTTATGTCATTAGAGGATACCTTGAACTGAGCAAATGTTATCAAACTAGCTGGATCTTTTTCTTCCTGCTTCTCAAGGTTTAACGAATCTCCAGCTACTATTTTTACTTGATTATCATTAACTTTCGTGTGGTCATCTGCAAATTGCATTTTTCCGGTGACCGAAAAACTACGAGCTCCTCTATCTTTCCCAATCCAGCTTACCGTTTGCTCTCCAACAAGTATTTCTTGCTCGTATAGTTCAATATATGATATTTGACCTATACAATTCTCTGAGTTATCAGAATTAAATTTGTTAAAATCCTCCATGGCATTTCTATTCTTATACACATACTTGATAATCTTGCTACTGTTGTCCCCAAATTCCTTAAAATAAGTTCGATTAATTTTGTTTATGTAGTGGGCAAAGGTAAATTAATTGGCTATAGGTACGTTGGCGGTCATTTGAAAGTGCACGATTTTTTTTGATATTGTAATGTGATCTTTTTATATTTCATTTTGACACTTATTTGAAACTTACAAATTAATTACAAACCACTTTATTAGTTTTCAAGTTTTAAAATGCCGCGGTTAATTGAACCTGAAAAAATGCGAGCTGTTACATTGCTTGAAAATTATTGGTCATTATAGGCAGTTGCAGATGAGCTAAATGTGAGTAAGAGTTGTATATTCAAACTCAAACAAAAATGGAATGCAGTAGGAAATATTCGCTACGTCCACGGCGGAGGGCGTCTTAAAATAAGCACTGTGGAGCAAGACAACCTCTTCCTAGACCATGAAACAGCCTGTGACGGCCTGTTTCGAAACGGAGTTTCCTGGATCTGTGAGGTCTGCAAGGCGGCGGGTGAAGGGTTCAGAGTTACGAAATTATGCGGCAGCAAAAAAGGTATTTTTGGAGCCAAGGCATAAAGAACAACGTCTTAATTTTCCGAACCAATTTGTCGGTAGGCCCGACGACTTTTGGAATAATGTCATATTTTCCGATGAAAGGGTCTTTCAGTCATGTCATGATGGTTCCATTCGCGTCTACCGACCTCAGAATTCGAGGTATGAAGAGAGGTATATTAAATCTGCCGACCGGAGTGGACGTTTTTCCATCAATGTTTGGGCATAGATAAGTTCCCTAGGTCCCGGTGTTTGTTGGAGGATAGGAGAGCGCCTTACCGGACAGAGTTACATACGCATATTGGACAATATTATGCTACGGTCCGTCACTATGTTGTATCCTCAGAATTTTATTTTTCAGCAAGATAAATGCTCAATTCATACATCAAGAATTGTAACTAACTGGATTAATGAACACAACATAAACGTGCTACCTTGGCCCTCAAAGTCGCCCGACCTAAACCCAATTGAAAATGCATGGTCGATGATTGTTAAGAATATTTATAATAGACCTGGTAATAGACATTTCCGCCCAGCAAATTTTTTGATAAAATAATAATACACTTTTTAATTTTGATAAATAATAATTAGACAATTGTGAATGTCATAATGACGCATCACATGAACCTCAAATTTCAAAGTCAGTTTTGCAAAGATCAAATATAACGAAATCTGATATAAGAGTCGTGCACTTTCAAATGGCCGCCCGTGTACTAGTAAACGATATATCGTCCAATCAATAGGTATCGGCCCAATGTAAAATTTACCGTAAATGTATCGCGGACAAAAAAAAAATATGGTCGTATAGAAAAACATGTATAGCTAGATAATAGTGTTTTAATGGCTCTTAATTTGAAAAATTCGTAAAGTAGAAAAAAATACGGTTTTTGGTATATAGAATACTAAAGTTCTTAGCGAAGAAAAGTAAAAGTTGATAAATTGTAGGTAATGAAAAGAGCTGTCGACTTTTCTAAAAATTGATGTTTTAAAACTTGATATAAGTGTATTGTATAACCCACGGCAGCTAAGTTTTTGAAAATTTTAAAATGAAATGTTTTGCCAGGAAACGATTAAGTATAATAACTTTTTTAGTTATTATTTGTAGCATTATTTTAGTAGTTTCTTAACTTACTTTTGTACTATTACTATGCTCTTTCAAACTTCCTAAAAATTCATGATGTTTCCTTAGTTCTTTGTTTTGCTTATTAATTAAGTTTTTCAAGGATCTCACCTCCTTCCTTAAAGACGAACTGAACTTCTCTAACTCTAAAAAGGAATAAAGCTCAGATAAATTGGAATTTATAATAGATTAAATGACTAAATAATTAATTAAAAATAGATTTAGGCCATTTCAATATCGCAAATATGCTTATATTTATGCCAAACTACGGCTAGAAATGAAAAAAGACTTGAACGTAGTGTAGATTTACGAGAAAATTATTGAACCGAGATAATATTGCACTGAAAATACTGTTGGATATTTTCTGTGTAATTATTTTTCATTTGGTATTTTAATTATAGGGAAATAATCGTTTTTAAAATCAACCTCTAACCACAAGCTTATGGTTTGGAAACTAAGAAAATATTTCTCGGTTATCATATTAATTGTGTCATACAGTTCGAGAAACTGTTTATTTACACATCGCTCTTTCCCTTTATCGTAGCGTGCATCCAAAAATATCAATCCTAGAAAATAAAGCTCAGCATCAAAGATGCAGCAATTTTAATTCCCAACAAATTTGTCCCCGATAGTTTATACGTTACAACCAATAATAAATGAGGTAATGCAGTATATGAGATTTTTCTGCATACTTTGTTTTTTACATTAAATACCCCAATCTGCGAAAAGTATCCGATAGAATATTTCACATTTTATATTTTCTCGCCAGTTTTAGTTAGTATTGAATTAGCTATACCATTAATTTTCTTATCCCTTTCCCTAATTTTCTGACAAAATTCTTTTTCCATTTTCGACGTAGTTGGATGTCTCTCTACCAGCTGTGCGTATGCTTCTCTAATAGCCTCTAAATCTTCCACTTGGGATTTATACGTGTCTCTTTCATCTTTTAAACTTGATAGTTCCAAATTATGGTGAAATTTAATCTAGGAAGAAGTATCATTATTTACATTTATTAGTACATCTAGTGTTTACTATTATTTATTATTGTTACACTTATTACTTAAAAGTTGAACCTTAGATAATGTTCATATCTTGAACCCTAGAGCAAGTTTTAACCACATAAGTATAGTCCATATTCCCACTAAACTATATCCCTCGAACTTCCTGGAGGTCGTAATCCCTGACCGCGAGGAGTGGGGGATAGAGAACACCCCGATGGCAATCCGCAACGGAACCAACTGGTATACGGATGGATCCAGGGCGGATGGAATGTCGGGTGCCGGAGTCTTTTCTGACTCGGAACAAATAAGTAAATACTTTGCACTGGGTGCACATGCTACTGTCTTCCAGGCCGAGGTATTTGCGATTCTATCCTGTGGGCTGGAGCTGCTAGCTGGCCCACAAAGAACTGGTAGAATCAATATATGCTCCGACAGTACAGCTGCCATCTTGGCACTTAGTGCCGTTGAAGTGCGCTCAAAACTGGTTCTGGAATGCAAGACCGTCCTCGAGACGCTCTCTCAGAGGAATAATTTACGCCTTGTCTGGGTCCCAGGACATGCTGGTGTACCGGGAAACGAGAAGGCCGATCAACTAGCCAAATTAGGCACTTTAGAGACACCTACTGAGCCTGAACCCTTCGTAGGGATCTCCAGAAGCACAGCGGTTCTCTCAATGAAGACTTTAGCCCAACAAATGTTTCAACATTGTTGGACAACTGCTCCAGGCATGAGACAGGCTAAAGAACTCATATCTGGTCCCGACGCTGGGAGGACCAGACAGCTGCTGATATTAAGCAGATGTAACTTAAGAACAGTGACAGCCTACTGACCGGTCACTGCCACCTAAGACGACACCTTTACATAATGGGTCTTGTGGAAGACCCTGAGTGTAGGGGATGCTTGGAAGATGAGGAGACAGCAGGGCATGTTCTGATGAATTGCCCCGCTTTCCTGCATACACGTATGCAATACCTGGGACAACTGATGCTGATGCCCAGGGACTCTAGAGAGCTATGTCCCAGCCGCCTCGTTGGCTTTATTAAGGCAACTGGACTGGTATAGCTCTCGAAAGGCGGGACGTGACGGGCCCATACTGAGGCCTATACGTCAAAGGGCAGAGCCCCCGCCAATCTCAATCAATCAATCAATCAATCAAGTATAGTCCAGGCTATTGGTACAAAACAAAAGGGTGTATTCGCAAAAGGTAGGAAAAATGAAATTTGGTTAGATGGTACACATAGTTTTCATTCTGCGGCGCACAATGTTGGGGGTCCTCGAATAATTTACTGTTATTTCAAATATGTTTTACTGAGTCTGCAGATGCCTGATTTGCTAGGTTTGGTTGGATATTACAAGACACTGACGGCATTTTGAGGGTTGACACCACTGTTTAAAATGATTAGTTCCCACAATGCCATTGTATTGACCGATACAACTCTTAGAAGTTTTCTACATGGATAAAACTAATTTGACTAATATATTCATAAATATGCACACGAAATGCAGTTGATCCTTATATATACACACTTACCCCACTTCACCTTAATAATTACTCCTTAAAGAAGACTTACATCGCTAATACCTCCGTGCAGCTGTGCATTTTCAAATTTTAACTCATTTCTCTCCAATAATACTTGATTTAACCTATTTTTAAGGAACTCGCATTCTCTACGTTTCGCATGCAAGTCATCAAATATTTTGCCCTTAAATTTATCTTTACTGTGATCAATTTCTTTCTTAATACACTCATATATTTTTATCTCTTCTTTGCTGCTAATGCTATCTTCGGTGTCGCCTTGTTCAATTTCCTTATTTTCCATCGCCATTTTTATATAGATAAGGGCTCGTTCCAGAGTTAAATTTTTTTGGCGCCTCACTCGCAGAATCTCATTTTCATACTTCTTTCTTTGTCCTGTTGTTAAATCCAGCAAGAGTTTCGCTTCCGCGTGGACCTTTTGAAGCATTTTATTAATACGGCACGATTCTTAAAATATCAAAAAAGTCTCTATATTAATTAATTATAAAGCAGTGAAAACCATCAACTTATTTAAGCGGTGCATGAGAGATTGAAATTCTCTGGTTGAAGGTCTTGCGAGATTCGGAAATGCCTTATGATTTAAAACCAGTGGCGGTCCGTCATCTGAAGCAACTGAGCCTCACTGCAAAACTATTCGCTCATTTTTATTCATATAGGTTTTATATTTATAATGATTGCGCCTACCGAAAGTGATTAGCTTAGGTAACTGGGAGGGTTTTTAAGAATTTAAGAACATATGGCAGGTATTAACACCATTAATTTAAGGGAAACAAAAACTTAAGGTAAGATTAAATTTAACAAAGTACTCATATAATAGATATTATCTATTATACTAAACTGGTGAGCAATGAAATCGGCCCACCTAACACTTTTCACTGTAAAATCATTTTTTGCAAAGACTATGTATCGAATTGATAATAGATCAGTGCTGAATCCTTTGAAAATGGTAAAAAGTGAAAAAAATCTTGCAGAATATTGTCCCACTCCTCTTGTACCACTACATTCAAATCTGGGATGGTCCTAGCAGCAGGAATCCTCTAACCTTTCTTGTGAGCTGATCCCATAAATGCTCTATGGGAATCAAGTCAGGGCTGCATACTGGCCACACCCTAACCGGAATTCTTACTTCTGTCTGGTACTCCTGCACGATTGCTGCCATGTGTGGTCTCGCATTATCCTGCATAAACAAGAAATTTGCACCAATAAACCCTGCATGAGGTACGATATATTGTTGTCAGAAACAGTTGTTATATATCGTTGGTTCGGGACCCGTCTGAAAATAGAACGGGCCTCCACTCGTCCATCGTCCATCCGAGGTGCTCCGAAATAACTCGCCGATTGTTTTTCGCATAAAGGGCATGCGTGCTTGATTTATGTGTTACCAGAATTCTGCTTAGACGAGAGCTGTATCGCATGTACTATCGTAAACTCAATGAACAGCAATAATTCTAGGAAAATTTGATAAATGAGCATTCCACCATATATTGCGCATTTATATCCGGTGTTTAGAACCCTGAATAAAAATTAATGTACAACTAAAAATACACAACTAAAAATACGAAGTGGGCCGATTTCATTGCTCGCCCGTGTATATTATCTGTATATATAATATTATCTATCACGAAGGCTGTGGCCTAACCTCTTGTAGCTAGGACGAGCGCCGCCACTGATTAAAACTTGTATCTCGACATTAATATGTGAAATATAGTTACATATTATAACTATCAAGCAAACTTCAATAATACAACTAACCTATGGTACAAAATTATATCGATTTTAATTTCTTGATTTTCTTCATTAGTCCAGTTGTTGAAGGTATTCCGGTCCGATTTTTGAACCTCGACCGAATGACGAGAAATTTGGTGAGTAGTTGTCTATGTGTGCTTTTACCCTGAGGGTGGAAAGCGAGAAGACTGTCATAACATAATTGACCAAAATGGACATGCCGCGGTAGAAGAAGGTTATATGGAAGCTGTATCGGCGGTCAAAAATACGTTGAGTGTAATGGCGACTATGTAGTGACTATGTAGTATGAAGTGATATGATGTTGCTGTGTGATCATTTTTTTAAAATTGTATGTGGTTTTCTCCTAAGATCCTTTTTCCTAAGATCAATTAAAGACATGGGAATATTGTTAGAGACATGTATTATATAATGCTGTTTTGTTGAACCACTGTATGTAACTTTTGTTGAATAACTTTAAATGTTGACTAGCATGGCGTGCGCATTAATCGCTCTCTAACCAAAATCAGTCGATGAAGATGAAGAGTTTGTGGAGAAGTAAAAAAAATAAAAAAACTGAGCAGTCGATGTCGATATAAACACGCTGTGACCTTTACTGACATGTTGTTTGTTAGCTCAAGTTTTGATTTAAAGTAAATTACTGTTCTGTTTTATGAAGACGGTGTTGCGGTTTATTATACAATAAGAACCTTGTGGTTGGGGATTAAACGGGTAGTTTAATTTACTGACGCGACAAATATCGTTTTTAATGTATTTCTCGGCGGCTTTTTCCTTTCTATATGACCGACTGACATACAGGAAACACCGTTTGAAAAACAGTGAAATAATTTTTTTGCCCGCTACGCGTTGGATCGCAACAACAAAAATATTCGCTAATGCTATTGCATAGCGTGTGAAGAAACTAAGAAAAAGGCGTTTGACGTTTTAAGATCGGTCAATATTCAGAGAAGCTATGGGCATTTAAAAAAAATGTTTTCCCCCTCTCCCTTCTCTCATAATTATCCCACCACCTGCGGCCCCATAAGTCCTTCATAATAGCTCTTCTACAACAAAAAATTGAGTCTCCACCGAAAAACGTTTCAATGTTTATGGGGTATTTCACCCCTTCCTGCAACGACTTTTGCGATTGACTGGTTCCAAAAACTAACCCTATGCAAAAAATCAACGCCCTTGATACACATTCCAGGTGAAAACCTCCAACGACTGTACTACAATGAGAGGTCAGATATCTGAACCGAAAGAATTAAAGAATCATAATTATTGTCTAACATTAACCGGGACATTTAGGATACCTATAATTTAGTTTTATTTACCAACGTTATTGAAAATGGAAGATTGCAGCTGTTGCTGCAAATATGAAAGTTTTTGTTCAATTTCACCGAGTTCCTTAATTCTCTCTTGGTCTTTCCTTTGGTCTTTAAGGATTTGCTGCAACTCGTTTTCTAACTGAATCTTTTCCGTTTGCATCGTTATCAGGAGATTGCAATTCATTCGTTGTTCCGCTGGTAACGTATAAATTTGTTCAACTAAAATAAAATTTTAAATATTAAGTACGCCTTAAATATATAAATGTATTAACCTTGAACCATCATTAACATTAAAATCTTTTTGTTTATAAAATATGTGCTAATGAAAGTTGGAATTTTATTTCAATTTTGAAGTATTGATGTCTGTATAAAATGTATACGAAGTTGCTGACCGGTAAAACGGCGAACGTCAACGCAAGGCATAGGCATAGGCAATTTTTTTAGCGGGTCGAAAGTAGAAGGTTTTTATATGCATGTTATAAATACAACAGCTAATATTTAATACAAGTTTCCTAACCATTCATGATGTATTGCTTTCAGCGCGTTACTATTTTTTAGTGGGTGGCTCGCTAGTAGCCATATTTCCCACAAGAACCAAAAATAAATATGTACAAGACAGCTAAATAGTCGTCAAAACTTGAAAACGGAAAAATAAAATAAATATACATAAATTCCAAAATAAAGCAAAAAATTCTCCACAAAAATAAAAACCATGAAAATCATCAAATTAATAACACTGGAAGTAGTTTCCACAAACACCAAAACACTTTTACTTAGCTCGATGCGCGTTTCGCCAACCAAGTTGGCATCATCCGGAGACGATTAAAACTAATCTTAAACTACCCTATTAATACTATTTTCATGGTGACGTCACTAATGATATCACCGTGAAATTTACGCGTGACTTATCACGCTTCAATGATCGGTTGCTAAGCAACGCGTAAAGCGGGCTATACGGTATAGGTCCCTTGTCACTATTCATACTATTTTTACATTTCAATAAATTAACTAGGTTGAATTATTGGCAAGCGTTAATAAATTTAAAATTGGGTATTATTGGACTGTATGTGACTGTATAAATCTGAAAATAATATATACTTTTTAAAGAAAGGAAAGGGAAAAGCAGGAAATACACTCTATTCACCCGCTGCATCACACTTGGACCCGGCTGTGAAACTCTTGTAGTATGTTAACTCTAATAGTATTAACTCTTGTGGTATATTTTTCACGTAATTCTTGCACTGTATCCTCTTCTTCCAATTCTAGTAGAATATTTTCTACATTTAAATCTTCCTCTTCCTGTAAGGATAAGAACCCATCGCCTTACTAAATCATATTCTTCGCCGACATAATTTTCTTCTAGTTCTTTTTCCAAAGATATGTTCGAGGATGAGTTACTCCTTTCAGACTTTGTTGTTTTTATTTTAGTTGCAATGGTTAACTTCGTTTGCGCTTTGGATGTTTCCTTAGAGATAATTTTGTTTCGATTTATCACCGTCATTCATTTTTTTTATTACTTTCCTTCAATCTCTTCTGGTCTTCCTCCTCATCTTTTCGTTTGAAATAATCTTCGGTGGTGAGAATTTTTGCGCCAGTACAAAGTCTTCTTCTCTTTGGCGAATTTTTATTTTGCTTCTCTTTTGTTATGTAATAGGCTCTCGAGATTTTTTAGAAAGAATTACCTTTAATTCTCACATTGGATGGTTCTGGCTTGAGTTCAAAATTGCTGGTCGCAGTAGGTTCAGTGTTTCCATCCGTAACTTCAATGCTATTGATGTTTTCATTCTGGGAATTTGAAAGAACCCCAAGGGTTTCTTCTTTCAGAAGCAATATCATCGCCATTTTCATTATGTTTATCCTGTAGAGTTGGATTGTTCTTCCTGTGCTGATACTTTAGTAAGTTCACAAAATTATCACGCATTTATGCACTATTCGGATGAAATGAACGCCATAATTATGCACTATTCGGATGAAATGAACGCCAATGCATCTAAGACCAAACACATTTTGCCTCAACAAATATTTTCCATTATATTTTAGGTATATCATTAAATTTCTATATAATTGATCATTATTAAATAATTAAATTTCTATAATATAATAGGTATCTACCTTATTTTATTTAACAGGTAACCAAATTGGAAGTTACAGATACGGCAATAAGACAATCAATTTACTCATTCGTTTACGACAGGAGACACAAATTCCGACAGAAAGCAAAATATATCGTACCATGAAACACGTGAGTGACATTTTCATATTTGTAGACATCTCAAAGAATGTGACGACATCTCTTATTATAAATGTGGAACTAACAAGGAGTGTCGTACAAATTTTCTACTGTGGTGTAAAATATGGTAGCATTTTTTTAAATAATAATAGTAAAACCTACCTCATATACCTACTTGCTAACTACAATGGATTGCCCAAAGCCCAGAAGTAAGAGTATTATGCGGTAAAATTTTGCCTTATTATTTTTAACGGCCTCATTTGTTCTAAGGAACGACTAATGTTGGTAAATAATCATATTCGCTATGTGCAGGCAGAGCAGTATACCGCATAGTTGCGGCCATCCGCCATTTTTACTCCATCGCATACTCACGGCAAAGCTTAAACGTATTACTCTACAGTATTTAGCATTTGAAAATATTTTTCATAAGTTATTATGGTAACACTCGGAGTAGTTTCCACAAACACCAAAACACTTTCACTTCGCTCGACGCGCGTTTCGCCGACCAAGTTGGCATCATCCGGAGACGATTAAAACTGATTAAAACTAAAAGATATTATGGTGTTAATTCTGGAGTGTTGGAGTATTATGGAGTAGATATGGCGCCGTGTCGGTATTTGTCGGTTCAAACGAATGCGGTACTATGTCTATCTACTGCTCTGTGTGCAGGATCCGTTACAGTGGCGGTTGCTGCATTAGCACAGTATACATTCCTGTCGAACGTTCCCGATAATATCCGATTCCATTAGAGCAATTGGGGCGCAGCTTATATGCGACGTGCGGCTTCGACCGCTGACCTGACTCGCCGTTCCCATCAGTTCATTTCGAGTTTGAAAAGAGTGCGTTTGTGTGGCTTTTATAATTAGTGTAATAGATACTTAATAATGAATTCCGTAAATAATATCATTCAAATAAATTTTGATAGGCTGCCATTAGCCGATAAACTTAAAATTAAAGAAATGGGGAGGCCTTTGTCTGATATAAAGTCACAAAATTGTCAACGAAAGGCCGAAACCCGGTCTTTTACGCGTCGGTTTTCAAAAGACATTTATAAAAAAAACACAATTGGATATGTGAGTGTGAAATAACAAATTTGTTGTATTGTTTTCCGTGCTTGCTTTTTTATAAAGCCGACTCTAGAATGGACCCCAACTGGGCAAGAAAAAGAGTTAATGATTTACACCATCTTGCTGAAAAAATGAGGAAACATGAATCGTCGCGTGACCACATCAATTCTTGTACTGCCTTTGCTTTGCTCGGTAAGGTTAGTATTATGTTTCAGTTAAGCTCTGCATACAGTGATAGTATTATTTCGCATAATAATAAGGTCGAGAAAATCGTCATGTTTTAAAAAGGATAATAAAAAAAGTTGTGTAAAATTTTGTAGTGCTTTTGATTTAGCACGTAGAGGTCATAATGCAAGTGAATCTTCTAAGAACCAAGGAATATTTCAAGAACTAATTTCAGGTGGACAATATACTAAAAGAACATTTGCGTACAGCAAGCGTTTTTAAAGGAACATCAAATATTATCCAAAATGAAATTCGAGACAGTATGTTACAAGTGTGTATGGAAGAAATTTGTAAACAAATTGAAAAGGCAGACTATTTATGAATACAATGCGATGAAACCACTGATATCCCAAATTATTGTCAAATGGTTTTAATATTAAGATATTTTTCCATCCGAGAAACTTGAACTTTTGCAAAACTTGAATTTTAAGGTAGGTGGATTTTTGTTTAAAATTTTTTGTTTTGACATTTTACAACAAATCGGCAAATTTCCTCTAGGAAACCCCCATTTTAACGTGTTATTTTCTACAGGGTTAATTATTTTCTACATTTTATCTAAGGCATTTGACCTTGACATGTGGAAAAATTTTCAAAGGCAGCCCTGGTCTATTACAACTTTTGTGAAAGATATATTCCGTTAGGACGTAACGTTTAGCCAAAAATCGCCGAGAAGCACTTTCAACCCCTAAACAGAACCCGCATTTCACAATTTCACGTTATCTCGTCTCTGGTCCTTGCCTGTTTATAATTTTTATTTTTTTAGCCTTTAAAATCCCCTTTGCAACACCCTATAATGGCTTCAAAAATATATAGATACCGTTTGCAATTTTATCTCCAAAGTCAAACACCAACAATACTGTAGATTATTCTCCGTTTATTTTAAGAAACTTTCAATGGAAGTAAACTTAAAAGTATCAATAGCCTCGAACCTAACAGTATCGCTGGACTGGAATAGTATTAACTCTGTATAACATAATATATTTAAATTGAAGGAAAATCAATTACCAACCTATTAAATTTCTCTCGTCTTCGATGATCATCAAGCGATTGCAGCAGATTCTAAAAGTGTCTAGTCCTTTTCTTAAATGTGCGGTAGCACCCAGAAGCTTATTGAAAAGTTCTATTTGGAAAGGATCCGAAATAAAATTACGGAATTGGACTCTAAACTCGATTTTATTTGAATGCTTCACGAATTCGCATAATTTATTGACGATTTTTCGCAGGAGGAATTCCTGGTCTTCTAAAGACTGCGTAACTTTTTCGTCTATGAAACACATGCGTTCGTACAGTCCCAATATGTCACTTTTTATTCCTACTTGTCTGTTAAATTTGCTCATAGCTAGGTTTATGGCAATATTTTCTTGATATATCTCCGGACAGCACTGCAAAAATATTACATTAGCTATAGCTTTCATTTTAAATGAGAAAACTTTAAATCGGGTTCTTTCTCGGGAACTTTGGAGTCGCTGATCACGAATTTTTTGTCAAAATTAATATTCAAGATGGCTGCTCCAATATGGTAGACGTTTTCATCATTTATGATCCCATTCGACTGAATCTCGACATTTTCGGAGTCGCAGATTACCATTTTTAGTCAGATTCCAGATCATAGACACTCAGTTCACAGATCCTACAATAACCACCAAGTTGCCAACCAAAATTATGTGCGTCATTTTTTTTTGGAGCTGAGTGTATTTGATCATATACTCCAGACGGCGCGGCGGTTCCAAGATTGCTAATGAACATTCTTTTCTTTTGAAAAAATATGATTCCTCCATTCCTAGTATTAAATTTGTTATAAAGTATTTAGTTTCGTGCGCGAGTGAGTCGGTGCAAACAGACCGCGACGTCACATCTTCTTCATGAGAACAGTGGATACGGAGACTGCAGGACTCGGCCGTGCTTATTCATATCGTTCCATTGCAGTTTTTCATTTTGTCGTAGTTTATTAGTGTTTACTCCCCGAACTCTACCATCAATATTTGTAATTTTAATTTAGAGGTGAAAATATGGCTAAAAACGGGTGCGGCTCACAACAGCGCGCGCCGACCGATTTGGACACTTTAACAATAAAAATTATTTAAACACATTAAATATAAATATTAGGAAATAAAAAAAATTACAAACCTTTTGGATACTTGAATAAACGATAATCCATTGGAAAAAAATTCTTTACTGTTAGTTGGTATAATGCAAGAATAAAAATGAATGAAAGATCTTTGACAATGCAGATATCACGACCATATCTGTTACATGAGACAATGTTGTTCTTCATTTATATATAATTTCTGAATATGAAAGCATGGTGGGATATGGTGGGAAATATAAACGATTTACTTACTGATTCTGATAACTGAGTAATTTTCGGAGATTCTAACTCTTTTTGTAAATAATAAGTCAGTTGCGCTTTCTGATTATCTAACTGCTTTTGTAAAGTGGCAATTGCTCTATTTTTATCATCCAAAAGCGACAAAAGTGATTTACATGACGGGTCTATAATTATTTCTTGATATAGTTCTTCCTAAAAAATTCGAATAATCCGATTTTAGATAAACATTAGGTTACAACATGTACTACCTTATTACTACTGGAAGAAGCCACTGATGACATACTTTTACTCGTGACTTGAAACATAGTGATGCTTATTTAATGCAACAAAAATAAAACTGGATAATTGGTATTTGACAAATAAGGTTAGGTGCCAAAGTCAAAAGTTCGGTAACCAATCAAAAGTTTGTTCATTTGTCCACTTTCTAGGAATTATATTTGCTGGAAGGCCAAATATGTGCCATTTGAAATTAATTGAAGATATGTTGGCAACACTTGGCTTGTAAGGAAGTATTTTAGGAATGTGATAAATTCTTACAACGTGCCCATTAACGTGGCAGATCCTCTAAAACCGGTAGGATTAAGGGCCTCATTAAGTGGAATGATTACAAAGGGAAAACAAAGCACAGGGCACGGAAATCGATAAAAGATTATCTGTCTTTTCCAATAGTTGTATCAAATTAGATATTTATCTGAAGGCCAACAAGACGGCACATCTGTCACTTGATATGGCTAATCTAATAACTATGGTTATGTTTTTGGGAGGCGTACTTGGGGGGGGGGGCTTCGGGCTGACTACTGTTTACATATTTCTACATTGAGTCATAAGTCATGAATAAAAATACTGATTTTCCTAAAGAGCTATTCAGGGTTGTGTAATAAAATTTAGAATCTTAAATATGGAATTTTGTAGCTGTGGTACTTTGTAAAGAGATCTAAAGTGTGGATTTTCACAAAATTCATAAAAGAACCATCTCATTGATAATATTGATTAATAAACTTGTATAAACTATATACCACAATTATATAGAAAAACAGGGAAAATATAGAAATTATTTTCCAAAGCTTTTAGTGTTGTACGTCAGAGTGGAACATGGTTATTAGACCAGGTTCGATAATTTTTGAAACCAAAAAAAAAATAGTAGGAAGAAACCCATTGGAAAAGGAAGAGAATATAAGAAAAATGAAAGGAAAAATAATTTACGTGCGATCTGAGGTCGGGAAGTGGAGGGGTGTTTTTAAGGGTAAAAAACGGTTTATCTCGATTTCCGGCAAAACTACAAGTCCTATGGAAAAAAGTTACAGTGATTACTGTGAAAAAAAAATAGAAATAATGTGTACACGAATAACGAACGGTTACTAAAGTGAGTTATTTATATTATAATGTCAATAGCGGGAATGAACTTTCATTGACAGAAAATTTCCCATATATAAGGATAAAACGTAGATATTCTTATTTACCTGTGGTAAACAATTTAAAGTGCATTTATTTTTTTATTGTACTACAGCAATATCAGAAGAAAACTCAATTCGTATTACTTGCAAAATATATTTCTTTGCAAATAGTTGTTTTATAAACCCAATTATATGTTTGAGCGAAATCAAGATCGATGTTGATATATCGTTGTTGGTTTATATTTGGTTCATGTTTGGTTGATTCATATAAAAAAAATTAGATGTCTAACATACGACAAATATTGCTGACAGCGAGATTAGGCTACATATTGGAAAAACAACATAAACAATGTATATTTGAAACTTACCTTCAATATATCCTTGATGTGGCACACATCATGCTCGATAATCTAAAACGAACAAATTTCATTAATAAGGAGGTAATTGCTAAATAAACAATTTTAAACAACTATTTTAAATTATCTGGATATAAACTGACCAAAAAGTCGCACACCGAAATCTTGTGTTATGTTTGACATTCAATAATCATTGAAAAGGTTAATCGATACTGATGATCTTATAATTAGGTCAAATGTGAAGTATGCCTGAAAATTGGGTTCTTTTTATTATAAAAATTTTCGTTCTTTGAACACTAACTCATCTAAAAACCATTATACCACATGGGAATAAGAGAATGTGTTTTTGAATTTCACTTGACTTCGGTTTGTCTATATCTACATGATTCCTGGGAATTTAAAGGTATTGGTCTGAGAACGCAATATTCATTGAAAAGAAAAATATTAAATATTAATAACAAAAAAAAACCGACTTCAAAAAAATCTATTCTAAAAAAACTGCACTAAAAAGTAAAAAATGATTACGTTATTCATTCTCACTTAGAATATATGCAATTCATTAGGCCAATAATATACAACTATTGTTATTTTTGGAGTCGGTGCCAGCCAAGGTTAACTAACGTGTTCACTTACAATTGTATAACTGCTTAAAGCGACACCACAATTACAAATGAACCGAAATTCAAACTTCTAGTCGATTACAATTTGATATGTATACCTACGCTACTTCGTTATACGTTTGTAAAGATGGGCTGGCACCGACGGACAATCATGCAAGAGACGCGATGGAATTTCATCAGGACCCATAGTTACTTTTGTTTTAAGTTTCTTTAGGGTAGCAGCAACATAGAGTTTGGAAATTTCAGCAAAACGAAGAATGTCGGTGTTTGAATAATACGTACTATCTACAATATACTACAATATAATGTACAAATAGTCCATATAGCTTATCCTCGTTATAAGTTCGAGCTCTTTCCAAGTATGCCTTTGTCATTTTTATAATGTAGGATATTAAATTGTTTTCTATCATTATTCATAATATTGTAAGTAATAATAACTAAAGAATTTAAAGCCAACGACCGCTTACATGAAATTTATTTTTACTCTATCGTAAAATATATAGATTATATAACAAATGACTTTTTTTTCCTTTATATCATGTGACAAAGAAGTGAAAGTAAATATATATACCGGTATATACGGGGTATATACCCGTACTGGATTCAAATAAGAGTAATTCGTAGGTGTAATTTATAAGATTATACAATATATGAGTCACAGATTTTCATTTCCAAATGAAATCCCCTTCACTTCAGTGCACCAACCCACAAAGTAAGAGTCTCCTTGCTATTTTCAGGAGGGACGCAACCTCATTTGCATATAAATTAAACATGTCTGCGAATTAAATATGCTACCAAAGCGAGATTTTAAATATATTGAAAAATGGGTATATCGAAAATAACAATAGTGTAATAGAGCGTAATAAATAATGTGCAGCTCAATTGGCCGTTATTTCAACAATTTTAATATCATTCTAAAGAAATTCTAAATTTTGAAGTCACTTTAAAAGTTTCAGGAATCAATATTTTATTTCTCTAGCCTCTGGCATATCAAATGACTAGATACTAATAAGAATATAAAACCTTTAAAGCTATTAATTATATATCTTTCAATTTTAAATGAGTTTTTCTATAAATGGTCATAAATCAAAACCCATATTTATATATATTATATTAAGTATGTTATTTAATAGTTAATACTTAAAACTTAATAACATATATAGTTAATACTTAATACTTAAAACTTAATATCGAACTCCTTTTCACGTCAAAATGTAGATATTTTTATTCTCTTCAGAGTAACAAATAAAAAATTTTTATTGCCTTTTATTGCATTTATTAATATTAATAGGTTAGGTTACTACTTTAGGACAAAGCCCAAGACTACACGATGCTCATGCAAGAAAACTTGCAAGTTTTGTAAAAAAATTGTACTAACTAAAATATTAAGGTAATATAAGTTAAACTTGGAATTTACTGAATCACTTAGTGAAGGCTGGTTTTAATTAAAATATGTTTAGGAAAAATTAGAATTGACTACTAAAGGGGTTAGTTAAAACTGTTTTTTCCTAGAAACATCCGGTTTTCACGGTAACATATTTAACCGTGTTTTTGCATTACGTTAAATTTTAAGAGCTTATGATGTTGTATATCGATATGAATAGGAGTCACGTAAAGTAGAATATTGCAGCACACAGTATGTTATTATTCACAGCAGGTGCTTTATATCGTGCTATCCGAGGCAGCTATAAAACACCGGAGCCGATCAATAGGCGCTGCTAAAAGAGAAATATTTGCAATTTACCTAATAAATTATTTGTCGATATACCTTGCCCCTAATCAAACCGCTACGGTTTCTAATAAAACTTGCAAAAAGCGTGCATAACACATTAATTATTAATTTGCGTTTCTATAGTATCAACATTGCAATTATTAATAAAATTAAACCATGGACTACGAATGCACTAATTATTGATAGTATAAAAATACCCACATGAGAAGTAATGTAATGTATAATAATACTAATAATAAAAAATCTTTCTTTTCAACATACACCATGCTGAATGTCGACATTCACCGGTTTAAGTTAGAAATAATGATATTTCACTGATATTTCGGATATACGCTAAGCAACTTAGAGAATTTTGACATTTGACATTTGACATTGTCACTGGATTTCGGTGTTTCACAGTAACATTATAATATTGCGAAATACATTACTAGACAGAAGACAGAAAGACCATTACTAAGACAATATGTAAGTCACATTAATAACACTCGGCACTTTCATCATGGTAATCTTAAAGTTACTAAAACTTTTAAAAATATATTTTCAGAAATGTATTAGTACCTACTACCGATGCAAAAATATATAATTTATTAACAGAAAATATTAAAAGTTCAAATAACTACTCCCTTGTTTGCAAAATTCTAAGCATATATATATATATATATATATATATATATATATATATATATATATATATATATATATATATATATATATATATATATATATATATATATATATATATATATATATATATATATATATATATATATATATTAATGATAATGTTGATTTTTTAAAATACCAATAAAATATCCTATTCATAATATCTAGCATTATATAACAGAAAATATTAAGTGTAAATGTAGGTAATATAGTATAAATGAACACTTGCCAGAATGTATATAAGAGACCTCCGAGAGTGCCAATAATAAGAGCCACTATTTAACATAATAACCCGGGCACAGCCTGCGGAATTCGGAGAGTAAATTTCGATATTTTGTCCGTTTCATTGTGTTGAAAGAGGGGGACTCTTTCGAGACAATGTTCTTTTCGGCGGAGCCGAAAACTCTATAATGAACATCGTCTTGAGTTGGTGGTCGAGGAGGACTATGCCAGGCTTATTGGCCTGTATCTGCCTGACGGTGGGGACTGAATAGTTTCAGTATAACCGGAACCTCTTATTCCGCACAACGGACTAAATATCCCCAGAGCATAGGAACACACCGGTGTTTGATCTATACCGTACGAGTGCCATACATGGTAATAGAGCACTCGTAATGCCGCGTTATGTCGACATAGGCTTTATACTGCTCTTTGTGCTGCGCTATATATAAAAGCTCCTCCTATGCCAGCTCCTTCATGGTATTTGGCCATGAGGATCCGAACTCTTAATCTTATTATTATTGTTGTTGTTTCAAAAATTTGTTCGACTTGGAGAATATAAACCCAAATATCAGCCACGTTCACATCTAGCAAGTTCAATGTCTAAGTCCTAAATAATAATTCAATTAATTATTCCAAGCATGTAGCTAGAAACATTTTTAAAAATGACAATTTCCCACCAAGAATTAATTACTAATCATTAGGATTTGTAATAGAAGAAGAAAACGTATTGCTATAACTAGGAATACAGTTATAGCAATACACGTTACAATTCAGAACAAAAAACAGTTATAAAATTATAAAGTGTTATAAAATTTTCACAATATTTTTATTTTATCCATACATTACAATGGGCATTTTCACTAGATTCTTAAATCCTCTTTTCTAATTTGAAAGCTAAGAGATATTCCCGTCGTGCAACTTTGTTCCGAACATAAATCTCAGTGTTTAGTAAAAAAATAATATTTTTTATAGCAATTAGAACACTCATTTGACCTTGAGGCTGAGCGACATCACACAGCCTGGAATTAAGTGGCAACTAAATTTGTTAAAACGCCTAAATAGCCCATACCCACAGCTGTAGTTGGTTCCGCTTAGTCTTGTGGTTATATTTTGTACGTTCCTCTAGGAGTTGTGCTTTGCTTTTAGTCGGAGAGCTGATGACCCCTGTTTCATGAAGTGTTTGATTCAGATAGATTTTTTTTTCGATAGAATTCGTGCTCAAAAAGAAATAAAAAAATACGGAGGGATTTTTTTATAAATCATAAACCAATAAAAAAATTCAGTGAATTGCTTCGCTACTACAATCTTGATCCCAGTAATAAGGATGTTCGAAAAAGGTTTCATACTCACAATCTGAAGAAACTATTGTACTAGGGAACAATATCTTTACTGGAGAAGTTTGTTTAAATTACGTTAAGCAGTTGTTATTTTCTAGGTTTCGCGTGTAGCATCTGCATTAAATTATTGTCAACTTAAATCAACGTTCAAATGTAATAGGAGTTTGTCCATAAAAATTTCAAATGTGGTGAATGCGCTGGGAACGTTTAGTTTCTAAGGACGAAATACACCGGGAGATGGTAACGGTTTATTTTCTCGCTAATGTGTTTAAAAAAATAACAAACTTAGCCTTGTTACTTTCGTTAATGCATTTTTGAGCAATCAAGAAAAATTTTTATTGATGGAAATTTGTCTACACATGCTGCGAGGCAAATGAGGCCAATAAATGAACAAAGTTTTTAAAATCATAATTTTTCATGTGCGAATGATAGTATGTCGTCAGCGACTTTTTTTAAAACGGCCCAAACCCATATACTAGCGCACCCGCGTACACACACTACTTACCGCCTCGACTGCCGAATATTAATCTTGCAGAGGAGCGAAATTTGTGCCGGGATGCTCATACATCCAAAACTTTTTAAAGGTATAACATAAATATTTAATTAAGTAAAATATTAATGACTTAATATTACACATAACTTGTTTTGAAAAGTTAATGCAAACGTTAATTCAGTTTTAGAAAAATATAACACAATAATTATTATATTTTAATTAGGTTTAATTAGGGCTACTATTTTCTAGTAATTTTTGTGGCATGCATATTACCTCACTTATAGTGTAATTATTTATAAGGAACATTCATAAACTCGCTGCATTATTAAAAGCCACCTTAAAACATATATTTATTGTTTTATTAAACGTGTAAACACTATACATATTATATTAGTAGTAACTTAAAACTTTTCTACTATCATTCACATTGCATTCAGCTTCAGCTATGTTACTTGTTACTACGTGTCGTCTTTACGCACTCTCTTTTTATATATAATACACTCCATATTACAGAAATCACAAGCTATAATAACAACCAGACAAAATTTGTAATAATACGCGATTTGGTACAGAGCCACAAAAAAATCGTAGCAAAAAAACCGTTAACTCCAGCAGATTTTTTTCTTTACTCAAAACTTCTTTAATGTCTTAGCTTCAAATTCTTCGCAGAAGGTATGTAAAAATAAAAAAGTATAGCAAGTATAAATAAAAAAAGTTTGTCGCTTATGGAAAATATAAATACACCTGTAAGGAAGCAATAAAGGAATTATTATTTAAATACAATAATATACAATATTCAGTAATGATAATCACACTGTTGGAAGCTCCTAATTATATACTCGAATTTAAAAAAAAATAGGCTGACAGCTTACGTAGATCTGGAGATAGGTATGACGATGTAAACGTAAAAACCCCGGTTTTTAAAAATCTGCGACTTTTAATAGTTTAACAATGGTAAAATGAATTAGCCAATTCCCCTCCGTACCCCTCATTTTTCGGGGCCAACTGCACAGATCTAAAAATCTTGCATACTTTTCCCAACAGGTTACATTAATATCTATTATATACATATGAATTAGAATATGGATAACATTATGAACAGTATCCATACGTTTATAGGCACTAAATCTACAGAACAACAATAAAGGAAAATAAAAGACATGCAGAAGATTAATCGTTCATATTTCGACGAAATACACAGTTAGTTTCTAGGGCACGTTATACACTTAATAATACCCTTAATTACTTCGCTTCAACGTGACTTATCTCTGCGTTCTTTATTATGACACCAATAAAATATTGCGACAGGGACATTTAGCAGAAGTGTTCAGAGACGCGATTCAAAAAGTAAGCGTTACAACTATACGAATACATCTTGCGCATAGCTATTTAATGGCATAGTATACTTTTGCATTAAAATTAATAAGAAGAAATAATAATTATTAATTGTTAGTTGGTTCCGACATTAATAATGTTAGGGATTTAAATACATTTTTACATGCATTTCTTATTGTTTTTTTACTGAATTCTAATCTATAGGTAGAGGAGAAATATGGGCAAATATTTATATTTTTGTAAATGTGATACTAATTTTCCTGTTTGAAAAAATGAAAAAAACAAAATAATCGTTTTAGATTTTTGCTACCAAATTCGTGCCTTACGGAAAAAAAAAATTATGTTTATGTGAACGTCTAGAATAATAGCACCTGGTAGTTACGCAACGTTACACCTGGAGGAATTCGTTAAAACCGCTGATTCGCGATTAACTCAGTTCATATGGCCCAAACGAGAACAACACCTATTATAAAAGTTGTACATTTGTAAATTCTCTACACTAAGGGCCCTATTTTTTTCTCGTACGCCTAACGGTTTTGGAGATACGATGCGGACTAAGTGAAAAATGCCGCCAAACATCTTTCGCACCACATATTAATTGGTTAAAATTGGTGAAATTTGTATCGTCTAATAATGAATCTACGATACTTTTCTTTCCTTTTTCGGCAAATCCAGATGTTGTTTCGCAACCACAAAAAAATGCAGAAATGCAATGATATTTCAGGATTCAGGAGCTTTTACATTTCCAGAACCTGACTTGAGAAAATAAATGTCATGATTATTTGAATTTAATTGATTCAAAATGACTAATATCTTGAATAAACCCACAACAATGACAATTTTATTAGTATCTCTGGCAATTTTTATCGATGTCTTAATTATGTCAGAATCAGCATCTTCTTCTGCTTGTTTACAGGAAAATCCTCGTGACTGTAATCCTTTCATTAAAATCTACGCATATAATTTAAAGAACTTTATCAAAATATTGTAGATGTCTTATTAAATATTAACTGTATTAACGTATTTGGTTGTTAATTATAGTAGTATATTTCGATTTGCATTTTTTTTATTTATCAATGTAACGTGGAATGTATCTGATTTTTCGCGTAATTAAAGTGTAAATTTTAATACATAGCTCAAAATTGTACATGATTAAAAAAAATCGGATTCGAGTTTTTTTCGTTTCTTTGCATTTTCTGAGAACATTTACCATAGTAATGTATATTTTTTTACATCATCAGAAAGTAGAGATCTCAACGAACAAAAAGCCCACCGACTTTTTTAAAAAAGCAGATATTTAGACGCCAGAATATTCGATTGAAAATTAGGGTGCTTTTTCGATATTATGTCAAAATATGGTGAAAAAATAAATATATTAAACCAAAAAAATTACAGTGTCTTTGGGACATAAAAAGGTGTATTTATCAAAATTTTTTGTGAAGGAAAAATAAAAAACTCAAAAACTTGGTTATTTGAATTTTTCACATAAATTTTGAGGTCACGTGAAAGAAATGTAAATACAAATGTTGTATATCTTTTTATTACCTACAACTTTCCTATTTAACTTTTTCCTATAGGACTTGTAGTTTTGCCGGAAATCGAGATAAAAACCGTTTTTTACCCTTAAAAACTCACCCCCTTCCACTTCCCCACTTCAGATCGCCCGTAAATTATTTTTCCTTTCATTTTTGTTATATTCTCTTCCTTTTGCAATGGGTTTCATCCTACTATTACTTTTTTTTCACTTTTTACCATTTTCCGCCCTGGTCTATTATATTACTTGAAACCTGAGTTATTGTAGCATTACATTTTGGTTAAGCCACATTTAGAGCTATTTATAATATAGAAACACTGCTCCGGAAAATTATTGTCCCATTTTATGTCAGCAAATTGACAGTTATAGTTGGGAAACGTACTTCGCATCCATTATGGTTTAAACTTTGAAACAGTTTCACGCCACCGTTCCCGGACTTTCAGTAGTTCGCAACTTCATCTGTAAAATGTAACCTATTTATGTGTATAAATAGATTACACTTTCAGTTATGAGAATGGAGATATCTCGCGTCATACTATGACAAGTTAATTTACTATTCATGAACTTAGACAAAACTATCCATATTTCATTATTTCGAACGAAATATGCAGCTGGGAAATTGAATATTTTATCACTGCTGACAGGAAGGCATTATGTGAAATGGTATTGGGGAAATGTGATATGAGTACACAGTAAAGTAAGAAAATTAATGCGAATCATTATTATTATAAATAGCGACAAAATTGTATAATAATTAGTAGCATAATTATAATAAGTAGCATAACTAAAATAATAAGTGGCGACTTTAGCTCTAGTTACCAGGTTTTAAGGGTAAATAAAACAGTCAGCAATTTCGGTGCAATCCGTCCATCATGTCGTCGATATCTATTTTTCATCAAAATAAGGCAATAAACTTAAATTTTTTGAAACAGTTTTTTTAAATGGCGCACTTCGCATCATTTTAAACAAATAGCTATTAAATTTTACTTCCTATAAGCCTATTACTTCTTATTACACTCAAGGTTAACAGGGAATATTGGCATGTTGAACTAGTATTCTAGTATTCACCTTAATAAATATCAATCAATAAAATCATGAAACAATATAATTAGCACTGTATTTTCAAATAGGTACAAATACAAACTATTACGTAATCAATTAGAATCTGCCAGTTTAGCCAAAATATCAACTTCTCTGAACATATAATAAGCATCGTCATCCACCTCAATTTTCGTACCTCCGTAATCTGGAAGAATGACTTGATCCCCCGGTTTTACTGTCATGGTCATTTGTTGGCCGCTATCGTTTCTCGAACCGGGTCCTACTGCTACGACGGTACCTCTTAATATTCTGTTTTTCGGATTTTCCGGCAGCACAATTCCTCCCTTGCTTTGAGTGGCGGGATCCTCTTTCTTTATTAACACCCGATTGAATAAAGGGATGACATGTTTCAGTTTCGGTGCGACTTTAGGAAGCGTGGCGGCCATTGTCCGGTTTTTGTGTCGTTTTAAATTATTTTCACGACTGTCAAGTTTGATGTATTTTTCGGATACTCAAATTCTTACAACGAGCTACTAGATTTCATATGTCAATATGGAAACAGTTTCGAGTGGCAATCAATCAGGATGCGCCCGCAAAATTACTCTCTGATGTCCCCTATGGAGATAAGTACTCCGAAAAGTACTCTGCAAGGATCTTACCGGGGACTGATATTATTTAATTTAAACATTAACGACATCCCAAGCTCTTTGAACCACACAGTGAATATTACTCTATGCGCGGATGATACAGCTGTCATAGCCTCTTCGAAATTTCTAGACAAAATTACTACAGACTAAAATCGACTGGGTAACGTAATGGTCCAAGAATTTTCACATTGTAAAGAAAGCGGAAGAAATATAATGATGGACATCCATAATTTTTGTAGTATGCATCTACCTGCTACTTTTATTATATCATTTATATCATTGCATGTATAAGAAATTGATTTACAAGTAACTTATATATGGAAGTTTAAAATCTAATACACCTGCTTTCGGGAAAGAAATATTCAATAGACCTGCGCCGCGAGTTCCGCTAATTTTCCATTCATTACTCAGCAGGAAATGAACCATTTATGGAATAAATTTATATCAATACTAATGTACGGTAATCACACATCACTTGAATAAGTAATGTAATGCTACTATATTATATCACTACCAAATTGAGAGTCAAAATACGTCCCGTAATTTATTTCGTACGCATAGCAATTTTTATTATTGCGTAGCAGGTTTATTCGTGGTTTTGTATTTCATTAATAACTTATTATATGTATCGACTAATTTTATAATGTAATAATGTAAATGTTACAATGTGTAATGTATAATCATATGTAATAATTAAGCCACTGAAAGTTTTTCCCCGTTTTTTGCAAGGTCGCTTATGTTATGCGTCACCGTATGACTGGACTAATGGTTTGATACACTTTGAAGTCGTCTGCGAGTAATAATTTAGAACACTTTCAATCTGATCTTAGGTCCTTAAATTTGACCCCTGTGGGACACCAGATGTAGGTTGTAAGATCATGAATTACTACCAGAAATGTGTAAATTGAGCAAATAATGAAAGTTCGAAAGAGCAATCATCTAAATAAAATGATTCATCCGTAACTTCTGTCGTTCTACATTTCAAATGACTACAAAAATTTTCGATTGAAAATTAGGGTGCTTTTGCGATAGTAAGACAAGATAAGATGAAAAAATAAATATTTTAAATCAAAAAATGTACAGTGTGTTTGGGACATAAAGAGGTAAGTTTTCACTAAATTCCATAAAAAAATAATTTTGTACTTAACAGATAAAAATAAAAAACCAAAAATTTTCTTATCTGAAACAGAGAAATTTTCTTATAAGGTTATCTGAAAAAAGTGTAAATACAAAAGTTGTAGATATTTTTATTACCTACAACTTTGCCATTTAACTGTTTCCAATAGATCGTAGTTTTGGCGGAAATCGAGATAAACCATTTTTTACCCTTAAAAACTCACCCCCGACCTCAGATCACCCGAAAATTATTTTTCCTCTCATTTTTGTTATATTCTCTTCCTTTTCCAATAGGTTTCATCCTACTATTATTTTTGTTGGTTACAAAAATTATCAACCCTGGTCTAGATGTTTTATACTTGATATAGCATAACATATTACTAGTTTATAGATGATATCAACCATTGATATAAGCGAATGTGATGTGATCTAAATTACCGTTTCTACTTTATTATTCTTTGCTTAGACTTTAGTAATCGAGATAATGACCATTCGAACAAAGGCAAGTGAAAGTTGGACTTCGTTAATTATTCAACCTAACTTAATTATTTGGTGTAATTTAATATAATTCAGGAATCTGTCCTTGGAACAGCTATTTCCAGAAAGAGAAATCCCTGACGTATCATCGATATTGAAGTTTAATATTGAAAAAATATTGACATGATAACAGGTAAGTTACGGGGTAAGTAGTCATATTTGTAGGTAAATTGCACTTTGTGAAAGGGTCACTATAGCTGAAAAAAAAAATTGTTAGCGTTCCAAAGGAAATCACCAATTCCGTTTTTTGAAGTGGTTCACCTAAAAAATTAGTCTTTTTCACCTAAAAAATTTAGTCACTTTCATGAGTTGTAACCTCACAATGAAATATACAGGGTGACTCGTTTACCTCGTGCACATAAAAAGAATTGATCGAAAAGTCATAGCTTTACAAACCACCCTGTCAAATCAATATCAATAATCGGAAATGAATCCAATTATGCACACTCGTTGCTGAAGGAACACTCTTTGTGACTAAAAAAACCGTTCACAGATACATCCATCCGTTCAAAAGTTACAACTCATCAAAGTGGACCAATTTCTTAGGTGAACCACTTAAAAAAACGTGTATTATTAATTTGTGTTGTTGTACTTCATGAAAATAATTAAAGTGTACAAGTATATAACCTTGTTAAAATGTTGATTTGTCATCCATAAGCTGCGCCTTATAGAGACCGTGCACGTGTACATGTGGCGCACTCTGTGGCAGAATACGTCCCTATCGTGAGGAGGCGCCCTCAGAGCAAATGCTTCAGATTTACTAATATCTTACCACTTATTTTATTATATAGTTCTCTTGTACGTTATACGCTCTTGCCTGTAATACTGCTGCATAATTTTGAGTCCTCACTATATATGTTAATCAATTGGAATCAGTTGAGCACAAAATTTGCAATTACATTCTATTCAAACTTAACATGTACAAAATATATTATGTGTATGATGATTGATGATAGTCTTAATATAATGGGAATGAGATCCCCCCTGTAACATCAAAAGACAATGTGCTGATTTAATTTACATATAAATCTCTATGGTAACATGCAATGCAATGAGTTACTGTCTTTATTTAGCATATGAGTGCCAAACTTTGCAACTAGATCGACTGAACTACTCCAGTCAAGTTAATATCGCACAAATATCGGGATTTACTCTCCTGTAAGCGAAATTGTAAATGCTGTGAATTCACTACCATTTAACATTGACCTAAAATTGTTCTGTTTTTAATCTATTAAAAAAATTCTTTACTTGCTTACAATTTTTGTTACGTTTACTTCATATTTATGCATTTGCTATCTTTACGTAGCTACTTCATGTTATTTTATTTTCTCTTACTTGTATATTATTTAGGTTGTACCTGTAGATATAAAATATGTTAAATACTTAAATAAATAAATAAATTTCAATGATCTATACAAATAAATAAAATTGAAGTGTCTGTTTGTAATGTCAAAATAACAGCTTTTTACTAAATACATATGAAAGCACATATACAAAAAACAATTTTTTTAATTTTTGTCCGTTCTGTTTGTTCCGGCTAATCTCCAAAACGGATCGACCGACTTTGACGGGACTTTAATTGGTAGATACTTTTATTTAAGAAAAATAATTAGGATTTAGGTTCCACGTAATAAAAATTAAATCTAAAAAGTATACATTAAACACCAATAAATAATTAATTATAAGCGCTTCACACCGCTTCCCCCTCCCACGACTTAATATCACAAAGGCTGTCAGCTGACAGCTAGTAGACAAGACAATCAGAGGACTCTCATTTACTGTAATTTTAATTAGATAAGATTAGAAGATACGTCTACTTGTATATAAAAATTTGTTATAAATTAAATCGGAATTGGTCAAATATTAATTTTCTCTTTTTTTCCACTAAAAGTGACAAAATAAAATCTGAAATGAAAGTTCTCCAGTTTTAGTATCAGGGATTCTAAAAAATATGTGTGAAACTCAGGGCTATACAATGTTTACTGCGCCTTAAAAAAATTATCTCGACTGTTAATGGTCGATTGAGGTTTTTTTTGAATTGGTAAAAAAATGCCAGTAATTGATTCCCGTAACTGCCATTTCCTCCAAATAAAAATTGAGTTATGTAAAAAAATATGTCAAAAAAAATGGGAAGTTTCATTTCGGTAGCGATTTTCTAGCATTCTGATTAATTGAGGAATATTGTGTTTAATTATAGTGCATAAATTTGGTATTTTCGTTATAGTTATTTATTAATATATTTTAAAATGATTAGGTATATTGTGCCGGACATTGAGATTATTTAGCGGCTATTGTGATTAATTTGAGTCTACTTGGAAACAGTGTTTCATGAATTTTTTGAATTTGGTGTGTTAAAGTGCATTTAATTAAACTATGTTTTATAAGTGTTCTTTAAATACCTATAGTCAAATGTTTAGACCGTGGGAAGATCATCAGCCAGCACCAGTCAAAATCAGGAGGATTTAAATGCAACGCCAGTTAAAAAAAGTAGGAAACAATTAGGAATACTGACACAGCAAATTGTATTAAGTTACTACGAGATATAATTTATGATAAATATAGAAAAAATAGCATTCCAACTGTCGATTCATTACTATTGGAATTGACTTCGAGCGGTCGGTAGCAAATTAGCAAACGTTATGGCGATGGCTTACAAAAATAGGATTTACATTTAATATAATCATCAATAAAAGGGCGATGATAATGGAAAGTCGTAGAACTGTTTTGTGGCGCTTGGAATATTTGAAAAGCATAACCAAATTACAACGATCGATTTATTACTTGGATAAAACTTGGTACGACACACATGATACAATCAAAAGAAGCTGGACAGATGACTCCGACAGATGCAAAGTAGATATTAACTAATAGTAGAATTAACTAATTAACTAAATTAGTAGAATTAACTAATTGCTTATATATAAACGTATAACTAAAATAATTATGTCTAGGTTGCATGAATACATTCTCTTTTTTCTGGGTTGAGTGGAAGAACAGAGAACTTTTAAGATTCTCTGAACTCTGCCCTTTATACCCCAACTGTATATAATTGTAATAAATTAAATAACGTAATTGTAAATTGGGTTATAATAAAAACGATTATTATTATTATTATTATTATTATATGCTTCCAAATAGAGGAAAACGATTATTAATTCTACATTGTGGTACTAATAATGGATGGGTTCCTAATTGCCTAAATCTCAGTGATATAAAATTGGAGGATTCAAGCGTTGACTACCACAAAAATATGAATTCTGACATTTTTGAGGAGTGGTTTAAGAATAATTTACTACCGAATGTAGAAAATAATAGCGTTATAGTCATGGATAACGCCCCTTACCTACCCCTCAAGACTTTTAGAGAAGATTCCGAATATAAGCACGAAGAAAAAAGACATTCAAGAATTTTTAATGGCACAAAATTTAGGATTTTCTCTTGTGCTGTGAAACACTGCATTTTTTTATTTATGTTTGATAAAAATTAACGAAGATATAATTGTTAGAAATTTACATTATTACCCTTTGCCTTTTGAATATAAAGGGTTTGGTAATATTGAAATGTATAAATATATAAATATATTAAAGCATATATATATATATATATATATATATATATATATATATATATATATATATATATATATATATATATATATATATATATATATGATAAAGCTTGTAGCCCTTGCAGTTACCTATAAAATGGTTGTTGAAAGGATGTTGCAGCTTCAATATTAAGAGAGTTATGGTAAATAAAACCAATCGCGGTTTTTCGGACCATTTCCATTCCACATAATTTTGGAGTTTTATACTTAATTGATGATATTATGTGCGTATATCGTGTTCATAAAAATAAATACATAAATGTCAATTTTCAAAATATTTTCAGTTGTTTTTTAAATTAAAAAAAAATTGTTACACATTCGTTTTTGGCGCAATTTTTTAAAAAATTAAATTATGTACATCACAATTAATTTAAGATGTGACAATAGCTATTTGTAATAAATACCAAATGTGCTCCAATTCCTCATTCACTCGCACTTAAATTTAATCGAATAACTGGACGTAATTATATTAAATGAAAGTATGTGAGGTCATGTGAACCCTTTGTACGATTTAATTCTCCTTCACGGCAGACGGTTTCGAAACAATGACACGTCCTGTATCTCTACATAATAGTACCGTTGTTTATGCTAAATTACATAAGGCCATCTATGACTACTACTTACCCTGATGATATTGCCAATATTTAGGTCAACATTGCTCCGCTGGAAAGACACACCCACGCTTATTGACTATAGGAATGATGCCAACACAAATTATGCAAAATTAGTAATGTTTTGCGAACACTGTGACACCATTATAGCACAATAATTATGTTGCGTTACGGGAAAATTGCATTTTCACTGCAGAAGCAACCGTGCATTTTCTTACAACATTTTCCCTACACCATACTGACAAAATATTTCTAAAAGGCAAACGTAACACTGGTCAGTAATGTTTGATTGTTTAAAATATTTGTTTAAGCGATTTAGTTTGATGATTGTATCTGCATTGTTGACTTATTGACCCAACAAACGCCGATATATTTTAAATTCACATTTGCGCTACCTAAACTATACTGTCAAAAAACACAATTTGGAACGAAAATAATGTCGGAACTTTACAGTGGAAGCTTACATCTGTTAATTTTCTGTAACTAATATTGAATAAAGTTTACTATCTCCGTTTACGTTATTCGAATCCGGGAGCTTGAAACGGACTAAATTCATTCATTGACTGTAACGACACGCACGCGCTTCTTCGTACTGCTGCCCTACGAAGCGCGAGTGTTGGAATAAGGAAGGACGGACATAAAATTTGGGGTGGCTATCAGTGGCGTGGAATTGAATGGCGTGAGGGTGTAAGAGATCCTTTATTCTCAATCACGAGAGTTATTAACAACTGTCCCAAAGTTGTCAGATTCTTTTTTGCGATATGAGTATTTTGGTTTTAACTCTTTTTGCGGAAAATGATTTTTGATTTAGTATTCAAATCATTCTGAAAAGTACCTTTGATATTTATGGAAGATTAAATTTTTTTCCCAAAATATTTAAATCTGAAGAAATTTTAATATTTTTATTTCAATATTCTTTGAGACTTTAAAAAGATCAAGATAAAAAACTTGAAAAATGCAAAATATGCTTTCTAAAAAATTGATTTAAATCAAAAAGGGTTTAAATAATTTTTGCGATGTATTTAAAATATAAAAGATTTAAATCTAAAAAAGATTTATTATGTAAATCATTTTTGCTGGACGAATATATTGAGTTTTATTGCTATATTATTGCTTAATAACTATAGACCAGGGCTGAAGCTGAGGCTGAAGTGGAAGCGGGCGAGTTTTTAAGGGTAAAGAACGGTTTCTCTCGATTTCCGGCAGAACTATAAGTCCTATGGAAAATACACTGTCCTCACATAACCTCAAAATTTATGTGAAAAATTCAAGCTTTCATCCAAGTCATCCAAGCTTTTGTCATCCAAGCTTTTGTTTTTATTTTTCTATTATAAAAAATTTTTTTTAAAAGAGACGGTATAAACTTACCTTTTTATGTCCCAAACGCATGGTAATTTTTTTGATTTAAAATATTTATTTTTTCACCTTATTTTGACTTAATATCGAAAAAGCACCCTAATTTTCAGTCGAAAATTCTCGCATCAAAATATCTGATTTTTTAAAAAAGTCGGTGGGCTTTTTGTTCGTTGTGTATTTTATGTTGAAATTAATCTTAATTATCTACCCTTAATATGAAATCACATTGATATTTAATTTTAAATATTTTTTAGTCAGCTCTGATCACATTGGTTATTAATAGAAGTCAAGGACGCATACCTCCTAGGTTATATTACCGATCCATTGTCTTTCAATTATTTGTCGATTAAACTAAATATGCCGGATGCGCCGATGATAAAATTGATTAAAATATAACATTAACGGAAATTACATCGAAGGTAGGTATTTTCCAGGTGTTACATTACATAGAAATTTGAGGTATTCCAGAATGATCTATTCAATAAATTGTGCCTCTATTTTTTAAATAAAAAATGTTTATTCTACGAGTATACGTAAAACAGAAATATAACTATGTGATAACTATATTATAACCTTATATTAAACATACATATTTCTATATCTATAAATAAATAGGCATGTTATAAACTGACAAACTAGTACAAACAAATCACTCTGAATAAGATTTGAAACAATAGCATATATAGGGTTGATCGACCAATGAATGAACAAATAAACATATTGCCTATTTGAATTCAGATTCCAGATACTATATAGAATCATAGGAGTTAATCCGGTCAATCTAGACATAAAAATAGTGGTCAAATAACAAAAACTCCCGGAAAGCTAAAATTTCGTGGAGAGCTTTGGTTCACCATGAGAAAGGAAGTTTTAAAAGTCCCCATTAATCCCATGTGCGCTACAAAAGTTATTCGGTGTCAAATGTCAAAATTTGAGGTTTTTTCGAAAAAGTACCTCAGACCAAAGTTGTAGATATTAAAATTATCTATAAAAATGGTTCTTATCATTTCTAAGAGTCACCATTTCTGAGATATCGCTATTGTAAGAGACACGTTATACATGATATGCACACATTTCCACGTTGTGTACTAGACGCGTTTTTAACGTGGTTTCACCAGTAGGCCTATTCCACGAACTATAATAATGCAATATTCAAGGACAATACTTTTTTAAATGCATAATGAATATTGATATTGATGTTGGATATTGACTTTAATTGTAGCTTTGATTTTTTTTGATATTTTAAACTGATTCATACTGAGTCTACTTCAACGGTCATGTCTTGTTCGATTTATTCTCCTTCTTCCCCTTCTTCTCGCTGGATGTTCATCTGCATGTCCATCTTGCTATCTTGCTGGATGTTCTTTGGTCTGATGTACTTTTTCGCTAAAACTTACCGTTTTATCGAAAATATCGTTAAATTTTGACCTTTGACCCCGAATAATTTTTGAGCGCACATGGGATTAATGGGGACTTTTAAAACTTCCTTTCTCATGGTGAACCCATGCTCTCCACGAAATTTTATCTTTCCGGGAGTTTTTGTTATTTCAAATGTCTAAATTGACCGGACTAAGTTCAAATTTTTGAATATACAATTTTTAAAAGTCCAAAAATGCTACAAAAATTTTAACTTTGTATTTATTTTTTAAATAGTTTTGACAGAACCAAACAGACAAAGATAAACCAGCGAATGAACATGATTTATTTTCATATAAAAAGGGGTAAAATATGTACTTAATGCCTACGAAACTACCTACAGTAAGAAACTAATTACAGCTACACAGCTTCAATAAATAGCAATCTGATTTTTGATGTACAGTGCCGTTCAATTGAAAGTAAACGACTCTTATGAGAAATTTTGGAAATTTTCCCATTGTGAAGCAGGCTTTTGTAAACAGATCACAAGGAAAATCTATATGGTAAGGACGTCTCTTGTAAAAAAATCCATTAAATTAACAAACTAACTGAGAACTTAAGAAAATTACTATGAATTAATATTTGGTCCAAGCCCCATTCGCGTTTATAACTTTTTGAAGACTATTTCTCATAGACAATATTAGTATCCTGGTGTAATCCTCGCCAATATTTTCCCAGGCATTTTCAATCGCCAACCAGAGTTCTTCTACGTTCGCTGTTCGGAAATTTCTGCTATACATGTCTCTTTTCATTTGTGCCCATATATTTTCTATCGGATTTAAATCCGTCGACTTATAGGGCCAAGGCAGAGTGTTAATATGGTTTGTATTCAGCCATTCAGTAACAACTCGTGGTTTGTGAATAGCGGAATTATCCTGAAATATAAATTTAATTGAAATATGGAAAAAAGGACAGAGGAAATAAAAATATTTTCCTGCTGAAAAGTGAAGTTCTCGGGATATAAAATGAAAACGGAAGAAACATAACATATTCCTAAATGCGAGCGTAGCTTTGACCAGTAAGACGCTCTCTGATTCTCCAAGTAACACCTGCTCCTTGGCAACATATCCATGCCCACACGTTGATAGAGAAGCGACCACTACGAGCTGTAGGATTTATATAGCGCTCTTCATATCGGCAATTTCTTGGGCGGTATATACGCACAGAGACATCATAGCAGGATTGAAAAACTTTTTCGTCTGAAAAAATTGTGTTGTCCCAAAAGTCCTGTGGCACACCGACAAATGCCGTGGCAACAGAGCAACATTATTTACAGCCGAAAAATTCTTTAGCTCAGATGCTTTGATACGTCGTCTTGCGGTTTCCACCGAAGCAGGAAAATTTGTTAAGAAGCAGGCAGTCACTGCTGTAACAAAAGGATTCTGTCGGAGGTGGTCAAGGACGAGCTCGTCTTCCTCCATAGTACTGAATTTCTGACGGCCCCCTCTATGGACGTACTCAACAGTTCCTTCTGCATTTCATTTTTGCTTAATTTTGTAAATGCAACCTTTACTCACATTCAAAGTATCTGCAACTGCTTGCATTGACCATCCGTTCTGCAGTAACATCACAGCTCTCATTTTTTGCGGTTCAGTTAATCGCGGTATAATAATAATAATAATAATAATAATATATAATTATAAGGAAAACTTCAAAATATAGAATAATTATTAGTAAACTGACAAATAAAATTGACAATCAAGTTTTGATTACCTGAAAGCCTGTTTCACATTAATTAAAAAAATCGTTTACTTTCAATTGAACGGCACTGTACCTACCAAATTTGATAGGAATGTCTGGCCACTTCCATTGTATCTTTATATACTTAGTCCACTACTTACACTTATTTCATAGTCTCCACCTTCAACGTTTTTTACAACACAAATATAGGTAAATCCTATTCTGATACTTCACAATAACGTAGTTTCTTACGATGATTGTGATAGTTTCGTCTGGAAACTCCTCGTTTCCATTCCCTTGACCACTTGTTCTTCTGCGTTTTGTTCTATTTGTTTTTTTGATTCTTGCTCATTCACATTGTTCTTATTTTTCCGCTTTACGCCTTTTTTCTCCACCTTTCCTTAATTATCTCTTTTCAGTTCGCATTTACGTCTAATGACTAGTGACTTTTCCTTTTCAAAGCATCTAAAATATAATATTTGGAAGCTTCAACATAAGTATATTTAAATATCACTACTTATAAATAGTTACCTATTTCGTAACATGTACTACATCAGAAAAATATTTACATTTAAGAGTTGCGGCACTAAATATTCTAGATACTCAAACTATAGATATGATAGAGAGGTACTATAACTACCTAGGTTATATGATTTGTATGTGTTAGTAATATTAATAAATGTACCTGTTCCATAATTTGCTACTTTAATTTAGGAAATCATGTGATTTATTTTACACGTGGCAACACTGTTTAAGCCACCACATAATATCTCTGGTTTGTGTCGCAACGGCGCTGCAGTACAGTAATCCACAGACCATATACGCAATCATCCTTTGAATAACAAAAATGGCGCATCTGCTCTCTCTTCAAGTGTTTATATGAAAATTAAATAGATACAGTCCATTTTAATGTGTTTAATTCTTTATATGAATCATTTGCAGTACCAATTATCAACATGTCAAAGTGTGATTTTTGTATAATATTCATATAATATGTATATAGCATTTGTATAATATTCATATAATATGTATTAATGTGAAAACATATGTTTTATAAATATTTGATATTTTTTTATGTACAGATATATTATATTTTTCAAATGTACTAATTTTGTGTGGGTAATCACCATTAAACACAAAGTTTTGGTAAAAAAAATGTAAGGGCAACTTTTGTTTCATTTGATACAAACATTGATAAGTATTAATTTTATGTTCAGTAATAATAATTATACAGCTTTATCAAACCGAAATAGTTGGTAGGCTGTGTTTATTCCACACAGTGTTAACTCTTTACACAACATCTTTCGTTTTATTTTCCATGCCTAATATCAAATTTCGAAGCATAATCAAAGAATAACGGAATCAATACATTTAAAGCTTTATCACAGTATACTTTATACTGTGGCTTTATCGTCTTGTATATTTTGTGGTCACTTACTGTGATTGTCTTTGCACGTTGTTCATTATGAAAAACGGCCAACAGAGCCGCTAACTAATATGAAAAATGAACGAAACGAGACAGATGACAGATTATGAATTTGACAATTTTGACATTAACCATATAGGTACCTAACCTTAGAAATAATTTTAAACCACACCATGGGAGGCAGGCCCCTGACTACACACCATATGTGCAAGTGCATAGTGCATGCAAGTTATCTTTAGTAAAAATGTTTGTTACATTTGTAAATGGTGTCTATGGCAATGGTTAAACATTATGCCTACATTGTCGTTCAACGGCATAAGTTGAGGTTTCACGGAGTTTGTTTTACGTCTAGTTATATCTAATTAGACGTAAACAAAAAGGCTTTATCGTGTCTATTTTATTACACAGCCGCATGCTTTGTGCCAATTTCTAAGATAATTGTTTCTGCAGGATCCATATTATCTGACTTTTTCTCTGGGTCTGCAAATGGTTAGACAGCGGAAAATGTTATCAAGCTGGGGGATGGAGCAAACACATATGCACCTCCAGAACCTGCGGCCAAAACGAGACGTTCATCTTTAACTCTAGATAGCTAACGTTCTTGGTTGTGACGAACTTGGAATACACATTTAGTAGTTTCTGTCTAATGCTTGCTCCGAGAGTCTTATTGTCGTATCTCAACCCAGTGGATTATGAGCTCATGGGGACGCGGTTTTGTTCAGCTTGTAATTATAATAAATTATGAAATTTATTATAATTGTTTCGATGAATAGTTACCTTTCGTGTCATTTTTTGTTCTCGCATGTGAGCATGGCAGAGGTTTTTAAATTTTTTTTATTTGTTTTTCTTTAATGTAAGTCATGCCACGATGGGTCCCTTTGTGTGTTAGACCAAGAAATTCGTAGTACAAAGAACGATATACCAAGCCAGTTAATAGTGGTGGTTTTTCTGTTAATATGTGGGCTTGGATTAGCGTAGTCGGTCCAAGAGCCTGCTATCATATCGAGGGAAAGCTAAAGGATATTTTGTTCTACTACCAAGTTAGCGCCACTTTGTTGTATTATGAAAATACAAATTTAATCAGTGAACACGTGTCAAATAGAGCTAGATTTATGGAGGCAAAGGTTTAAGGATTCTATGTGAATGTACTGCTGACAATAACTTACTCAGAAAACAAAACAGCGCCATCGGCATATACCTTGCTAATGGCCGATGCTTGGAATTTTTAGCCTATGGGTACAGATGCCAATGTACTGGTCAAAAAACCAGTGTAAAGTTTATATTTGTCACAGTTTTTAGTGTATGGTGTGCACTTTACAAATTATATATTTATTTTAATAATACTCTTGTTCTAAAAAAATGTAAACATACATGTTTATCTCTAAAATACCTAATTCCTAAATCTTGTACAACTGGTTGTACTTAAGGAATCGAGGAAGACGTCCCTGCAATTCTTTCTGCGAATCTGTTATTGTAATTACATTGTACACATTATTTTAAATTTCAAATCTTAACACTGTTAACCAACCTAGTCTCTAATCGAGTCTGAAATACGAACAGGCATCTCAGGCTTTGATTTAAGGAAAGAGTGAAACAATATATTGAAATTATATTTAAGAAATGTATAATAAAGGCAAAAATATATTTTCCTTTACTTTATTATTTTTGTTCTCATACCTCATCCTTCTAAAGCTATTCCACCGCAATATAGTAGAACACTTTCATGGGGAAAATTTTTTGTTCACGCAATTTGTTAAGCCCGATACCCCACTTCCACCCCCAAAATATTTCAAATAGCAATTCAGGCTCGAGTGATCCATCATTTGAAAAGTATTTGCAATCTACATGCTGCCACGCATGGCTTAGATTTTAGATATTCAAATTTTAAAACCCATCAAATGAAGATAACAAAAAAACCTTTATTTCCATGTGAAATTTTTGGGGTGGTGAAACAGAGAGCACATATAAATTGTGCAAAAAAAAAGAGTTCTTGAAATTAAAATTAATTTGTCAAATTTTATTATATCTGAGTCTCATAGCTAGGAGGGGCTGACATAAAATTGGATTGAGGCCTATTATTGTGACGTCACAAGGCCGACTAAAAATATAACCCAACATTGTTAAGTACGCTGTAGTTAATAAAATTGCTAATAATTAGTTGGCCCTGTGACGTCGCAATAAGCTTCAATCCAGTCAACGCTATCATTCTTCCTCTGAAATCTGAGGAGGGTGGCTAGCAGCGTTGGGTTTGCTATTACAATTGTACTAAATCTATTACAATTGCATCTTACTTAGTACGCTATTACGCCAATCGATAATAAAGCCAAATTCTATTACGATTTCAATATAGGTACAATATTCATTAATTTTTGTGTAAAAATATCGTCACCGAAAACCGATATTAACAATATAATTTTAATATATTCTCCAAACAATAACAGTTCAACAATACTTTTACATTTGCCACTATGAACTCTGTCACTGCATACGGCGCCGGCGTACGAAAACGAATCGTACGATACGCATGCGAGAGACCAGAGACATTTTTAAAAGGTCTCTTGTTCAGACACAGAACCACATCAACCACATGAGCGGTAAGTTCTCTTTCTTTTGTGGTTCAGACTTAACTCAGGTTTACTTGACTTGTTCGTTTCAATGAATTTAGATTTAGTAATTCACCGCCATCCGCCAGGTCACAGAAGGGATTCTGTGACCTGTGTACGTCGTTCATCGAGATAAATGCAATGAAATAACGAAATACATAAATATACTTTCGTTTGTATTCGAATTGGGTGGCAATATCAGGTATTCGTAATTAATTAGTTATTGTATGCACTTAATAAAATGTTGCGTTTCTTAATATGTAGCTATATATATATTTTAAATATCCCGCTAAATCTAATACAATTTAGTACAATCTATTACAATTGAATGCCATGTTTTAGTACAAAACATTTCAACCAAAAACCCAACGCTGGTGGCTAGTTTTGATATGAAAGCACTGTATTTGTACTTTCAAGGATACTTACATAGGCATAGACTTATTACATGCATTTATTGAGGAAATAGAGTACTGAAGCAGTACTTCGCAAGAATGCATATTGCACAAGATGCACTAAAAATGCGCAGTCTCCAGCAATATGACAGTGCTTGAAATGTATCTTAATGCAGCAAAATACCCGCGCCCACCGCTTGAGGACGAGGACTACAACTTGATAAGTGCTTCCTGGGCTGACACTGGGGTACCTGCCAAATGAATAGTGGATGTGCTTTATGAGCATTTGAATACTATTACGAAGTGCTTCGTTGGTACCATAGACATATTAATATACGTCAATAGTTAGTTGGTACCTACACCTACTTATCGATAGTTAATTTTGCTATCTGGGTATGAACTGACTTCAGACAATGGTTTGCTGCATAGACAACTGATAATTATTTTAGATGTATAGTTGGTTGCCGCAATACAAATAAAAATCACTCAGTGCATTCGCTTTTAGTAGCGGTGATCAATAGTATTCTGATTTGCCCAAAAAACAATGTGCAATGAAAAACTGAAGTGTAATGAGCATCATTACACTGCAGTTTTTGAAAAAATAATGGACATATTTTTCAATCATAGTGGATAAACGTTATTACATCACACCTGAGATATATAGAACCACCGTCCCTAGTCATTCTATCTATTTTTTATAATATACGAATCTGAAAAATACCTAGTGAATGTTTTCTAGGACCACTTCTCTATAAATGGTTTTAATCCATATTTATTTAATTTTCTCACATAAGTATTGGTACTATCGTAATTGCTTGAGCACTTAGGTACGTAACATTTAGAAGCCATAATCGAAAAAAATTAAGATTTTACTTATTAAAACAACTGAGTATTATTTTGTTTGCACTTTTTTCTAGAAAATAGCCAATATCTTTATGGCATTTTACTGTAAATGACGCCTACCTTAAGTAGTGAAGTATATTTTTAACTAACACGTTTTTCACAACACAAGAAACATACTTTTAAAATTTACACAGAAAATCGAGGTTTCGCTTCCACTATTCCGGCATTGGCCATTTGACAGATAACGATAAGTCACGCTACACACCAAAAACAAACCACCTTCCGATGTCTATTTTACTGACTATAGCGACTTGACGAATTGTCACCAAGAATTAAATACATATGAGGAGTACACATTCAATTACATATTATTTTAATTTAATTTTACAAGTTTGAAATAGAGCTTTTTACTAAGGAAAAACGTACAACGTTTTACGAGCATAATCAACAAGCACTACAAGCAGCAGACGACGCCTTAACTAACTGCTCTATTGTATGCGGGATTCGTATGCGTCCGATCTTACTTACGTCCGATACTTACTCTATCTAACCTACACATTCTGTATATCTCTATCCTACCATATCGAGAAATACGTAGGGAATGATTTTTAGAATCCCGGGATACGGTACTCCATATATGACTTGATGTAAAATAGTGTAAATACACCGGGACCGGTCTTGTGACGTCATTGGCGTCATATTTTTGATTTTCCCGGCCTCTACCTTACGAAGATCTCGTAGACACAAATATCGAGTGGATCAAAAAAATTTGCACTTTTTACGTTTGCCCTTAAGTTTTTTGTTTATTAACAGATTTTAATGAGCTTAGTGTCGTTGCTTACGGAACAGAATGGACTATAGGGCGAAAATTTCAAAATTGCTGATTTCTAAAATTCAAGATGGCATCCGTGTTTGAAAATAAGCCCTTTCTTTGGGCTAGTTTGTAGAAAAAATGTCGAAATGACTCAGCGAATACCAAAAAGCAACAAAAAGGACCTTTCCTTACATTTTAAGACTTCAATGGGAAAACTTCCATTGGAAGGTCCGGTCCATTCCGGTCCATTCTGTTCTGTATGCAACGATACCAACCTGATTAAAATCGGTTAATAAACATTATTTTGCCCACCCGATACATAAGTATGTCAAATATGTAAAAATCAGAACACAGAGGGAAAATAAAGCATATACTGTAGTATTAACCTGTTTATTAATTGTGACTTCTAAGGATGTTCTAGAACGCTTCTGTGTTTTCATAAATGTACAAAAGGTGAGATCACATTTTAGATTTTCTTATAAAAAAATAACTACACATATAAAATGGTAAAAATGTATATATTTTAAAAAAAATACCTGATGCGATTTTAGGATAACATTTCTTTAGATATAAAATTATAAAACATCAAGAAATACTAACATCGTTCTTATTTTGACAGTCGGTTGGGTCGTTGAATACTTATCCAGATAGGGTCAAATAAAAATGCACCGAACTAAATAGTCTTGAGCAACAATATGCGGCTGTTAGTCTCACACCCACTTTTCACCGAATCGGAATTCACTTAATATGGATATTTTTTTGTGAACTACGCAGGTATCGTTGACCCGCTTGGCCAAACCAGAAAGTCAACTACAATGACACAATGTAACTCTGCTACTTTTTTTCTTTGCATACGTCTTTTATCACATTCAAATACCAATAACATAATTTAGTTTATGGGCAGACCGACAACGGTGCTCTGTTAAATTAAGACTTCTACTTAATAAATTATTAGTCTCAAATAGTTTTATTAATGCTAATGCGGCTTTTCTAGCTGGATGTACGTTTCTTTAATTAAATTCAGTACATCATTCCCGGATGAACTCCATTTCCTCTCTGGAAGTATACGTTGGGATTGCTGCTGAGTGTTGGCTCCAATGTCGTGTAGACATTTCCGTCTTCGGGTCGGAGAAAAACACCACCTGTAACAAAAACATGTACCTATTAATAATGATAAGCATATATCTTCAAGCCTACAACGTATAAACATATGAATATGCAAGGAATAACATATCAGATCAATCTGAACCTAATAATAGAGTTTCTTATAAATGCACCTATTAAAATTGAAATGGAAATAAAGCTGATGCTGCTACAGTTTCATGCACTTAGGAAATATTGAATTATATAAATAAATATTAAGAACATTCACTATATTATACGTAGCCGTCGCTGCCAAAGTCGAAAAGTAGGTAAATTAATGATACAAAGACAATGGTATGTCAGGCTGCCGAACCAAATTTGGTCAGTCGTGCACATGCATCTCACATGACGTATTTCTCGCCAACATGATTTTAGGAGCGATTTTTACACAGTTAAATGTAAATAACTACGTATAGACCAAGGCTGAAGCCTTTGAAGATGGTAAAAAGTGAACAAAAATAATTGAAATTTGGAAAAGGAAGAGAATATAACAAAAATGAAAGGAAAATAATTTACGGGCGATCTGAGGTCGGGAAGTGGAAGGGGGGTGAGTTTTTAAGGGTAAAAACGGGTTATCGCGAAAACTTTTCCCAAACACACTGTAATTTTTTTGGTTTAAAATATTTATTTTTTTACCTTATTCTGACTTAATATCGAAAAAGCACTCTAATTTTCAATCGAAAATTCTCACTTCAAAATATTTGCTTTTCTAAAAAAGTCGATGGGTTTTTTGTTCATTGAAATCTCTACTTTCTGATGGTGTAACGAAATATACATTGCTATGGTAAATGTTCTCAGAAAATGCAAAGAAACGAAAAAAACTGGAATCCGATTTTTGTATCATTATGTACAATTTTGAGGTATTTATTAAAATTTACACTTTAATTACTCGAAAAACGTAAGATTCCATGACATTGATAACCAAAAAAATTGCCAATCGAAATATACTATTATAATGAATAACCAAATAAGTTAATAAAGTTAATATTTAATCAAGACGACATTTACAATATTTTGAGAAAGTTGTAGAATCTTCTTTAAATTATATGCGTAGCCTATTTATTGCTATTTTAAGATAACTTATATACCCGAGTGACCTACGGAAAATTTAACCCATCAGAAGGTGCTGTTGCTATTGTTCAAAACTATTCGCTGCAGCTGTGAAACTGGATGTAACAGTTTAAAATGTGGCTGCCGTAAACATGGTTTAAAATGCACAAATTAATCAACAAGGCGTTTCCCTAATGTTGAGTTAGGGAAACGCCGAATGAATTAAAGTAGTTTGATAAATTTATTGAATATAGGATTATTACTCCATTACGGTGACATACAGGGTGGTTTTATTAATATTTAAGGGTGTAATTCATGAGTTAATTTTAAGGAAAAAAATTTATACGAACATATCTGCCCTAAACGTTTTAAATTTTAAACTACACGGTGGCGGTTTTAAGATTTTCTTTTTTATAAAATCTGACAATATTTTATAAAGTCTGTCAAACATTTTGCTTACGTCTACCAGTGACGTTCGCGTGGGATTTGCGGGATTGTGGGAACATTTTAGAAGAAAAAAATGGCATGCCATCGCTTTTTTTTGTTCATTCTTGCACAAAAACGGTTTTTATTTTGTATTGTAAACTATTGTTTAAACAAATCGTTTTTCAACATCCCGAACCTTAAACGGTCAATCAAAGTTCCCTTATTTGATATTACATTGAAATTACCATGTTGTATCACTCTCAACACTTCATTCCAATAAACTATGAAGAATTCCTGACACTTACGGAAAAATCGATCTTTGATCTTTGTTTTGGTTTTCCCATTTTTGACAATGTCTCTCCATAGGAACGGTGTGATTTTTTACACCATCTTATTAAAGTAGGGGTTTTAACGTTTTAGCGAAAAAAATTCCGTCCTGAAATTTATTAGGCTTTATTGAAAATTAGGCATTTTCAAATTAAATTCGCATAAAAGCCAAAAACAAATATTTCGCCTCAAACAAATTATAGCTTATTTGAGACATAAAAATGTACATCTTCACCAAATTTCATTAAAAACAAATAATTTTTTTGAAAGAAAAACATTAAAAATCAAAAATTGGGTTTTGGCGTTTTCTCAATAGTTTTGAGGCTGAATATTCTGATATCTTCGTGATAGTCACCCGTATTTTTCGTTTCGAATAGCAGTAAACTACTACGTGCAACACCATTAGCACTTAACACGTTGACAGACAGCAAGGATATCTGCTTGGGCGAAGCCTTAACTAGCAGCGGACGAAGCCTTAACTAACTACTCTGTTGTATGCGGGAATTCGTTGATTCACGTCCGATCTTACTTACTCTATCTAACTTACATATTCTGTATATCTCTATCCTACCATATCGAGAAATACGTGGGGAATGATTTTTAGAATCCCGGGGTACGGTACTTCATAGATGACTTGATGTAAAATAGTGTAAAATCACCGGAACCGGTCTTCTGACGTCATTGTCGCCATATTTTTGATTTTCCCGGCCTCTACCTTACAGAGGTCCCGATATAAATAGATATAGATTCATTAGGCTGGTAGGTATATTAACATATCGTCCAAGAATAGAAGTCGGTGTGATACTTTAAAAAATTATTCAATTTAAAAGGAGCAGGAGCATCATCGTTACGCAGCACATGTAATGCCGCGGGTTGTAGGTCGCCTTCCTCATACGGTTTCGTGCCTTAATGTCGTAAATGGATATATATATAGGTATACGACCAGCAACGGGTTTAATAATAGCTTAGGTACGGAACAATAACGCAGATAACAGAAAAAGTTTATATTATCGTCAGAGCTAAAATATAACAGCTGCAAAGTGCCATATAAAAGCAATTATTATTATAAAGATAAAAAATTAGTATTAATTAGAAAAGTCTGTAAGATAATGGTTGCTTTGGTAGAATATGGCGGAAATTTGCATATTTTACGCATTATAGTATTTAACTGAGTCACATATTTTTATATGAGACCCAATTCTTCTAAGAAATATAGTCAACAAGTCTCCTCTAAGTAGTTATGGGTTCTAAATTACCAAAATCTTGCTGAATTGATGGGGATTGAACAATTGTTCTCTATGTAAATATGATCTTACCTATTTTTCGTACTTTTGGGACCAAAGTAATAACTTCGCTCCCTTATGACAGGGACTGAAGTGTCACTCTCTGTCCCTGCGGGAATTAATATTGACAAAAATCCCGGAAGGATTTAATTATAAACAAAAGAATGTAACAAATACCCAAATTAACGTTGTTACAGTTCGTCATATTGACCATCCTTTCCTGGGCGAATGAAGCAGATACTTAAACTACCTCGGCTGTCTTTTTATCAATATCAGATACACCTTGCGACTGAAGTACATTTAATCAATCCTTATCATCATGACTTCATTTGACAACAGCTTACTTGACTATTTCATCTAATAATAAATAACCACTCAGTGAATTGATTTGAAAAGGGACGTGTACGAGTGTGTACCTATAATTTATTTTTTTTCTGAGAAAACTATCTATTATGCGAAAAAAACTGTAGACAGAAAAAAATATCAGATTGAAGCCATATTTGCACATTTATAAATTTTTGAATAAAGAAATGCCGACGCGTTAAAAAATTAAAAATTATTTATGAATGCCATAAAAGAATTATTGTGCATAAAGTAATATATTATAGGCCAAAATGTTAGCTAATTTTACATTTAGTTTCGTCTATTTTAATCATGGCAATTCCGTATATATATATTTTTATAGTTAAAAGCTGCAAAGCCGCTATATTGTAGACCCAAGGCCGGATATGCCAGCAGTATATCTCTTTTTAACTTATTGGAGTGACGCGCCGTCTGTGTTTTGTTAAAGCAGTCGCAAACGTCCGCCTCTCCTTGCGGGAATTTCTCGCGTATTCTATAATCAGCAACGGTCATTCGCGATAGAGCGTTGGTTGAGATATTCGCGTATATATATAGTGCTGTTTTAATGTGATTGTAATACAATATAATATCGGCGAACGATGGAAAATATTCCAAAACGTAGGCATTATTTTTGGATATAGGTGATTTATTTTATTTGTCTTATTGTTTTTTTCTTGGGAATTTTTTGCTCTATTTTGGAATATCTATTTATTTTATTTTTCCGTTTTGTAGTTTATTTTTCCCGCTACTTAGCTGATTTTACATATTTATTTTTGTTTCTTGTGGGAAATATGGCTACTGGCGTACCGGCCACAAAAAAATGGTAACGCGCTGAAAGCACTTCATGAGTGGTGTGGAAACTTTCATTCAATCAGCTGTGGTGTTGAAAATATGCATATAAAAACTTTGTACTTTCAACCCTCTAAAAAAAATGGCTACGTCCATGAGAAACTTTGTGTATATCAGGGTTGTCGATCGTTGAACTACACAAGCTTATTAGAAAGACTTTAGTATTCCAATAATTTACACGTTCAGGTAATGATGAGGCATGAAATGAAGCACATTACACAAATTAATGTATCGTGTAAATAGTTTCCGTGCCTATCGGACTAGAAAATATTTGAGGCCAGTAACAACTGTTAATAACATGTTATCGAAATGTGTAATTATTAAATTACGTTCCTGCGTTTCTCGGCACTTCATAGCTGAATACTTCTAGTAAATGCAACTATATAATTCTATAAAATCTATCTATAAATTATACCTATATTATTTTTAATTGTCGCCTTTTAAAACTCGACTGTCGGGTGTCTTTTCTTCATTGGCCTATATACATATTATTTAAATAAATATTATCTCATTCATTGTTGTTTTTGATTGGAGAACGTCTCTCTATTTCATTTCTGGTCAATGGTCAATCTGCATGTTTTTTTTCTCTTTTTCATAGTGATTTATAGGTGATGGGTGACTCAAGCAAAAGACACAAAACTCCTCGAGTTTTCGCAAGCGGTGTATAAAAGAGAAAGAAGGCTGCAGAACGGGCGAAGAAAGAAAACGAAATCCTCGCTAAAATCCCAAAACTCATTTTTTATTGCGGTAAACCCCCTTGAAGAACAAGATGTCGTTGATGATCCAGTTATCGAAGAAGAGGACAAATCCTCAAGTTGCGGAACCGGTAGTAGAACCAGAATCGACAATTGAAGAACATGTCATTCCCACATCAACGAAAATTGATGGTTTTGGTAATGATATTGGTCTTTGGACAGATATACCGAGGACATGATAACTTCTTGGGCCAATAAAGGTTCCGGTAGTCTTCAGAATGATCATGAACAAGTTTTCGAAAAATCGTCAGATTTTCAGAACAAAACTGATTCTAGTTCCACCCGAAAATGCTTGACACATCGAAGCAGAAGCATCAGCGCGGAAAATATCCGGTACAAATAAACATACAAGGTACAAGGAAACACGCTCGGGATCGATAAACGTTAGGCTCAATCTATTAGATTATCCGAAATCCTCAGATGCCCAGTTGTCATCGAAAGAACAATTTCGAGTAGGAAGTTTTATTCCTGTGGTTAATCAGCTTTCAGCATCTCTGAGCGATATGATTCGCGCCTATGACGTTCGCGTCTGAACCTTCATTTTCTAAAATGAAAGTAATTAAATATAGGCTGCGTACGATGATGACAGAAAAACGTCTTGTACATTTGTCATTGCTCAGTATAGAGAGTGATTCACTTGAGAAATCTGGACTACGTAGAAATTATTAGTGATTTTGCCTCCAAGAAAGCGCGTAAAGTGTCATTCACTTAAATGTAATAATGTAATAAAGTGTTATCAACTGCAAAAACAATTTTCAACAAATGACAAAAAAATGTATCTCAATACTGAAATTTGTATTATTATAAAATGTATTAGAATAAAATTATTAATATATATTTATTAATTGAAAGGGCCTGCAATTTCTTATTTACTCCGGGGCCCCCACACCGCTGTGTCCGGTCCTGGCCATACCGTATAACCATAAGGAAGCCTTCCTCTTGGTTATTTATCAATTTTTCTATTTTAAATTTAAATATTACTGAATATAACTTTTGGGTTCGTCTTGTTCGTACTCCATATCCTCCCATTTTAATATACATACATCATGTCACCATGTTACTTAATCACTGTGTAAATATGTTAATATGTAAATACTACCTTTACACAGTAATTAAGTAAAATTTGTAGTCTAGTTCTCATAAATATCAATGAAAATATATAAAAAAAATCAATTAGGAGAATGTAAGAATTATACCGAAAAAAAAATTGGCATATTTTATTAATGGTGGGAACTTCTAAGAAGTACTGCGTATTATTAATGCAAATATTTCTCATACATGATAGCTATATGCTATAACGAAGGCATGCGACACATATCTGAATAGGTTAATGATCTATGTTGACAATATACTCGTATTATAAAAGGATTAGTCTGATAATAAGTTGTTAGTCTGATGGTAAGTTGTCTGCAGAATAAATTTTATTCATAACAGTTTTTTATCATACGTTTTAATGGAAATTGTACCACTTTTTATATATTTCAGTTGAACCGTAGCTATTGAAAGAGGCTGTCATTTGTAAAGATAAGTGGCATTGAATATTAAATTAACTAATTATGATGGCCTTCCTGAAGACGACAATTCAGCATATAAGAAGGATGACCCAAGACTTGATAGACCCCGTGACACCATCTAATGATCTGTTGGACCTGATACATTCAATTTAAAGTAATTTTTATTCAAATCATCTACATTAAATCATGTATCTATTAATATTGTACTGAACATGACTGTAATTCGGTTTTCAATGTTTAGGTTTAAGACGAAAATGCAGCATATGAGGACGACTCGGAATGCCCGTGACCCACCCCCTCCTCTAATGAAGTATTAGAGCCAATAAATTCTATTTACTGTTAGTTTTTTACGAATCAGCACGTCAAGCAAATTTTTTGAAATGATGTTTCTTTTGTCAGCCCTATAATTTGCTTACTTATCATTTTCAAAAAATAAAAAAATATAAACTTTTTGCAAAAAATTTTTTACACGCCCTTTGGTATAAGTAAATATTTTTTTTTGAAAAAAATCTAGTGTCGCTAGTGATGGTAGTCTAGTGATGGATGATTCCAAACCAATGTCCATGATGATGATGAGATCGAAAGCGAAGCCGACTCTTCCGTACTCGCTGCATACAGCGAAGAACGTACCAGTGACAACGAGGAGGGAGGGGGGAGGGGTCTCCAATAAAAAAACTACGGATCAATTAAGTACTGTATATGTTTAGATTCACTGTCACTATTTTGAACTTTCATGTAAAATAAATGTTTTATTTTTATACGGAAAATGTTGCTTAACAATTATTATTTACCCGTGAACTCATATGTCTTCAATAATCGCTATTAAATCAAAGAATAGAGAGCGAATATGTCATTGTAGTATTTTTTTATGTAAAATACAAGTATTGATCTACAAGCTCTGCAAATTTCAGTCCTTAATATTAAAATATAGCGACACTAGATTTAAAAAAAATTATCTCAGCTCCAAAGGGTTGTAGATAAAAAATGTATGTTTGTAAATTTATAAAAAAAAAATATCAGCATTCAATGCTACTTTGGCCAACTTTGGGCCAAATTCTACGGAAAATTTCAGATTTTTTACATATTTCTGTTTACTGTATCTCCGAAGTGAAAAATTAACATAGGACCAAAAACAGACAGGCTGCACTATAAGGCTACAAGACTATTTGGTCAGTTTCAATTTTTGTAAGGAGGTAAAAACAGATAGGACTGATCATTTCCGAGATGTAAGCGAGAAACTGAAAAATGGTACCTTTAACCCCCTCCCCTTCTCGAGTTCACCCCCACGATCAGGTACTTTAGGGTTTGAAAAGCGTTTAAAAATTATTCTAAATCTGTAGGAATTTTTTTCCACCGATTTATCTAATTTGACTGGGGTATAAGTTTTGACGGAATAATATCTCTACGTTCTTCTTAATATACATTGCCTTGCATTAAATAGTCCGAATAATTTCGAAAACAGCAATGATTGGTAACGTTATTCAAATGAACTAATTTATAGTAAAAACTACTATGCACTAACTAGAAATTATCGGATTAACAAATTCTCTAGAACAAATTGCGAGTATTGTAAATATTTAACGTACAAAAACGGTTCAACGAAATAAGTTTTTTAATTCCTACTAAATGTATATACATACCTACCTTATTTTAGTAATAATTGATTAACGTCGTATAGCAAAACAATTCCGTTATGGTAAAAACTAATTATTGTTGACATTATTGCATTTGTTACGAGTCATCATCGGTGAGTAGATTAAGATTGTTATTGTCTAAACAATTTCTAATTAAATATGATAGAACGAAAGTTGAAAGCTAAGCTCAGAAAATTAACGCAAAATTAAACTAGAAAGCACTAAACAAACAATTAAAATTATTAAGTTAGAGACGCGTTTAGAAATTCATAGGCTTCATATTATCTATAAGCTTTAATGCCTTATAACTTATTATATCATTTAGAGTAAATTGTATTTAAGTATTTACGTTTTTAGATAGTATGCATTGTATGAAAAGTGACCAGAGGTACCCTCTAACGTTTGTGGTTAGAACTCAGGTTTGAATAGTACAGGTTTCTTTGCGGCCTTAACCAATTGTATTAATCGACGTCACCGGACATTGATAACCATTTCGTAGCGCACATTTGTGTCGCTTTAGATGCAATTTGTCTTATCTGCAATTTTAGTATACAACTTTTATATAACTTTAGAATTTCTTAATAAAATTAGATAATATTCTGTTTTTATTTTTCTATGACCAAATTGCAGAAAGTAACTTCGATAACCAGTATAATTGAGCACCATCTGACTTGGTAGCGCAACGGTCAGTGGCGTCCATAGGTAATTAGTAGCTTCGGTACCAACTGAACCATGTGCTTAGGTAAACTTTAATTGCCCACTTTTAATCGATGTTGAATGGTACTCTGGAAGGTTAATATTATGCTAAAATGGTCAGCGACAAGTTACTTTAGTGTCATTTCCGAAAAACTGAATTCCAACCAACATTTTCTACAGTAATGAGTATTAAACAAGTTTGTTAAAATCAATAATAAACCAGATAATGCAATAATTAAGTTTCACCCCCTCTGTCGGGTCTTCATCGAAACTTATCGATTCTAAGGACCAAAATTTTAATTCCAAACCATTGGTCAATACAATTTTCCGTTCGTACGGTCAAATGGAGCCCAGGCAATAAATACGTTTATGCGAATTACCAGAATAAATGGTCCAAGTTTTACTGCAATTAGCATTCAGCAGAGGGGTCAAATGGTGCCCAGGCGATGCATACCTTAATGTAAACCCGCGTTTTACACGAAGCAGCAGTCCGTGGGCTATTGAACACACTTGGCGATGCCTAGCCGTGTCCTGCACCACGCCAATGTGCCTGTCATATTTTTTAAACGACGCACCCGACATTTTCTCTGGTATATCTGGTGAGTTCCCCGTTATATCTTAAGAATCTAAGGTCCAATGCCAATAAAACTAAAACAGGACCCACTTGAACATACCCCCTTTCCAACAAAAATCGAATTTTTAAAATTGATTTATAAATGACGGAGTTCTGCGGTAACGCACATAAAAAAACATACAATCGAATTGAGAACTCCTCCTTTTTTTGAAGTCGGTTAAAAAAAATTCGTTAGTTAGTTGCGTATACATATATTATGCAGAAAGTCGTTAGAGAAGATTCTGATCCCCGTCGTCTTTCTGGAATGGTCACGGAATGTGATAAAATATAAGCATTTATAACCTAATATGCTACATAGCCAAGCACTTCTAATTTAAAACATAAATAATTTTCCTGGTGGCATTAAGTTACGTATGAAATGTGTTTTTTAAGCGAAAGAGGGTCGTTATAATGATGATCGACATTTAATTTACTAGATGCAATGTTGCAACCAATATCTGCAGATTCTAATAATTTAAACATATTTTATTGTCCTGTTCATGGCAATTTAAACCGGATATATTTACCAGCGAGTAAACTAAACTGGTTCTCAATTCCTTATAATTAAGTCAGATCGGTTAAGTAATGACTGTATTAATATTATCATTAATTTCGCAAATCCTTCAGCACAAGTTATCGCATTATAGAAATTTATGACAAGGATTGTCATATATTAAGCTTGATTGATCTGCCGTCGTCGGCAAGTATTATTAATAATTATAGAGTGCGAATACACAAGTGGTAACAAGTTCTTATAAACTAGCTTTACTGAATAATGTCAATTATAGTAAATTGCCAGGATGAATATGGTAATAATATAAATACCACCTAGTTTCAAGAGGTTTATAAAATCCTCGGTGTTTGTACTTAAGTAAAGGGAACAATAATTTTATATTAAAGCTCGAATACGTATTTGCTAAAACCTGCTAAATCTTATAGGCTTCATTTTGTTTAATAATTGACTAATTTTTAAAATAAAAGCGGTATTTTTAAAATAAAAGCCATTTAAAGACAACGAACGTGTTATATTTTTATAACATTGATTGATTGATTGAAGATGTAAGTAATTCAACCAACGACTATACTGAGATATTAACCCAAGATGTTTATATGTAAAGCTTGATAATCTCAAATATTATTAAAAAGTATTATTGCTTTCAGCTAAATTAAAAAAATATTTTTTTTACTCTGGGAATAATTTAGAAAATTATTACCTATTTAAATTAGATTGAAGATTTCCCACAAAATTATGCCGTTGCTTCTGATTACGATAATGAAAAAAAAGGCAACTAAAGGTCTTGACATCTTAAATAAAGATGACGACAGGTGCGGCCTGTAACGATATAGGAATTTACATAGAATTATTGCAGAGTGGATTAAATTAAACTACCGAAAAAACTGTCGAAACTAATCAGTCAAGCGCGTTATTTGATCAATTCGTCGTTATCGATTTAAATAAGTTGTCCAATGATAATGACATTTACCGTTTTTGATATGCCCAATTTTAACATTCACCATATATGTATGGCTCATTTAAAATATTGGAGGATAGACAAGTCATGCGTCTCTCAAAATGCTCCTGAAGACAATCGTAGGATAGATAACCAGGGCCGGATTATGAGTTTCTGAAAGTAGGCCATATATAATACCCACCCACTTAAAACTTTTAAAATGCTAATCAAGCTTTTATTTATAATATAAAATAATATAATATAAAAAATAATATAGGCATTTGTTCTTTAGAGCTATCACAGGAAATATTCCTTTTAATTTTTCGCGCGTCAATTTTTGATTCTTTCTTTGCTGCTTGCTCTTGGTTTTTGTTTTTCAGTTCCTGAAATTCAGTTCCTAAGATTCGGAGAACATGTTAAAATAGTGTACTTCTTAAAGTGATATTTCTAGAAGTGACATCTCTGCGATTTCTGTCTTCTGTCTTCTTCGTCTTTATTGATTCGAAGTTCGACTTCTGGTTGATTTTATTTTTCTGCTTGATTGTCACCGTGAAGCTTTATATTGTAAATTTTCTCCACATTAATCGATGCAGTAAAGAATTTAAAACCTCAAAAAAATTAGAAACTCGAGGCTTGTTAAGAGCCCGTGTCCTGGCTGCAGAATTGGGTGCTGGTTGCCGCAGAAATTCTTTTCCTGCGATTCTTTTTGCACGGTTAAATCTATGATCTATTTTATTTTTTTCCGCAAACCCATAAGCTAATTAGCTTATGGGTTTGCGGAAGTGAGACAATTGTCTCACTTCGATTGTCGTTAATCCAAACATTCTAGCTCCAAGAAACCTGAGGTGTTTTACCAACCCTTTCTCTGCTTGGGGAACATTATACAATTTAAGTAGATGCATTTAGCTAACCCATTCTCTCTTCTTGCACATATTTTATGGCTTGTTGCATAGCTATTTAGGCCCAGGACTGTCTAGTACTCTGTCTGACTTATCTTCCAACCATATTCATCTTTCCAAAATTAAAAAAAAATCGAATTAGAATAAAGATGAATCATGTAGCGGATGCCGTATAAAATGACATACTGTGTCATTTTACCAGCCGCTGCTGTATGCCATTTTAAACGCAATGCTAAAGTTTCAATGTATAGGTTTATGAGAATTTTAATATTGAAAAACATACGTATCAATCAATTGTTCACCAATCACATAAAACAATTCTCCAACACAGTATTTAATAATAGAGAGGATGACAAAACTTGTTGGCGGCTAAAACATAACCTACACAGTAAAAGCACTCAATAAAACAGGAAAGTTCTGTAAATTCATATTATTCTTGGGAAGGATTTTTGTCACTTGTACATCTATCCCAGGGGATGTCGTTTCTAGTTCCTTACTTAGAGCTAGTATATCATTTTAGCAACTATGTCATTTTAGGACACTTTCTCTTCCCTATTAAAATGATTATATTAGGAGTTACAAACTAAATCAAATAACAGGAATCCCTAAATTTAACTTTACATATTTTATATCATAAGCAGTTAGAAGTACCTAGTAGGAAGTTGTACTTAACTGAGTTACTGACATCAGTTTGATCATCTATTGTGTTTTGAAATGATATATCTAATGATATATAATAAAAACAATGTGTATACTATAAATTAATCTACACTCAATTATATACTACCGTGTTAATTTATGCTTTGCTATTTATGGCCAGTAATATATACATAATTAATGTGTGAGAACTTACATTTATAGTCGATCTTAAACCGACCTTGAAAAAGTTATCATGGTCTAATTAAGTGTCTTGTATATATTATACTCATCGCTACGAAAGTTGAGGAGTACATTGTATTTCATCAGGAAAAATTAAAATCGCCGATTTTTGCCGGAGAGCAAAAATCATTGTGTTCGTCATCAAATTCAACTTTCAAAAGTCCGTCCTTTCATCCGGATGCCGCGTTTTTTGTTAGTATCTCAAGAAAAAAATGTTCAAACAACTTGAAATATCGTCCATCAGATCAAGATTTTTTTTGTCAATATGAATATTCCAGATGGCGGACTTTTTTTACCATTTATGGATTGAATCGACTTAAAATCGGTATCTAAGGTCATTTGGGGTAATATATCATGAATTTTCTGTCAAAACTGCAACTCGTTGTTTCCAAATATTCCAGATTGCGTCTCGTGTCTAAGATTGCTGATGAATTTTGCCATTTTCGGTCCGAAGGGACTCAAAATCTTACTTAAGTTTTTTGGGGTAGGTAGCAGTGCTTGAATTTTTATTATTTTATTAGACACATATTAAGGAGGGCGACTAAAAGATGAGAAGAATTATTTTTCTTCGTTAATACAACTAAAACCATCATAATTCGTCTCGACTTTAACAATTGAAAATTAAAATCTCAATTAAATAAGATTGATTGGATCAGAGGTTGATATTTTTTTTCGTTATTTTTCTCGTAGAAGTTTCAAAAATAGCAAAAGTTGTTTATACTTTCAACCCCTATATCTCACTCCCAAAGGGTGTCAATTTTGTTTCACTATTTTTTCTTTAATGACCTTAAGCAGAATAAGTACATTTGCAGAGTTTCAGAATTTTGGCCAGAAATTTTGCAGCGTGCGCGTTACTGGACACTGTTACTTTAGTTTATTTTAGAACGAGATATTTACATTAATAATTAATTATTCATTAATTAGTCTTTATATTGGATTATATTGGATGTATATTTCCCTATTTGAATTGGATTTAGTTCACAATTTCATAGATTTTTTGTACGGACCCCTAGTCCTTTTTCTAAAATAAAAGTAGCCCAAGTTACTCCTTATAACATCAGCTATCTGCCAGTGAAAGTCCCGTCAAAATCGGTCCAGATGTTTCGAAGATCGAATTTTGTTCACAATTACATAATTTTATTTTTTTTGCGCGGAACCATAAATCGTTTTCTGAAATGAGAGTAGCCTAAGTTACTCCTTATAAAATCAGCTATCTGCCAGTGATAGTTCCGTCAAAATCGGTCCAGATGTTTCGAAGATCGGATTTTGTTCACAATTTCATGGATTTTTTTGTGCCTAATTGACCCCTAATCACTTTTCTAAAATAAAAGTAGCCCAAGTTACTCCTTATAACATCAGCTATCTGCCAGTGAAAGTCTCGTCAAAATCGGTCCAGCCGTTTCGAAGATTAGCCGGAATAAACAGACAGACAAAAATTTTAAAAAATGTTTTTTTTTATAAGTATATACCGTATATAATTCCATATATGCATTAAGTGAAAAGGTGTTATTTTGACATTACAAATAGATCCTCCAATTTTATTTATTTGTATAGATTAGAAATGTAAGTCATTATAACCACCTACATTTCTTAAAATGGAAATCTAACTGCTGTTATTGTGAAAAAACTAAAACAGTTAATAAGATTCATAGTTCAGCTAACCTACGAAAGGCCTATGCATATCTCAACATTGATATTAACTCAACTCAAACAAACTGTAGTACAAGATATTCATGGCTCCTTGTCCTTATTGCAAGTAATTATATATCGCCAAAAGCGACAAGATTAAATTTGCATATACATAAGTTCCTGGTATTAGATATGATAATTAAAATGATTTAGGAACATGCGAACTGATGCATAATTTAGTTATTAGTTGCTACTACGCTAAGTACTTGAAACATTGAAACCAAATCTCAATAGTATCAATAAATCATTTATCTGAAAAGAAATATAAAACCTGTCAAAAAAAGCATCGTAGATTATTTTTATTGCTGAAAATTTATTGCCTTTTATGTGATTTACAAGCTTTTCTTGTGAATTCGTCACGGCAGAAGTATTATTGAAATTATTGCTGCTAATGATATATAAATCGCTTAAGCGTATTTGAAAAGTGCCGCGTCTGTCACCAATGAGGTATTTTCAAAATTATTGCAGGTACTCAAGGAATATTTTTCCAGATACTTTTTAGTCGAATCCGCACTTGAAAGCAGCTTGCTCTTTCTATTATCAAAGACTCTATTAAAGTTTGTCGACGCCAAGCAAAGGAGAAGGTAAGATATCCCTAAAATTTTGGAACTCGGGAAGTTTTGAAACTTTGCAGGTTTGTAGATTTCGGTACCTAGAACGCCATATTTCCAAGACGTCCGCCAAAAATTGTTTTTTTTTAAATGTTTTTCCCAAATATTTTATAACTCTATCAATTAATATAAAACGCGTGTTGGTACTATGACTAAGTTGCACATATAACGTAATTGTATTTAAATCGGGCATAGTGGCATAGAAGTGAATTGTCAAAAGTAATACATCGGCATCCACTGATTTAACCAATATTGTTTTACTGAATTTAGATTCGTATAAAATGTGTAAAATTATGCGGGTATCTGCCTCCTCTTGACTACTATATAAATCATTTAACATTTGTATTAAAGTTTGTTTACTCATTAATACAACCTTTTCGGGGTCCTCAAACCACCTGCACCACTTACAATGATAACACTTCGTTCTCCTTTATGAATTCAGAACAGTTTTGAATAATGTATTCTGTCATAAACTGCAATAAAGACTTTGCTTTTCCCCGACAGAATTGGACCGCCTGATATCCAGGATTAAATCCATTGGATTTTTGCATTTGGGGTTATCTTAAAAGAGTGATTTGTTATTCAACTCGTTAAAATCCGTTGAAAATATAGAGAATTTAAGGGATCGCATTGTAGCATCATGCGGATTATTTCAAAGAATACGGAATTCAATGAGACGAAGAGTAGAGTTTTGCGGAAAAGGGCCATTATCAACATTTATTGTGATTTTTGTGATTGATATTTCGATATCATTGTTATTAGTATGTTACTATTGTTTGTTGCAATAGTGCAAGTATTTAATATGTTGTGGTATTTTGTAATTTATAGTTCCATTCAATTAAATAAAATTGTAATTATTATATTAGTCCATATAGAGTCCATTATCCATATTAGTCCAATAGAAAGTTTCTATTTTCTATAGACAGAAAAAACAAAAACAATGACAATACTTCTCGTAATGACTTTCTTTGAAAAACAGCTTACTTGACAATTTCACCGAATTATAACCCGCGGGTGAATTTATTTGAAAGGCAATGTGATTATAATTTTTTTTTGTTAGCAAACAATCAATTTCTCGAAGAAAACTCAAGAGACAAAAAATTTGCAGATTGAAGCCATCTTTCCATATCTTTTATTTTTAAATAAAGAAATGTCGACGCGTTAAAGAGTTCTGAAGAAAAATATGGGGTTGGTTTATTTATCCCCTTTTAACCTCAGGGTTACAAAAATTATCACAAACTGTCATTTTATTAGTGCAAGTTATCCGCCAAAATCCAACCTTAATTTCACCTTAATTTTTGCTAAAAAATTACCCCTTAAAATCTTCCGCGTTAGTTTAGGAACACCCTGTATATATATATATATATATATATATATATATATATATATATATATATATATATATATATATATATATATATATATATATATATATACCTATATATATTTGTTTTGTGAAAAGTAGTCTTGGGTTTGTAGCATTTCATTACATAGAGAAATAAGCAAATATACGAATAAGAAGGAAGATACACTTACCAGTGCTATATCTGGACATATACATGGAAACGAACCACTTAGAAGTTGTACAAATTCCTTCACCTTCATTGAGGATCTTCAGAGTAGAAGAAGTATCTTCAGAATTCAACAATATTTTTAAATATCTCTAAATAACTCAAGAACCGTCCAATTTAGCTACAGCAAACTACATATGGGTCGAAAGGTAATCAAAAAAGGGAGCGAATTGGTTTATAAAATACAGTATGTCCCATTTAAAATAAGACACTTAATGAAGGTCCAAGTAGTCAAAGTTTGACATCAGTTATTGGACACCCTGTATATAATGGAGCATTTGTAGTTTATACATACATAAGCTCCATGTCTTTTTAGTATGTGGAACAAAAATTGGTTCTTGAAAGTTGCCATAGCGAAAGTTATTAATTTCTAATGTACGGGTTGTTTTCGCATAAGATTTTATTACAATCGAAATATCTCAAAAACTGTTGCTTTTAGGGATAGGGAATAATAGTATTGAAGGTTACCTTAAAATAACGAGTAGAATTCGAATCTGGCATAAAAAATATAGCATGCCATTTAAAATAAGGAAGTTGTTGAGTACCCCTGAAAACCCCTGTGTGCAAATTTTCAGTTCCAAAATATATGTGGTTTCCCAGAAACGTCTAATAGGCCACTCACCGTGATGCACCCTGTATATATAACTTCTCTCCTCATTACATATATATTATAAACGACATTACATATATGGGATTCATATGACACATGACGTTTATTAATGTGAAATAGGTATTTGTAAAAATAATACATATGACCTGAATCCATGCAAATGTCATCATATTTTATGTGCACTTTTTAATGCAGTAATCGAATTTATTTTATCTGCATTGCTTTACATACATGATTCAAGATATACCTACATAATTCAAGAATTGTAACTAGTTTAACACGTAATATTTGAATTAGGTATTGAGGAGCTTTATGTGCATAATTACTTAATAAATACTAGTTAATAATTTAAATATTTATAACCATCAATCATGTCGCTAAATTTTGAACTCAACACGTGGTTGGTACCTAAACTAGCCGATTTCAAAAACCAGGTAGCACATTAATCAATCAGTATCAAAGTCAAACAAATTGTAATGCGACTAATTTGTTTTTGTTGTGATTTGTAAATGTGTGAAATGAAATGGAAACCGCATAAACAGCTCGTAGCTATAGAAATCAGGTCGACCAAACTATAGGAGTGATGAGGCAAATTACCAGAACAATGTAAAACCTGGGTTTTTATACACCAATAAGTATGTAGAACTAATATTACTGGCGTTAAATATCACCAATTTAGTAATTAATAAAACTTTTTTTTATTTTAATGATCTTTTAATTGTGTCGCATTTTAATTTTGCAAAAGAGATTCACATGGAACATATTTTGAACATCACAGAGAATTTTCTGACTTCTGAGGGTTCTAGTAGATTCATAATAATATTATTGTTTGTAGAGCAGTTAGTACAGAGCTACACTTTCACTAAGTTTCGTGAAAAAATAATTTATTGTCATGAAGATATGAGCGTTTCAAAAGACGCGATTTTTAACGATTTTTTGGAAATAAATAATTTATTATTGAATTTTTTGACATCGGCTTTCCACAGATCGATCCATATTTAATAGTTCTACAACGTTTTTATGGCACTATGACATGGCACAAGACAAATTTTTGTGGTATTGATCTTGGCAACCGGACTATGTTGATGTGGCTCCTTCATACCTCCATTTATATTTAAATAGTGCCCATCTGTTGTAATAGTAAATAATTTCTAATATTTGAACAGTTAACCATTATAAATTTTATGTCCTACATCATGGCCATTAAAATAGGATACATTTTGTGTTAACTGTTTTCACATACTAGCATGGCTGCAAACAATATTAACAATTACTCGAAGCTATCATAAATTAAATTCGGTTTCATGATTATTGTTAAGCACAGTTTAATAGAATAATTAAGTGTACATTGATGGTTATAATTTTATAGTATTTTTCACTATTTTATAGTCTATTAAATCCATTAAAATCTGCTTAACAATATTGATTGATGCAATTTTAATTTATAATACCCTATAAAATAGCATTATTTTTAGCAGACAATGTGTTACGACAGTTAAAATAAAACCGTAAGTTTTTATGACAAAACCGTTGTATTTACAAAACAGAGACAAACAAATACTAAACATTCACTGAATGCTTTCTAGGCCTCCTTTCTCTGTATTTCAATCTGTTACTCTATATTGAAACTTTTCGTAGTTCAAAAATATCATACAATTCATTATAAAATAAAACTACCTTAGTAGGTCTATGTGGTGGAAGGGTATAGTATTTTTGTATGGTATTTATTTTTATTAATGTTATTGTACACAGGAATGCTGAATGCTGAATTTAACTACTCTGTACACATTGTTAATTGCTCTGATCATTTGATTTTAATATCGAATAGACTACTTGAACAAGAAATCTACGTTTTGCCGTTCAGATCTAACAGTAATACCTAGCTATGATAATCAAATATGTTTAATGTTTCAGAACTACAATTATTGATGAGAGTGTTACAACAATGACAGCACGAGACCTTGTTTTTGATTTCGACACCTCCATTTTTAAATTTCTTGATATTAGTGCTGTCTGCTACAGATTAACTTGTAAGGGATACAAAATGTATTGATGTGGAATGCAACGAATTTTCTCATGTGAGCAGTCATTGGTTTTTGGATAATTATTCATTAAATTCCCAACTTATGTGTAATATAAGTTATATGGTGTCTAGAACATGTTGTCAGACGCGGATAATTGGTAGGTGGGGCAAGGAAAATGCAAACAAAAATCTTATCTACAATATGTTTCTTAGTAAATATATGCTTAGACAAAAACGCCTGAAGTTAGAAAATGTAAAAATATGACCAAATAAGAATTAAACACTTGACTTAATTTATATGGAAATTGGGAAACATCTACATACGAACTACCACCAGTGCAAAATGCAGTTACGGGAGATAAGAGTCATTTAATCAATTTTATTATTAATAAGATAATAATACGAAAAAGGTTAACATTATTTGCATAAATACACGCAAATTGCGTTATTTTTTGAATATTTGTATTACATGTGACTGCATGTTTGGTGGGATTACTTCTATTAGACTTGAACTAAAGTATGATTAAATAGAAAGGCTTCCAGTCTGACGTCCTGTTGAAGTCTCCGAATTATTTGAACAAACATAGGTTTATAGAAAAGAGCTGACACTGATTATTAACACCAATAAGTACATTATATATTATTCCGGCTTTGGATATTTATATATATTTTCGTTATTTCGATTTCTTTTTATTTTGGGTTTATTAAGAAAATAATAAATAAAATGGTTAACATTATTTATCATTTACTTAGGTAACTAGTATTTCGTGTTTTATTAAAATTAGTTAGGGTCCGTCTCACAGGTCCAGTCTCACGTCACTGTGAAAGTCTTCGAATTATTTCAACAGACAACAATACCAAAGAGTTTTCAAGCTATACCTAGAAGTTTTTTAGGGCATTAAACAATAATATGTAACGAACTGTGTGGGTTTTTAAAATATTATACTTAGATGAAACCGTATATAAATTAAACAGCCAATTGTTATTATAACAAAATGGGGTCCCAAAAACTGTGAAAAAATGCCTGTAAAAAAAATTGTATATATATATATATATATATATATATATATATATATATATATATATATATATATATATATATAAATTTATATAATATATAAACTGTAAAAGTTACGCCTAACCACCTAATACGCTCGCGTAATTTCGCCTCATCTCCATTAAATTATCCATCACAGATAAATTTGATATTATTAAGAGTTTAGAGTTAGGAGGTATTGTTACGGCTAAGAACATTTTTCTTCTGAAAAATAAAAAGGCGGCGGAAATAGAAGAAGCAGGTAGTATGAAGCAAAAAAAATAACAAAATTACAATTTTTTTCACTCGTCTAACCCAAGTTAAATTCAGAGTTAAGTAAATGTCTTTTTTTTTCTTAAATTTGTATTTATTACACATCTATTTATGTTAGTTTACCACATATTTTGAAATCCCAACAAATCGGTAATCCGAACTGAACGTAGCAATAATTAGTTCGGATTATCAATATAAATGTATTTCCAAAAATGCTTTATTATTTCGGAGATAGAGGGCGCTGAATTTGTTTTTTTTAGTTTATTTCCTCATAACTATTGAATCACATCAGATTTAGGTCAAAATCAGAACAGAAATACTCTTTATGATCTTACATAAGCTTCTTAAGTTTGAACCCCCTACCCCTCTTACAACTGCAATTTAGATAATGCCGCCACCTACCTTTTCAAAACTTTAAGAAAAAAAGAATATACTCTTGAAATAAGTGACAGGTTGTTTAGTGATGCATTTTGGAACTCTTCTGTCGCCTATGCTTTGTCGATATTTTGCATCATTTTTGAGATATTTAATAAAATTCACGACAGTGTAGTGCGCCCAGTAACGTAAATTTTATTTAGCGTTAAAGTAAGCCATGGAAGACAAAAATCACAGTGATTTGTGTGTAACCTGACGTGTGCTGAATTTATTTTCATTGACATATTTGAGTGTTTCTAGTGCTATAAAAAATATGAATAATTTTTACAAATGCAGAATATACCGATATTCATTACGTTTATGGTTTATGTCCCTGGCTTTATCAGGGAAAATGGGCTTTAGTAGAACAATACCGTTGGATTAAAACTAAAATCATTCAGATCCGTTCCGGTGATGTCACTGTTGAAAGAAAATAGCTCATTTTTTAAATATAGACATTTAAAGAATGAGCAATGATAAAAAAAGGTAAAATACATTCGTATCCAATATTCACATTTATATGTGAAACGCCCAAGAGTCGCTACGCAAACCTATTTACAGCTACAAACAGCGTATTGTGATCAATGCGATTTATTTATATAAGTAATGTAATGGTGAACTGGTTACAAGGAAAACTACAGAAATCGTGCACTACGTGACAGATACAAATAACATGCATATAAAAAATAGGCATGCATATGTTACAGACCTGGTAGGTACCGTGTGGAGTAGTACCCCGGAGGACTGGGGTAGCACTGATACTGATAGAGACGAGTATAACTCGGTGGAGGAGGATACATCGCCAGATCTGAAATATATACAGCATTGTCCAGAGTATCTATATACATATAGAATATATACATAAACTATGTGCAGTTAACAAATTATAATCTAAAGTGTAGGTATACTAACTAGATGGTAGTAAAACAACAGGAAGTAAAACAATTAACACAAGGTTTCCAATATTTGACAAAACATTCCAAACGACGTTGTATTTACAATCACGATATCTGAAAATATTTTTTTTTATACGTCACCACACTAACCGACCATAATTCAATATTTTCTATATTATAGTCCACCCAGGGTGAGGGTAAAAATAAGCTATTACCTCCGAATTCTTTTTACCTCTTTGAATTTTTAATTTTCCATCTTTTGAAAGAGGAAAGAAGTTCAGTGGCGTGACGCTGAGCTGGCAGAATAGTATATTATTTAAATGGCTACCCCCATTTTTTAATCTTTAGTTTGAAAGAGCACCTTTTTCTGAATACCATAGCACAAAAAAGTATTAGGTCGCATAAAAAATGAGGGATAAATGAAATCGAAATTTCGAAATATAAAAAAACGTAATTATTAATGTAAATTATAAAATTAAATAAAACTGAGATATTTGCTCATCGTCCATTCAACAACCATTTTACAGGTAATTTCAAGGGCTACAAAATCATATACTCTCAAATATGCCCAAGCCCTTTATATTAAAAAGGTAAAGGGTTGAAGGGCTCGGATATATTGGGGGGAAGGGAACAGATATACAAAAAAATGATCCATAAATTTTTCCCGAAAAATGCATCCGTTTTCCGTTATATAACGTCCTATACCTCGAACCAAGTTGTTGCAAAAAGTCTTCTACAACAAGCCATAACTACATTTATTTTGGATGTAGCGCATTCGTAAAAAAATTTCTTTGTTTTTTTATATGCTCCATTTTTGGTTGTTATAACTTTTTTTAGAGAACGCGAAAAAGCGTCCAAAAAAATACCTTTTTAACGCGTTTTCAATCGCGAATAACTCTAAAAATATCGATATATGAAAAAAAATTATAGGATCTTATTTACTGAAAATTTGCCTCTCTATCCATTTCCTGAGCTATTTTGAGTGAAAACATTTCCACCCCGAGAAGGGGGTGTTGCATCCAACTTCAGAGTAAAAGCACACATCGGAGCTATGTCACTTTTGCTCATTGAGCCATCCCCTAACTACTGATCAAATTTCAAGTTAATCGGTTATGTTCAAAGAATTCGGAGAGAAAACCTTCAATAACTGGGCTAATATAAATTTGTATTTGCTTTAATGGAAGAAAAATACAATTAACAGGAGTTGCATTGTATTAACACTAAAAAATTAGTTCCTTAGTTTTCTATATAGAACAGCGAAATCGAGGGAAAATGATGAAGTTTTTTTTACGTAGAACCAGACGACCAGTTATGTGTTATTTGAACTAGATTATTTGTAGTTAGAATTGGTGTTTACGACATTTTTTGTGTTACAGGACTTTTTTATATGGATAAAATGTGAAAAATCGCAGATTTTTAAAAACCGTGTTTTTTACGTTTACATCGTCATATCTCCAGATCTACGTAAGCTATCAGCCTCTTTTTTTTTAAATTCGAGTATAGAATTAGGCGCTTCCAACAGTGTCAGTATCATTACTCAATATTGTTGATTATTGTATTTAAAAAACAATGAATTTATTAATTCCTTACAGGCGTATTTATATTTTCGATAAGCGACAAACTTTTTTATTTATGGAAATTTTGACATTGCTGCGTAGAATTTGAAGCTAAGATATTAAAGAAGTTTTGAGTAAAGAAAAAAATCTGCTGAAATCAACGGTTTATCTGCTACGATTTTTTTTTGTTGCTCATAAATTATTCAGCGCAGCAAGAGGGACGTTTTGTACTGGAACGTCTTACATTTTAGATGTATATGGCCCGTGGCTATGTACCGAATCGCGCATTATTGCAAATTTGGTCTAGTTATTATTATAACTTGTGATTTCTGTAATATGGGGTGTATTATATATAAAAAGACTGTACGTAAAGACGACAAGTAGTAACTAGTAACATAGCTGAATTTAATGTTAATGATAGTAGAAAAGTATATAAGTATCGCGATTTCCGAAAATCGAGGAAAAGCTAAATCTTTATTGCAGTTTGTGACAGAATACATTATTCAAAACTGTTCTAAATTTATAAAGGAGAACGAAGTGTTATCATTGCAGGTGGTTTTGATGAATGAACCCGAAGAGGTTGTATTAATGAGTAAACAAACTTTAATACAAATGTTAAATGATTTATATAGTAATCAAGAGGAGACAGATACCCGCATAATTTTACACATTTTATACGAATCTAAATTCAGTAACAAAAATATTGGTTAAATCAGTGGATACCGATATATTACTTTTGATATATTACAATTCATTTCTATGTCACTATGCCCGATTGAAATACAATTACGTTATATATGTGCAACTTGGTCATAGTACCAACACGCGGTTTATATCAATAGAGTAAAATATATTTGGGAAAAACATTTCTTCATGTCTTCTTGTAGTACATTGCCTAACAGGATGTGACACTACTTTTTACAAAATGTGCTTTTTACAAAATTGGGAAAAGAAATGTATTTGACGTTCTGAAAAAGAACATAGACAGTGTTAAAGTATTGTCAAAAATGCCGCTACTATCTCAGCACGAGGCATTGAAAGTAGCTACAGGATATATTCTGTTGTTGTACAAAAATAAGGATTCCAGTGTTATCACACTCAATGAGCTGCTTTTAAGAATGACCACAAAATCAAATAAACCGTCTTCGGAGCTTCGGCCAACTGATGAAGCTTTTTTGAGGTAATATACCTATGTATTTTTTTGTATCATAGCAATGTGTACAAATCTACATAATTTATGTACTTATGTATTATTTTTATTATAATATATAGTTTCTATGATTAATCACTGCGACATTAATGATATTTATTTTTTATAATGGCGGTACTAAGATCAATAGTATATTATTATTTCAGATATATGCTGCTGTTACGAATATGGTACAGCAGTAATATCGCAAAAATGCAGCTTGATGACGTTGGTGGTTGATGATCACTGGAATCCAATTTTTTTCGGCACAAAAACCTATTCCCGAAAATATACGACAATGTTTAAGTCTGTATTGTTCCGAGAAAAATTGTGACAATAAAAAATGTACCTGCATAAAAGAAGGACTTAAATGTGATGAGTCCAAATGCAAATTATGCAATAATTGTATACAAAGTAATATAGCCGAAAGTGATGACGGTGTGGAAAGTTTTTAGTTACTACCAATATAATATGTATAGTATTTACACGTTTAATAAAACAATAAATATATGTTTTAAGGTAATTTTTAATAATACAGCGAGTTTATGAACGTTCCTATATAGGTAATTACACTATGAGTGAGCTAATATGCATGCCACCAAAATTACTAGAAAAAATAGTAGCCCAACTTAATTAAAATATAATAATTGTTGTGTTATATTTTTCCAAAACTGAATTAACGTTTGCATTAAATTTTAAAACAAACTATGTGTAATATTAATTCATAATATGTTACTTAATTAACTATTTATGTTATACCTTTAGAAAGTTTTGCATGTATGAGCATCCCGCATGAATTTGGCTCCTCTACACGGTTAATATTCGGCAGTCGAGGCGGTAAGTAGTGTGTGTACGCGGAAAAATCGCTAATGACATACTATTATTCGCACATGAAAAATTATGATTTTAAAAACTTTTTTCACTTATTGGCTTCATTTGCTTCGCAGCATACATAGATAAATTTCCATAAATAAAATTTTTCTTGATTGCTCAAAAACACATTAACGAAAATAACAAGATTAAGTTTGTTATTTTTTTGTTATTGCGTTTTGATGCTATTAATAATAATCGACTGGGAGATGAGATGAACAGTTTATTTTTTACGATTTCATACAGCAGCCTTTTGGATGAGTGAGAGTACGCACCAGCCCGCTGGAGGCACTTAATTGCATTTACATTTTTTTTTACTCTTGCACAAAATTGTTGTGTTTTTCTCTGATATTATAATTATTGCCCCAAAATTATATGGGTTTTACGACACACTTTCATTCTTTTCATTGCACTGTCGATGAAACAAATAATTTCATATATATTATGTTACTCATTGGACAAACCCCACTACTAAAAAAATGCCAAATCTGCTCAAAGAGTCGGTTTCCGCGATTGTACATCAAAGTAGCCAAGTAAATAATCATATGAATTACAATAAATCAATCATTGTAATTAACTACTCTTACGTGTAGGTAGATAGAACTCTGTTCGCTTGAGAGCGGTACTGCAGACAATGTAGTATTATTTATGATTGCAAATGTGGCGTTTATGTTTTTATTAATTAATACCCAATAAAACAGATTCAGGATGCATATAATTTATTATAGAACAGTAGAGAATAATAGCTAGTTAACAAGACAGTTAACAATAACCCACACTTACTGCCTCTCTGTGCGTGTTCTATAATGAATGATGGTGCCTAATGGCCGTTATTATTGTTTGAATTTTCGTGTGTAAATAGTTTAATCATATGTTTATGATGAATGTGTTAGTGATATTTAAATTCAGCTGCTAATGTCTGGATTCACCATGTACCAAGTTATTAATATCATCAATAACAATTAGGTACGGGATAAATATTATAAATTTACCGCTGGAATCCTTAGGGTATGGAAACAGTTTGGTTAAATTATGTTATATTTAACACATCTTTAAGTAACAAAATATTTCCGCATAAATGGAAAATTGCACGATAGTCCAGCCACTATGTACCTACTGTTTGTAACATCGAAATATGGGACATCGAACACAACCTCTGCCAGTGGAAAAAAGAAAAGTTGAGGGTTGACAACGGCTCTGCAGAACCAACTTCCTCAGCCTTCAAACTATCATAATCCTTAAAATTCACTGAAAACTTTTGATAAAAATGTAGTTCAGAATAGCAAATCGCATCAGATGAAGACTAATTAATTTCCTTTTGAAAAGTATGTTTAGTATGACTAACTTCTAACGTTTTTTTTCGCCCACCACATTAACGTAGTAACAAGGGTCTGCAATTTTGTTGCTGTCACGATTCGGTGAATGTTCGAATATAGCAGGAACGGTTGTTTAATAAAGAATAAAGGTTGATTATAACCAGACTACTTGCAAAAAATTGAACACAATTTCATGAACTTAGATCATTTTATGCTGTTAGAACTATTATCTAGTTTTCTAGTTTTAGAAAATTTTATCAATTCAAAGTAATTGTGAAAAGTTCTAACCAACAAATTAAAAATAATAAAACAGTAATTTGGGTTTTGCATAGTAGAAATATATGGTCATATTTATGATACTTCACGTAGGCATATTGACAAATTTAATTATAATAGCATTTAAAATTGCTTTTTATGCGTTTTATGCTTGGCCGAAAATCTTTAACCACGTTTTACTCGAAACAGAAATATGTGGCTTAGGACCATTCACCTCCAAGGGCGACGATATATGCATTGAGTGCCCTATCCCTTTCCGCACCTATACATAGTCGTACAAATTAATGGAGTGGTTCAACTAAGTGGAATTAAGTTCTTTTTGTGGAAAGCAATCCACAAACCATTCTGCCTTTAACCTTCCGTTGGTCGCAACCTTGAGATCCCTTGATGCTCTCGCAATGTATAATACACTTACATGGTAATTCGGACTCTCTATAATTGGAACATTCCAGCTATCCGGACATGTACTATACTCGGGCACATTTTACCTCTGTAATTGGCTAAATGAACACCCAATCATGTGTTGAATATGAACCAGTAATATTGGACATGACAAACCAACATCGAAAATTTTCACAGGATACCCACAATTGCTGCAATGGGAGATCGGGGGAGTATAACTTTTCTTACAGCAAGCTAAAATCGTCACTATAAAGGCGCTTTCATTCAACAAATTTTTATGTTTTATTAGAATACTAATAACTAATCAATTTTAACACAAAACCTATCAAAATAATAATATAGAACAGACGCTGATGAGATCCATGAAAACAGCAGGCGGTTTAACCCATGGAAGGGGCATAACTGACAGTGGCAAAATGGATTATTGGAGCACCCTTTGTTTTGAACATACTTGACCGTCTAGGACACATACCTTATGTAGTGAGTACTCTGAAAGTCTCGAGATTCTCGTTCAAAAAGAGATACAGCAGATTGTTAGAAATTATATTCGTGGTTTGAAAAAATTCGCCTTCTCTTCTCGCGTTCTCTCTTCTGCGTTTTGTTTTTCTTTATTGTTTTGCACTTGCACCACTCACCAGATACCTTTTTCAGGTACCCCATATTATGCTACCTGATAGCCTAATATGGGGTAGACACAGGATTTTATTTCTCGATATTTTTTTTACGCAAAAATTGCAATGTTCTAATTTTTGTATATATATAGTATTATGTTGCTTGAATAATAAAGAACCATCGTTGACAAAATGAAAGATAAATATAAATATATAAAAAAACAAATCTAAAAAAATAAAATGGTACCTCATAATACGCGACTTTCCTCTATTGAAAGTTTTGTTCTACAACCTAAGATACTGATATTGAAGATGAATACATCGAACCTGGAAGAGCAACAAACGCTAATCAAGACCGGTTTGTAATAAATCTAAATGAAGATTCTGAAGAAAGCAGTTATAGTGACAGTATGATATTTGGTAAGAAAATTCGCTCGTGTGGTATTTGGTAAAAAAAATTCACACCCCAAGTATAAATCAAACTTAACATTTTACTATAGTGCAATTTGTATTTTATGTTAAATTAAACTTTATAGAAAATAATAAATAAAAATATTATATCTTAGATATGTCGTATTAATAACAAGTATATTTAGAGGTTGTAAAGAAAATAGATAAGATGGCAATGTGTAATCATATAATATAGGTTTACCTTATCAACGTTTAAAGTAGAGGTTTGAAATTTTCCTTCGAATTCCTTACTATTTTAATAATTTCATATAATTTAAGTTCGCAGTAAAATGGCAATATATTTTTTTTCTAAAGTAAAACAAAAATATTATTCCATTTTAAAAACTACAATAAATAAGGCATTTTTTGAAACAACTTACCCGGCTAGCTTTATACATGTTTTAAAATATGAAGAGTTAAAGTGAGTTAATAAAAGAAAATTTCACTTTTGCACTAAATTTCCAAATTTATTAATTAAAAAAAATAATTAAAAAAAACCTAAATTTCGGAATAAAATGGTTTTTTTTCGCGAATGTATGGCACTCTTAAATCTATTCTGGACTATGATTAATAGAAAGGCTATTCAGGGTTGCATGACAAAAATTAGAATCTTAAAATATGATATTTTCTAACTGTGACACCCGAAAAACTAAAATAAAGTATCGATTTTCACGAAATTCATATGATCCATATCAAAAACTAACACTTTTTTACTAAGGTCATATTTTGACATTCGGACAGACATGCGCTGGCCCATCAGTTCTCCAAGGGATGACGTTGAGTTTTGGGACACCCTGTATATTGCACGGTACCTATGCATACACTTGGTCTAATTAAAAATTAAATCATAATACCTGAACAAACTGTACTTATACAGAATTTACGGTGGAACCAAATGTACGACAAACAATAGGAAAATAATGAGTTCGCATTTAATTAATAATGTAACTACCTTTTTACACACCTAAATATATCTAAAAATTAATAACAGAGAACAGATGGAACGGTACTTTCCCTTGGAAACACTTTGCAAGTAATAATGAATATTTAAATATGATCGCTTAAATAACCATTAATATCTGTTGGCTAGGCAAATGTTTTATTTAGTATTTGGAGCGTAAAAAATCGATTGACAATAATTAAAAATAGAAAATGTAGGTACCTATTGCCTTTTATCAAACCATGTTTGATTAGGCATGGCTAGGTAAAATAAATAACAAAAATCCCGCGAAGTAAAATTTTTGGTTTATAAAATGTTGCAAATATGTTCTACAAAAGTTTTGAACGCATGCCAGCAACACTATGTATTACATTTTCAATTGAACTCTAGTGCTTCCGTCTGATATGAAAACTAATGGAATGCGGTGCTCAGTTGCGAGCGCAGTTATCCTAATATAGAAAATAAAATAAAAAACAACAATCGTATCATTCTCTTAGAACCGAACTGCATGGCGGAGAGGGCGAATTAAAGACTGGCTGGAAGAAAGAAACATTGAAGACGATGATTCACTACTTAAAGCTGAAATGTTGACACTAGCGATCAATCTTGAAATCTCCTCGATCTCGGAATTTTCAAATTCCGAGATCTCACTCGGAATTTTGAAATAAAGAAATTTTAGAAAAATAAATAATTTTATTTCAGGTGTCCCTTCCAGACCTTCGTAGAACCCATATGTTATCAAGTTTACTGAAGGAGAAACCCTTGGACAGTCAAACGATCGGTTAAGATTGTAATATCTGGAGAGCCGACGCAAAACTATAACTGAATTAATTTAATTATTTTTCGAAGAGAACTGATATATCTATACGCATATAGAACACAAATACGAAATGTTACTTAAATTTACATTAACTTTGCAAGAATGAGAAATTAATCATGAATAAAGCAGATGTTTTTTGCCAATGATGCAACAGCACTTACTCATAAAAGCAGAAAATTACAAATAACGATAATCTTACTGCATATAATCGATATTGACTACTCAGGAACATAATACTTTTATATCCACGGGTTAGATAAGAACACAAAGAAAACATCCAATAAGGAGCGGTATACGTATATATGTTACATATAAGGAATTACGGTCAAAGGTTACGAAGGAAGGTCGTTATATTCAATTTAAACGTGATACTGGTCCAGATATATTATTCGCCATATGTTGAGAAGTCAAGCGAGACTGTTTCGACAATAAATAATTATTTATGAAGACAGTGATGCAGAAATATTTTTTGTACTTTCTCCACTTACCTAAACAAATAATATAATGAAACCATAATACAGGTAACAAAGTTATAAACCACGATAGTAAATAAGAGAGGTATACATGCGAAGTGGTACAGCTAATCACGTTAGAGAGAGATAGAGCATAGAAGGAGTCTAATTCATACAATCTTAATAGCACGCGCTATTTTAATTCTGAAGTTTTAAAAATCTTTCGACAAATACTAAATTTTTGTGAATAGCGCTGTAGTAAATTTACTACCGTGGTCAATGGCAATGGAATGATGGTTTATTCGTCGTCTAAAGAAATGTATAATTAAGATTTCTACCGGTATTTCTCCACAGTGTTGTGGAAATAAGTACGTACCTACTTGTACATAATACGATATTTCTTTCACCCGATACCGCCATACCCTCTTTGGCAGACCTGATTAGGCTTTATGGCAAATGGAAAGTCAGTATGGAGCAGTTTTATGGAGCAAATCACAAGTGGTCTCCCCTTTGACTTTGACACAACCTAAGTTGCTTGTCTGACATTCCACATGCTCCACCGTCTAATCACAATGCAGTATAGCTTTACTCACTTCCATAGTACAGAGCAAATCAATGAATCAAGAAGCAACTGTTAACAGCAACATTCGTCGAGAGTATACTTTCATGTACAACAATGGCTTAAAAATGAAAAAGATCATGTGCAATGAGGTTAGAAGAAAACCAAAGGTGATCTGCAGCACAAGCACCAGAAGCAGTTTTAAAAATAATTTCTTGTAAGTGCATGAACACCTGTCAGGCCAATTGTGGATGTAAAAAGCAGGCCTTAACTGTTCAAATATGTGCCATCAACGTTACTATTTCGTCATGGCCATGTCATCGTATATTGTTCATTATTAAAACCGTCTATCATCTAACAAGTCTAACAAGTATCGTCTATTCAGTTTCACTTAATTTGAATTTTAATCCATTTAAGAGTACAGCATTTTTATGTAAATTTGAAAATTTAATATTGATTTATAATCAATTTAATTTGTCGACCTATGTTTATAAATACGTTGCTATAAATACAAGCTATATTTTACCGTAAAATATAAAGTATAATATATTTACTATTCAGTCTCGAATCAGGCTGAAATCAGTCGCCATTATTTATACGCCACAGTTAATCAACAACCATTTATTCTGATCGGTTTTAAGATAATTTTATATATACAACACATCACATTATTTAAGATTAAGAAAGTTAAGATTAAGAAAATAAAGTATTCATATAATTTTGCATGGGAAAAATAAGGCAGTTTTTAGTATACATTTACAGATGGAATTGTTTTATTCATGAACTTGAAAGTTCAAGTTGCCATAAATCGGCTACGGTTGTTCATGACATTGATGTTGCCTATATAATTGAAATACAATTATGTGTTAATACGTATCGCCTTAAGCTCTTTAGCATAATGCAGAGCTTGGTTTTGTGGATACGAGATATGTACAGAATGCATTTAGTAGTTAGCTCATGGTAGATACTTTCCCAATAAAAACAAACTGACTTCTTGTCTTCGGGCAATGATTCTCTAAATAAAGCTACATAATTGATTTGAATTTAAAGCTAATAATTAATTGAATTGATTACAGACGTGGAATACTTAACTTTATGTAGGTATTTCAAAATTATTTGTTTACATCGTACGCACTAGTTTATAAGAGCAAATAAAGCATATCTAGCTCCAGCTCATTTCTCTACGCTCTGAAGTTACCTAAAACTTGTCTAAAACAGACATTCATTGTTTCTTCAAGGATATGTTTATATTGATATACATATAATAATGATCTACGAATGTTTCAAGTTTTCGATAAGTAATACTTCAGTACTATTTTGTGTTCTACAAATTAAACTTTCATAATATATCTGTGATATACAGGGCGTTTCTACATTTAACAAGTTCTGATGAAAAATATTAATTTTTTTTTACTCGTGCCATATTTTGTTATTCTGGCCAGCCATGAGCTGACCCAGCCCATCAAAGGAGTAGGTTGACACTTGGGATACCCTGTATAGATAGGCATAGTACTTAAACTGTCGCACTTCTGTAGAAATAGATATCATTAAATCATATCAAACTATTATATAAAGGGTCCGCCAATAGGGACGCTCGATCTTTGACAGCTCATGGCGGCCATGTTGTTTGTGGTAGAGTTGGCAAACGTAGTTGTTATTATTCAGTGTATCTTCACAAATCACCATGTACCAATTCAGCCGCGAGCAACATGTGCAAATCGTTAAAACTTATTACGAAAATCATTCATCGGTTCGAGCAACGTTCCGCGCGCTCCGCCAATTTTACGGTGCAATTGATCGTCCTGCTGAGTCGACTATCCGTCGTTTGATTAACAAATTCGAGGCAACCGGTTCGGTGAACAATCAGCCAACACCGACGCGTCGTCGAAACGTCCGATCTGCCCAGAATGTCGCCGCTGTGCGCGATAGTGTGCGTGAAAATCCGCGACAGTCAATTTCACGTCGCGCACAGGAACTCCGCCTTTCGGAAACATCACTTCGCCGAATCTTGCATCTGGATTTGGGCATGCATCCGTACAAGATCCAGCTGACACAAGAGCTCAAAATAAACGACCATAGACAGCGCCGTATCTTCGCTGATTGGGCTTTAGAGCAGTTGGAAGTCGACCCCGATTTTGGTCGCAAAATCATCTTCAGCGATGAGGCACATTTTTGGTTAAATGGGAATGTCAACAAGCAGAATTGCCGTTATTGGGCCGAGAACAATCCACAGGAGGTCCACCAGGTCGCAATGCACCCAGCAAAGGTAACTGTTTGGTGTGGATTTTGGGCCGGAGGCATCATCGGGCCGTATTTCTTCGAGAACGACGATGGTGTGTCCATCACGGTAAACGGCGAACGATACAGATCCATGATAACGAACTTTTTCTGGCATGAAATCGACAATATGGATGTCGAGGATATGTGGTTTCAGCAGGACGGCGCTACGAGCCACACAGCGCGCGCCACAATGGATCTTCTGCACGAGCGCTTCGGAGGAATGGTTATCTCGCGCGGAGGCGACATCAACTGGCCACCGAGATCGTGCGATTTAACCCCACTAGACTATTTCTTGTGGGGTTTTCTTAAATCACAGGTCTACGCAAACCAACCACAAAACACTGATGCCCTCAAAGTCAACATACGCCACGCCATCGATGAAATACAGCCCGATTTGTGCGCCAGAGTCATTGAAAATTGGACTTCTCGTATGCGCGCCACCCAGCGAAGCCGAGGTGGACATTTGACCGATATTATTGTCCATACATAATGCCTTCGAATACTCTTTCAAACAAAAAATAAATTTCATTTATACCTCTCACACAACTTGCTTTATTTCATTGTAAAGATCGAGCGCGCTTATTGGCGGACCCTTTAGTTGCGTTTAACAATTTATTTTTTGACTTTCAGAATTGCATTAGTATATTATTTATTACCCATTTTCAAAGGCAGCATCGTCTGTGAAGTTACATAAACGCTAAAGCAAATGTATATAAGTATTTCAAATTATTGTACATTAATGAAATAAGCAAACAAAAAAAACGTATAAAAACTTAGTAACCGTACCTGGAGCAAATTTTGTTTTCTGCGTAAACGATGTCATTCTAATGTAAATAATGTCTAAGAAAGAGAAAATAACAGATATGTTTTTTTAACTATTTATTTTATTTTAACGATATTTTATTTTAACAGCGGCGGTTAACCAAGTCCGTTGATTTATAATGCTTGTAGCTTTTCACAATCGTCACGCCGAATCAAATGACGCACGGTCAGATTGACGAATTTGAAAGTAAGTTGAAACATCAAATACAATATACGGTCTGCAAATCAGGGAGCAGATACTAATTATTGTGTCTAACGCAACATAGCACATAACTTTTTATGAAACTGGGAATTCTGATTACCGTTCGTGTATATATTTTGTGATCTCATGATCTCAGTCATTTCAAGACCTTTCGACCAGGCTAAATACAGAGTGGCTTAGCAGGTCAAGCCAGGCTTGTATGATTACTTGCAAGACTTTTTTGCCCTCATTCACCTTTCATAGCGTTTTCTACTTGAAAAACCTGGTAGTGTTAGTGCTCAACGAGTTCAACAAAAAACTCTGGAGGCTCAACTTTAATGAAATGCATTTTGAATTTAGTCCTAGTAGGAAAACCCAAATTTAAAAAAAACAGTAATTACTTTTCAAAACATAAGCTTGGCCTGACGTGCTGAGCCACCCGATATACTATTCTATCTAGTAAAAGCAATGCGAGCGTTAAAAAATAATTAATATTCTAGTCAGAAAAAAAGCAGTGCGCATATTACCGTAGAGAAAAAATATCGAAGGCACCACGGCCGGAATATCTGAAACAAAAAATAAGGCAGTGACTTAACTGTACGTTAGCAATTTAAGAGAGCCTCTCTATGTACCAAATGAGCTTTCTTTCGCCGGACTATTTTGACTACAAATAAATGCACGTAAAGTAAAGGTCCATCTATGACACATAGATGGACGCATATTGAATTGAACTCTCAATCGCTGCCACCACATCATCCAAAATCTCATCAGAAGGGGCTACAGCAAAGTTTAAACCCTTGTTTAGAAGGTCAAGTTCTTCTTTATCAAAAGAGTGTGACCACAATGTTGACGATGTTCCGAGGAACATTTTTTGGTACATTAGTAGTCAATTTTTTAAATTTCTTATTTTGTGAGTACTATCCAGTAGCTTATTATTATTAATGTTGTAATAATCAATGCTAATGGACAAAATAGTGAATAAATATATATGTCAAAAATATATATTCAAGACCAAGTCGTTTACCAAGAAATAAATTAATTTCGAAAAGGTTTAAATGTTTGCTTTAGGGATTTTAGCTGTTAATTACTATACTTTGGCATTGTGTTTTCATGTTCCTTGCCAAAGAATTGCTTTCAAACAATGCCGAAACTACATGCTGCGAAAACATTTAGCTGAAAAATTTATGAACGCCAAGACAATAAATAACAAATTATTTTTGGAATTTACAAATCGTTATTGACACTGAATATGAGTTATTTTTCACAATGAAAACTCTTCCCCACTGTAACAAAATATTTTCTTCATGGTAAAACAATATTTTTTTACACTTAACAAACTTAAATGTACACTCGCTACTCGTATATGCCAATTGGTAAAAATGTTGATATCTATCGGTAAATGTTCGACACCAATATAGGACCTATCTTGGTCTTTCTTTATGACAGTGAAGCAGCCACATGCAAGCCTTACAAGGTGAATAATCTCATCGGTCAGCTGATAGTACTAATTGCAGGTACCGGAAGGAAACGTTCCGGCTCATAATCGTTGCTGTGTATGTCGTGTGGACAGAACACATGCTTGACTTAAATGGTTCACTGCCATGATTCGCTATTTTCACAAGTGGTATGTTTTGCGGATTAACATTGTGCAGAGATATCGTGAAATATTCATATAGCGTTAAAAGTGAGTAAACAGGTATTTATTCTTTATAGGTTAGACGTTAATCAACAATAAATACCATTTAGCTTACGATACAGCTATTATTATAGCTGTATCGTAATCGAGAGACTGTATAAAGGCCTGATTTGATTATATATAATATAACTCTTAGAGCACTTGCAAATATGGCAAATATTTTCGTTGTTTTTAGGATCCTCTTCGGAAAAGTCTCATGTGAGCGTTCGACGAGTGTACTAGTCTTGTGGAAGTCTTACTATCTGCGACTGTTTTTCTGTCAGTGCGATAAGCTTTTTACCAGTTTTACATTTTAATTCGACTAATAAAATTAAGTTAAAAGCAAAATCTCTTTGAGAGATCATGCCTAATGACCCATCAAGTTGGGCATAGCTCCAAAAAGCGTCCACGTACACCACAACTTAGTGAAACTCATATGTCCTTAACCACGATGACGATATATTATCAAGAAATAAATTTTATCTCCCATCACAACTCGAAAAATTTTTAACAGATAATGAAAAAACCAATGAAGAAGAACACAATAAAAAGCAAAAAATTCCACCTATTCACTTACACCCCGTGAATAACTATCAAGAAATCCTGAAAGATATTAAAACAAATATTACCGCGGAGTTCACTACCCAAAATCGCACAGATTCGCTTAAAATTAATCTTAACTCAAAACGTTCAATTTTCAGAGCCCAGAGAATCTTAAAAGTTCTCTGTTCTTCCACTCAACCCAGAAAAAGAGAATGTATTCATGCAACCTAGACATAATTAATTTAGTTATAGGTTAATAAATAAGCAATTAGTTAATTTAATCATTTTAGACGCAGCAACAACCTATATGATAAAACTTTAACTAAAATTATATATTACGTATTATGTTTTGTAAAAAGCATTTTTTTAAGGCGTATCTTAAAACTTGTGTATGGCAGTATCTTGAGATCATCAAAAATTGAGTTGTAAAGAGAAGCTATGCGATATGAAAATCCAGAACGAAATTCGCTAGCCTTGTGCTTTGGGATGGTAAGCGTTGATTTGTGCCTTATATTAATGTTCTGTAGGTAATTTTATGTACAAGTAAGGGGGCGACTTAGTTAATAGCATTTTGTGAAAAAAGCTAAAGCTGTGGAAAAAGTTTCTAGTTTTGATATTAAGCCAACCAGTTTCCCTCAGACTCGAGGACACCGATTCGTATTTTCTAATTCCACAAATTAGTCTAATACAACTATTTTGTAACCGTTGTAATCGCTGGGCATCGACTTGACGTAGGAAAGGGTAATATACAATTGAGGCATAATTTATATGCGACAACACAAGAGCTTCACATAACAACCTTTTTGTTTTCTTTGTTAACATATCCTTACTTGCATAAATTAATTTTAGATTAGCAAAAGATTTCTTAATAATATGGTTAATATGTTCTGTAAATGTTAGTTTTGAATCTAAATATAGACCTAATTTTTTGCTACATTTGTTACTTCAAGGTGGTCGTTTTTTATATTAATATCAACCCGTTCCACACACCTTTCTCTTGCTTGTTTCCTACCAAATATCATTACTTTGGATTTCGACGAATTTATTGATAAACAAAAATCATTTGATAACTCAATGAGTGATGATAAATCTCGATTAACTCGGTTACAAGCATTTTCAATGTCATCTTCTTTAAATGAATAATACAGTTGAGTATCATCAGCATAAAAACGTGATTTGCAAGTCTTGAGAGCATTTTGAAACTCAGCTGTGTATAAAATAAACATGAGAGGGCCCAATATCGATCCTTGTTGGACACCTTGACTTTGATTGATTTTGAGTCACTGCTACTGTTTTACCGAATGGTAGCATACTTTAAGTTTTTTTAAAGATATTACTTCGACGACGTAAGCCGTGGGTATTTGCTTATATTTGGCATCGGCAAGGAGCGGCATTTGTTTCAATTTATTTCATTTTTTTATTTAATCATCGTGACAATTTGCATACCACATTCCTGTGTTGATAATTTTATTCTTTTTACTTTGATAAAGTTTAATCTCAAGTTTTGGGAATTTAATCAAAATTTAATTGCAACATTTAACTTTACAATATTTTTATTATAATTAAAACTCATATTTTTGAACTATTAATCTAGTTACTTTATTTAAATTCATTTTAGTATAAATTTCACTCTTGATATTCGGTTCAAGCGGGAATTTATACATATATTTTTTGTCCAAATTTGTAAAACCTGATACTGGTAAATTTTTCTTCCACATCTCATGACCGAGAATCAATTCCTGTGGTGAGCAGAGACCATTATTACCGATTCCTGAACGTTAGACTGGAAGATACCTCCTCCTGCAGCCCACACATTCCACCCATTGCGGTATATATCACCTTTAGAGGCAACGTCTCAGCTCAGCTGGACCACCAAGCCGAAGCTTCAGCCTAGGATCCTAGGAGGCCAAGCTCATTCACGAGGGGATCTCCAGAGAAGAGAAAAGGTATTTTTGAATAATTAATTGCCCCTAGGAATTACCAGGTCTTAAAGAATATTTCCACTTTACTTTACCAAGGTTTACAATTCACTTTTGCTGTAAATGATAAATTGCTCGACTTGACCTTGTGTCAAGAGTGAACAATTTTTTTAACTTTAAGCCTTTCCGGCTGCCTAATTGTAAATTTTAATTTTAAGTTAAGATCACTGTGAACCATCAACTGGTAATAAAAATATTTTTGTATATATTGTTTTTAAAAAAAAATCTTATTCTTTTATTTCTCTGGGAAAAGTCTGAGTCACAAGAGGTCACAGCTGATAATTATTGGCTGATTGTTTCTGCGGTCTTCTGTACTATTAAAGTACTCTTGACCTGGCGTCCAAGTATTTTTATACAAAATTTTAAGTAGAAGTAGATCAAGCCGGTCATTGTCAAGCTGTGATTTTTCTGGTGATATATCTAAAGTGCCAGCCACTAGCAAATCCACTTATCCACGACCTCCTCGAGGATACCTCAACCGACATCCACAATAACCATGTATGCAGATGACGCAATTATAACACAAGATCCTGATATCCATACTGATATCCTTACAACATTTTAGAGGACTGCTTTATAAAATGGCAACTAAAATTAAATCCTTCCAAATGTGAAACTAGAATATTCACCCTAAGGAGACCTCAAAACTCTAATAATAATATTATCAACGACGAGGAAATAATATGGAGTCCTGCAGACAGTGCAATTAAATATCTATGAGTCTACTTAGACAAACCAAGAAACTTAATGAAGGTGACGCCCGGTTATCAATGCTATCAAGTGCGTCACATTAGTATATAAATCTATCTTAAGGCCTTTGGTAACTTACGGCTGTGTGATATGGGGAACTACTAGCAAAACAAATATTAAAAAGGTGCAAATATTCCAAAATAAAGTTTCCAGAATCGTAGTAAATTCTCAGTGGTTCATAAGAAACATTCAAATCCATCGGAATTTGTTTTCCTCGACTATCATGCTTTGTAGACTCCTTTCACTAATGTCAGATCTATCAATCTATCATACAATAATTTATGATTTTAAATAGCTAGGGTTTTGAACCTTTGCTGCAAACTCCCTGGCTAAATAATTATATCTCTAGGACACACTTCTGGTAATGTGCTAATAAGTTATCCAATAACTCGATAAACTATAACAGTAAGAATAACTAAAGTATATTCCCAGCATCTAAATTAAACACAGACATATTAAAAAGTAATAAAACGAAAGTCGGGGTATATTGTTATGGATATTATCTTTATAAATATATAAATAATATCCATAACAATATAACCCCGACTTTCGTTTTATTACTTTATAATATAGGTATATGTACATGTAGGTATGTACGTAATAATCTGTTGCTATCTGGGAAACCCAGTCTGCAAAAAAATAATTCCTGGCTTCGTCAAAATAACGGTTAGCTCATTGAATGCAAAAAATACATTATAAATGACCAGAAAAAGTTATAAATGAAAATAAGTTAATAAGTTTTTCAATGTAATATTGACCCAGGTTCATGGAACTGAATCAAGTCTATATTAAATTAAATTTGAAAATTGATAACTTGCGGTTCATAGAAGAACTGAAATAACAGCATCAACTATTCATATTAGATGCGAAAAAACTATATTTTTGTTAGTCATTATCGTGCTGGTCAGGAACTAATAATCGCGCATAGCCGATTCTATGCACATATTTTGTAGTTTAAAACAGACCAGGAATACCTGGAGTGCCGCATCTTTTCATTCCTCTAACTGTAACATTACTGATATTACATCGTTAATCGCAAAATACCCGTTATGTTAAGGTATCAATTATTAAGGATTTTGTAGTCGGCGATGTACTTAACAGTGACCTTTGACTCTATAAATCTGAAAGGAGTGACACTGGAATTCAATGTACAGGGTTTTACAGCATACTTTGACACTTTTCTACGCGGTTTATTTAAGAAGTCGCGAAAAATCGCGGACTTTTTGTCATCCCTCAAAATTACTTATCAGAATTTTTTTTTGGAATGCCCTGTATATTGTCCAATTGCAAATAAGGCATTTTACTGACCATATATTTATAACTTAACTATATTTGAACAGTCTTTTTCTTGTTCGAGATTATTATTATGAGGCTAAATTAAACGAATAATCTCATCTGTATCTGCCTCCGAAACCCCCATTTTGAGTTTCTACTTGAAGTTTTTTAGTCAAGTTTATACTTGAAGTTTATACTATTGAGGTTTATACTATTTTAACATATTGTGCAGATCAACAAAAAGCCATAATGGATGTTTTTTAGAGCAGTCTTATGGAGCCGAAAGTAAACCAAAAATTGGTTTCTAGCATCCCGGACAACCCCCAAAAATTCCTAGGAATCTCATGAAATTAGAGTCAGGGAAAGGGTGGTTACGAGAAAGGACTGTGATAGACCTCTGGGGTTCATTTGACCTGGCAAGGGGTGAGAAATAAATTGTTCCTCTCTTTCAGAATAAAATAATCTCATTCTCAAGTATGCTCATCAAGAAAAAATATCCATATGAGTTTTCAGTATTTCTAGATTCGTAAACTGGGAAAACGTGCTTTTAGCAGTGTATGTATAATAGAAGTTTATTGAAAAGGGAGGGTTTCCTAGAGTTTCCAGAGAATATTTTTTTATTATACAGCTCTGTTTCACAGTTTCTAAAAAACTTTTTTTAAAACAGCAACCTATATTTTTTCAGAGATTTTAATAGATAAGTTGTTGTTACTCCACATATATTTTCCGCCGATATTAATTAGTTTCAGCCATATTATTTTTCAAAGTTGAAGCAGTCATTCCAGTCCAGATAACATTGTATTTTTTTTGTTATTGTCATTATATTTTTTAGTCTGATAAAGGTTTCACTAGGAATACAAACAGCTCTTAACATAGTATGGTTGGCACCGTATTAACGTGACTATTTTGAAAATGAGTCGCTTTGGAAGTGATTCTATGCCTAATATTGAACTGGCGATTGAGAAAAGTGTGCCGTATAATACCGTTAAATCACTGAATACAATACCACTGACTGCTATCAACATAAAAGTTTTAATTTTCTTGTCCATCGTTTACTAAGTTTCCCTCTCAGTCATGAGAAGTTTGAAAAAGAAAAACTATTAATTAAAGATATAGCTGTGAGTAATGGTTATCCTAGAGATATAGTTGAAAAACTAATTAGGAAGCGTAAATTTAAGGACACACTTCGTAATTCTACGACCTTTCAAAAGGATATAGAGGCTCCAAAATATGTATCCATCCCGTACGAACCCCGGTTTACTCGTGGTTTGAGTAACGTTTTCAAATACGTGGGTATAACAGCGATTCATTCGTCGAGCAACAAATTACAACAACTTTTACACAATCCAAAGGATAAAATTGTTCCAAATGAAAGGTCTGGGATTTACGAAATTAGTTGTAATGATTGTGATCGAAAATATGTTGGACAAACGAGACGATCAATTAAAACCAGATTTAAAGAGCATATGGCTCATCTAAAATATGGAAGAACAGATAAGTCTAGTGTTGCACAACATGCTTTTGACAACAATCATAGAATAGATATTAGTAATTTAAGATTAGTTAGAAATGTGACCAATAATAGACAGTTGGATGCATTTGAGAGCATAGAAATTGTAAAATGTAATAGTAGTATGAATAGCGACAAGGGACCTATACCGTATAGCCCGCTTTACGCGTTGCTTAGCAACCGATGATTGAACCGTGATTAGTCACGCGTAAATTTCACGGTGATATCATTAGTGACCCTGAAAATAGTATAAATATGGTAGATTTTGTAGTTTAAGATTAGTTTTAATTGTCTCCGGATGATGCTAACTTGGTTGGCGAAACGCGCGTCGAGCGAAGTGAAAGTGTTTTGGTGTTTGTAGAAACTACTCCGATTGTTACAGTTACATCAAAGGTTCCAGCCCTATCCACTATACTCATCCTGTATAAAAAATCGTAATTTATGTGACTCTCTCGATAGCTCTGGTGCTCATATATTTAAATTTTTATTATACGTCTACAGACATGTGTCTCGAAGACAATGTAATTATTTACGGTATCTTACACATTTACGAAGACGTGCATAAAATAGTAGGAATGCTACAACGCTATATTTTACATTTTAATGACACTAGATTATAGTACAGCGGTCATTAATTCAATTAAAAATTTCTCAATCTCATTATGCTACTGGGAAAATGTTTATCAAAAGAATTTCTTAATATACGATTTGCTTATGTGAAACAAAAATATTTCCCTTCTTACAATGAAATTAATGGGTCATGGGGAATGGGTCATTAATAATTGCTACAAGCCAAAGATTTCCTCTTACATTATAAATAAAATGTTTGTAGGTAAAAGAAGTGAACATTTTTTATTTTATTGATACCGCCTTTATTTCTATTCGAAGCGAAAAATGTACAGTAAACATTTTGTTCGCAACAACTTTGTATGAGATTATTTTTATCTAATGTCAATGGATTCGCCAAAAAGTAAGTTCATAATTAACTCCTAGAATCCAGCCGCCATTTTGGATCCAATCGCTACGTGAAGGTGGTACTTCTAAAATTAGGGCGGCAATATTCTTTCACATAATTATATAACAGTTTTTTTTTGTTTGCGCATCTAGTATTAGTATAAACACCAGTTGAAAAAGACATTCTACTGAATTTCACCAGTCACTTGCCATTGATGATGTAGCAAAAAGCAGTGATTTACTTAAAAAACTGTTAATGTTCTAAATAAAGATTATAAAAACAATGTTTGGTGATTATTTCACACACAAAATTGATATCCGGTCGATTGGATTTGGAGGTGGGGTCGGTCGGAAAAATCCACCCAATCCGGCGCTGCTGCCTGCTAATGAATGTTCTCTACTAATAGAGTTTGCATTACATTATATTTTTTGTAATTGCCGACACCGTTGATAATTTATGGAAAAAAGGCGTCACGCATTCTACTGTTATACTTAATGTTACGTAGCATAAATACAATAATGCAGGCAAATATTTTCGTAAATCTTGTTTTTATTTTACGGGTGATTGTACGAGTATTGAAATTAGTAATTTTTAAAATTATTAGGGATATCTCGTCAAATACGTATACATTATTTATTAGTGTCACTTTGAATTTTGTAGGTATCTAGTATTAAAAAGAGGCTATTTATTTCTGTCATGAGTTTTTTTGAGAAACCCGTAACGGCTACCTAAAATCCTCATTTCTTATCACATGTAATGACATTTGCGGTAATCTATGTTTATCGCTCTAATGCTCTTAATAGTCCAGGCTGTGAACCGGAAAATAAAAAAAAACATGGAGCTTCGAATGGAAAATTTTTTGTGGATTTCGCTTCAGGGGGTCCTCAGGATCAATCATACACCTTAAAACCTCTTGGGAACCCAAATCCCACCCTTTGGGGGGGGGGGCAAATGGCTGAAAATCCCCAAATTATTAAAACATAAAAGTATTTTGGCATTTCGAGTGCACCTAGGAGGTTTTTTGGGTCGCTGAACCCGAATACGACATCAGATTTACTTGGACTCCATCATAGGGGTGGTAAAATCATCCATAAAGTTGGCCAAGGGGGTGAGGACCCCCTGAAGCGAAATCCTCAAAAATTTTTCGATTCGAGGCTACATGTTTTTTTTTATTACCTATAGTATAAATCCCGGTTCACAGCCTGGACTATAATTTATCTGATCTTTAATGCTTTCATTTAATTCGATGTAATTATTTAATGTCTGATATATCTTCGGTTTACGAAGATGTGAATATAAATATATAAATAATAATATAATATAAATATATAAATTGCATAGGAAGACAATGTAACTTGATGAATAACGATGAGGACATGATGGCGACGTATCTGCGGAGTAGGTGGTTGACGTTCCTCTATATTGTAATGCAACTTATTTCCGGTTGATAATAATTGAAAAAGAAAATACCATGACAATTCTCACTAGTAAGAAATCGAAAATGTTACGTTTTACAATTTATTTTTTCGTGGTGTAAAAACGACTGGTAAGAGCAATATCGCATGTAGGTATTTTTAAACTAAATAAAATATCTTTAAATAAAATTTTCATTTAACCGTTTGTAATTTCAAGTATTCGTGAACCTCTGCAATATGTACTTTTTTGACTATTTTTTACTGTTTTGAAGTTTCTTAAATTAATTAAATAAAAAAAAAATTATTTGAATCAATTTGGTAATACCTAACATGGCTGAATGAAGCCTTTGAAAATGGTAAAAAGTGAAAAAAAATAATAGTAGGATGAAACCCATTGGAAAAGGAAAAGAATATAATAAAAATGAGAGGAAAAATAATTTACGGGCGATCTGAGGTCGGGAGTGGAATGGGGTGAGGTTTTAAGGATAACAAACGGTTTATCTCGATTTCCGGCAAAACTACAAGTCGTATGGAAAAAAGTTAAATAGCAAAGTTGTAGGTAATAAAAAGATCTACAATTTTTGTATATACACTATTTTCACATAACCTCAAAATGTATGTGAAAAATTCAAATAACCATGTTTTTGGTATTTTATTTTTTTTACAAAATTTTTTTTTTAAAGAAATTTGATGAAAACTTAGCCTTACCTCTTTGTGTCCTAAACACACTGTATATTTTTTTTACTATAAAATATTTATTTTTATTTTGACCTTATTTTGACTTAATATCGAAAAAGCACCCTAATTTTCAATGGAAAATTCTCGCGTCAAAATATCTGCTTTTTAAAAAAGTCGGTGAGCTTTTTGTTCGTTGAAATCTCTACTTTCTGTTGGTGTTAAACATATACATTACTATGATAAATGTTCTCAGAAAATGCAAAGAAACTAAAAAATCGAGATAAACCGTTTTTTACCCTGAAAAACTCACCCCTTCCACTTCCCGACCTCAAGTCGCCCGTAAATTATTTTTCTTTTCATTCCTGTTATATTCTCCTCCTTTTCCAATGGGTCTCATCCTAATATTTTTTTTTTTGATTTCAAAAATTATCGACCCTCGTCTATACTGTATCCAACGAGATAATGGACTTGCACTCGAGCGAAAATTCGTCTGTTTTAGTCAGATCTCCGCCCCTTAGAACATTAGTTCAACGCCCTCAACGTCTTACGTGGCTCAGCAGGTAGCCAGGACCGGCGCCTGGGTCCGATACCTACCTGGTACCTAATTATATAAAGTACCTACTACTGCCTACCTATTCACAGTTTGTATTTGTAGTCTCGCAAGTACGGTTATTTTAGTTGTGTTGTTTACGGTTGTGAAATAAGTTTTAAATCTATTATAAGAATGGCAGCAGCCAGAGACGAGATAAATCCACCATTATCGCCAATTAAGAAGAATAAAAGAGGCCAGGTAAAGAAATATAATAATAAATATGTTTTATTTAATACGCATACTATTCACCACCAGTAACCGTGGTCAATTATTTATTTTTGTTTTTAATTTTAGGTTGCATCGTTGGGCTAGAAAAGGAGAAATATAACAAATATATAATCGATGAAACGACCAAAGAACAGAATAAGATTGTACAGTCTTCCACCGTATCATTGTGAACTGAACCCTATTGAAATGGTTTGGTCGATGGTCAAGGGGTACGTGAAAACTAACAATAAATCTTTCAAATTACCAGAGGTGAAACGATTGCTTGAAGAAGGCATTGCACGAGTAACATCTGAACATTGGAAGAATTTCATTCGTCACATTATAGAGGAAGAACATAGGTTTTGGGAACTTGACCATATTGTTGACAGTTTAATCGATGAAATCCCAATTAAAAAAAATTTAAAAAAAAAATAAAAATATCATAAAATGTCTATTTTAGGAATATTTAGGGTTTATATTACTTTCATAACGCTCATACTTTTATAATAAATGTATGTTAAATAAATAAAATGTCTTCATGTTTTCAAAATAAAATTTATTTCACCTACTTACAAATGTATTTCATCGAATGACGGTCGTGCGTAGCTCGTTACAGAGCCCCTCCTCTTTAGTCGCCGATGCGCAAAGCAAGTCCATTCTCTCGTTGGATGGAGTATAGATACATGTATTTTTAAACTAAATAACATATAACTCAAAATAAAATTTTCATATAACCGTTGTGTCTATGTAATTGTTATTGTTATTTGAAATATTGAACCGTGAACCTTTGCAATATGTACATTTTTGACATTTTTTTACTGTTTTGACGTTTCTTTACATACCGACTAATTAAATTTAAAAAAAAATATTTAAAATATTTTAAAAAAGATTAATATGAATCACTTTGGTCTTACCTAACAATACATACGACATACTCCTGCTAGACAAGTAGAACTAATTTATGATAATATTGTGTTAAGCAGTCCGCCTACAGATTTTCATTATACTGGAAGTACATTAAATCCTAGCTTGACTTCCTCAATGTCTGTATGTATTTCTTCTTACATAGCATTAATTATTGAATTTACATGCGAGCATGGGCGTATCTTTATACGTACAATATACACGTTACTATCGTGATTTCTGTTAGATTTGTTTCATTGAAAATTAACATAAGCTGAACAAAGCAACATTAAACTATCCATTTATTTTCTAATTGAATTTTTAATAATACAAGGACTTAACCAAGGAACAGTTCCTACTTTTCTACACCTAATAGCAGAAAACGGTTTAAATATTTAGCAATATTGTTCACTATTTAATATAGTTAAGACTTTACTCTTATATTATTAATCTCTTCGCTGCATAAGTCGAAGAGTATGTTGCATTTGTGGGAGCAAAAATATTTTATCAAATTTTAAACAACTTTTAAAATGTCCGTCCGTCCGGATTTTGCTACATCCTACTACGTAGATCTCTTTAATATATGCATTAAATTCATAAATATGGCTTTCCTGATGAAAGTTATGAAATTTTGTGGAAACTTGGTTGCAATATCTATCGATATGATCTCTTATTTTGATAAAATTGGTGCTGGTAAGTATTTATATGTTCCTATTTTTTGGTAGAAATGTTTTACTCTTGATTCATTCAATATTTGTTTTGCTAGCTATTTATTATTAATCTGATCAGATACTTAGGTACCTTACTTTTTTTTGTGATAATTTTCTAGGCCTTTTCAACTTCTCTGCAGGACTACACCTGCTAGTAGATGATACCCCCGTTATTACTGGTACATCCGGATTACTCCAGGTCCTATTTTGCTGTCTGAAACCACGTAGGTTTCTCTGAAAACGTACTGCTAACCCCTTGGAATGTTTTGCAAGGTTAACCTATCCTATTTATCTAAATTTTATTGCTTTAACGACAATTAAAAACACTCAACAAAATTTACATCATGCATGGTTTCTAAAAGTTCGTGCAAGTAGGTATATTTACTTGATAACTGTTCTTTTGCACTGTTTTTCCTTGGAAACCAGGATATAGATATTGTTTGTTTCCTTATGGTCCATACACATAATTTTATACTTGAAGAAGTTTTAGTTTTACGCACATTCACTATCACTTTGAATATTTATGACACATTATAATTTATTATACATTATTTACCGCTTTGTGCCTCATTTATCTCTGAAAGAAAATCTTATATATGTAAATACGTGCACGTGAAATCGGGGGAATACAAAATGAATGCATTTGCATCAATTTGTTTACAATATAATCTGCTGTTATAACCAAAGAGCTCTTATTTATTTTAAATACGTAAGTACCTATCCATAAAAAAACAGACTGTTCAACCGACATATTATTTTACATTCAAACATGCAGTTTCCCTGTTTATTTTACATTTCAAGGCGACCGATCGAGAAAATATGGATGGATACAGCTTTGTAGTCAATTAGGGAACACTAGATATCTCAGATATTCAGAACTAAACAAGTGCTTGAAGGATATCTTTTTACATCCTAAACTCGTTGCAGCGTATCGTACCAAAATGAAACGATACGTTGATACGATACGTGATTTTGCAACAAATGGAACCCGCCTTAAGATGTTCAGAATGTTCGAACGCAGCCAATGAATGAAAAAGTGCCTATCTACTCGGACCCGCTTAATAACAACTTTTTGTAGTCAGACATACGGTTTAAGCTACGTTTCCACGTTAGTGCAATTTCACCTCTTTTAAAGGCTGGGGTAGTTTGTGCTCCACTCGAAGAGGGTTGCATATTTAGGAAAATAAATCTGCCATATTCTGCAACAGTTCCGAAGTTTGTTGCCGCTCCGACCTTTTAGATTTACATCTAAAAGAAGTGGCTTTGACTACCATGCCTCGCCTCAAATCCGTTGGCATACTACCAAACGCAAGCTGTGGCCAAATCATAAGCCTCCTGTGGACTGAGGCTGTCAAAACGATACCCCTTTTACAGGCATGTGCAGATGGTATTCCGCCTCGGCTTGTCTTGGATAAACCCTACACCATACAAACTACTGGTGAAGATGAGACCGGCGTTGAAGGTGTAAACTATGTCTTCACAGACGGATCAAGGAAGATGGAAGGAGCAGGCTGTGGTATAGATTCCAGAAATCTCCGACTCCGATGCAACTGGACAATGGATAAAAGTGCCAGTGTAGTACAAACAGAACTCGCAGGAATCACCATAGCCGCACAAGAAATAAGGGGCAAGACTATCAGAATCTGCACAGATTGTAGATAATCACTGCTGGCCCTGAAGAACTACAAAATAACAAAAGGGTCAACATGGGAATGTCACCAAGCACTTGTGAGAGTCTGTCTGATGAATAACATCTACCTATGTTGCTTGCTCACAATGCAACGGTAATAAAGAAGCTGACAAACTGGCCAAGAAGGCAACGAGCCTGAGAATCCTTGGGCCTGGTCTTTCAAGCACATTACCGATTGCAGCGAAACTCCAAATAATAAAGGAAAACACCCATAGGAAATTGTGGGATGAAACAAGTAGCTGTTAGCTGGCCAGAATCTCCTGAGATATCCCAGCGAAGAGACGGCGAGGAACTATCTGTGAATGTCTAGGGGAAAACTAGCTGGTCGATGGCCTAGGGAGACATTTGCCTCACGGAGGAATCACAAGGGGCCCAATGAGGCCTAAGTGCATGTCAAATTACAGAATTACAGACAGAATGATCTATAGGTATCTATATTTCTATATGTATATTTCCTTCATCCCTTCTAAAAACAAGGGTCAGCTCAAGGGTCCATATGTCTATCTAAATATTTATCCTATCACTAGTACGTGCTTCGTGGCTACCATGCGCGTAGGTGTTTCTTACAATTATATTTTTTATTTATAGTTTTTGATTTAGAGATTTGGAATGTACCTAATTTATTTCTTTAATGTTGTCATGGCGTCAAACATTATGGGTGAGGGGTAATTACCGCCCCGCAGAACAGTGAAAAAAATATAAAAACCTCCTTCAACTTATTTTGCCGTGTATTCTTAAACCGGCTGGCTATACCCTAGGAAAGCGAACGAGACGTACCTACGTATACGTATCTAGTCATACCTACAGTGGCACGATTGCCGATCGCCTCCATTCTATTAGCATCAGCGATCTCGTATGTGACGCCCATGAGCTAGACAAGAAAACATCTATTGACAAAGGTACCGCGCAGTTGTTAGTAGATAATATTAAATCGGGTTTGATTAATAAAAGGGAAAAGGTTGAGTTTTGTTTTGAAACAGTATTTAATGAAGTTAAAGGCTTATATAAAAAACTGTATATTCCGTTATTCAGCCTCGGATATATTTACGACGCGACACCGATATCGGTCTAATGTTGCGACTAAAAATACAGAAGTTTATTATAGAATTTCCATATTTATTGTGTTCTTGAGAATTTAAATTTTGCTTTAGTTCACAGGTATTTACAACTCTTGAAACTAATAATTTTTTACCATCCTTTATACTTAGGAAGTCAGATACTATTAAAAACTTTTTCGCAATATTTATCAAACTTTCCCACTAAAAGTTAGTTAATGGAAGTTGGAAAGCGAGATAGACCTATGGAATAATAAATGGACGGATTTTCATCCAGCTTTAAACCCAATTGAGTTGATTTGGGCTACATTTAATAACAACGTATTCCAAAAAAAATTTAACGTTTACACTAGAAGATATCAAACGTTTAGCAGAAGAAGAATTTAATAAAATAACTGTGGATGAGTGGACACTAAAACATGTGATCAGAATGATTATTTGCAAGAAGATGATTATTTGCAAACAGTTAAATATAGATATCGAAAGTGAAGTGAACACACTAATGATAAACTCAATAACATCAACATTGATATTTGTTCTCGGACACTGATGAGAGTTTTTGACTATTTACATTATGCTTCACAGAAATTTAGCATTTTTTTAAATAACCGTTTAAATGTTTTGTTTGGCATTTGGTGGTCGTGGAATATCACAAAAAAATCTTTTACACGATTATAAAGTGTACGAAAAACTCTTTAAAAAAACCTTTAAAAAATAGTAGTGCAACCTTCACGAAAATGTCTCATCATTTACCCCCACTTAAAGTTTCATTGCCAAATTCCTACAAATTTGTATTAAAGCTTCAATACAATTATGATATCATAGAGCTCCATGTGATGTAAGTGAATGTTCAACAACGACTTGAAAAATTGCCACTATTAGAGAAACGATAAAAAATTTAACGATTCTATTGTAGTTGTCCCTCCCTGATACAGCAACGACCTTGAATTAAGCGTTATATTAAATATATCCAGATGCCAATAACTCATATGAATAATTTACACGAAATCTACCGTATTAAGCTTAGTTCTATTTCCATTAGTTTACACGGCTAAAAAATTAAATACACCTGAGACCTATTCATCGACGAAATGTTATGTATTATGATAGAGGAACTCGTTTTCTTTGAAAAGTGTAATACGCTCAAACAATGAGGCAATGTATAAAAACTTAAAGGAGCTAGAAAAAAAAATTAAAAAAACTGGATTTAATTTAAACCTATCACAAAAAATGTTATATATGAGATTTTAAATACAAGTTTGGATATATAATGACCATTTAATCCTCGATTTAAACTATAATAATAGTTCAAGGTTAGCAGTTGCAAAACTAATTGTGTAGTGTAAGTATATGTTTTGTAGATATGTTTAAAGATATTTGTTATATTTTAATTTCTTCAGGTGTTTCTATAGGTACTTATATAGAACTTGACATCACAATAATAATTAACTGGTAGAGGAGTAAAAAATAAACTAGTTTTCATTTAAATGCACCTAGATTACTCACGCTGTATTAGGATCTTATGTAATATCATGTCACGATATAAGTATGACTTTACGAATCTTCGTTGATTATTGCTTGTGAGCTCCGCGCAACGATTTAGTTTTTTTCCTACTGGCAGTTTATCTGCTACTACAAGATAATTACTACTAAACGTGTTCCTTCTGTGGCTTTGATTGATTATAATATTTGGTAAAAAAAGTACATATGCACAGACTAATGATACAATTTTATTTATATTAATATGATCCATAAATAATCAATATTCATATAATAGGTATATATAGATCAGAGCAAGGGAAAAAAATGATAGTAGGATGAAACCCATTGGAAAAGGAAGAGAATATAACAAAAATGAAAGGAAAAATAATGTACGGACGATCTGAGGTCGGGAAGTGGAAGGGGGTGAGTTTTTAAGGGTAAAAAACGGTTTATTTCGATTTCCGGCAAAATTACAAGTCCTATGGAAAAAAGTTAAATGGCAAAGTTGTAGGGAATAAATAAAAAGATCTACAAATTTTGTAGTTACGCTTTTTTTATATAACGTCAAAATTTATGTGAAAAATTCAAATAACGAATTATTGATTCAGTGAATTCAGTGAATTCAGTGATATTCATTGAAACAAATGATTTTAGTTTTGACTAAGCAAGCAATTTCTGTATTCTGTGAGTTCTAAAGCATTCAAAGAGGGAGTGCTCTTTGAATGCTTTAGAACTCTATTGTATATGTAATTCAATATTCTCCAGCATATAGTTGGGGGAAGTAGTTGTTTTTCAATAGGTTCAACAAGATTTTATGCATTTTAAAGTTTCACGTCTTCTGGATAACTGTATACCTAATGCTTTTATATATAATATGTTCAAATAGAACAAATATAAATAGTAGACTAGGTTTGTGTATTCTAAGAATTTGAGTTCCGTCCGAATTTGAGTTCCGAATATAAATAGTAGACTATACTCTATCCAACGAGAGAATGGACATGCTTTGCGCATCGGCGACTAAAGAGGAGGGGCTCTGTAACGAGCTACGCAGGACCGTCATTCGATGAAATAAATTCGTAAGTAGGTGAAATAAATTTTGTTTTGAAAACATGAAAACATTTTATTTATTTAACATAAATTTATTATAAATGTATGAGCGTTATGAAAGTAATATAAACCCTAAATATTCCTAAAATAGACATTTTATGATATTTTTTTAAATTTTTTTTAATATTTAGCTACAACAATAGTACATTGTTTCATAATAGTACATATAATTATAAATTTAAATTAGTCTGTATGGCTGCTATCAGAATCACTTTGAGCATTTACGTGAATTATTAGTGGTGGGATTTCATCGATTAAACTGCCAACAATATGGTCAAGTTCAAGTTCCCAAAACCTATGTTCTTCCTCTATAATGTGATGAATGAAATTAAGTAATAAACATAATAAGTTCCTGTCTCTCAGTTAGGCAACTATTCCTTTGCCGTTTAGCAAAAACAAAATTCAATTCGTGCAACAATTTGTGAAATGTTGATCGTTTAAATTGTGGCAGATCTCCATCATCATTTACTACTTGCAAAATTTTGTCTACTGTTGGTAATTCTTTATTTCGATAGACCTAGCCTCTTTTATTCTTCTAAATTGGCGATCATGGTGGATTTATCTTGTCTCTGGCTGCTGCCATTCTTATAATAGATTTAAAACTTATTACACAACCGTAAACAACACAACTAAAATAACCGTACTTGCGAGACTACAAATACAAACTGTGAATAGGTAGGCAGTAGTAGGTACTTTATATAATTAGGTACCAGGTAGGTATCGGACGTATCGTAGGTATCGTAAGTATCGTAGGTATCGGCGTTGAACTAATGTTCTAAGGGGCGGAGATCTGAGCAAAACAGACGAATTTTCGCTCGAGTGCAAGTCCATTCTCTCGTTGGATACAGTATAGGTTTGTGTATTCTAAGAATTTGAGTTCTGTCAAAAACTAATGTCATAAAACGTCACTGCAAGTGTTGGAGTATTAATATTTTAAATTCAAGTATAAATGATCAATGAAATAAATCGTACACTGCTCTGAAGATCCTCAATAAAGGTGAAAGAACTTGTACAACTTATTTTCCTTCTTATTCGTCTATTTGCTTATTTCCCTATGTAATGAAATGCTACAAACCCAAGATTACTTTTCACAATATATATATATATATATATATATATATATATATATATATATATATATATATATATATATATATATATATATATATATATATATATATTTGAAATCGTGTTAAATCGTGTTACCTTGAAAATTCAAACAATTTTGCACGAGCCGCCACTCATTCTAACCCAATTAACCTCGTTCAATGATGAATGCTTATAATTTTGTAATGAATTCCCTCAAGTTGTTCTTGTGCAGTTATTAAGTGCCCAAGAACTTCACTTTCGGGAATTTCTTTACAAATTATTGCGTGATTGCACAATAATATATTATTATTGCCCTTGCCCTTGGTTTATTATAACTGATGACTATAATTAACTATATTGATTTGCTGACAACCTAATAAATTAGTATTCTGTTTGGCGTATAGATGCATTGTCAGTAACAAAATTTTAGAAAGCAACTTGTTGAAGTTGGAACAAGTTGTTATGGTTTTTCCAACTTTTTTCAAATGTCAAGTAATGATACCACAAATTCAAAATGGCAAATATCTCATGCCGAAAAGGAACAAATTGGAACAATGCAATTACAAGAACAGCGTTATGTGAAGTAATGTATTTTCGTTCTCAATTTCAAAAATTAAACGACCATAATAGCTTCCTAACTTCAATAAGCTCTTCAACTCCATAATCTAGAATTAGCAAATGGGTATGATAATTCTAACTAGGTTGGAGAAATGTAAGTTAGTGTTGTTTGGTATGAAATGATTCCAATAAAAATATATATATATATATATAATTTGTATGCCATGAGCAACTAAAATATGCAGCCAATTTAGCTTGTGGCATATAATATATTTGTCCCTTATATTACCCTCATTCATGGTTGCTGTATGTAGAGCTAGGTATATCAATGAAATATTTAAATATATGATGTTTCGGATAATTATCATGATTGAACATTTGCTTCTTACGTGACTAATTAAACTGCCTTCATACAAAACCTGAATTACAGTTATTCTTATTGTACAGTTACCTATTTGAGTTTGTAGTTTTAGGCGATTTATTGTGTCGTTCTATATATTGCTATAAACATTCGAGGAAACAGGATTTTATAGGTCAAATATTAAACCGATTATGGTCATTAAAAACTTTCTCATGAGCTTAATGTTTTTGTTTTGTCGTGATTCGAGATATTTCCTTCATACATGCACGCGTTACATACTATTTTTTTTGTGTCTTATCACATATTGTTGAACCTCTAACTTACACATGTTTACGCTACACATTTATATGCTGCACTTTGCGACATATAAGGTACAGCGTTCATATCTACACTATGCACATACCGATACCATAACCTCATTGACTAATTTCAAATTTGACTGAGAATAATATAGCTTCGTATATAGCGGTGACGAGTTGGTGACTAATTATATTTATCAATTTACCGATACTTCAATCTCTTAAGTCTTTCAAATAGGTCAAGAAATACATAAAAAAGTGCACAGCAAATTATATGCTTACTTATTTCTCTTTCATAAAACGCAATACAAACTAACCACCATACCAGCAAGAAAAGGAAAATCATATTCTCTAGAGGTTTTGAATAGAGCTGTTTTCATTTGAGGCAAATGCACTGAAAGCAAAATCGAAACTCCTGCAATATTTTTCCGCTTGGTGGAAATAGAGTTTCGATTTGTTTCATGTTTTGTTTTCTCTCCTTAGTGTTTCGAAAATCACGGACGAAAGAGAAACTCGACTTTCAACTTGGTTGAAAATCGCCAAAGAATTGTAAAAATACTCTATGTTTAATACGATTGAAACGTTAGTTCCTGTTAAATAAACAAAGCATTCAACATTGATGTGCCTCGTACACAAACAAACATGTGCTAACATCTATCTAATATTTTTTTCTCAATACAAGCTTATATTTATATTGCTTTGTAGATGGATTAATTAAATGTACCAGACAGTTCCCTTTTATATATCTTCAATATTTCAAGTAGTACTCGCTATTATTCTTTTGTATTAAAAAACTAATTAATTACAATTGGTTCCAAATGTCTCATACTTAATTTAACTAACAGCAGGTGTATTATATTATACCAGATGGTCTTGACTAAAACAATAGCAAAGTTTCCTGTATACTAAACTATGACAAAACTTTATTTTCTGCAACATTCGGCATATAATTTTGATAACTATATGCGTTTTAGGTAAAGGAATAATACATAATTCATGGTAGATGTAGGAAAACTAGGCGAATTACATAAACACCTAACGATAATAATAAAGTACTTAACGATAAAATGAAACGGAATTCCGTGAGTGCAAAAACCTTTGTTAAAATTAAAAGTGTACTTTAGTGAGAGTAGTCGAATTTTATTTTAATTAATGAAATATGTTATAAATCTCGCGGTTCATTAATTTCAGTTCATTGCTTTTTGGACTAGAAAATAAATATCGTTACACAATAAGCGTGATCATCGGACTGTATTCATTTATATCGCTATTTTTACTTCTTGGTAGATATTATAAAAATGTAACATTTTAGGTATATGTATAATGTTATATTATTTATATTTTTTATAAATTTTTTCAATAATTTGTGTTTGTTGTATTAGTTGTGTCGTAATTCTGATGCTATCTTTAACATTTCTACCAATTTTCTATCAATTTCAGATTGTAACAATAGTATTGTTATTTGGAGTATTGCTAGTAATAATAAAAATATAGTAACGAATACAAGACTTCTTGTAATAGAAATAAAAACAATTGTATTAGTTACAATACAAAAATTGTTGATTTTAATTTATTAGTCATTGCAATATATATTATAATTACTACAATTCAAATATTACGTTAATATTTGATTTATTAATCATAATAATTTAAGATTATATCAGTTATAATCTAATGTAGTGCGGGACCGTTTAACAATATATTTATTCAGGCTTACAATACAGTATTGTAACCGATACAATACTACTTGTCAGCACTATAATGTAGGTTCTTTATTTTTTTAAATAATAAATCGATCTTTAAAATTCTTAACAAATTGTTACAAATTAAAAATTTCATTAGTTAACATTTTCAAACTTGAAATGTTGTCAAGTTGAATACAATATTAAATAATTACATTTCTGTTGAAGTATTTTTTTTCGAGGCGAAGCCTAAATATTTTTACACGACGCAAATTAGGTCAATTTAGGTATTCACTCATTCAATTGTGCCATGAGTATTACTGTCAATCGCATTTCAATCGTATTCAACTCGTATTTAAAACAATTTAAAAAAATTTTTACTACATCCATAGACATTTTTTTTGTTTTCACTAATTAAGTGACACATCAATAAGATCGTTAAATGTTCTATTTTAAACAGTGAAAATTAAGCAAAGTTATAACTGTTGTAATGGCCGGCAAACAGAAACTGCCTATTAAATTTTAAATTAACTTAAAATTTTTCTATATCATATTATTAAACAATAACATAAGCTTTTTGTAACATTTCTTTTACCCAAATTTAATGTAACATGTGTATACAACCACCCCTTTTTATTTTTAGGAAAAAAGTTTATAAGAAACCATTATGTTTCTCTAAGAATATCTGATAAAACTTTTACTAAATTATAAAATGGACTTTGAACATATGAAACAATAGGTCTTAAAGGAATATTTGGTTTATGTAGTTTTGGTAGACCATAAAATTTAGGGGCAAGAGAAATATTAATTTTTAAAGTATCTTTTAAAATATCCTTATCTTTTGTGATATATTTTTTAGTTTCCCATTTTTTTTATTAAATTTTTATTTTCAGTTTGATATTTTTTTATGGGACTTTTTCTCGAACGTTGATATGTTGTATTATCATTTAGCATATGATTATTTTTTCTTTGTAATCACTTGTGATCATGATTACAGTTTTGTTTGATTTATCTGGATTGAGAATAGTAATTTTTGGGTTAATTTTTAAAAATTGTCGAGTATCCTTTATTTGTGTTTCTAAATTTTTCGTCGATGCATTTTTATTCATTGATTTATTTTTAAAATTATATACTACATTATTAATTTTGGATCTAATTTAATTTTTTGTAATATTTGGTTTAATTCCTATTATATTTTGAATATTTGCTATTATATTTGGAATTGGTAAGTTATTTTTGCAAAAGTTTTTATGCAAAAGTTCGGACATAGACTTAATATTTCATTAATGTTATTTGGGATTATTGTATTTGAAATATTTTCAACCCAATTTTCAATGATAGATATTGTTTAGTTTTAGATTTAATGAATTTAAATATTTGATGCAATCTGTTATTAATAGCTTAATTAAAGAGTAATGGAATTTACTTAGTTTGTAATCGGATTTCCTCTCTATATATTTACTTTGAAATGTGATATGTTTGAAATTGAATCTCATAAATTTAGGTGTTAGTTGTTTGTGTTTACATTTTAATAGGAAAATTCTTCTGTTCTCCATTCAATATAATTTTGAATGAGTTTTCATATATTTCTTCGAAGTTTCGCATGTTTCTGTATTGTAGTTGCCTCTAATTTGTTTGTGTTTAATGTAACTTTCCATTTCTCATCCAGGATCTTTATCTTCTTATTTCTTTGCTATATTTATTTATTTTTAGAGGGTTTATCGTGGAATGGTATTATTTATTGCTACCATCCCAAGATAAACCCTATAAAAATAAATAAATATAGCAAAGAAAAATAAGAATATATATATATATATATATATATATATATATATATATATATATATATATATATATATATATATATATATATATATATATATATATATATATAACCTACATTGCATGCAGCCAAGAAATATCTTAATAATAATAAATAATTATCATACCTGCACCTAACGTTGTAACTGTATGCTGATGCTTATGCGCAGTCCCATGATTCATGCCCATGCCGTACTTTATCGGCTTGAAATGGAAAAACGATGGGGAGTACCCTGATCCTGCCCTGCTCAGCGAACTGAAGCGTTCCTCACGGTCCTCCATATAGACTCCCTCTTTCCCCATGGCAGCCAATTGTCTCCCTTTAGGCATGAACATGATTAAAAACACCATAGCCGAGGAGATGAGAAGTCCAAAAGCAATGCATGCGTCTCTGTGCCTCTCGTTGATAACTAGACCACTGGTGGTCCAAATCAACCACGTGGGAATGCTGCATCCTACCGAAAGCCCGATATAAGTGGCCTCTCGATAATTATCCCGGATGCCACGCGACTTTACAGCCAAGACCGTTACAAACAAAATTAAAAATATCACGTATATTAAGGATAAAAGTATATCGATGTACGGGGTGCGGCATAAGGATATACTAGTCGGTTTGCTGATGTCTTCCGCGGTAACCAGAAGGCGATGTTTGTTTTGGGTAAGGACATTATCTATGGTAATATTGTCTATAAAGGGTGGGCTGGTAAGTAGCCATTGAACCCCTATAGCGACTTGAATTAATATAGCGAACAATAAAAGCAATCCTTGGTAGGGTGCCGGCAAGTACACGCCCCCATTTAAACTAATTAAAAAAACGCACTTCACTAATAAAGAAGCAAAAACTATCGCGTAAGCTACCCCCGTACCGAAACGTACAATAGCACAAGTGAATTGCGTCGGCGTGGCCGTCAAAACTGCAGCTAATCCCGCGCAGGAGAACAACCCCAAAAGTAACATTTGTCCTAAAAATAAATGGCGACGGCTAGGGGTTGTACGCCAGGCCTTGCAGAGCACGAACACTTCGAAGCATGCGATTAGTGCCATAGTAATAGCCGACAACGCAAGTACCGGGATAACCCAAACTTCGTTTCGAAACACACCGCCTATTATATCAGTCTCCAGAGGGCAACCGACGCAAGCCGTCTTCGTTACATGATTTAAAGGGGTTATACTAGGGGTCGAACTTGTTGGCACCAAGAAAAACTCCGTGCTCATCTCCAGCCTTCTTTCTAGAGCAATGACGGTGGAGTTAAAATTATCTACACTAACTATTTCACTATCTACACTAGTCCTATCGCCAAAAACTACCGATTTCAGCCCTCCGCCCATTTCGGCTTCTTGAGGAGGTCCTCGGTCCAGGTCGCCTGAGCGAGCTTGTCGATCCTCAGCGGCGAGTGACAGCACTATGCATGTCGCAACCGTAGCTAGCACAACGGCGGTTCGAGCCATACTGACTGGCAACAGCCCACCTCTTCACATCTGCAACTTTATCTCATTAACTACGGGTTTATCGAGCAGTAATTCGAAGGTGTCTCCGGCTGAACATTTAGGTGGAAAACTATTTCCAACGGTAAATACATTATCAATGATATATAATAAATACTTATTCCTAAGAGTTGACACTTCTGAGTATTTGTTTTATGGAAATTAAGTATGATGAGCAGTAATTAGATCATCCATCATGTGTGACAATGTGTATCATTATCTTTACAATATATTATTAAATACACACCCCACAAAAATTATCGCATCACCGAAAATGTTGCATAAGTTTGATGGTGTTTATCTTTACAGTCGTTTGTCCGATATGGATAGTTTTTTTTTTATGATAGGTTGACTCTTCCATAATTATTTTCTACTGATTTCTTAAAAAAAAAAGGTTTTTTTTACCAAATACCGGGTGTTACAATGATCTTGCGTTTTGTTCCGACAAACTATAACGCCCTGTGGCGTTCATCTGCAACAACTGCAAATTACAATTACAATACATAGCTGACTAAAGCCTCATCTTCCAGTAACATTCTCTTTTTCGGTTCGCTTTATTATCTCTGTTATTAAAGGAGATACGTAGTTTTTTAGCACAGCATGTTTCTGTTGATTGAATATAAACTTAATATTGAAAAAAGTGAGTGGCAGGCATTGCACAAAAAATAAGATAGTGTCATCAATTTTGCAAACTGTCAGTTTGTTTCCGTGAAATTATTGTTGAGATCGACTTCCAAGCTTTTATTGATTTTTTTGTGTAAATTACTTCACCAGATGAATGGTCAACAACGTTTAACACGTCATTTAACTGATGAAGAGGCTATAAGAGCAATTTCCTTGGTTGAAGATGGGCGAAGTCAAAGGTAGGCGGCCAATGTGATTGGTACTCAGCAAAGTACCATTTCAAGAGTTACAAGGCGATATAGGGAAACTGGACAGTATTCTAGGGGGAATGGGCAAGGACGTAGAAGAGTTACTACAGCTGTGGAGGACCGATTTTTACGAGTTACAGCCTTAAAGACTCGGCATTGTACTGCTCGAGCACTTCGAATGGAATTCGTAGCAGCTGAAAATGTACATATTTCTTTACGAGCTGAAACGACCAATGGTTCCAGCAACAGGCCCACTCTGACTAGGACACACCGGGTTGCTGGTCGATTACAAATTGCTAGGGAGCACGATGATTGGGGTCTTGAAGAATGGTCCAACGTACTCTTCACAGATCAGCTTAGAATCAAGATTTTGCTTATACTCCTCTGATCGACGTATGCCAGTATACAGAAGGCCAGGTGAGCGTAATTTTCAACGCAACTTTCGTGAAACGGAAAGTTTTGGTGGTGGGTCAATCATTATATGGGGAGGGATTTCGTTTCATGGGCGCACGGAGTTGGTGGCAGGCAATGACGGAAGAATGACGGCCAATCGATACATAAGGGACATTCTGGAACGCCATGTGAGCCCATATGGTCTTTTCAAAAGTGATAATTTTAAACTAAAAAAAAGCATAAAAGTATAAACTTTTTTAGTTGTTAATAGTATCATCTCAAAACTATATTTCTACCTTCTAACAGTTATAATAAATAATTACCAAGTCAAAATTAAATAAAAACGTACACTTTATTTTTGTCAATGTAAATTGGAATCTTGCACTGTGTGAGCCGTTTATTTCAGACCCAAAGCTCTATTTCGGTCACACGTTTAGTTATAAAATGTCCGTTCACTACATGGATTTTATGACTTTATGCGTGGGTAAATATACCTAATTATGTTTTCTAATTCTATCCGTAATTCCAACTTATTTGCTTTTCTTATCTAACATATGAGAATTTTTAATATAATAGCACTAGGGCTCTCACGCAGGTACCTACACTATATCAGACAAAGTTGAAATAAAATAGTTATTTAGGTATTCTCTTCTAGGTATCTCTAGTATATTTTTTTAAATTTTAATGTTCAGAAAATTACTATAAGATGTGCTTATGCATAGTAACTCTACTAGGGGAAAGGTTATTAGTAAAAAAAATACTTTTTTTAGTAATAATGGCTGCACTATCTGAAAAGGATCTCGAAAGTTTAGATTGCATATGAATTGGAAGGAATCACTGACGAACAAGCAGAAAATTCAGGTATATGAAATGACTCAGATACTGAGGATAATATACGTCACATCAGATCCACGGTCAAAGACGGTCCATCAACATAAAAAAACTCGTGTCTCAGGTAACCAAAATGCAGTAACTCGTCCGACTCATCGTTTGATACCGACTTAAAACCTCAAAAGAATAACAATGACGATTTCTACGAAAGATATGGTATTCCTCCCGAATCTGATGAAGAATCCAGCCATGATTTTCCCGAAAATATCGTTTGGACCAGGTATTTTGTTCCACATACTAAAAAGATATGGAGCTTATGTATGTAAGATGCTACAGATCTAAAAAGTTACTCAAATGCTACTTTCTCAGAGGAGTTTGGACCTAGGCTAGACGGTACACCAAAATTGCCCATTGATTATTTCACTATTTTCTTTAGTAATTTCTCCATTTGTGAACTCGTCAATCAAGTATTTATGTAGAACAACGAGGTACTAATAATTTATCTTTGCAACCCGAAGAACTACGGGCATGGTTAGGTATAATAATATTCACGGGTTTCCATTACCTCCCGTCAATTCGACTATATTGGTCAACTGATGAAAATTTCCATTGTGTACGAGTAACGCTATGCAATTTTTGAATTTTGGAAGTTTTAGATTGAAATTAGATTATATTATGTTCTCTTTTTTCACAAAGTTACAACAGAATGCTGAGAGTAACTTCCATACCCAGTATAGTTGGGAACCATGTAACTTGGTTGCGTAACGGCCAGTGGCGTCCACGGGATTAGTAGCTTCGATATTTCGTACGAACCTACTAATTAATATCTTGTTTTATTAAGCTGAGCTAACTTAGGCAAACTTTTATTTCCCACTTTTAAGCGATATTGAATTATACTCAGGAGGGTAATAATTTTGGCTGTCTATTATCTGGGTTCATCTGAAGAATGCATTTTTCGTTAGAAATTTTTAGAATATGGATTTTTCCACCTATTGACTTTGCCTTGTGCAGTTGTCCATAATTTCCTTCTCTAGAATTTTCTGATGTATTGCCAGCATTCCCTTTTCAAGTGGCAAGGTTTTGACGACTCCCGTATTTTTATTTATTCTTTCTCTTTTATCTCTCTTTTATTTTTTATTATGCCTTATGCCGCAAATCTTAGTTATGAGGTAGTGTCGCAACCGCGGTGGTCACTCTTTATTTTTAATTTGGCCGCCGCGAAACAATCTAAAATATTCTTGTGAAACCATCTGGTTCTCCTTGGGGGGGGGGGGGGGGGCTTTATGTCATGTACACTTATCTTTATTATTTGGTCAATCGGGCGACGCATGACAAAATTTGTCATGTATAAAAAAATATTTTAATATTCCAGTTCAATCAAGGTATTAGATTCCATATCTGCAGTGGTAAATCTGCAACCCACACATAATATGTAAAAAGGACAATTTACGAAACACACAAAACTGTTATTCCGTTATTCGAACTAATTGTTAGGCAGCATGAGATCACTGTTACTTAAAGTAAGACGAGACAATAATTATTCTACATTATAATAACCATTTCCATATTCTTCGTTACCTTAAATAGTAGTGCTGTCTAGACATATAAGACATGTAGGTACCTAGAGATCAATATCGAGACGGGAATATTGTACCCGATATTATATTATTTATTATAAATCGATGAATAGTATTTTATAGTAATACTTTAGCTACACCCACTTAATATTTTATAGAGATTATGCTGTTCAATATTATATATGCTCCTCAGGCTGATAATATATATATATATATATATATATATATATATATATATATATATATATATATATATATATATATATATATATATATATATATATATATATTGAAATAATAAGTTATAATTACATATTTTGAAATGATAATAAGTTATTTTTTATTTATTAAATTTTATGTTATTTTGATAATTTTGATTTTTTTTTATTTTAATTTTTGTTTACCCAGTATACCTACCATTGGGCATCATTTAAAATATTTATTCTCCCAGAAGTCGGTTCATTAGGGAAGCTAGCAGAAATTACAGATCCACAACAAGACAATACAGATACAATTTACTCAAATTTAACATAATTTTATTCACAATCCTTTATCAATATTTTTTTATAAATTGTTTGGAATCAGAGAAATATATTTATACCTTTACGTTATATGCAATCAAATTTTACATATTTATGTATAAATTTAAATATTTGCTTATATTATTACTATGTACCTACCTACTAAAAATTGTCCATTAAATACTCAATAAAATTGTTTTTTCATCTGTTTTACTTCCTTGGAAACCTTATATTTACCTACTTGTTTTAAAGTTCTGTTTATTGTTTCTTTTTCACTTAATAAGTATTGACTTATATTCACTTTCACTATGTTTATATATAAAACACATTTTAATTATTATTAACCACTATTAATATTATTATATTACATTGTTTTTTTCTGACTTTATATATAATTATATTTCTCTAATATTCTTAAGGTATTATAATTTTGGATTATGAAAGTAGTCTTACATGTGACATTAGCTGTCAAATGATATCACCATCTGGACATATTTTAACTTTGATTAAATATTCCAGCTTTATTTCTACTTGCTTTATAATGTACAGTATGTCATAATTTGTTTCATTTTATTTACAATTACTTTGTCAAATTTAAATAGGCTGTATTTAGTACAAGATGCTCAATGTTTAACTGAATCTTGCGTTGTATGGTAATTCTGGTCAAATTCTTACCGATGAATATGAAATTGTTTTATTTTCTGAATAAATATCTATATATTTTTGTTTTAAAATGTACTTGACTATTTTTTTACTTATTATAAATACTATTTACATGGAGTTTTTAACTAATACTATGCAATGAAAGTTTATTTAGAATATGTTTTATATGTATATCGAACTTATATGTTCGCTCTCTCGCTCTCGCATATATATATATATATATATATATATATATATATATATATATATATATATATATATATATATATATATATATATATATATATATATATATATATATATATATATATATATATATATATATATAGGTCGCAGAGCTGCCCCCTAAAAGTAGAGTTGGTATTACACATACTTAAAAAAACTATAATTCAAAATCGTTACAAGCTGAAAGGAAAAAATGTAACAATATCTGACGATCTTACCCCACAGCAAAGACTAGACAGGAAGATCTTAAGAAAACACTTGCTACTGGCCAAACAAGAAAACAAGCAAAATTGTTATATAAAAAAAATGCATTGCACGTTGATGGAACTGTTTACGAAATTCGAGACCTAACAAATGCTCATACAGAATCGGAAGAAGCAACAAAGAGTGCGCCCGCCACACCTACTCCTTTAAGGCAACAAGCAAAGATACAAGAGAATCTGCTGGAGGAAATCAATACACCAACACTTACGATTCCAAAAAAATTAACAATTAAACACCCCGAGAAGAAACTTACAAATCGCTCTATTTACTAAGTAAGTCAATTTGCAAGAAACAACCTAGCTTTAACCAGTATTTATCCTTATGTAACCAGTACTTTAGATGTAATTTTTTTTCTTTTTTAATAAATACCAAGACAATTTAAAATATAATCAGATCTGTTAAAACCAGATCCAACTAGTACTAACTAGCGATAATTACATACATATATTTTACTTGTTTACATTTTATTTGTTTATTATTAAAATACATTTAAATTTACAAACCCTATACATCTTCGAATTTTACCTCTAAGGCTATAGTCAATCATTCATTTCTGATTTATGTATCATTCTTGTAGTCTTACCATTTATTTATTAGTAACATGGATCAATATATCCGTAATTTCAATGCTGAAAATTATCATACCTGCGAAATAGCAGCTAATGATTATAAAATATTTATTGAAAACAAAAATAACAATAACCTTTCCATTTTTCACACCAACATAAGAAGTATTGCCAAAAATTTTGACGAATTCCAGGTATTTCTATCCCAATTTAGTGATTCGTTTGATGTTATTATCCTGACGGAAACCTGGAAGATTATAGATACTAACCTATATTATATAAATAATTATGAGGCTATCCATTATGGAAATCAATTTAACCAAAATGATGGTATTATTGTGTATATTAAAAAGGATCTAAACTTCTCAAGTATGTCCCTAAAAATTAGTGAAATTAATGCAATAGAAATTAAAATAAAAAATAATAAACACATTTTAAATATTATTGGATTGTATAGGCCACCGTCAACATGCCCATTATTATTTACAGAGCATTTGTCGGCGTTGTTAAAAAATAAAAATGAAGAATATAATATTCTTATTGATGACATGAACATTGATATACTCTCTAATAATTTAGAATATGCCACGGAATACCTTAATGTTCTAAGCATTGACCATATTTGTTTAAAAACACGTACCGAACAATTAGACAATATCTATGCCGCAATCATTAAAAGTAATATTACGGATCATTATTTTACTGGTCTTATTATAAAAAATATAAATAGTAAATACAACAATGAAAATAGCATTTATAAAACTTTTAAAAAAACTGAGACAGAACATTAGAGGTCTTTTAAAAAAAATGAAAACTGGAAAGAGGTATATGAAGCTAATGACGTTGAAATTTCTACAAAATTCTTTGTTGTGAGGTTTAAGGAACATATTAACAACTCCATCAGAATTACTAGAGTCAAAGAATATGTGAAGAGAAAGCTATGGATTACCAATGGAATTATTTCTTCTATGAAAATGAGAGATAAAAAAATATCAGGAATATTTAAGAAACCCCGACAATGAAGGTAAAAAAAGAGAATATGTCATAAGGTAAAAAAAGAGAATATGTCATATATAGAAATAAAATTCATTTATTTGTAAAATTAACAAAAAATACTTTCAACAAAAAATTGAGCAAAATAGTAATTCAGCGAAACATATTTGGGACACGTTAAATGAATGCTTAAATCGGAATCCCAATAAAAAAGACTCTATCAGTAATATTGTTTTGGAGAACTCCAAAGCAATTTATGATAAATTAGAAATCGCTAATAATTTTAATAAATACTTCACCGAAATAGGTGAAATATTAGCTAGTAAAATACAAGCTACAAACAATAATTATAGTTTGGAATCTAAAGGAAATTGTGTGTCACAGAAATCCATATTCTTGACTCTAATTAGTCCTGAAGAATTACATAATATCATCATTAATTCGAAAAATGGAAAAACACCGGGGATAGACCAAATTAGTAACGAAATTTTGAAAAAATGTGTTAATTTCATAATCTCTTACTTACATAATAAATCAATGCTTACAATCAGGACAGGTACCATCTCACTTTAAAACTGCGATCATTAAACCTATTTTTAAAAATGGTGAAAAAACAAAAATGTCAAATTATAGACCCATATCGCTGGTTTCTGCTTTAGCCAAAATATTTGAAAAGATAATAAAGTTGAGATTATGTAACTATATGGATAAATACAAACTACTTAATGACATTCAATTTGGTTTTCGTGAAAACAAATCTACTCAAGATGCAATCACTAATCTAACTTCTAAATTGTATAATGCACTTGATCGCAGTAAACCAGCGCGATGTGTCTTCATAGACCTAAGGCTTTCGATACGGTAAGTCACAAACTTCTGTTACATAAATTAGAAAACTTTGGAATTCGTGGAAATGCCTTAGCCCTATTTCGTAACTATCTAACGAATAGGAAACAAAAGGTTGTAATTGACGGTGTTTATAGTGACGAAAGAACTGTAACTTGTGGGGTACCACAGGGTACAGTTCTAGGCCCTATCCTGTTACCAATATACATCAATGACTTACTTGCCTTACCTTCAGAAGGCAATATCATATCTTACGCAGATGATACTGCAATATTCTTCGAGGGTGTTAACTGGCAGGATTTACGATCTTCTGCATCAACGGACCTGAAAAAGATAAAAAAAATGGCTCGATAATAACTTGCTTACATTAAATTGGGAGAAAACTAAATACTTGGCATTTACATCATATAAAAATAACTTACCTGATTTTAGTACAATACCACTGGATGACCGTGTAATATCTTCTACAACAAGTATTAAATACTTAGGGATAATGATTGACTGTCATCTAAGATGGGATACTCAGATCAGCAGTATTATAAGAAAACTCAGACATTTAATATACGAATTCAAAATAGTGAAAGCGTTTTTAAACTTTAAACAATTGAAAATAATGTATTATGCTCTTGTTGAGTCGATATTTCAGTATGGTATAATAGCATGGGGAGGCGTAAGAAAAATATATTCAAAACCATTAGAAATTTTGCATAAAAAAATTATAAACATAATTTTAAATAAAAACATCAGATTTTGTAGGGATCAACTATACCCTGAGTCAAAAATACTGGATTTAAGACAGATCTACGCTAAAGTAATTTAGAAAGCTAAATTGGTTAAGAAATGGTTGAGAGAGAACGAAAGATCTTTTATTGAAAGATTCTCTTTCTTCTTCTCTTTTTTAATTATTAGTTAATTTATCTGAATTGTATTGAGATGTATCCATCCATTCGTTTTTAACTTAAAGTGGATGTATATTTATATTTATTTTGTTGAATTAATACAATAATTAAGGCTGACATCTTACTCCCTGTAATTTTTTATGAAATAAATATATTATTATTATATATATATATATATATATATATATATATATATATATATATATATATATATATATATATATGTAATTATTATATATATTATATTATATATATATATATATATATATATATATATATATATATATATATATATATATATATATATATATATATATATATATATATATATATATATATGCAGCGTCTAGAAGTAATAAACTTTATCTCATTGACCTTTAGCACATTCTGACCTGACACTATGCTGTAATTTAATATCGAGAAACGCCTAGGGCGTTTCCATTTATTTGATAGGGTTTTATATATAATTTCGTTTATTATTTATAAATTTATAATTGTATATTATTGAAAAAAGTTTACAGAATGTTTTTAACATTATCTATAAAAGTTTACTGCCACAATAGCCCGCCATAATAAATCGATTGCAGTAGCAGTTGGATATAAAATAACATGAAATTTATCACATGCATGTTACGATTTCAGCTTTTTGGTAGTGTGGTATCTTTTAATCGCATCCGAGAAAGCCGTCCTTTTTAAAGCGACGCACGAAAGATGGTACCTGTTTCTTGTCGGAATGGGTGACTGGTCGTGACTGCCAAACTAAACAGACTAAATCTATTTGAAACTACCACTTCTTTTCCGGGAATTGAATCTACATTGAATTTAAATTATAAATACTTTGGAACTAATTCTCTAGAATGGATCATCTAAAATTTAAATTGAAAATGATTACTAAAAATTATTAGGTACCTACTAAAAATGTTTTTTAAATATTATCTTAAACGAATATGATATCTGTAAGCATGTTCCTATGGAATGGAGTTCTATGAAACCCCACTGACATCTAATCCTAAATGCTACATAAAGAAATCTGTATGTGACTACACTAGCTCACTGGCCTTATTAGGGCATACCGTGGAATAGTAAGTGTTATATATACCTACATATATACATGTCTACTATATTTTCAAAAATATTAGGAATTGTGTTGTAAACTTAAAGTAGTTGAAATTGAACTAGTAGATACAATCGGCGTCAGCTTAAATTTACTGTTTGTAACATCGAAATATGAGACATAAAAAATTTTCAAAGGATACCCACAATTGCCGCAACGGGATATCGGGGCAGTATAATTTTTCTTACAGCAAGCTAAAATCGTCACTATAGAGGCGCTTTCATGCAACAAATTGTTATGCTTTGATAGAATACTAATAACTAATCAATTTTAACACAAAACCAATCAAAATAATACACTAAATTAAAAAATAACTGTATTACTTCTATATCAAAAATTATTGTTGACGTTACCACAAAATGTTCGATGGTTTTAGGCAATTTAGGCATCCAAATGAATGTCAATGATGCCGATGTGACACGGCCGAGGAACGTGTAAAATGGATCCGTAATATTTTAAAGGGAAACATTCTTATTCTGCATCACATTCCATCAAATGGTTTATGATATGACGAAAAGTATATAGTGTGATCAATATTTTGTTATACTACATGATAATGTTATAATGTGATGGGCCATGTATATAAAATCATTTGCTTTTCCTTAAATTCCTGGAAATCGGTTATACTTGACAACGCTGTTAAAAATGCGGTAGCACGTGTGAAGACCCATTATATCGATATAATGGGGTTTTTTGCGGGTGTTTATGTCTCATATTTCGATGTTAAAAACTATACTTACTTAGGTTTACTACGCTTTTTTCCCTCGGACATTTTTTTTATTAAATATATAGTTTAATGATACTTATTTAGATTATATGACATATATATAGATATAACATATTTTTTCATTTCTAGTGAATCGATAGTCCGGAACTTTTTTTTCTCACAGCAAATATAGTACATATAACCAAATTCATTCACCTCTAAGTTAATTTGAAACAAATTCAAATTTAATTTAGTTCTCCCGCAATACTGTGGCTAGACGATATTGTAATTGAACAAAATAATTGGATGTACTTTTTGCGATTTGTTTTACTTGCGTGATGAAATTAAATGTATGCAATTAATTTCATGGTGTATCAAATTGGACGTCATTACACATTTACTTTTTAATTGCAAGTGCAACTATCACACCGTCATATTTGATAGATTTCACTTAATAACTTATTAATGTTCACATTAACCAACGGTCTAAATAAGAACTCCGATATATATATAATTATATATATATATATATATATATATATATATATATATATATATATATATATATATATATATATATATATATATATATATATATATATATATATATATATATATATATATATATATATATATATATATATATATATACCTTATATATATATACCCTTATATATATATATATATATATATATATATATATATATATATATATATATATATATATATATATATATATATATACCCCTTATGCTCCGGCTATGTTCGTGATTTCACAATACCTACGTTCTCCTATAAGTAGTGGGCTCCAGAAGCAAAATGAGAGAAAATCATACACTCCATACACAAAGAAAGATTATAAATTCTAAATTTAACACTTTTATTTAAATAAATTAGATGATTACGAATAATTATGGTTAAATAATCAATTAAGTTTATTCTTGTATGATAATAAAAAGAAAATGATATTTAAAATACGAGTCCCTATGATCACTCTATCCTTAACCTAAATTTTAGAATTTGACATATCTGACAGTTCTGTTAAATTTTATGGTTATGTCCAAAAGTTTTCAATAAATTGTAAGATCTTTGATATATATTTAGATTTGTTTAGTCATGACTAATATGCATAAAATTATAAGTAAGGTACCTTTACTTTTTTGACGGTTGATTTAATTAAGATGCCACTATGAATCCTCAGCTATGAATCTTCCGCTATGAATCCTGATCTATGAACCTTCGCCTATGAATCCTCGGATCCGTCTCAGTACTTCTCCAAACTCGTACCTATAATCACCTCACAGCTCCTTATAACTTTTATATATAATCTCTTGCAATTCTATCTTCTTTACAGCTTAATACATCCAATTTTATTTTCTTTATTTTCAATTCCCGTGTCTATTTTCCCAATATTACTAAATATTCTTCTCACAGCTCCTTATTTCTTTTATAGATAATCTCTTGCAATAATATTTTATATTCAGCTTAATATATCCAATTATATTTTTCTTATTTCTCAATTCCCGTGTCTATATTTTTCATCTCTATTTATTAATTTCCTTGGTTCCCTTCTTTTTTCTTTTATGGCTTCTTGATTCTATTTCAATTTTTATCTGTATGGCATCGTTATACCTTTACTTTATCTACTATATACTACACATGTGTACTAAATACTATACCTACCTACTATTAACATTCCTATTTCTTATTGAGTACCTAAATGATATCATTTTCTCTTCTATCATACATATTAACACCTACAATATATGATTTAGTATATCAATCTTAAAATATATATATAAATAACCATGTATTATCATAAAATTATCACATAAAGAGTTCTCGTTGAATAATTGTATTAAAGAATTTAGTAGATATAGATGATTAACAACATCTATATCTACTAAATTCTTTAATACAATTATTCAACGAGAACTCTTTATGTGATAATTTTATGATAATACATGGTTATTTATATATATTTTAAGATTGATATTTGTAGTAGTACCTACCTAGTTATACTGTCCAGAAAAGGAAACTTGCTGCAAACTATGTTTAAATAATGTTCGGTAAATAGAGGGTCCACAGTTTTAAAAGCCATTGTACTTGTCAATTTTTTAAAACGTCTAATTTAATATCTCAGGAATGACTAGTGAAACGATGTTTCGACAAATGTAAATATAATATATAGTTTTTGTAACATTTAAATACTTACCAACCATTTTGTACATCATCATGTAAGTTGCCTATAAAAAATATATAAATACATAATAAACAATTTTAAATTAATTACCTACATATCTAGGTTTAGAACCATCCTCTGTCGTTTATCCCTGTTCCAATATCACTCAATACTCTATCTTCCCCCTCCCCCTCCCTCTTTTGCCACTTGAAATACATTGACTTGACCACAGCAAAGAATAATAAAGGCCATAATTATCATACCTTAATATCAGAAATTTTGTAGTCGAGATGAGCTCTGCTACGATGCCAAATTTATGGATCTCATCTTGGTTAGAAAATAGCTACAAATAATCTGTATATACAAGTTGCTCATGCTGCCCCCTGCAGGACGATTTGTGAACTTTTGGTGCATAAAAATTCATAAAAAATGTAAAAATGAGATCCAGACAAAAATTAAAATTAGGACTCCACCTTATTCACACATCATGTAAAACTCGATTTACACGCTAAATAAGACGAGATCTGAAAACGGATCTCGTCCTTCATTCTCAGATAGTATGATTTAAAATGTTTCCTGAAAAGTTTCAAAAGAATAAGAAAGAAGAAGTAATTTATATATGACTATGTTTATTCTCATATACCTATAATATGATAATAAATAAACAAAATCTGAAATTTTATTACTACCCTACGCAAACCTACGAAACTTATTTCTACTACATGGGACCAAGTCATCTGTCACAATGTATCTTAAAAACTAGCAAAGTTTCAAATTGTTACCTTAGAAATTTATGTTAATCCTTTTTAATTACGATGCACAAAAACTTATCACTATTCTCGAACAGTGGTTGGAGCACGAACTAACAGATGCTGCTGGGCTCTGGTAGTGTCATCTAGCGAATATCACCATACTACCTCTAGAATGCTGTAACTTTATTATTATTTATTTTTTATTTTCGGCTTCTGCACTTAAATTCTTTTATCACTTTCTAATTTCTACTGGATAGGGCTGGAACCTTTGATGTAACTATAACACTCCACAAATACCAAAACACTTTCACTTCGCTCGACGCGCGTTTCGCCAACCAAGTTGGCATCATCCGGAGACGATTAAAACTAATCTTAAACTACAAAATCTACCATATTCATACTATTTTCATGGTGACGTCACTAATGATATCACCGTGAAATTTACGCGTGACTAATCACGCTTCAATGATCGGTTGCTAAGCAACGCGTCCAAATCTGTAGGCAGACTTCACTAATAGGCAATTTTCTCACTTGGCACGAAAAGTAAAACCAAGATCAAATTTAAAAAAATTGTATGGAGAGAACAGAAATATAAGAAAATGTCTTCTCGGTATTGGGCAGAAAACACTGAAATAAACTAATCAACAAAATAAACGCTACACGCCCAAATTTCTCTTCATTTTGGAACTAAGTACATTTGAATCTATGCTGCCAGCGATTCAGTTTCTGTTAGGGAGTGTAGCGAGGTTAATCAATTGTGTACCAGTTCATGTTTTTGCTGATATTAGGTATTGCTCATAAAGTTTCTACAGGGTTTCTACCATGTGGTGCAATATACCTAATTTTTCTCATCTAAATCACAAGAATTTTATGATTTTTGAAGCAAACGTCGTTTCGTTAACCCAATTCCCATAGTTACGGAATGCAGCCATCTAAAATAACCTAATTAGAATTAGCAATTCTGATTTATGATCACGATCCGATCGATCAATTACTTAACTCTAGTATATAATAGAATAATGCAGTTCCCATCTTTAGGTCAATTATGTGGATGATAAATTGCGTAACAGTCAAATAATCAGAACTGGATGAAAGGATAATTGGAGGATAAGTCGCTGATACAATAAAGCAGTAGCGGTTGCATATAATTTCAATGTGAGTGGTCACGGATACGTGTTTCATGAACTGACTCTATAAGCAAGTTACTTTTTCGCCCGCCCACTTCTATAATTGATACCATCTCTGCTCGATTTGTATCTCCCACGATTTAACCCTTTTTCCTCTATTTACATTCTCAAATTTACATGAGATTTATTCAATGTTCGTGAAAAGCAGATTGTATATCAGTTATAGAATACCAAATAGAATATAGTAAATTAACTTACATATAAGCTTTAAATGTATCTGCTAATAATATTTAAGATGTGATAGTATGAATATTGAAAATACGAACAAAATGACCAAAAGTAAAGCTGTAATTAATGCATTTAAATAAATTTTCATAAATTATGCCTTTACTGTGAATGCTCTGCTTTTATATAATCAAATAATGTAATGTTTAACTATTTGATATGTTGTTTAATTTATTTTTTAGATTAATAGTATATCATATTATTTAGAGTAAGTAGTCGTATAATAAAACATATTCATCTATTTATATACAGACATATACAGCTCACCATAATCCAGATGTTTCTTTTTGTAATTCAACGACACGTTTGAAGAGACGTATCCTATCCACAGATAGCATAAGCAACATTTTACGAAAATATAAAATAGACACAATCTTCAAAAACGAGAAGTAAAAAAGCACCCTAGCTGACAGCTACTTGTTTCATCTCATAACGTCTTAAATTTCTTATGGGTGTTTTCCTTTATTATTTGGAGTTTCGCTGCAATTGGTAGCGTACTTGAAGGACCAGGCCCCCAAAGATTTTCAGGCTCTCTGCCTTCTTGGCCAGTTTGTCAACATCTTTATTGCCGTTTCATTGTCAGTGTCCTTTGATCCAACATAGGTAGATGTTATTCTGACAGGCTCTCACAAGTGCTTTAGTTATTTTATAATTTTTCAGGGTCAGTAGATTGTCTGCTATCTGTGCAGATTCTGATTGTCTTGCCCGTTGTTTCTCTGCGAGCAACATCTTTTCAATGTTATTTATTTGTATAGAAAAAATATATTCATATTCGCGTCTAGCATTAGGGTCGAAGCCCTCTTTCGGCCCAGTCGCGAAATATCCCAATATGAAGCAGATACGTAAGAAAGTCTTTTCTTGGTCTTGTTTTGTATGTGACGTTTTTGTTGACAGTTCTAAAACAGTTTCCTAGGTAGCTGTTGCCTGGTGCGTTGGTTCGCGACAGATAATTGTATTGCTCTGCCGCGGAGCAGAGAAAAATATACTTCACATCACTCATCGGCAAGGATTTCAATAATAATTAATCTCACGCGTTGTGAGATTTTTGTCTAGTCGTAAATACTTCGTACTATAGTGTATGCAGTACATTCCTTAGTGTTACATAACCCTAGTAAAATCAGTTAAAATATTTGAAAAACGTATGCAACAAATTCAATCCAAACTTCTATTGAAATAAGGGAAATGTCTTGTGAAAGTTTGTTTATATTTTTATTATCTTCTGTCCCCTTGGGAATGTAAAAAATCGCCCCCTCAAGCTATTAGGTACCTGAATACGCCTGAATATTCTGATAGTAAAATGTGAAAATCTTTAGTTTATCGTAATTTACTGGCCATATGGCCGAATTTGTATTTTACTCACGACGTTTCTTATATGGAATATTCCATAATAGGAATAGTGCAAATTTCCATATCATAAAATACAAGAAACTCAATCTTAAGGGATGCAATATATTTGACTCCACTAATTCAGCGTTAACATTGACTAGGTACAGCATAATTGAATACACTTATCATATGGCAGTGGCGGCTGGTGAGGTAGTGCCACGGCGCCATGGCACCACCTTATTTATTCGTAAAAATACATAAATATTAACTGTATGTTCATTTAAACATATTTTCTGGTGCATTTCTCCCCATTTTTCAACGGGGAGTATATATGTGTCCTGTTTTGAGGTGATGAAACTTGGTCGACAAATGGCACGGACGATCTTGTTCATATATGGGACAAAATGAAAACCTACGAAAAATCTAAAGTTTACATGAACAACGTGTTCAGTTTTTCCATGCTGCGTTAAATATAAAGACACAATTAAACTGGCCTTTTCGGACTGCTCTCACTAAACATAATGATGAAGTGGATAAGAATAAATATGTTTTAAACTAAATAATTAACTGTATACGGTTTTGTGGTGCGTTTTAATTAGCGTTAAGGGGTCACGATGAAAAGGAAGGTTTAGCAAATAGGGGCATATTTAAGGAACTGGGAATTTTAGCGCCGAATTGGATAAAGACTTAAAAAAACATATTCAAAGCTCGAGTGTTTTTATGGGTACCCCAAAGACAATCCAAAATGAACTTCTTGAGTGCATGTTAGAAATTTATCATGAGTAAGTTAAGAAAGAAATAGAAAATTCCCCTTTTGTTGCCGACGAAACAACGGACTTGCGAATTTCAGCTGGTTGTAGTTTTTAGATATTTATGTAAAGGGCGACCTGTTGAGAGATTTTGGAGGTTTTACGTGCTCGACGAAGAAACTTTCAAGAAGCTCTTAAACTTTTAAGTATATTAATAATCATACTTATGTCAACATCTGAAGCCGAACGCTGTTTTTCGATGCTTAAACGTGTTAAAATATTTCTCAGGAATAAAATGAAGGAAGAAAGACTTAGTGCCTTAGGGATGTCATCGGCGGAAAAACATTTTATTAACAGTATTATATAGACAACTTTAAGAATAAAGTTATTGAAAATTTTGCAAATAATAAAGAGAGAAGGATGGAGTTAATTTACCGCAAACTTTAAAACTATCGTTAAAAACTTTCATCGCCTGTGTTAATTAAATTAATTTTATAACTTTTTTTTAAAATAGACATAAAGACATTAAGTAGTTTTAGGAGTTCTCTATAGGATTATATATGAGGAGGTTAGAAGTTATCTACAACTACTGTGGGTAAGTAATCTTCTATAATCTTTATATTGATTAATTATTTTGTACTAACACATTATGACCATTTTCTGAAAATTATCTATAAAAATAAATGTGTGTGTTGAAAATCAAAACAATAATGCACCCTTAAAGCCGGTGGCCATTGTAATCATAATCTCAAATAATTATTCTTGTGGAGGTCTGTATTTTTGTTCAAATGGATATTTTATTGAAATTCTGAAGCGCCAGGAAAACGCGTGACCTTGAAAATTTTTAAAATTTCGCACTTCATTATGTGTCTTTGCCAGTTTTGGTACTGCCACGGATATGGAATATAAAATCTTGCAGAAAAATATAACAGATATAGCGATATGTTGCCAAGAAATGTGCTAGAACCGCCTGGGACATAATTGAGTTTGCGCTAAGTTTTCCTGAATTTGCAATATACCATAAAACATACCTAAGGCATTCAATATTTTCCCCCACCTCTACTCTGCCATATAAACCCCTGATCACTCTGCTACTTTGTATCTACGCTGGACTAAACTCACGTCCGTCGTAAGTGTCCACTCTCATTTATTAGCGCAATATATTTCTAATGGTTTTTATTGTGAGTACGCTATAACACTATAAAACAAAGTATAATTTTATAGGCCATAACCCCTAGTACTAAAGCTTTATCTAATTCATATGGATATTCGTGTATGATATATGTAAGTACTCGGACAGCTTCCGGCCAGATGTATATGTGATGCATTTATGGGTGACAATAATGGTTTAAAACATTTTCTTTGTGTTAACTCTAATACGTGCTTCAAGATAACCGTTTGAAGATTAAAATTGTAATGACGCGTATAAAATGAATATTTTATCTGCATTAGTATTGGTAGGTATTAATTCTCATATAAAAATGGGTTGTGAGATACCATGCGTGTTTGCCCTTTAGTGGAAATGGGTATATTCGGGTGTTAGAGAAAAAGATAGGATGAAAGCCCGATAGGGATCCTGCCTGAAAAACCACCCCTAAATGTATTTTTTTTAGATTTTCGCAATTTTATCGGAAAATATTAATTTTTTGGGGAAATGTCAATTCAATTACCACCGATTGGTATATACAGGCTGAGTTTTTAGTGAGTATTTCCTCTGTAGCGCATTTGCTATTTATCAGAGAGAAATGTGTGTTATCCCAGGTTGTTCGTATCCTTTTTTGGCGTGTTTTAAAAATATCGGTGAAGGTACAGGGTGTTCTATATCTCCTGGACAGCAACTAACTTTCTTATTTTAAATGGGAGACCCTATATATTTTTTGAAAATCGGAAAGAACGCAAACTTTTGAGTCAAAAACATGTATCGCACCCTAGGCTAAACCCGCAGGTTTCGGATATATTTACCATTTTAAGAAAAAAATGACATATGGAAAGGTTTGGAAGGAGCTTTAAATCTTTTTTCACATGGTATATCTAAAATTGATGCAAAAAAGATGCATTAATATATTTGAGGTAGGTACTCAAGGATCTCGAACAACACACGAGTAGAGTCTAATTGGTACAAAAAAGGTCAAAGGTCAAAGGTTTCCTAAAAGGCCAAGATATTGATACGACGGTATTTGATTTCTAAAAGAATTTCTAATTATTTCTAGAATAATTAATTAACGTCATGATAATGGTTATTAACAATAAATTGCAAGACTACTTTTGTGGTCCCGGCACCTCCACCATATATACCACTACTGTCTTCTAGCCATTGCAGTGTTGACCAGGTAGCTTTAAAAATTATAAACCATCATGTTAATTGAAAAAAAAGAGCATTTTCCGACATAAAGGACCCCGCATCAACTACATGGGAAAATGGATTTCGGTTGGATGATGGATCTTGGCTGCTGAAAAAAGTTTCAAATGCAACTTGGGTCTGAAAATCCCGGGGTCAATAGTTGCCGGGTTTTATGTCAATTTTTGCTTTGTAAAATAAAAAGTCTCACATTGCTGCGCACATCAATGGATCATGACTTTTGGGTAAAAATAACACATTTTTATTCTTGGGTACTTTCCCGTAAGATGCTGCCATCTCGAGAAAACCAATAATTAATACCAAAAAAATCAATTTTATAAAATTCTGTCGAATTTTGTGCATCATCCCTTTATTATTAATAGCCCTTTAAAGTGTTTCAATTGAACTCTACTTGTAATTTTTTTACCTCCTTTCATACATTTATCCATATAAAAGTGGGGTGACAAAAATAATTTAATCAACTAAATAAATTACATCATGACCATAAATAACTTTTCAGTGGTAATATGTTTTGTCAAGGGGTATTTGACAAAACTTGCTAGGACTGAAAAGTTATCAGCAATGATTTAATAATGAAAATACATGTTTTCAAAGTGAATTTATTAACATCGTAACAGTAAATCGTATATTCATACTAATTTCAAAATACTATTGATTCCTTTGTTCATCCTACAATATGCATCGATTCAAGTTGCTTATACATGAAGAGAAAGAAGAAGGAATATTATACGACCGCGACCCCAGCGGGCAGTATGACACATAATTTCCTAAGTCATCGATACACGATCGTAAATAACCTATAATAATATCCCTTGGACATCTGATAATAATATATGCGGTTTATGTGGCGATGTCCAATCAATAAATAGCTGAACATTTTTTTACGCGTTTTACACAGTGTTATATAAAATGGAATGTCCACAAGGTATCACATCTTATGGATAAACTTGTAATTATTATTATTATTACTGAGTTTGAAAAACTTCAAGTACTTAGGAAATCTTATTTCTTCATACGTACATGCAAATTTCCGAGTTAGTTGGTTAATAATAGACATCACACTTAAATTAACTTTAAAGTAGATTGCTAAACTAATAAAATATTATATGCAAACGTAAATTGAACTTACAATTGGAAACGGAAACAATAAAATTATTTGCGTAAATCTACACTACTTCAGAAGACTGTGTTTTTTGACACACGTTTCACAACTTTGTCACGCTTTTTAGGTAATAGGCTCCTAGTATGAAGGTTTTTAGAAGGGATATTTTTTACTACCGACATACAAGTTGAATTCACTGGCAAGTAATATAATATATCTTGTATGTATTAATTATGGGCCAGTGCAAAATTTTTAACGTGCTGAAAATTTCTGGAAATATTTAGAACAATACCCTTATTGATATCCGGAAGTTCCCAAAAAGTCTGAGTTGGGGAAGAGCCGTCATCTGAAAAATCGCCGCCATCTTGAATTTTTCAGGTCTGGGCTATATCTTTTCAGCCATTGAGCTGTCAAATCCCTGCTGACGAACCACTCGCGCCTCATTTTGATACGTTAGTTAAAACTAACAGGTAGACGCGAGCGATCGCGGTCACATAGGACCTGTTGTAAATGTGCTAGATGCCCCATACTTCAGGGGGCTGGCCTGTCGGATATGAATATTAATATATGTTCATAATCAGCAAATAAATCAAAAATTACTTTAGGTAAAGATTTCGTTATCTAAAAAAGTCAATTAAACATATATTCATTAAAATATATTTACATATTCGAAAATACATACAGAACAATAGCCAGATAAGAATTGTAACGACCTAGAAGGGCATTTTTTGTGAAAAACTGGTATCTGATACCCATTAGGAATGATTATTCCTACAAGATAAGAACCTTTTCATTATTTTGCTCGAAGAAATTTTACCACGATCCGAACTGCACACAATTTGAGTTCGCTATTATAGGAATTATCGTCTATGACGATGAATAGTGTCTTTACTTATTTTTAGATACCCGCTCCATGCGCAGCTGATAATTATGATACAGTTATAAAAATGCATTCTTCAGGATAATATAAATAACTTTTTATTTTATGGTTACAGATAATTTGATTTGCAGTGTTTAATAATACGTGTTAGTAGCACAAGTCCATTATCTCTGTCAGGAGTATTTATAGCATGCAGGAAAATATTATGCAGCATTTTTGCATATACCATAGGGGAGACAGGAGCATTTTATTATATACTCGCACACGATTTCTTAAATATAATACATATAGTTACTAATACATTGGTTTTTTAGATATTGCCTCTTTTATGAATTTGAAGGAAAATCGTCACCTTAGATCAGTTTTTCGAGTGTCACAGCTACAGAATTCCATATTTTCAGATTCTAATTTTTTTATGCGCAACGCTGATTGGTAACAGAAATTGGTAACAGCCCAAAATAGAATCAATAAATTTTCCTGACTCATGTATAATTTTTTTATTAGCTAATTAGGCTTCATACAGTACAAAAAAATATCAAGCTAGTTATTTTAAAAAATTGTTCATTTAGTGTAGTGTTTAAAATTTTATATTTTCTTTTTACTTTAGGCAAAAAATATTGCCATTTTCCTGCAAAAGGAGTTTCATTCTGAAGTTATTTAAATATTCAGGAGTTCGAATGAAAACACTTGTTAATTTAAAGTGAATTATTTATTAAAAACAAAACAAATTAAAATCAATGCGAAAAAAGGAATTAGTTCAAATTGCGTGCCACGAAGTTGAATATAAGTCGTGCTTTGTTTGCCGTAGGGCTTCATTAATACGTTGTCTCAAATAATTTACATTATTTATTGATTTTACGTAGAACTTCTCCTTTATGAAATCCCAGTAGAAAAAACTAGTGGATCTAAATCCGGAGACCGGGGAGGCCAGCAAATGGAATCAAGACGGCCGATACATCTCTGGGGATAAATTTGGTCTAAATAAGTTCATACTCCTCGTGCATAATGAGCCGGACAACAGACATTTTGAAATTATATACGTAAAGGAACATCTAAAAGATTTCAGTTCCCTTTTTCTACAAAATTGTGATAAAAAACTCAAAGTGGCGGTGAACAGATTTACTTTAAAGCGATATTGTGACGTTTATTTTCGCATTAAATGTGGGTTTCAAGAGCATAATCATGAAAATCATGCGTGTCCTCCAGGATAACCTATAGGCGCTGCAGAGATAGTTGGGAATCCTGCTTGTCGAGGCTGATTACTTAAATTAAGGTGGGAGCAATTCAGTGGCCTCCGATACAGGACGCAACCCGCTTGAGAACCTGAACCTTCTGCGTCTGGTCTCTAGTCATCTGGAGGAGTGATTGGAACATCTGGTGCTAACATCTAAGTCTTTGGATTGTACTATTAGGAACGGTGACCGTTTGAATGTAACTATTACCAATTCCTACAGTAAGTATTTTTTGATACATTCTTCAGTTTCACCAATTCACCAAGGCCACCCGTTTCAAACATGATGTCACTAAATTTCAACTTATACTTTCATATTCAAGTTCCACTAGTTTGTGTTTAATGGGTTTAACTACCCCTATTATCTTTTTTTTATTCATTCCCTACCTGTTTCCTTTCAATTTCGTCTACACATATGTCTAGCGTTCATCTTTGTAACACCTCCAATACCTCGCTACTTTATTCATATATTTATGAGATTTCTACCCGTATTTCTAATGGTCTTACATTCCTTTTACTTATTTTGAATATATCCTAGGGTTTATTTCCTCATCCGTTCCTGTCTACCATATTTGTAAATCTGCCTCTCGGGTTTTTAATTATTCAATTTATTTATTAATTAAGTTAGTGTCTAAGTTAATTTAATTGAAGGTCCATTCGTTCAGAAATAACAAGGTTTCAAAGTTGCAACCAAAATTAGGTGTGTCACTTTTTTTGGAACTGAGTGTATATATTGTTACACCTATTTTAATTCCCTGCTTCGTGCTATTATTTATATCGTGGCCTACAATAGACCAATGGTTTGCTTGTATCAGTTTCTGATAAAGAGACAATTCTAGTGCGTACAACCGCACTAAATTCATAATTAAACGTCTTTGTAAATATATTCTTCTGTCTTCCAAATAACAAATCATTTGGCAACAAATGAAAATAATAGTAGTAACTATAAACTACGAACATATATTCGCTGTTACCAACTGCGGTGTTGATTAACTCAACAACTACACTATCACGTGCACTGATTAATGTTTGCAATTACTTAGAGCTTGCCTCGATTTAATCAGATGAAGGCTTATGGGAATCCTTAGAACATGAATTATAATATTAATTTTCATTTGGCCTGAGATAAAGGCAAACATTGAGAATAACCTTTCTGCCATTTTGACATTTTTATGTGATTAGTTTTGATAAGAACTACCTATGTAATTATGTAATACAATATTTTCTAGCTATATGCTAGGAAAAGTAGTTGCTTTAATAGATTCTACAAGATTTTACACATTGTAAAGTTTAAGATCTTTTTGATAAATGTATGCCTGATGCTTTTATATATCAATATGTTCAAATAAAACAAGTATGAGGCAATTATTTTCTTTGCAATGGATTGACACCAACCAAGTTTACATAATAAATATAAATAACAAAGCACTTCATGAACTGAATTTCATAAAAATCGATACCTCAGCAGTTTTTGGAATTCCACAGCTACAAAATTCCATATTTTAAGAATATCGAGCAATATGGAGCATGTATTGATAAATAAACAGTATATATTACGACAATTATACAGGGTGTTTTTAAATTGATGCGAAAGATTTTAAGGGGCGAATTTTCAGCAAAAATTAAGGTGAATCTTCCATATATTTTTTTCCAAAACCCCTTCCTCTCCAAGTTACAGCCCTGTAAATTTGGGGGAAAATAGTTTCGATTTATTTTCTCCACCATGGCAGAATTTAGAAAAATTAAATTTGGGAGACAACTTGCACTAATAAAATGACAGTTTGTGACAATTTATGTACTGGATAGGGCTGGCACCTTTGATGTAACTATAACACTCGGAGTAGTTTCCACAAACACCAAAACACTTTCACTTCGCTCGACGCGCGTTTCGCCAACCAAGTTGGCATCATCCGGAGACGATTAAAACTGGTTTTAATCGTCTACTGATTTCACCTACTGATGGTATACAGAAACTTCAAAACTGCAATGGCGCCCTTGTTCAGAAAAACTGCACGACGTCTTTTATTATTTCAACGACAATCGAATAATAAAAGACGTCGTATAAATCAACGACATTAGTAACACTGCTTGTGGAAATATTAAGTCTTCCCGTACTTACACTGAATTGTTTAGGTATATTCTTTGCTTCTTAATAATCCTTATGCAAATACTACGAAATCACTTTCGGAACTATTTTGTAGAACACCCTAGATATCTAATTACTATCCGGATCTTACTTTTATCCCTCATATTCTTCAATCAATAAGATACAATTGTTTCAAATACTTGCGGCTACAATAGTGTCCAAGTTTTAACAATTAACATGCGTTTTAGAATTTAAACACCTAGTTTTCTCTGAGAGATATTCAAAAAACGTAGCTGACGATTATAGTGCCTAATATGTACTATTTTTCATTGTTATATTTCACTAAGGAAGTCCCCTCACAAAGCAAAAAATACTTCCTCAACTACTTGTATATTTTTTTGCAATAGTCGCTAGCTGAAAACCAGTCACGTATTTCCACAATTTCTGCTTTTTACTATTACACATTAGAATTTAATTTAAAACACTATACATATATATGTAACAATCTTTGAATTGTTATTTTCACTTCATTTCTATTATGCACCAGTACTACCATTTTGCTTGTGGCCAGTCAACGTTACACTAATATCTTTGGAAGACACTCTATCATATATATAATTAAAAACAGACACAGTTTGATAAACTTTTATATTTGATAATTCGTAGAATGACTTGTCGAAATTATTTTTATTGTCCTTTTATTTTTCTGACGATTTTTTATTTAGTTATTAATATAATTAGGATTGACCAATCAGCGTATAACTGAGACTGAAGCACGTTATTTGGTCCCCGTAGCGTCTTTGTCTGTTGCACACGATCATACCTCCCCAACATGTCTTTTGGGAGGAGTGAACGTGTACCCTATGACAACAAAGAAGAGCGGGTACTAGACCGCTGGACGCTTTCCTGTCATATGGAAAATTGCAATTTCAACTTTTTTCATTCAATTCAATTTTTTTACACTTGCATAAAACTTTGTGTTATAATGATGGACCCAATGATATGGGTTTTACGACACAAACTTTCAGTCTTTTCACGAGTCCTTAACCGACGCCTTAACCAAGAAGTTATATTTCAAACGACTGCCTGGCCATTAAAACTGGCAACCCTAAGTAAATATTGTTTATACCCTGCTAAAGTACTGACCTTACATATATTTGCACATAATTCCTACTATGTGTGCGCGCACGTTAAGTTCATGTTTAACAAAAGATGATAACTAAACAGAATGCAATATTTCTGTATGAGGAACATTTAGCATGTCTGCATTCAGACGTTGAACTTGCCTATGACAAAGGGCTATTATATAAATTATATATTATATCTCTGTGTACACTCACTCATACTCATGCACTTAAAAAGGCAATGGGGCGACGTGCGTGTTGGACAATAGCCTATGGTAAATTATACTTTCTTTGCAAATCACAGGTTGTTCCCCTATAATAAAGAATGCATATTCGTACATGGGCAGCAGTTATATGATGTGCAAATGAAACAGCAATAAATAATCCATTCATAATTTTTAGTGCTTTCTTGTGCTATGATTTACGCAAAGGTTTTAAAGAATACGTTCGTTGAGGAGTGCTCCGGTCTCAAGTCGATCCGAATGAAGTTAATGGAGATGTATCAGCTATATACAGGGTGAGTCAGTTTTTTGTAGACAAACTTTAACAGGGGATAGAACGCACGTTTTTAAAAAGAAAAGTGCCTATAAATATATGGCCGATCTAGCTTCCTAAGGAAGATACAAGGTGTTAAAGTTTCATTTTTTTTTACATTAATGTGTATTATTTTCTGAACGGAATGATATATTCACTAAATATTTTACACATATCTTAACCTGCATAGGATCAACATGTTGTATTGTTCCTGTCGAAAATACTATAGTGGATGTTACTTTTTTCGGGTACTTCGGATATTCTGCATAATGGAACTTTTTTTTCGTACGCCACTGACATTATCTGATACATATTTCTAAAATAACGGCCCCTTAGTAACAATTTTGATCTCTTGTAATTTTGCTCTAACTACGACAGTTTTCGAGATATTGGCCGTTGTTTCTCTGACAGTGTAATGTCGTTATTATATTTTTTTTCTCGAATTTTCTTTATGACTTATAAACGAACGCTTAGATTTTTTCATGTTTGGGGGATAATGCCTATTAATTAAGGCGCATAAAACAAGCGGTAAGAATGTTCAAAAACTTGCACAGTGGCGCCCATATCATTTTCAACCTGTTCAAGGTTTATGTCCAGGTGACGCTGAACGAAGACTTACTTATTGTAGGTGGGTTCTTAACTCCATTCAAAATAATAGGGATTTCTTATCCATTATACTATGGACTGATGAATCTTGTTTTACTCGTCGTGGTATAGTAAATTGTCACAATCTGCATGTATGGGCACATGAAAACCCACATGCCATTCGACCACGAAGTTTTCAACATGAATTTAGTACAAATGTCTGGATTGGAATTTACGGCAACCACGTGTTTGGACCTTATTTCTTGCCACAACGTGTAAATTCAGAAAATTTCCTACAATTTTTAGAAGAACACCATGGTAGTATATGGGAAGTCGTTCCTTTGAATTTAAGAAGACAGTCTTGAAATCAACTTGATGGGTGCCCGGCCCATTATGGCAGAAATGTAAGAAATTGGCTAAACAATAACTATCCAGGGAGGTGGATAGGTCGTGGAGGTCCAGTGGCGTGGCCTACCAGATCCCCCGATTTAACACCACTTGACTTTTTTGTGTGGGGATTCATTAAGGAAATAGTGTATACCACTCCGGTTAATACACTTGAGGAACTTCAAAATCGCATTAGAGATGCTTGCAATGAAATAAGGGTGCATCATTTAGTTAACTTAAGACGTTCTATGATACGTCGCAGTGAAATGTGTATTGAGAAGAACGGTTTACATTTTGAACAAAGTATCTAATTTTATGTATGTAGGTACTAGTGTTATTGTTATTAATTCTTGTAATTGTTATTTATAAATCATTATTGCTAACAATTGTTATTTATTCCACAATTATTATTGTTAATTAAATATTGCTATAAATTCAAAAATGTTTATATCTCCATAAACATTAACATCAATGTTCATCTAATGTTTTTTTTTGTAATTGTAATTACTTGGAAAGAGATAAAGAGATTTCGGCTTTTTAGAATCCTTAACAAACCATATTTAGGTAGGTTTCGTTGAAAGAATTAAATATTTAGCCGATAATTATTATTGCTAATAAATAAATTACTTAATTTAGTACCACATCAAACACTAAAAATCAAAATAACTAGGAAACGCACAGGAATTTCGAAACAGAAGAAGGGACATTATTTTTGTTAAACTGTATGTAGATAATGAAAATAACAGTTTTTTTTAAATAGTCTTTGGCGTAGAAGTTCTGTTTACGAAAGGGGTGGAGCACCCCTTCCACCCCGCCACTGTGCAAGTTTTTGAACATTCTTACCGCTTGTTTTATGCGCCTTAATTAATAGGCATTATCCCCCAAACATGAAAAAATCTAAGCGTTCGTTTATAAGTCATAAAGAAAATTCGAGAAAAAAAAATTATAATAACGACATTACACTGTCAGAGAAACAACGGCCAATATCTCGAAAACTGTCATAGTTAGAGCAAAATTACAAGAGATCAAAATTGTTACTAAGGGGCCGTTATTTTAGAAATATGTATCAGATAATGTCAGTGGCGTACGAAAAGAGAGTTCTATTATGCAGAATAGTCGAAGTACCCGAAAAAAGTAACATCCACTATAGTATTTTCGACAGGAACAATACAACATGTTGATCCTATGCAGGTTAAGATATGTGTAAAATATTTAGTGAATATATCATTCCGTTCAGAAAATATTACACATTAATGTAAAAAAAAATTAAATTTTAACACCCTGTATCTTCCTTAGGAAGCTAGACTGGCCATATCTTTATAGGCACTTTTCTTTTTAAAAACGTGCGTTCTATCCCCTGTTAAAGTTTGTCTACAAAAAACTCACTCACCCTGTATAATGTCTACTACTGTTGGTTAAAGGATACCACAGTCGAAAATATCACAACGGGATTAATTGGTCAGCTTTGTTTGTCACAGTCCTATAATAATTAATTATCTTTCCTAGGGGTTATTCTTTGATGTAAAAATTAGATTTCCGGATGCGGCAACTGCCGGTTGCCGCATCTAGCGCCGGTTGCCTGAAGCATCTGTGTCATGGGCGTGTACGGTCAACGTGTATTAACAGGTGCGGTATATAGAAGTTTTCACTTCTATGGTGTGGTCATAAGCACACACCCAATTTTTTTTTATAAATTTATATTTCGATATAATAAAGTCTTAAAACACATTATTTCATTTGAAGTTACTTCTAATGGTGCCATACTATAGTTGATGAAGGTGTTCTGTGCCACCAAAGTTTAAAAATAATAACTACTGAAATGCTCACTATACCAACTTTGGTTATAAAGCTGGTGAGATAAGGAGGAACAAAATAATCACACAATAATTTACTTAACATCAATTATCTCAGAACTTACAATTTGTAACATAACACCCTCATCCACTTGCCCCTTCAATTGTTTCTGAAACAATAACAGTTGACTGCATATTATATGGCATAATAAATATTATTATTTAATGATACACCACATATTTCAGCATTTCATTAATAATAATTGCTAAGTAACCCTACGGTTTCTACGTTAGGGGCTATTATTATAATTATTTGTCTAATAAATTGGCATTTTATATTTGCGGACGCGAAATTACCGCGAAATTATAACCGCGAAATTACAAGGAAATAAATACCGTGGCTTCATAATGTTTAAGCTGTGATTTATATGATATTACAAAGTTAAATGGGTAACTACTTAAAGTTTCATTAGAGACCAATTACAAGAATATCTATACGTATAGGTAATGATATAGGTAATGCATCCATTAGATTGTTTGTTTTTGCGGGGAGGACTATTATAATACGATGGGATACTTTTGCAAGTTGTTTTCTGAAACCGATGTTGAATGTAGCACATGTATATCAGTTGATTTAATGAGGGAGAAACATTGAAACTTGGTTAAACGGTCAGATAAGTCGTTGATCAAAGCGATGAAACCGTGTTCGCATGCCATATATCAACGTCGAGCCAAGGTTCCAAGAAACGAGACCCACAGGTATGTATAGCGGCGTCGACAATGTTCGCTATATATCTCCAAATCGGCAATTGCTAAAAAAAATACACTATTCGCATTACAGATGATAAATTTACATACCACAAACTTTAAACAGCCGAAGCGCATGATGTGGCTGAATAGAGCGAGAGCCCGTCGCAAAAATTAGCTACAGGCGCCCGACAGAACAAAATGTTTATCAAACGTTAATACGTATAGTAACCATCTTTGTGCATACGAAGGGTCTGAACCAAGAGTGGATATGTTACTGTGAGAGTCCGAAATTAGTGAATGTGATTCACCGGTGAATGTCGACAAATACCAAATGCCTTGGTGAAAGACCGAACGTTTAATTTTACTATACATTCGAACTTTCACCGATGTATGTCGAAAAACACAAGATGGGCTCCGGTGAATTTCGGAAACGACAGGTCGTAACTTCCTTTTGGGCGGTTCCTGCATCCTGTTTGTTCGCTTTGGCTTCGTCAGTCTAGTAAAGGGAACTTTAGTTACTTTTGAGTACTTGTAACGATTAGTTACCTTCAGGATTAGGCCTCGTTACTTAGGACTAGTTACTTTTGCATATCTTTTAACATAAGTATAATTATTATTATTGCGGTATAGTTAGTTTTTTTCATGTAGGTAGGTATAAAAATACTGCTATAATGTAACTAGTTACGGACACAGTTGACAATACAGTGGACAATAAAAATGCACATTTTTTTGTACCCTATGAGCTGATTACCTATATGAGCTGTTTACTATACTTTCCGAACCTCACATAAGAATAGGTCATGGAGGAAGAATACGAATGCTTAAAGAATTGCACTAAAGTTAGATACAAAAATATTACTTAAAAAGTTGTAATGTATTTAAATTTATGTAAACAATGTCAAATTAAACAGTGCCTAAAAAAGGTATTGTTGTGAAACCAATGGTCAGTTCCGAATTAAACTCTGATGTCAAGTCGACTTGATAAACGTGCAATCACACAGGGATGGCGAATACAAATTTATAATGGTATATCAAGATCATCTAACCAAGTTTGTCCAGTTGCGACTTAAAAGCAAGAGAGCCGAAGAAGTAGCATATCGTATTGGAAGATCCAGAATTTATATTTTGGTTAAAATTCTTCCATAAAATTTTACCACATGTTGACATATTATATATTCAATTACAATAAAAAAATAAGTACAGCGTACAGTTGCAAAAAGACCTACTTTTTCTTCGAGAAAAGTATTTCTGACAGAATCATCAGAAATCAAACTGATTATCTTAAAAACATTTTTGATTCAGGATATCCAACATCTAAAAGAAGGCGAATGAATGATAATTTTCGAAGTGTTATTGCCAAAGAAGTGTGTGATACAATTACAGTACAAATGAAGGAACGCTTTCTTACCGGGGTCATTTACAAGCGGCTGATTTTTTTAAAAATACAAATAATATTATAAAGACGAGTTTTCAAAAAATGTCCGTCTAGCTGTTTTAAACGATGTTAATTTTATCCGGTGTTGAGCAAATCTAGATTAAGAACTGAATTGGAGGTAATTTACTCGAGAGAAGAAGAAGATTTAAAAGAAATTGTTGGAGCAATGAATCTTCTTTTATTTATTATGGAGAATAACCTTAGTGAAACATTTATCGAAAATATTAAACTCCAATGACAACAGCCGAAGCAGAACGCAGTTTTTCGACGCTTAAACACATAAAAATATTTTTGCGAAATACCATGCTTAAGGATGGACTAAATTTAGTGCACGAAATAAACAATTTTGATGTTAAAGGGATGGAAAAATTCATTTCCATGAAGGACCGCAGAGCGGATTTTACTTTTAAAAAGTGACTTACCTACCCATTTTGTGTAGTTTATATCTGTGTAAATATGTTGTTCATTTTTTCCTACTTACTTATAAGCACTGTAACAGTAGTGACTACCTACTTAGCGAAGTGATTTTTTTGACATATACTTATATAAACTATTCCGCTGTTCCAGCTCTTCGTTTTTGCAAACTTGAATTTTAAGATAGATGGATTTTTGTTTAAAACGAAAGTTTTTTGTCTTGATTTTTACCACAAATCGGCAAATTTCCTCCAGGAAACCTCCATTTTAACGAGTTATTTTCTACAGGATTAATTTTCTACTTTTTATCTAAGACGTTTGACCTTGACATGTTCAAAAATTTTCGCCTGCGGCGCTATTTATTTTTATATCGCTGGCCTAACCCATCCCCCTGGTGCGCGCCTCTAAACTCAAACCCCATGACACACCACTGATAATTGTTATTAAAATTAGGTGAAAGTCAGGCGACATTTATTTCGATATTTATTTTATTTCTTACTTTGACTTACTAATATTTCGTGTAAAGTAGAAGTTAGATAAGATAATATACTATAGTGACACGTAATACATAAATGTGATAATTCCAAGGCATTATGCAGCTTCACAAAATAAAAGTATGTCTAGGTTCACATTCTTTAAGTACTTTACTATAATGCTCGACGTATAACAAGCATTTATCTTCAAACAGATATGTAATATGTATATAAGGTAGGCGTGTCTGTATATTGTAAATGCTATTCTATAAATATTTTAAAATCACGATTTCACAACCGGAAATCTGTTGGTGTATCGTTTATTTATTTTCATCTTTTGACGGCTAACAAATATTTAACCTGTTAAGGTGATAAAATTTGTAGTGTTTGCCTTACACGAATCCTTTATAGATCTGAGATAATATTATGCGATTACGGTATGTGACAACTAAGATATTACCGCTTATGGAATCATTTTTAAGAACCCATTTGCATTATTTCTCACTTCTCACCTATAATCCTACATTGTGATATCGCGCATATCAACCGTTAATACAGTATCAGTAGATATCTACAATAAATTAGCAACAGACTGGCTTTTTTATTGTGACAATTCATCAGTTATAATTATTTAACAGAATTAATATGGCGCGCTTAATGGTCCAAAAAGATTCTATTCAATTCAATGAATGTTTCATCATTATATTTTCACCTACCTCATATTATTCGTATTATTAGACAAGACATCCTACTCATCGGCTTAATGATTAGAATGGGTACGATATATAGGAAAAATAAATTAGTGACTGACCTCCCCACCAGTGGCGTGTCGTGGGGTTTGAATTTAGAGGGTTGCACCAGGGGGATGGGTTAGGTCAAACACCTTAGATAAAAAGTAGAAAATTAACCCTGTAGAAAATAATTCATTAAAATGTTCGATAAATGTTGTTAATTCGAAAAATCTTTCTCTAAAGTCCTCCATAATAAACAAAAGAAGATTCATTGCTCTAACAATTTCTTTTAAATCTTCTCTCGAGTAAATTACCTCAAATTCAGTTCTTAATCTTGATTTGCTCAACATCGGATAAAATGAACATAAATCGTTTAAAACAGTAAGAGGGAAATTTTTTGAAAACTCTGAATATTTATCTTTGCTAAAAAGATCAGCCGCTTGTAAATGACCCCGGTAAGAAAAGCGTTCTTTCATTTGTACTGTAATTGTATCACAAACTTCTATGGCAATAACACTTCGAAAATTATCATCCATTCGCCTTCTTTTAGATGTTGGATATTTTGATTCAACAATGTTTTTAAGAGAATCAGTTTGATTTTTAATATCAGAAACACTTTTCTCGAAAATTAGTAGGTCTTTTTGCAACTGTACGTTGTCCTTATTTTTTGATTGCAATTGATTATACAATATGTCAACATGTGGCAAAATTTTATGGAAGAATTTTAACCATAATATAAATTCTGGTCTTCCAATGCCCTTCTAAGACCGGATGCTTCATTTGAAGTAACACTTTTCTCACATATCTTTTCAATTTCTTCTAACACTTTCTTCTAACAATTTCTTCTAACACTTCTACAAGCTTTTCAAGATTTTCGTGAACGAAATTAACTGTGTGAACATTATAATGCTATCTAATTATCACCGCCCTTGATAATCTTTTATTTATTATCTCTTCCAAAACATCACAACGATGAGATGAGTTTGAAAAAAAAGGTATGGCCGACAACTTACTGAAAAAACGCGTACTTTTGCATTTTGTGATGCCGATTTCTGCATAATGAGGTTTAATTGATGGGTATAACAATAAATAAAATGTGCATTGGGATATTTTGTTCTAATTTGAGCTTGAACGCCGCGCCTCACGCCGCTCATAACATTTGCGCCATCATACGAGCTATTAATTTTTGGGGGTCAATTTCATTTTTAATGCATGTTTTTAACCCATCGGCTGTTTTATCTTTCACCCTAATAAAACCCCAAAAATATTCTCTGATGGAACCTTCATAAAAATATCTTAATATTAAAACCATTTGACAATAATTTGAGATATCAGTGGTTTCATCGCATTGTATTGCTAAATAGTCTGCCTTTTCAATTTGTTTACAAATTTCTTCCCTACACACTTGTGATATACTGTCTAGAAATTAATTTTGCATACTATTTGTATTTGAGTTTCCTTTAAAAACGGTTGCTGTACGCAAATGTTCTTTTAGTATATGGTCCCGCTCTGCAGTGAAATTAATTAGTTATTTAAATATTCCTTGGTTCTTAGAGGATTCACTTTAATTATACCTCTAAGTGCTAAATCAAAAGCATTAAAAAATTTGCAACAACTGATTATCCCTTTTTATAATATGGCGAGAACAGTACAAGAATTTATGTCACGCGACGACTCATGTTTTCTCATTTTTTCAGAAAGATGGTGTAAATCATTAACTCCTTTTCTTGCCCAGTTGGGGTCCATTATAGAGTCGGCTTTATAAAAAAGCAAGCACGGAAAACAATACAACAAATTTGTTATTTCACACCCACATAACCAATTGTTTTTTTTATAAATGTCTTTTGAAACTCGACGCGTAAAAGACCGGTTTTCGGCCTTTCGTTGACAATTTTGTAACAACTTTGTATCAGGCAACGGCCTCCCCAGTTATTTAATTTTAAGTTTATCGGCTAATGGCAGCCTATGAAAATTTATTTTAAAGATATTATTTACGGAATTCATTATTAAGTATCACTATTACACGAATTATAAAACCCACACAAACGCACTCTTCAAAATCCGAAATGAACTGGGATCGATGTGTCATTGTCAACGGTCGAAGCCGCACATCGCCCATAAGCTGCGCCCCAAATGCTCTTAAGGAATCGGATATTATCGGGAACGTTCGACAGGAATGTATACTGGCTACAGCGCCGAGCGCCGGAATGATGCAATATTCTAGACAAGAGATGAGCGAGGGTTTTTTGAAATTTAGAAATTCTATACTCTATATACTTATATAGATAATAATAATAAAATGAATAGTAATACAAATACAGTAATAATATTTAATATTTATTATTTAAATATACATTTAAATTGTGTGATATTGAAAATTCTTAGGAGGGGCGGGCGGCCAAGCGGCCTTATACAGCAACCGCCCCCACACATAAGAAGATGCCCAACTGTATTTTAAGAAATATTCTTCCGATAGCGTAGGCCGTATGTCATTTAACACTACATTGTTGTTCATATTTATTTAGTAAATTATTTCTGCAAGTGCCTAAAGCCATCATTATATTAAAGATATGGAAGGAATTAAGAGCCATTATATGTAAATATGATGCAAATGGTTTTGTAAATAACACTGACAGATAAAAATGGTCGAGAATATCATACCTTATACCCAATTACCTGCCTCTAATATTTCTCATCTGCGGTGCATTATACTCATCATTAAAGTAATTTTCTCTATTTAAGATGAGTTCTCAGGTACTTTAAAAGGACGATCATGTACATCAATTGATGAATACTAAGAAAGAGAGTCTCTACTTGACCCCATAATAATAATAATAAAAGTCCATATACTAGAAAATTAATGACAATATATTTCTACTACTACTAATTCATTTAAATAGATTATTGCCGAATCTTAGTCTGAAGATATTACACTGGACTACCCACATTGCACGTTGGTATCGAAGTCATACCGAGAATCAGATATACGAAAGAAAACATGACTCAGATGGAAAGAAAAAAAACCAGAAGGCAGTCAATCGAGGAACGAAGATTTAAATTTGAATTTGGAATACGGTGATCAGTTTGACTTGTCAGTTCGACTACAGTTTGTATCGGGTGGTGGATTGTAGACTCGATATTTGTATCATAAATGCATATCTTTAATTGATCGAAATCCCCTCTGTCGTGAAGTTGTGGTTAACATCTTTACAGTTCCTTCCGACTGATACTTAAGGAGTACGGGAGTCTGCATAAATGGACAACAATAATTGACAGCTACAATTTCTGATTATCACATTTGCACTTATTGAAATAAAGTGCTCAATACAAAAATCTAGACTAGTTGAGGTAGGTATGCAAATGATGAATAAGACCTGGTAAATTTTGCTGGAGAATATGTCTCAGACTTTTACAACAGAATATGGGTATACCTCTCCTGGCAGACATCTGGATACGATGTGTTCTAGTACTTGGACTTGCCTATCTCAGAGAGACAGTAAAACCAGCAGAACAAGGGTAAACAATTACATGGATACAATAAAATATATTCAATAGATATCTTCCAGTCTGACGCCCAGGAAATTAAATTTCAATTAAAAGATCCCCAGAATCTATTTCTGGGGATATTTTAATTGAAATTCGCTTTAAATTAGTTATGTTGGATTAATAATTGGTTTCTTATGTATAATTTTTATAATAATTTCTGGAATTGTTAAGGTAAAGGTGGGACAGATGACGCAAAGGGATAGATGCCACAGGGTAGCTAATTTAGCTATTCGTTAACAGATTTTGTAGTCCTAGTCCTAGTGTCCTAGTGTCAAAATTTTAACTAGTGTTAACTAGCAAGTGATTTACAGTAGGTGAGTAAAATTTTCAGTTCTCTTATGAATTAATTGTCGCATGGTTCAATATGTGTTAGAATGTTCTGTTTGAATTTGCGGTTAATGTCTCATATACCTACTTTCCATTTTGTGGGGGCGTGGAGTCTCTCCCTAGTCTAAGGTAGAGTTACCCCAACTATTATGCTCTAGTTGGGTATCTGGGTCTTGCACGCCGAAATATATTTTCTTAGCTAGTTTTTTCGAAGAATGAGTTTTTTATTAATAATTTTTGGTATATATATGAGCAAAAAGAAAGAACAAAATCTCATTTTGAGAATGGATTAAGGCTTGGCATCGCTCCAACATCTCTGTGGCATTTATGTGGGAGTGATGCCGCAAAATCTTGCCGTGTTTTTTTTTCTTTGGTGATATACTTTTTTATTTCATTGCTGCAATATTACTTGTCTCATTTCAATGTTAATTTATTACTAATTGCGTACGCGTACCCTTCCCATCTTCAATTGCAATGTACACTGCTGGCCAATAGGTTGGAATAATTCAAATTTTTAGGGTAAGTTTCGATACATATATCTTCTGAACGATATGGAATATCAAAATACGGATTTCAGGACGTTTTTGGAAATTTCATCGACAAAAACTGGTCTGAATATCAATTTTCCATTATGCTCAAAAAAGGAATATACGGGGGTGTAAACTAAACCCCTAAAAAAATCAAAATTTCATTCTTACCGAGAATTTAGGAAAACCAAAATCGAGTTAAATTTTTTATACCGGGGTAATCTATGGACCAATTCGAAAAAACAAATTTGGCCGATTTTTGATATCTCGCTTATTTTTGAATATACGGCGTTTTTATTGAAATTAGGACAATTTTTTGGAAATGTATCTCTTACTTTTTAAAAACAAAGTAAGTAATGGATTTTTTTCTTATTTTCAAGTAAGCTTACATGCCTCTAGCTGCCTCAGTAGCTAGAATTGACATTTCTTATACAGGGTGCCTGCGAAAACATTTAATAAGCATGTGTCACGAAAAATCTGTATATTTAAATAAACTGTGTGCAGAACCCTGTATGATTAAAATGAACGATAATTTTAAAATTTTAAAACTGTGAAGGGAAACCTTAGAAAAATATCTCGAAACGGTTTTTTATTTTTCTTGATCGGATGAGTATTATCATAATCACCAGCTAATCGTTACTACCGCAAGTTTTTTAAATGTTTTATATAGGGATTTACCGTGTAATTACAACGAAACTGTAAATTATGATAATACTCATCCGATCAAGAAAAATAAAAAACCGTTTCGAGATATTTTTCTAAGGTTTCCCTTCACAGTTTTAAAATTTTAAAATTATCGTTCATTTTAATCATACAGGGTTCTGCACACAGTTTATTTAAATATACAGATTTTTCGTGACACATGCTTATTAAATGTTTTCGCAGGCACCCTGTATAAGAAATGTCAATTCTAGCTACTGAGGCAGCTAGAGGCATGTAAGCTTACTTGAAAATAAGAAAAAAATCCATTACTTACTTTGTTTTTAAAAAGTAAGAGATACATTTCCAAAAAATTGTCCTAATTTCAATAAAAACGCCGTATATTCAAAAATAAGCGAGATATCAAAAATCGGCCAAATTTGTTTTTTCGAATTGGTCCATAGATTACCCCGGTATAAAAAATTTAACTCGATTTTGGTTTTCCTAAATTCTCGGTAAGAATGAAATTTTGATTTTTTTAGGGGTTTAGTTTACACCCCCGTATATTCCTTTTTTGAGCATAATGGAAAATTGATATTCAGACCAGTTTTTGTCGATGAAATTTCCAAAAACGTCCTGAAATCCGTATTTTGATATTCCATATCGTTCAGAAGATATATGTATCGAAACTTACCCTAAAAATTTGAATTATTCCAACCTATTGGCCAGCAGTGTAGAATAATGCCCAAGTATTTAATCGAGTTAGCTCTGTTAATTTGGTCGGAACAATAGCAATTATTTTGCATTTTACAACCTGATTGATGTATGTACAATCTTGTAAATCGTGGTTGTCCCATTATAATAGAAGAAAATGAAATAGGACTTAGTGGTTAAGCTTTAGCAAATTATCGTCCAAACATGTTTTAATATTTTTTAAAGATTTTTCACTTTGTATTTGAATTTCTTCCCAGTTGTCTCCCTCGAGATATGCAGAGCTGCATCATCGGCATACATCACAATTTCTCTCTATATTAAAAATATCATTGATGTACGATATGAATATAATGGGTTCCAATGCGTGGCAGTACACATTTTATTGTTCGAGGTTCGCTAATAGTCTTTCCATTCTTAATATATTGTACTCTTTCATCAAGGTAACTTTTTATTAAACTTTGCCTTGAAGTCCGTGTTGTTTTAGTTTTAAAAGTACTTAAAAAGTATTTGTAATAAATTACTAATTTATGATTCTATTATACTGGTGCTACCGTCTAACATGTCAATAGTAGGAACTTTTCAAATACACTATTGTTATGATAGAACAATAATAAGATAAACGAATATTTTTGTTCTGTTGCTATTTAATACATACGGTGTAAATTTCATATATTATTTCTGCAGAGGCCTATTTAGCTTAGAAAAGAATATTGTTAATGACATTCGTGATGATGAAGCATAGAGTTACATACTCAAATAAGCCATAGGTAGTAGGTAGGCATATCATATTCTTACATTTACACTATCTACATAATTTACACTTTCTCTTTGACCATGCTGCGTTGGCGATGGACTTGACAATGGCCATATTTATAATATTGTGAGTGGATAACCTCTATAACAAGTTACGTCGCTAAAGAAAGTTATCTCAGTTACGGGCGTTTGGTATTTACTTATTATGTAGGTACCTATTATGGATTTTAGCAGGTTTAACCCCGATTTCCAATCGATTTCCTACTAATTCGTCGTCTAAGTAGACGACACGACGACCATATCGTCGTCTATCGTAGACACTTAATTAAACTGTAATAGATGTAGGAATTGCATCTTCTACTAATTGGTTATACAGAATCGGGAAGTTATAATCTTGGGTTAATCATTCTATGGGCAAAATAATGCTCTGGAAAAAATTGATTTATTCTATTACGTTGCAACTATACACTGCTGGCCAATAGGTTGGCATAATTCATAATTTTAATGTAATTTTCATCACGTTTTTCATAACAAAATCCCATGGGCCACTCTTGTAAATAGATGTCTTGGAAGACATAACAAAAAATGCGGTCGCCCCACTTCCCTTTGACTAAGGTAGATATTTGCACTGTCGTTAAAAATACTTGTGCAAACAGAGTAGGGTAGTGAGTGTGTTTAACGACAATTATCCAGGGGAGGATTTTGTTGACAATTTTGTGAAAAAACAACCTCTCAGTGCGGATGGCCACAAACATATAGCGGGCGCGATCATCCGTGGACCAAGCCGATGTGATGGAATTTTTTAATAATGTAAAAGACTCTCTTTTAAATGCAAATCCTCAAAAGATCTACAATTATGACGAAATTAACATAGTGGATGATCCTGGCGTCAAGAAAGTAATAGTAGGTACTACTACATATTTTATAATTTTTAACAAACACATGTTAAGAGTACACTCGAACTAGGTAATTACAGAAAATAATAAAAAATGAAAATATGAAAGTGGTAATAGTTCGATTAAGTACTATGAAAAGATATTTACATTTCCTCTAATTATCAGCTTTCTTTACGAGAGGTGAAACTGACGTTGATGGAGTTCTGAACTAAATTATCATTTTATTTTATTCTAATCATGGCAAAATCTTAAAAATTGTTGAAATTATAGTGAAATTTAAGTACCTACTAATTACTGCTGAGGATAATATCTAGCAACTAAAATTTCAGTTAATTTACAAATTAGATATTAGATTTTATGCTCTAATTAGTCCGATTGGAGCCCGAAGTCGCTGCCAGCAAAATAATTTGGATATGCTTTAAAAATAAGCTCTACGTATTTACCATGCAGTTGTAACAATAAGTCCATGTACTATAATGTGGAAGAGATAGGTGGATGTATTGTGTTGTACCAATATCAAAGGTATGATCTTAAATTAATACGGCAGCACGTGACCATGATTTCCGACTGATGTCCTAATTGAAAATTTAAGCTTCAATAGGGAACGCATAGTTTTATTGTTTCATTTGTTCAATTGTACCTTAAATATGATATATCCAGAAAGTGCATTTGCATTTAGGTTTTGATTTTTTAGAACAAAGTAAATTTGTCCTCTTTTAACTGATTAACTGAAAACATCAGTCTTAAGAAATATTGAATTTATCCGTTACTTTTCTAACGCACTGTGTATATAATACACTGTGTATATAATAATGTTAGGCGACAATTTTAATGTATACAATGTGTGAAAATTCTAAAGTATTGTTTTAAGGATTTGATAATTGAAAAAAAAGTATTATTCAATCTTAAAATAAAAATAAAAAATACTTATGTTTCTGATTTACAATGTAAGTTAATAATTAATTTATTTATAACAACTACAATTAGGTAGTAAACAATAGGTAGGAGTATCACAATAAGGTAGCCCCCTTTTCACGAAAAAGACAATTACTTTATTGTGTGTCTTCTTTAATCAATACGTTCTTATTAATTTTCTGTATGTTATAGAATAAAACCATAAAACCATAAAACCATGTTTTTATTTAATTAGCTTATGCTTCATTATTCTTCATGAGTATACGGATCTTCATATTTATGAAAATATGTCATTAACGTTCTGTTGAACCCACAAAAATTAAACAATGTACAACAAATAATAAAACAAATTTGCCTTTTTGTCGGCGCGCATACCAATTAATAATTAATAGTCAAAACAACATCAATAACAGGTGTGTCCCACATTAAACAATGCCACTTATTGGGACTTTATTTTTTAATAATAACAAGATCAATTACCTTCGAGTTTCATGAAGCTAGCAGATATGTCAGTTCGTTAAATTTTCCAAGTTCTTAACGAAATAAATCTGTTTTTTAAATGCCACAGATATCTTTTATATATAGCCACAGATATATATATATCTTTTATATATGCCACAGATATATATATATATATATATATATATATATATATATATATATATATATATATATATATATATATATATATATATATATATATATATATATATATATATATATATATATATATATATATATATATATATTATTATTTGCAAGTAAGAGACTATTTAAAAACATATTTTGATCATCCAGTGAGCTAAACTGAATTTTTGTCTGTATAAGGTTGTTGTACTCTGTATAATATATTCAGACGAAAAAATTTGTACTCAGTTTTCTGAATCCAACATTGTATAATTGTTATGTAATTATGCCACCTGTAAAATATTACTAAAAACTGATCACGGGTGTCAAGTATAAAACAAAAAAAACATATTATCAGGACAGCCATGAAGACATTGGTTGGTGTAGCTACTGATCTGGTGGCATATAAACTATAATATGTTATTAACCTCGTATTAGTTACTTAATACGAGGTTATAAGATCAGTTATAAAATCAGCAAAAAACTGTGATTAATAATGCATAATATAAAACTAGTTCCATTTTCTATTAGGAAAAATAAAGCTAACACACCTGTGCGATCAGCCGGTGAGATAATAGTATGCACTCCATATTAGCTACTAGTCTATATATTTGTTCTGTAGGTCACTATGCAGTGAACATATTAATTATTTTTTTAGTGAAAGTAATAGATGAAACGCGCTTCTGTTACGTACTTAAGTATCATAAGCATCAGAAACGTGGTACTGCTTACCACGTTTCTAATAAAATTGTCATATTCAACAAATATTTCTTTTGAAATCCACATCAACAACTTTTATGACATTTTAGGAATACGTCGTGGGTACATTATAAGAGCAATCATCTAATCTGTTGTAGCAAAACCTGTTGTATAGATCAGTATTTTGACAATCGTGATACACCTATTGAATACTTCAGCAGCAGATATCTCCAGCATTACATCAGGCGGGTATTAAATTACTGGTTTAAGAAGTCGACGACCTCATTGGTGGTTGCAGTAATGGGTGGCGGGCGGGATAACTTGAGAATTTGAACCCACAAGCCGCTATATGCAGATATTCGGCCGGTACACGTGCAACTATGCAAATCTTAAAAATTATCCTCAGATTTGTAAAGTTGTAGGCGACTTCCATTACTATTTCATTATTTCAAATACTTGACTACCAGGTAGTGATTGATAGAATGTCTTTGTATAGACGCCAGTTCTTTTGAAGTAGCTGAATAGTTTTCTTCTTCGTCGTAGTGCATAGCATAGGAAACAATACATTTAATGATTATTCTTGGAATAGCAATGTAATCAAGACGAATAAAAATTTATCTTTTGTAGGTATTTTGTAAAAGATATAGGTTTTACTATCTACATATTTCAGGCAACATCGATTGCACGTACAGGTTTCATTTGATTTATATCGGAGTTTAAAAACGACACACTTTGACTTGGACAGCAATAAAAATCGCTAACGCCAACCGACTACGCGTGTGATTGGTCAGTATCTAATCATGTTGAAAACAGGGTTCGAGAATAGACTCTCGAAACAGATAATAATATAGAGAGAAAGCCAATGTTTTGATTATTGAAATTAGATTACGAAAGGTGAATGTCATAAGTGAATACAGCTTAGAAGTGAGAATTAAACCATGTATATTGTAAATTATAGAATTTAAAAGTAAACCTAAATAATTAAAATAACAGGCTTAATATGATTGGCCAGATCATACAACAAAAGTAAAGCATGAAGCTCATATCTAAGGAAATTCAACTGTTCAATTTTGGATAACATCCGAAGCAACCGATAATAATGCAAGGGAGTTGAGCAATAGCGTTCGAGGAACGAGCAGCTCGCTAATTTTTGTATTAAAATTTATAAAAATTAATAGTTAGAAGTGATTTAAACTTAACAAATTAGTGCTACGTTTGCAGAATCCCAACGGGAAACACTCTACAGTTAAATTAAACACGGAATTAAGTGTTTTTGTCGAATATGCGACATTCCAAGTGCAGCGTCTCCAGGCAGTAGGCGTGCTAAGGAAGTAGACGAGCGAAAAGGGCTAAGCAAGAAAAGAAGTAATCAGTGAGTAATTTGTGTAAAAGTCAAACTCAGTTAAAATAAACAAGCGTCAAACAAACAAACTAATAAATCGTGTAGTGCTTCGATTAATAAATCGTGTTGTGTTTCGAAACCCAAAAAGGGATTATAAAAACTTCTTAAGGTAATAACCATTTAAAACAATTGAAATTTTAAGGATATATTGTTCCAAAGGCCAACGCCCATGTAATTAGGATAAGCTACGTAGGTTTTTGGCGTAGGATACTATTAAGTTTTCAAATTTCAATTTCTGTTTTGCATTATAATCTGCTTAGTTACCATACTTCCTTTTAGCAATATAACTTGCAAATATAAATTTCATATATGTGTGTTTTGAAATTAATTGTACTAGTGACAATTATACTTCCATATACATATAATAATAAAATTAATCATATATATATATATATATAATATATATATATATATATATATATATATATATATATATATATATATATATATATATATATATATATATATATATATATATATTTTTTTTGTGAAAAGTAATCTTGGGTTTGTAGCATTTCATTACATAGAAATAAGCAACTAGACGAATAAGAAAGAAAACACACTTACCAGTACTATATCTGGACACATATACGGAAATGAATCACTATGCATATGAAAACGAACCACTTAGAAGTTGTACAAGTTCTTTCACCTTTCTTGAGGATCTTCAGAGCAGTATACGATTTATTTCTGAAATAAATCGTATACTGCTCTGAAGATCCTCAAGAAAGGTGAAAGAACTTGTACAACTTCTAAGTGGTTCGTTTTCATATGCATAGTGATTCATTTCCGTATATGTGTCCAGATATAGTACTGGTAAGTGTGTTTTCTTTCTTATTCGTCTAGTTGCTTATTTCTATGTAATGAAATGCTACAAACCCAAGATTACTTTTCACAAAATAAATATGAATAGCAAAGAATTTCAAAGCTAATATATATATATATATATATATATATATATATATATATATATATATATATATATATATATATATATATATATATATATATATATATATAGCTTTTGCTTTATTATTAAATCTCAATCTTTCATAACAAGTGTTTTAGATCCACTTACCATTCAAGAATATTTTCAATTTTCAAACTTTCTACAATAAAAAAATAAGTGTTCTTGAAACTGGCGCCCATGGGAAGGATGCACTAGGGAAGGAAGAGACAAAGTAGGTATCCTGAAAACTTGATATACCCTTATGACTAACATAGGCTTGGTAATTAAGACACTGTCATTTCAATTCGTACCTACCGATAAGTACGTAAGTTCATTTGCTCTTTTGCACACCATATAAATCTTGACTTTACTAACACATGGACACATAATTTTCTCTGATATAATTAATGGCCACGCTATCACTAAAGTTAAGATTTAATTTATTGTTCATTTTGCAACGCCTTTGACAATAAGATATTAAAGTACTTCAAGACATGCAAAAACTAATGTCCATATTTCTCTTTTATGACTTCTATAATATAGTCATTATCCTACGCCGCGCCGTAAAGTTTAATGTTCGAAAAATATTTTGTGTTTTACCATACAAGATATTTGTATTACTGTATTTTAGTACTTACTTAGTCATAAATGCATTAGAATATGAACGGTAAAGATACACATCTAACAGCAACATCTTCAATAAAAATATAATTACTGTGTCGTACATTAAAGCGTTTCACACATGATAATTTAAAAGTAAGGTTTCAGTAAACTGATTTCAAAGACCTTTTTTCACATATTCGAAAATAATTATTCCTCAACCGTTTGTAACTGTATAGTAGTACTGTATAACAAGCACCAGAATGACAAAAGTGTAGTTAACTAGCAGAATTAGTAAATGTACCGATGACAAAACACCTTTGTATCTTCGTCATTATGGCCGAAGTGTTCGATACGTTTAGTCATACGCAGCGGTGGTTGCTGTATAAGGCCGCTAGGCCGCGCGCCCCTCCTAAGTTTTCAATATTACACAATTTTCAATATCACACAATTTAAATGATTATTTAAATATTTATTATTAGTGTGTACATTCCTGTCCAACGTTCACTATAATATCTGATTCCATAAGAGCAATTGGGACGCAGCTTATGTGCGACGTGCGGTTTCGCCGATCGCAGTTCATTTCGAGTTTTGAAAGAGTGTAATAGTGATACATAATAATGAATTGCATAAATAATATCATTCAAATAAATTTTGATAGGATGCCATCAGCTGTAAACTTAAAATTTATGTTTTCGAAATACCATGCTTAATGACGGGCGTTAGCTATGATGTCCATAAATCGAAATTTAGTGCACGAAATAAACAATTTTGATGATTAAGTGATGGAAAAATTCAATTCCATGAAGGACGGCAGAGCGGATTTTACTTTTAAAAAAATGGCTTACCTACCCATTTTGTGTAGTTTAATCTGTGTAAATATGTTGTTCTTTTTTTCCTACTTATAAACAGTGTAACAGTGGCTACCTACTTAGCGAAGTGATTTTTTTGACATTATATAATATATTATATTCCGCTGTTCCAGCTCCTCGCTTTTGCAAACTTGAATTTTAAGGTAGGTGGATTTTTGTTTAAAATGAGCGCGTTCTTTTGTTTTGAAGTTTTACAACAAGTCAAAGCTGCATTCGATATCTCTGTTTCTCTCTCTCTCACTCCTCATATCTATTATATGCTTTATCTCACTTGCGAGGCGAAAATGTTATAAAATGTGTCGTGACGCGACCTTGAAAATCACTCTCATCCGGCTACAGAAGTATTCACCTCAAAAACATTATTCTGAGTATTCTGGAATCTGGAATATGTCCGGAGTGCGGATCAAAGACCCGCTGCACTTAGGCCCCATTGGGCCCCTTGTGCTTCCTCCGTGAGGGAAATGTCTCTCTAGGCCATCGACCAGCCTAATGTTGTACAAAAGGTGATGATGTTGCCCAGGGGCATTTCCCTCAAATTGGCCATAGAAGGCCAACATTCCCCCAATATGGATTTTCTGGTCGATGACACGGCGGGACATTGGCAAAGTACATGCTCGATCGTTTCATCTTCTTGTTCATATCCTCTGCAGATGGGTCTGTCACTTTGTCTCATGTTATAGAGGTGTTTCCTTACCCGGCAGTGTCCGGTTAGGATTCCTGTAACAAATCGCAGTTTACCCCTGGACATTGCCAAATAGTTTCTCGCCGTCTCTTGGCTGGGATATCTCAAGAGATTAAATTTTATGTGGGTGTTTTCCTTTATTAATTCGAGTTTCGCTGCAACTGGTAGCGTACTTGAAGGACCAGGCCCAAGGATACTCAGGCTGGCTGCCTTCTTGGCCAGTTTGTCAGCTTCTATATTGCCGTTGCATTGTGAGTGTGCACAGGCAGATGTTATGGGTGCATGGTGACATTCCCATGTTGATCCTTTAGTTATTTTATAATTTTTCAGGGCCAGTAGTGATTGTCTACTATCTGTGCAGATTCTTATTGTCTTGCCCGTTATTTCTCTGCGAGCAATCTCTTGCGCGGTTATACCAGCGGTGCGGTGTTATCTCTATGGTTATACTAACGAGTTCTGTTTGTACTACACTGGCATTTTTATCCATAGTCCAGCTGCATCGGAGTCGCAGATTCCTGGAATATATACCACAGCCTGATCCATCCTTTTTCTTTGATCCGTCCGTGAAGACATAGTTTACACCTTCAACGCCGGCCTCGTCTTCACTAGTAGTATGTATGGTGTAAGGTTTATCAAAGACAAGCCTTAACAAAAAAAGACACACAATGAACTGATCTACAGACTGGTAAAAAATTTATGAAAATCAGATGAAAAATAAAAAAGTTATAAAACATCAAAATTGGGCAAAATTTTAGGGTGACGGAATTTTGTGCCGGGGAGTGTAGAAAAGTTTCGATTTAGCGCCTTTGCAAACATTTTTTGATAATAAGGTTCTTCTATTAGAAATGTTCAAGCCAAATGACGATGATTTTACTAATCAAACCATATAGTAAACCAGGCAAGCGGTGTCAAAACAGAAATATGCTTAAATTGTTATGCAGTAGATAGTGCATTTGCCGACGTATTTGTTGTTGAGTCAGAGTAACCTTGAATTTGAGATGATCCTAAGAATGTTACCCTTTATTGCCGAGGTAATACTCAAGGATTGTATACATGAATTTATTCAACTTGTTCTGAACCAGTCAGTAAATTATATTTGTTTTAAACTTAAAAAAATCGACAACTACTATTCACGATTTATAAACATATAATCTTATGATGCAGAGTAATAAATAACAGAAATTATAAAAAAGGAACTTTGTTAATTGGTCTTTCAGGTCAATTAATACATCGAAAGGCGAGTACTACTCATCCTACTACGATGCGGTTTTATTATTAATATTTCTTTTATTTTTTAATTTATGGTGTTTATAAAACCCACATAATAATACTATTTATTTGTTTTTCTACTCCCTTTCAGTAATTTTTTTTTATTTAATCATTGTTCAATATTATACTTACCTACAGCGTCAAATATGGAATAAATGAATATCAAGAGAGTTATTATGAAGAAATCATCCATGTTCCATAAATTTCCCCTGAGGATTATGGAACACGAAGGATATTCTTTTTTCAGTAGGGGAGTGAGCACAATTATTTTTTGCATTACAAGCAATTATTACATTCCATATGAATCTAACGCATATTTTTTTTATGAAAAACAAAGTAAACAAAAAAGAAACAAACAAATATTCTAAAATTTTGTTCCATATTACCCCGTTTGACAGTATTTACCGTGTTGTCAATTTTTTAATTATTGCCCAATGAGCATTTTATTCCTAAAAGGGAAATGTGTCGTTGTTAAGTCACATTTCCTTTATTTTGGTCAAAAACCACACAAAATATTGAGTGACGTCACAATGTGGCCCTAAAAAGGCATTGTGTGATCTTTTACACGATGTAGGAATTGAATTCACACACAAGGCATTGTTACATATTAAAAATAGAGAAGTAACATGAAGTAGGAATTGTGTTAAACAAATTCCCGCTGTGACGTGTCTGTGACGACCAAAGACACAAATACGTAATTTAGGAACGTGTGGTGTGACACATTGTAGGTATGGTGTTATTGAGAAAACAAAGGGCATAAGCATGTGACACAAATTAGTAATTTTGCCCACGATTTCTCTAAAGACTCACATGTATGCTCCGTGTGACACATTTATGAACAGTTTCACCATTATTTACCTGTATCAACACAACAGACATCGTGTCTTACACATAGGATAAATTGTGTTAGGTGTGATTTTCTTTGTGCACGTGTCGTTATTATAATATGTCGAATATGTCGTCGTCTAGTAAACGTGTTCGAAATTTTAGAACAACCTCCTCATACTACCGCAAAATAAGGCATTTAAATTCGTGTTCGTTTGTAAGTGTAAGTGCTGCGTCTAAAGATGATTCAGTTAAAAAGCAGGTGCAACAAAATGCTTCTGCGACGCATCCAAATGTATAGCAGGTACTTGTCTATACGCAATTTCTACACATATACTTAAAACGTGTCAAGACCTGGCACAAAATAGGTACGGTTTCGAAAGCGTGTACCCTTTAGCGACACACAAACACGGAATTTTGTTACATGTTTCCCTATTTGTGTTAACAGTAACGAGAATTAGGAATTGTGTAACACCTAGGAGGAAGTGTGTAACACATTACCCAAGTTGCGTCTTCTGACAAAAATAGGGAATTTTGTGTGTAGCTGCCATGTTTTCCATTATTGTTTCTTGTTTGACTTTTGTTAACAAACATAAAAACGACTATTTGTGTAAAAATAAACACCCATTTGATTAATCTTGAATGAACAATTGTAAAAGTTACTTATTAAATAATTTTTTGGTCAAAATTCGAAAATATTATTATTATTAAATTATTATAATCATTATTTTTTGAAAAATATTTGTATTATACCTTTTTAGTATATTGAAAAATTACACGAAAAATATATCTTCGCGAGACAAAATTGACTCTCGTTTGGTTGAAATCTTATTTTATATTACAAAACGTATTAAATGTTTTTAGTTTGCCCGTTTGGCGGATGACACGACGCCGCAGAGTTGTGTTAATAAATTTCCCAAGAAATACATCGAGAACACATTAAATATAAAAAAGGTAAAATAATTCCTAATTTGTGTGTAGCAGTTCACATCATCTTTTTATAATAATGATTTAGCGGGATTTGTGGCAGTTATAAACCCGAATTTAAGACAGACGTAATTCCGCAATGGTGTCATTAAAGAATTGACAGGTAAAGGCACAAGTTTTGTAACTATTCCCAAATTTGTCCCTAAATGTGTTGTGCCACGGTGCTTCACTTCCCACATGTAATAGACACGTAGAAGTTACAGTTTCCACACATTTGCGTGCAGTTAGGCACATAGATCTAATACAATTACGTAAGAATTACTTAAATAAGACCTTATTTTGCTCACTGGGTGTCTTTTCGAGGTGCACTTCTAAAATTAATATTTTTATATCAAAAATACATTTTTTCAAAATGAATTGATTAATATAGTTCACAAAGTTTGTAGACGCTCTCACGAATCGAATGCACAAAACCGCATTAAGATCTATCTTACTGCTTAAAAAATCGGAAGTTCATTGCTTTATTTTCTCAACTATGTTTGAAAGCACATAAATAACAATGGCGACATATTCATCAATTTTATATTATGGAGTTTGCATAAGATATGCGCTAGTTAAATCTTTTGCAAATTGCATTTGCAAATGAGAAGGATATTGCACATTCCTGGAGGTGGTCAATTTTATTGTAGAAACGTTACCTTGAATTGTGCAGCACATAACAAGGGCTGGTCTTCTTTGGCTATCGACATACGTTTCCATGTCTGTTTTTAATGGCTTGATCTTTTACGAGCCTCAATTGTTGGTTATCCTTAAATTGCGATTGTATTACGGCCCATCATTCATATTACGTTAAATGGCGAAGTGCAGGCATGAACAAAACCACAACTTGATTTATGCCGATGTTTGGTTTCTTTTGCATATATGGAATTGTTCCAACACAATTTATATGGAATAAATTATCGTTTATGACTACCACTCGCAGGCTATTATATTAGTTTAATCATGAGTCGCCGCCTCACCGCAAGTCAGGACATTGCAAATAATAGCTATTCAGCTCTTTATTGCCTCTAGTTGTAACTTTCAATTATTCAATTATAAAGCTCCTTCTGGTGCAGTTAATAATTAAATTAAAGTGTTCACGTTCGTTTTATAGGAGAATTAATTTGGGTTGTCTAATCAGGCCACTTCTTTGGAAACAAAAAGCGGCGGATCTCACAGGAGGAGGTCCGCCGCAGGAATTTGTAATTTTGTTTTTGTTGCTGTGGTTTTGCAACCGTTAACAGAACCGAAATCATTCCTATTACTGTCACTACTATCAGACTGTTTCCGTTTAATGTTATTTTGGTTTGTCAATTAGGGGTGAAGTAACTAAACGTGAAAGAAGTGTAGGGGAATAGGGACTATATGGAATTCAGAACAAAAACCTTTCACGTCAGTGATAAAAGGAGATAGTATCAACAGTGTCAATGTATAACAGTCGCTTCATCGCCAGAATTTGAATAAGGCAGATCAATACAGTTAGTGACACCGTACGAAAATTTGTGATGTTGCGATGATTATAAAATGCCGAAGCAGTTGGATAGTCGCTACAAGGAGCTTGTAGCTACAGTGGCTTGATAGAGACAGTGTGGCCATAGGCGATTCGGCCGCCATATTTTCTTCAATGTTAACCTTACGCTTATGGAAGAACAGGACAATATATATGGAGTATGGAGAAATATTAATTGCAGTAGAACAAAACAACGCTATCGGTACCAGTTTTACCTTTATTGAACCATTTTCAGCCAACTCTATTTCGACAGGAAGACAATATTTAAACACTGTAATCGCTGAGAAACCATCGTATAATGGATTGTGGCCACGAAAATCATCACCAACTAATAACGCGCGATACTTAAAACGTAATGAATTTCCTCGTGTATGTTGGCCTCATCTACTTCAAATTACCTTTATTATTTATTACATCCATTACTCCAATGTGGCGGCCGGTAATTAAGAGGGATTTTAATTTTATGATCCCATTAAAGCTTTATGTTCCCTGAGAACAATCCATAAAGTTTTTTAGTTAATTTTTAAAGCAGCAAATTTTGCTCTGGTGGTTTCCCATATTAGTTTTATATTATAACCCAAGAAGTGCTGTCTGATTCTGTTGTCAATTGGATAATGAATCAACTAAGAAATTAATTCTACATTTACTAAGTGATTAAATTTAATGACAAATAGCAGATATAAACTACTGCTAAGTGTAATTTATAAACGATTTATAATTATTATAGTTTATTGCATACATTAGTCATGTCGAAGTAGCTTTCAGAAATCCACATCTCTCAGATTGGGTATGATTTGGACGAGAAAATTATTTTTTTATCTGTGAAGCAGATTTTTTCAATTTGTTGTGAAAACTTCTAGAAGATAACTGAAGTCGGGTATTATTAGCACTTTAAGAAAATATGGCTGTAGTGTCCCCTATTTAAGGTTTCATAGGCACTATAATAAAAGCTGTACTATCATCAGATATTCGTGTCTATAAAAAATACTTTCAGTTGTTTGTAAGTGCTCAGAATTTTTAAATAATGATAAATAATCATTAAATCTGCCCATATTACCTCCATATTCAATATGTGCCCATTTCCAACATTTCATACAGCGAATCCAGGTTCCCCCGGTAATAGAAAACATTTCCTCGCAGAAAATGCTGCTGCGAGTTGGCTAAAAATGGTTGAGGTACCTTGGATTTTCCTGGCGATATCAAGCTTGGATATAGAATCCTCGATATAACTTTCTGCCATGTCGTTTAATTGTTGTAAGGTCAGCACCTTTATTAGTCAGTAAAGTTGCTGAAGTCCGCCTCATGCAATGGCCGCTATATGTTTCTGCGTATGATACAAAGATGAGGCAACTCTTGAAGGAACTTTCGACAAAGTGTTGCTTCCAACACTTGTGAAGTAGATTTTTGGTTAATGTATCGTAAAATAATCTGTTGTTGGATAACTTCTTCGGACGTAAGGTAGGCCCCTGTCTACTACATCATTGATTTACAAATTATCTACAAGTAATTTCATTATTCTGTAGAAAATACTGTAACTGCAATAAAATTATTTGATTAAAGGTGCCCATATTTGGTGCTGTATGGTCCCTCAGGAGCGAGGACACTCCAGGTGTCAGGAAGGGCCGAATGTTGTCATCAAACGGACCTGGCATCGGTGTTACACAGTCAGCGGTGACGTCATCCAGTTGGCATTCAAGGATTGCTGATGTGGCGCGATGCAAAATGGAATGAGGAAAACTGGGATGCGACATTCTGATTTGAGTGATCATACCAGCAACCAGCAACAGCACTTGAAGACATTTTATATAAAGTAGGTAGTCATAAACGTTTATGTTATTGTCGGTAATAAAGTTTATTAAAGTTTTAATGTTATTTGTTTCCACTCTATCACCTCCTTCCAGGTCGGCATCGCCTTACCAAATACCCTGTATACGTGAAATATGTAACTACATATCAATCATGATTTATTTTCGTTTATTTATTATCAATAGAGAATTTAGGTATGTTCACAATATCGTAAAGCTTTTAAAGTAAATAATATATACTCAGTTCCAAAAAAAGTTACGTACCTAATTTTAGTTGCAACTTTGAAACCTTGTTATTTCTAAACGAATGGACCGATTTTAGGTTTCTTTTTTTTTGGTTGGTAGGTAATTATCTTGTGTTAAAATTAAAGAGGTAAAAATGTTTTCAAAGCCTCCGAGATGTTAGTGGAAGCCTCTAACCATGTTTTTTTCTTAGTTTTTAACTCACCCTGTGTGTTGATCAAGTAATGGTATCGAAAATGGTTACACTCTATAAGAAAGGCGCTTCTTTTACGAGCATTCTGTTTTTTTAAACACTGATCAGGATAATACCCGACCACATACCGCGGCAATAGTGCAAAATTTCTTAGAAGCTACGGATATCACTACATTACAATGGCCTGCTAGAAGCCCCGATATGAACCCTATAGAACATTTGTGTACGTTCAAGGTACACAAGGAACATTTGTGTACAAAAAAGGTACGTTCTAGCGAAAGGCCTCCGGAAAGTTTTGCTGAAATGGCACGTGCATTAGTGGAAGAATGGGATCGTATACCAATGGAAACGATAAGAAACCTAATTTCCAGTATGCCGCATAGACTAGAAGCTCTCAGAGTTGTCAGGGGTGGCAATACACGGTATTAAGCAGTTAACCCAGTTTATAATTTTGTGTTTAATAAAAATGTTTTTCTTAAAATTCGTATTCATTGCACTAGAAAATTTTACAGGATGACTTCAGAAATTGGGTAATTATGCAAGGTTTCGGCAAAAAAGCTGTAATTTGGATAATTTTAGAGAAAGATCAAAGAATAAAAAAACAGAATGTTTTTAAAAGAAGCGCCTTTTATATAGAGTGAAACCATTTTCGATACCATTACTTGATTAACACACAGGGAGAGTTAAAAACTAAGAAAAAAATATGGTTCGAGGTTTTTCACAACCATCTAGGAGGCTTTGAAAAAATTTCACTTTAATTTTTTTGAAAGAAAATATAATTACCTACCAACAAAAAAAAGAAATCAAAAATCGGTCTCTTCGTTCAGAAATAACAAGGTTTCAAAGTTATAACCAAAATTAGGTGCGTCACTTTTGTTGGAACTGAGGGTACATATCCGTATCGAATATGTAACATTTTACCTATCAAGTTATCGTATTTAAACCAGTTAAAGTATTATTAAAATAAAACGCTTAAGAATTATTTAAGAAATTTCCATAAAAAATATAATGTTCCTGCAGACGAGAATGGAGTACCAAATAGAGCAAAATATAATTTTATATTTTAGTTATGCATACTTGATTAGAATAATTAGTGGAACCAGCACATTCCAAGAGAAATAAGATGAAACTGCGATGTACGAGTAATTATACTACCATCGAATTATGTGGAACGTCATTTTGCGATAAATTTCAATGGGTATAACATGATTATAAATTAAATTAATCCTGCAATAATTTACGCTTGTCATAATTGTGCCGGGCACAACAATTCTCTTTATTTTTAATAATTTCTCTTAAGACACGTCTAGGTCGATATAAATGCAAAAAAATAACACGTTTCAGAGAACAGCCACTTAGAGTATTATGAGAGCAGTATTATTTAAATTATTTGACGCCTTTTGCAGTAACTTATTTTGATTCTTAGAAACACTACAAGATACTTTACAGAACTACTTTACAGGAACGGACTTAACTTTATGTAGATTCTAAGGTATGACAATTGTAACAAATAAAATCTGTTATAAGTACAAGGGCGCACATGAGAGCCGAGCTTGACTTCTACTGAAATCACACTATATATTCCAAGTTCTGGTTTCAATAATGTACCGTGTGAAATGATAATGTTTCAATTAAATCACTGTGTAATACCTAAATATTAAAACAATTCTAAATATTCAGATGGTATGCATGATGCATGCGACACAATATTGCGATCAATATAGCAACGTAGCAATTGAACTAGTACGGCAGCGTTTTCCAGACTTTATCGTGTCGTTATTTTTTTTTGGGCGTAGAACCAGGTAAAACATGGTAGGTTTTGTTCTGGATATCACTGGACATATGAAATCGTATTCTACGAATATTTTTCGTGGTGTCGAAAATTTTAAATGAAAAAACTGACAAAATGCATTTTGAATAAAATAATTTATTTTTTTGTGTCCACCGTCCTATTTTTAAAACTAATAAAGCTACCGATGTATTTTTTTAAATTGAAGTTTACACTATTGTGGTAACAGTACCGAGCGCTTTGTGGTAACAGTACCTAGCGCGAAGTTTTCACACACTTAATATAATATTTCACATAAAAGAAGATTCATTGCTCCAACAATTTCTTTTAAATCTTCTCTCGAGTAAATTACCTCAAATTCAGTTCTTAATCTTGATTTGATCAACATCGGATAAAATGAACATAAATCGTTTAAAACAGTAAGAGGAATTTTTTTTTAAAACTGAATATTTATCTTTGTTATAAAGATCAGCCGCTTGTAAATAACCCCGGTAAGAAAAGCGTTCCTTCATTTATACTGTAATTGTATCATTAACTTCCTTGGCAATAACACTTCGAAAATTATCATCCATTCGCCTTCTTTTAAATGTTGGATATTCTGATTCAACAATGTTTTTAAGAGAATCAGTTTGATTTCTAATGTCAGAACACTTCTCGAAAATTCGTAGGTCATTTGTAACTGTACGCTGTTCTTATTTTTTGATTGCAATTGATTATACAATATGTCAATTTTATTTTTAGAAGAATTTTAACCAAAATATAAATTCTGGATCTTCCAATGCCCTTCTAAGACCGGATGCTTCATTTGAAGTAACACTTTTCTCACATCTGGTTTCAACTTCTTCGAACACTTCTACAAGCTTTTCAAGATTTTCGTGAACAAAATTAACTGTGCGAATATTATAATTCTTTATTAATCTATTTATCACCGCCCTTGGTAATTTTTATTTATTATCTCTTTCAAGACATCACAATGATGAGATGAGTTTGAAAAAAAAACAGGTAGGACCGAGAAATTATTGAAAAACACGCGTACTTTTGCATTTTGTGATGCCGATTTCTGCATAATAAGGTTTAATTGATGGGCATAACAATGAGTGAAATGAGCATTGGGATGTTTTGTTTTAATTTGAGCTTGAATGCCTCTGTTCATCGGCTGTTTTATCTTTCACCCTAATAAAACCCCAAAAATATTCTCTGATGGAACCTTCATAAAAATATCTTAATATTAAAACCATTTGACAATAATTTGAGATATCAGTGGTTTCATCGCATTGTATTGATAAATAGTCTACCTTTTCAATTTGTTTACAAATTTCTTCCCTACACACTTGTAACATACTGTATAGAATTTTATTTTGGATAATATTTGAGGTTCCTTTAAAAACGGTTGCTGTACGCGAAGGTTCTTTTAGTATATTGTCCAGCTTTGCAGTGAAAGTAATTAGTTCTTTAAATATTCTGTGGTTCTTAGATGATTCACTATCATTATGACTTCTAAGCGCTAAATCAAAAGCACTACAAAATTTTACACAACTGATTATCCTTTTTAAAATATGGCGATTTTCCCGACGGTATTATTATGTGAAATAATACTATCACTGTATGCAGAGCTTAACTTGTGGCGTGCCAAATTAATACTATGTATGATGGTCTGATTCACATCAAAAGCTACGATAATCACTTACGCTTAAAAAAAATTGTGAGTAGAGGCAGCGGCCTGCCAGCTGCAGTGGAGACGGGCCGGGTTGAAAAGAAAGATGTAATTTGTGAGCGCCACTTGGTTTACGCTACCACTACCTTACTAGTAAGTTGAACCAAGACTAACCCGGGTAAGTTGTCGCTTTTAAAAAAAAATCAGATAGTACCTTTGGTTTTTTTTTCTATCTATACATAGGTTTATTGCATAAAATATAAGAAAACATAAATTGTACAAAAGTAGCTCAGGTTGTAGCACAAAAAAATACTCCCAAAACACTATTGCGATTTACCGAACGTGTATACACGCGCGGCGTACATTTGTGGGTGGTAGAACCTAAATATTTAAATACCTGAGAAAAACAAAAAAAATCACGTGCTTTTTGTGATTATACACTATTTTGAAATTTTATAATACTAAAAATTGGTAAAAACAAATATTAAAAAGCTACAACAAAAAAAAAATTGTAACTAATAATAAGCTAGTAACAAAAATACTTAAGCAAAATGACTAGTCACCTAGTCAGACTAGTCAGCAGTCATCCAGTGGATAGTAGCAACGATGCGGCAGCTGCGGCATGCGGCCAACTTGGTAGAGGAAACAGGGGTCCCCACAACAGACAAGTAAGACGTATAAGGCCCTTATAGCAGCAATGGACGAGTGAACCAGACCAGTCCTCATAAACACACTCTTGTGAAATAAGAAATAAAAAAGAATCCCCAAAATATTACAGAGGATCGTACATGTGAACTATACACAATATGAAAGGAAGGTGTATCTATCGTGGTGTGAAGGATGTGATATATCCCGCTGAAGCGGCTTCGAGGTTACCTTAGACGACACCACAGGAACCTGTGATTGGATTTTGCAACGATAATGCGTTAGCATCGAGAATCGAAGAGGGAGTTGAAAACAATTAATTCGGTAGCTAACTGACTTAAGTACATGAAAACAAGAAATAGAACAATAAATAGCTCGCGTTATTTTAAGGTGAAAATGTAGCGTAGTGGCGTAAACGTACCGTTACAAACTGAGACATAATATTAACCTTCCGAAGTTCCTATTAACCGGTCGAAGCCGCACGTCGCACATAAGCTGCGCCCCAATTGCTCTTATGGAATCGTATATTATCGGGAACGTTCGACAGGAATGTATACTGTGCTAATGCAGTTTTTCAGCGCCGAGCGACGGATGGATGCAATATTCTATAAATGAGGTGGGCGAGGGTTTTTTGAAATTTAGAAATTTTAACTACTTATATAAATAATAATAAAATGAATAGTAATACAAATACAGTAATAGTAACAGTATTTTAAATAAACATTTAAATTGTGTGATATTGAAAATTCTTAGGAGGGACGCGCGGCAAAGCGGCCTTATACAGCAACCGCCACTGTCAACTTGGTAAGTGATTCGTTTCCGGATATTATTATATGTCCAGATATACAACTGGTAAGTGTTTCCTTGTGATTATTTATCTATATAAATAAGTATTTCAGAAACACCTATTAAGGATCAATAAGCGCTAGAAGGTTACGTAAATTCGTAGAGAACTATTAGATAAGTATAAATGGTAAAGACGATAAACAAACGAAAATAATTACATGTATAACTTGATAGGTAATCAAAGATTACCGTTTGGAACTAATATGTAATTTATAGACAATAAATCTCTCAGAGCATGGGGCCTGAAGAGGATGAAATGGAAAGTCAAGTGTAGAACTGATGATGTCAAGGTTAGTTTTTAGTTGGTTATATTTAGGAAGTATGTAGAAAGTGACCTGACTAGACTGACGACAGACTGTATGCCCACCCATTTTCAGCCGATACCTGCTCCTATAGAAAATATCCATATCAGCTTTTCTTTGCAATGGCAATTCAAATAGTTTCTAATCTATACAAATAAATAAAATTGAAGTGTCTGTTTATAATGTCAAAATAACAGCTTTTTACTAAATGCATATGAAAGTATATTACCGCACTTATAACAAAAATTCACAGATCTCGCAATCCTTGCAACCATCGGAGGGTGTTGAAAACAAACAGCATATAAGTAAAATAGTATAAAACGAACATAATTTGGTATGGTTAAATGGTTTATTATATCAAAAATTCACAGATCTTGCATTTTACGCAAGTATCGCAGGCGTATTGAAAATACCAGACACAACTGGTAAAAATTTCTCAAGTGAATTGAATAAAAATCAAACGCAGTTGTGTTACGATTTTTTGTTCGTTTGACCCTGAAGGTCTTGTCGTTTTAAACGGGTTATCTTGCATGTGATATTCAGTCAGGTTTGCGATTCCTTAGCCGTGCATATTACTATAACCATTTGCCGCAGGGATAAAGTGACCATTATCCAGTTACGCAAACAGGCAGAAATCCACACCGGTGCATAGCAGAACACCGCCGAGTGGATAACATATATCAACAAGATTATAACTATCTCATAGAAGTGAGATCGGCGTTGAAGCCCCATTGTCTACCAGGAAATGAGATTTCGCATGAGATTTCGTGTTGGTGTCTGATATTCCTAATCAGCAATTTATACAAATACAAATTTTGGTGAACTGTAGATTCCAAAAAATCCCGAGGCGAAGACGCAATCGACACTTTGGGGCATTGCTAATTCTCCATTTCGTTCAATGGGGCATTTGTAAGAGAAGCCGCCTGTACCAGCCTGTCAGGCTCTTAAAAAGTGAGATATTCAATATCTTATCAAAAAGAATTTGAGGTTTTTGTTTATAAATAATTCCGTAAAAAATTGTCATTCGACTCAGCTAATCAACTCATATCAGCTGTGATTAAAGTTTTTGTTTGCCTAAAGATAGTGGCGGCTCTGTAAAAAAATGTGTTGTATATACAGGGTGGTTAAGAATTATAAAATCTTAAAATTTGGTAAAAGTAAACTTTGTGATTTTTATAACCCCGTATAAATTCATAATTGTGGCAAAATCGTCATTAGTTTTTTATACCTATCATTTTATAATTATCAAATAATGGATGTGATTTACAAAAAATACCCCAGAACTCATTTACTAATGACATCAGCGTATTAACAGATTCCTGTTAATTATAGTACCCACATAAGTGTAACGCACTGAATCAAAATAAAGAAAGTAAAGCCGTTTCGCCATATGTTTTGATAGCCAAGCCCACCTCATTCATTTTCGAGGTTCGGATTCTTTTGAATATCTCTCCCATGTGCATAATTACTAGCCAGGGCCAACAAAATTATTCGCTTTGATAAAGCAGCAGACTTTACAGCCAACGGTAAAGAATTAAACAATTACGAAATAACAAATAAAATTTTAAATCACAAAAAATACCTAACAAATTTTGAAACATCATAATTGACACATCTGTTAGAATTTACACTATAGGCGACCTGCGAATTTTACTCCAGGGCCCCCAACGGCGTTTCCAGTAAGTACTTGCTAGTCGATTTATCTTATAAACAACAATAGAACATTAACATGGCTGCCAAATTCTTAACAGCTTACCGATGTGAAGGATTATTATTGCTTCTAGAAAGAAAGAGATTTGACAATTCAAATTCTCCAAAGATTTCAGTTGTTTTACTGATTGACGGTGATGGCACAAAAAGCGAATCAGTATTTATACAGGGTGAGTTTTTAGTGCGTATTTGGTCTGTAGCACCTTTGCTATTTATGAGAGAAAATGTGTGTTATCCCAGGTTGTTGGTATCCTTTTTGGGCGTTTTTTAAAAATATATGTGAAAGTACAGGGTGTCCCATATCTCCTGGACAGCAACTAACTTTCTTTAAATAGAACACCCTATATACAAAAAAAATACAGGGTGTTCCATTTGAAAAAAAAAGTTTTCGCAGTTGTAAATTAGCTAAATGTGGCATGGAAAATGTAACACATGGTATGTTATTTTCGATTATATTGTAATTGCAGAACTTAGACCACTCTATGTTCTTACGCTGTGCCAGAAACTAAATTTATATATACCATGTGAAAAAAGTTATAAAGCTCCTTCCAGACCTTTCCATCTGGCACTTTTTTCTTAAAATGGTAAATATCTCCGAAACCTAAGGGTTTAGCCTAGGGTGCGAGACATGTTTTTGACTCAAAAGTTTGCGCTCTTTCCGAATTTCAAAAATTATGTAGGGTGTTCCATTTAAAAAAAGAAAGTTAGTTGCTGTTCAGGAGATATAGAACATCCCGTACATTCACCGATATTATTAACAAACGCCAAAAAAGGATACCAACAATCTGGGATAACACATTTTTCCCTGATAAATAGCAAAGGCGCTACAGAGCAAATACGCACTAAAAACTCACCCTGTATGTATTTCTGCAACCCAAAAATATTTTTTAAATCATCATTGACAATAAGTAATTGGGAGTATTTCAATTAATTGCAATAGCAAATACACTAATTAAGAAATAATAAATCACGGAACATGCTAATGATTTAATGATAAATTGTAAATGGTATAAAAATATAGATTAGATACAGCAAACATAAAATCACTAATCACTATCTCAAATTATTGTGTTTTAAACTGTGTTCTAAATTCGCAGATATATAAATCAAATATACTTAAGTGTACCCACAAATACCTCTACATCTACAATATCTACATGTATATTTAAATAGTATAAATATACGTGACCACGCATAAATGAAAAATCCTAATGGTGGATCGAAATTAGTTATTTAACAGGTAAGAGTCACTGACTTGCACCTGTCTGCAGCTATAGAATACATAAGAGGACAATAATTAAACAATGAATTTAGTGTTTTTTTTATATACGTGAACGGATTGTTTAATATAATGTGACCGCTGGGGTCTCGGGACCTAGCAGAGAGCGTGGGCCAGTGCAAGTGAAAGCCCTGGGTCACTCCAAACTCCGACACAAAAGCACATCGACGGGTCATTTGCATCTAATGCACATTTCTTGTTCTTAAAGTAAGTAAGGGATTAATTTAATCTTGTATGAAAATTAAACTATATAGCTTCTCATCTACATAATTATCAGTGGTTGAAAGATTCTACATTGGTTGAAAGATGTGAATAATTCACATTCGACAATAATATTTAAAGAAACATGTTAAAACTGTTTTAATCATTTTAACTCAGTTTTAATTGTCTCCGGATGATGCCAACTTGGTTGGCGAAACGCGCGTCGAGCGAAGTGAAAGTGTTTTGGTGTCTGTGGAAACTACTCCGAGTGTTATAGTTACATCAAAGGTTCCAGCCCTATCCAGTAGTAAGATGTTTCTTTATATATTTGTGATATAAGACTATATAAATATATAGACTGTGATATACCGCAAGATATATTTTTTTTACATTATTTGGCATCAATCGTTTAAGCAATACAATAAAAATTTTAATCTTAAAGAGGAGGTTGCGATGGTCACCAATATATATTCACATAAATTATATGTATTAGATTAAGATAGCTCAGGTCAGACCGTTCCATGTATCGCATTTTTTGCATCTTCGTCCATCTTTTGCATCTTTTTCGACCGCTTTCTGGTTTCGGTGGCTGTACACTTCCATGTATCTTTTTCTCTCTTAAAAATGTGTTTATACTTGACTTTGATGCTTCTGTATGATATGAACACATATCCACCAATGCATCTTTGCCGCAATGAGGGTTATCTCTCTGTATGCGGTAAAATACTAGTAAAATAATTTTCTTCTCGGCTATCATTCGGTAGTGCCTACGTTTCGGAATGTTTTTCATCGTTCACTGATATTATATTCACAATCACAGTAAAATAGCACTAGATATACGCGAATGTCTCAACCAACGCACTACTCTATTGCTAGTGACCGTTACGCGAGAAAATCCCTCCAACCCGACAATACTCGGTAAACAGAAGCAAAGGAATGTTTACCAGGTTTACCGACTGCCAAATGAAAAACAGGCAGCGCGTCATTCCAATAAGTTAAAAAGAGATAAAGATTTCTAATGCCCGAGTGCACCGATTGTACGTTAAGTTGGGCTTACTTAAGTCGACTTAAAATATTAAGTCAGGATTATTTTTAATTCAAATGCACCGTTAAAAATTCATAAAGACTTAACTAAGTCCAGTTAAAATGTGGCAACGTTGCCTTTTAAGTCGAACGCCTAGTGACTTTTGACGCTTTTGGGTTATTTTGTTGAAAAATTTTGTGAAAATTGACAGCAAAATAATTTCAATTTGAATATTCGAAGGTAGGTATTTAATTTTGCATCAATATATCTTCTCTCTGTATGGTCGAAGATCGTACCTAATATCATTATACATTATAAAGATACAACTTTAATATCTACATTTATTCAGCAAATCATGGCAGATGAAAGTAAGAAGCATTATTGTTCAAACTTTACTCCTGAGGAAAAATAACTCTTATATTTTCAATTGCAGAATAAAAACACGAAATTGAAAATATTAAGAGTGGGCGTGGGTAGATCGTAACAGATACGAGGTCTCCAAATATGGTAAAAAGGTCAAAAGGTCACTAAAAAACGGTTTAAAAAGCAAACAAAATTTGAGTCAAAAAATTGCCGATGAAAGGAAATCTAGATACATGACCAGTGGTGCTCCTGTAGAGATTTTTCTGGAATTGACGATTTTCTAATTAATTTCATAATTAATATCAACATTTATGTACCTATATATGGTTTATCAAATCCAAATGATGCATGTTATGTTGGGCCAAAGACCCAGAGGAGTATGCATTGTCCTGTATATATATATATATATATATATATATATATATATATATATATATATATATATATATATATATATATATATATATATATATATATATATATATATATATGTATATATATATATATATATATATATATATATATATATATATATATATATATATATATATGTAAAATATGTGTTTAATTATTAAATTCCCTCATTTTAAATCTTGCTTTAATTCTGCTATTATTGTTAAAGATGGTGGGTATTATCAAGAATCACGAGCGCTACCGGGCCATCTTGCCACAAAATCTCTAATTTTTAAATCACTGTCCCCTATGGCTTGGACATTTATTGAAAAAAATGTGCTATAGTAGAAGCCTAAAAGCGCATAAAATACCTAATTATGCCTACAATTTTTGTAAAATAATGAAACATAACCTATTTGTGACTAGACTTAACGTTAAAGCCCTCAAAATTGTCGACTTTAATTAAAGTCGGTCTTAACACATTAATCCGGGCTTTAATACGCGGTGCAACGTAAATGTGTCAAAATAAGTCTTAAATTTAATCCAGGATTAAGACTATGGGGTACTCGGCCATAAAACCATCGTTCGGTCTGCGAGTCATCTATAGAGGGAATTCTTTTAAGACATTCATAAATACCTAATATAAACATCTTTTATGGAATTTAATATTTTAATTGAATATTGAGAAATTTGAGAATTACAGGTGACAGCAGCATTTGTTTCTTTAGGCGGTCAGTGCACTTTCTATATCTTTTAGAACTACTGTAGTCAATAAATTGTTTACAACAAGATTCTTTATTCTCTACCTGGGTACTAGATATACGATAATAGGGACGACCAGGGATTTTTGTAGGGAAGTACCAGGTTGTTTGGCAATTCAATGTTTAGTTGATTATTATGTTATTTGTTTATTACACGATACTATTCTATTATTTCGACGTCACTTTTTAGCCTAATACGATTTTAAATGTTTTTTTACATATATTTACAATCTAATATTAATAATACCTATTTGCTGCTAATGAATTATATGGATTATTCTGTATTTTATATTTATGTTTATTGATTATTATGTCTCTATCTGGTTATATTGTGTATTATATTTAAAATTTGTATATTTTACTGTATTGTCATTTCACTTTATAGTCTTTCGCTACCTTTTATTGTCAGTAATATCGGATTATTAGTGCAGATGTACCAGTATCTCTTGAAATCAAGCCAACAAATCTACATAATTACCTGTTATTTTATACTTTACGGTGCATATTGTTTTATTTTCACAATATAATAATATCCTGCACATGTTATGTACACGTATTTTATAATATGCTTGCTAGATAAGAAAAATCACCCTTATACTAACAATTTGTTCTATGGTTGCAAATTTTTATTGCCGATATTCGTAGGACATTCAATATCATTTTTTAATATATATATATATATATATATATATATATATATATATATATATATATATATATATATATATATATATATATATATATATATATATATATATATATATATATATATATTGTACATGGTAAGTGGTGTAGCTTGTACATGAAAGTTTTCTACCCATATACCTTCTAATAACGACATGGCATTCCAATCTAAAATCCACATTTTTTTAAATAATTTAGTCAGGTGTTAGGTATGCTGCATAAATGAATGCCATTAATTATTATAAGCAATGCGTGTTGTAATATCGGTTAAAAGTTTCGAAAGTGTAAAAACAATGAATATATGACAAATATATGTAAGTTAAATACAAATTATTCATAGTTTATTATATCCATCAAATTGCTCCACATAGATACAGTATAAAGTATGCATTAATAACCAGAATATTCATTTAATATTCTGGGAGTGTTGTATCTAACTGCATAGATCGTTATTTAACTTTTTAAGGGTAAGGTTCACATGTGACTGATTTTACAGCGGCAAGATATAGTAAATTCTTCCGTTATGTAATATTCACACTGCATTTCATAATTACAAACTTAACTGTTAAGACAGGGTCATTATAAGATTTTCTGAATTATCTTATTGTCTGATAAATTATACACTGCTCAAAAGAATTAACACAACACCTTTTACATCTAATTTATTTTATTAACGAATTGAGATATTTAAAAAAAATAAATTTTAACTTAAAGCTAGACATATAGAGAAATTAAGTTATAGATCGTTTTCTCTATGTTCAAATTTTGTCTATAACGCATTACAACTAATCAAGTACCGAAATTAAAGTGTTTTTTGTTTGTTAAAACCTGTATAAATCTTCCTAGCTACAATTTGTTCATAAATTCATCAGTTAAATGTCAATTGTGTCAAAGTGGTATTAAATGGTTATCCTAAGTGAAGTCTAAGATACCAAGAAACTGGTGGTTACACCTTTAGGCAAGGGCAAGGCAGAAAGAGGAAAAACTAGAGAGCAAGACAGGTTTCTACGAAATTGTGCTCTTCGTAGACCCACATCAACTGCTAGGGACCTCCAAAACGAATTTGTTAGGGCTACTGGGGTCCAAGTTTCTGATCAAACGGTTAGAAACAGATTAAAAGAACAGAACCCCGAAGCCCTGTACGTGAACCTCGATTGACCCTTCAACATAGAAGAGCCCGCCGAACGTTTGTCCAAGAACATGTTAACTGGCAACTTCGCCACTGGATCCCTATAATCTTCACCGATGAGTCTAGATTTTGTCTGATACGATGTGACGGTCGTGTGAGAGTATGGAGACGTCCTAGTGAGAGGTACTCGCAAGCAGCTATTCACGAGGTGGATAGATGCGGAAATGGATCGGTAATGGTGTGGAGTGGAATCAGCATTGACCATAGAACCAAGCTGGTTGTAATTAATGGTAGACTGAATGCCCGTCAGTACATCGACCAAGTCTTAGATAATCATGTTCTACCCATGGCAGCCGAAATTGGCGACGGGTCCGTTCTTATGGACGGGATAATGCGCGGCCATATACAACAGAAGTAACAAGGACCTTTTTTATAAAACCATCGAATTTAAGTCATGGATTGGCCAGCAATTAGTCTTGACTTGAATCATATTGAACATGTTTGCGATTTACTGGATAGAAGAGTCAGGGCATGTCCTAATCCTCCAGATACATTGTAACAGCTCCAGCCTCTTGGAGCTAAACGAAGAGTGGCGTAAATTAATACGCAGCACGCCACGGCGCTGTCAAGATGTAATTCAGGCTGGAGGTGGTCATACGCGGTATTAGATAATCAAATTATTGCTTAAACCAACATTCTTCTTTAGTTCATTGTCTTTTAAGTTACATTTTAATTTAGGTACTTGATTAGTTGTAACGCTTTATAGACAAAATTTGAACAGAGAAAACGATCAATAACTTAATTCGTGTTAATTTTTTTGAGCAGTGTACCTTGTTCAATATTATAGAAGTAACAATTTTCGGTGTAACCGTAATTTTTTTTAAAATATTTTTTAAACGAAGTAAATTAGTAAAAAGTAATAAGTAAGTTATTCAAAAAAATTGAAAGTGGAGTTTTTGAATAAAATGATATTGCTAATTATACCGACTAAATTTCTGAAAAAAAAAATTGACTATCTTATGAAGTGTTTTTAATGGTGCTTTAATTTTGACAAGGAGTTTTTAATAAGTATAACCCATTTTTAATAATTATTCTGCCTCAATGTTCTACTTTGATAACTTTAATATCATACTCAGATAACAATATATCAACTGATATAATGTTAAGGTATTATTGCGATGCATAATTAAATTCTCACGTGCTTTCAGCAACAATAGACACCGCAGAGTTGAACGAACAAATATTTTTCGCAAGGGGACAAATAATGTTTGTAAGACTGTAATTAACATGCTAGACTAATTAAGAAACATGTTGATATACCACTGGAGCACGGGTACCTTATTATGTTTAAAATGGCATAGTTTCAGTGGCGGCTCGTGCCAAATTAAACAGGTAGTGCCAAAACTGGCAAAGACATATAATGAAGTGCGAAAATTTTTAATATTTTCAAGGTCACGCGTTTTCCTGGCACTTCAGAATTTCCATAAAATATCCATTTGAACAAAAATACAGACTTCCACAAGAATAATTATTTGAGTTTATGATTACCATGGCCACCGGCTTTAAGGGTGCACTATTGTTTTTCAACACACACATTTATTTTTTTGATAATTTTCAAAAAATGATCATCATGTATTAGTACAAAATAATTAATCAATACAAAGATTATAGAAGATTACTCACCCACAGTAGTTGTAGATTACTTCTAACCTCCTGAGATATAATCCTACAGAGAACTCCTGAAACTACTTAATGTCTTTATGTCTATTTAAAACAAAAGTTATAAAATTAATTTAATTAACACACGCGATGAAAGTTTTTAACGATAGTTTTAAAGTCCGTCACCTCCAAACAGAACACATACAAAACAAAACAGTTTATTTGTCTTTTCACACCCACACAACCAATTATTTTTACCGTAGAGAGTTTTATTAGATTTACGGGATCAAGATTTTTGTCCACTGCCACTTTGTTTTGTAATATTTAAATCAGGCGTTGTCGTCCTAACTCTTTAACTTTAAGTTTTTCTTCCAGTGAAAAGTTACTAAAAGTTTTTAAATTGCCGATCTTATTCATGATTAATTTATTAAATACCTACTAAAAACTAAACACGAATATAAGTTTACTATTTATCACACACAGACACACTAATCCAATATCCAATTAAAGTTAACTACAACGAAACACATCAGTTCATTCAAAAATAAAAATCGTCCTAGAAAAACACACTACACCTGATGTCTGACATAACAGGGAAGCGCGATACAACAAAAACCGACGATATCAAGAAACTGAGCCCGGCACAGAATATTCTTTCCTTTCACAATTTATCCCGTGTAAAATTTTATAAACTACGTTTATCTCTGTCGCTCACACACGATTCTGGAATATCTATTTCATTTCACCTGTGCCAGTCCAAAAATAGCACAACGAACTTGCGTGCGCAGATTAAATAAGCAACCGGCATCGGCACCCGCGGCTAACCGTTTTCCAATTTTTACGTATCTATTTTTTAGAGCGAGCGTCGCGTCGACGGGGCAGTGCGCTATTGCCCCGTAAGAATGGGGAGAAATGCACTAGATAGAAAATATATTTAAATGAAAGATACAGATAATACTACCTCACCAGCCGCCACTGCATAGTTTGTTGATATAATAATGAGAATGCTGTTACTCAATAAGCCGCATACAATGCGATAGAAATGTCTAATATGTGAACATATCACAGGGCATTTAAAGGGGCGAGGCCAATTTCTAGATTTAGTAAGCTGAAGTCATTAGCGTTTTGCAACTTAACACAATAGATTAGTGGGCACAGTCAAGGCTCGCGTTAAACCAGAGCCGAACTAGTATATTATTACGGGGCTTTTGATTTGAAAAATGCCAAAATAGAATTAGAATGGGACAACTGGATCGAAATATAAAGTGATTATTGTAAATAAATAGCATAAAAATGTTGATCTATATATGAAACATATACACTTCTCCAAGAAATGAACGCACCACCGAAATATCACCAAATTTTTGTATAATAATCACATCACATAATCAACTAACCAGTTAATTTCTGCTAAAGTTCAGTTAAGCTCTGCACTTTTATTTTTGTGGGTGTTGAATGAAACTGGTCCGTCACGCGTCACGCTTCATGCATCACGCGTCACGCGTCACGCTCGGTTACAGCGTGCTTTCTAGAATATCATACATTCACCCCCAAAAGAAGTAAGACCCACGCATTCGTCCTGCGAGGCCTCCATCAAGACGGTATACGCACTGAGATACTAAAACCGAATTGGAACAAGGCTACCAGTTGAAGATAACAGCAATATACAAGATGAGAGGTACAAAATACAACAGTGTTATATGGTAGTAACCGACAATACTGTAACACAGAAACACCTACAAATAATATTTCGTACTCAGGTATGTTCTAGCATTTCTGAAGTGAAAATTGTGTTAACGGGTACGGTGTATTGTGGGTTGTGGTAATACGGTTGAACGGTTACAGTATATGTGTTAAAATTCGAAAATTAGAAGTTTTCACTTCTATCGTGTGGTCATAAGCACACCCCCATCTTTTACTTGTATTTTGTATGTTAACCTCTTTATTCAGGAATCTGAATGTTCTATTGTTTTTCAAAGAAATTTTGTTTTATTCATTACAGAGTGTAACGATTATTGCGACGTATTTTTTCCATTAAATTTTTTACCTCACTGCGAAGTTCAACAGTTACACCAGTAAGTTAGAATTAAATTAAATAAATCATACTCTAGCCTGGTCTTATTTAACATTCCTTTTTTTTCAGTTTATTATCTTCATTAGTACAGTGCCGTTCAATTGAAAGTAAACGATTTTTTAAAATAATGTGAAACAGGCTTTCAGGTAATCAAAACTTGATTGTCAATTTTATTTGTCAGTTTACTAATAATTCTATATTTTGAAGTTTTCCTTATAATTATTATTATTATTATTATGCCGCGTTTAACTGAACCGCAAAAAATGAGAGCTGTGAAGTTACTGCGGAACGGATGGTCAATGCAAGCAGTTGCAGATACTTTGAATGTGAGTAAAGGTTGCATTTACAAAATTAAGCAAAAATGGAATGCAGAAGGAACTGTTGAGTACGTCCATAGAGGGGGCCGTCAGAAATTCAGTACTATGGAGGAAGACGAACTCGTCCTTGACCACCTCCGACAGAATCCTTTTGATACAGCAGTGACTGCCTGCTTCTTAACAAATTTTCCTGCTTCGGTGGAAACCTCAAGACGACGTATCAGAGCATCTGAGCTGAAGAATTTTTCGGCTGCAAGTAAAGTTGCTCTGTTGCCACGGCATAAGGAGCAGAGGTTAAACTTTGCCAACCAATTTGTCGGTGTGCCACAGGACTTTTGTTTTTCAACAAAAGACAAAAAGTTTTTCAATCCTGCTATGATGGTCTGTGCGTGTATACCGCCCAAGAATTTGCCGATAGGAAGAACGCTATATAAATCCTACAGCTCGTAGTGGTCGCTTCTCTATCAACGTGTGGGCATGGATATGTTGCCAAGGAGCAGGTGTTACTTGGAGAATCAGAGAGCGTCTTACTGGTCAAAGCTACGCTCGCATTTTGGAATATGTTATGTTACCTTCCGTTTCCATTTTATATCCCGAGAACTTCACTTTCCAGCAGGAAAATATTTTTATTTCCTCTTTCCTTTTTCCATATTTCAATTAAATTTATATTTCAGGATAATACCTCTATTCACAAATCACGAGTTGTTACTGAATTGGCGAATACAAACCATATTAACACTCTGCGTTGGCCCTCTAAGTCGCCGGATTTAAATCCGATAGAAAATGTATGGGCACAAATGGAAAAAGACATGTATAGCAGAAATATCCGACCAGCGAACGTAGAAGAACTGTGATTGGCGATTTAAAATGCCTGGGAAAATATTGGCGAGGATTACACCAGGACACTAATATTGTCTATGAGAAATAGGCTTCAAAAAGTTATAAACGCGAATGGTGCTTAGACCAAATATTAATTCATAGTAATTTTCTTAAGTTCTCAGTTAGTTTGTTAATTTAATGGATTTTTCAGATGGAAAGAGACATTCTTACCATATAGATTTTTCTTAATAAATACTGTATATAAAATGCTGTCACCCTATAACTGACAGATACTTCAACTTAAAATAATTTTGAATGTGATCTGTTTACAAAAGCCTGCTTCACAATGGGAAAATTTCTAAAATTTCTCATAAGAGAAATTTACTTTCAACTGAATGGCACTGTACCATAAATACACAATTTTACGGCATAACATGTTTTTATTCACATCATTTTGGAAGAACAGAAGTAGATGAGTAGCAGCATGCTGTGGAAAAAGAAGAAATATGGACTGAATGACAGTTATTACAAACAATAATTTTGAAATAACTGTAGGTTTTTATATATATATATATATGATAGAAACACTTGTATTTTTCTAGTCACAGTAATACTTTGATATTTATAAAATATGTTAGAGCATGAAGATCACTCGCCTCAGACGAGGTTCGAAGCAAGCTCAATTATTTAAATTGATTGCAGTAAAATTTTCTTATCTTAAGTGTAGATCAAAATTCAATTACTGCTAAAGTTATAATTTTCTCAAAATTTAATCCTATTATGTGATATAAATAGCATATATAAATCTCAAGTGAATTTAGCATTCAAAAGAAAAAAGATAACTTGGTTCTCATTAAATGGGACATAAATTTATTACATGGAAATATTATGGTATATCCATATTTATATAAATTAATCTTTTTATATAACATACACTCCCATGTATGTTACCTTCTTCTCGGACGACGTTTCGGCAGAATCACATCTACCATCTTCAGAAGACTCGGAGAAGACCCGAAATCAACTACTACATCCTACACCCATGGAAAACTGAAAATCAACATAATTTGTCTCTGCGGGGAGAAGACATTCCACGAAGCACAACAAAATCTATGAAGTGCAACGACTCATGGCCATCTATAAGAACATATCTTACTGTGAGAGTCCGAAATTAGTGAATGTCAACATTCACCGGTGAATGACGACAAATACCAAATGTCTTGGTGAAAGACCGAACGTTTATTAATTTTATTATACATTCGAACTTTCACCGGTGCATGTCGACAAACATAGATGGGCTCCGGTGAATGTCGGAACGACAGGTCGTAACGTAACTTCCTTTTGGGCGGTTCCTGCATCCTGTTTGGTGGCGTTGGCTTCGTCACTCTAGATTGACGAAGCCAAAGCCCCCTTTTACTCCACAAAAGAATTTTTTTCAAATCAGTTTTAGTCATGCTACTATTCAGATCATAAAAGACTTAAAGAGTAGACAAATCTACTCAGTTCTCAAAAATCTAAGTCTAAATTGAATAGCACTTGTGGTGTTATCATATTTAAGGTACAATTAAACATATAAAACAATAAAATGCCTTGAACAAATTAATTCCAGAGGTTAAGGTCAAGGATATACTTGTGAACTTTCTCTTGATTTAAAATTCTCTTTGAGTAATATAACAAGCAAACCTTCTGTTATTATTATTATCTACTTAACATGATGACTTGTAAAATCTGTATAGGTACCTACCATCTCCTATTTCTACAATAAGATTTATTCACTCGGACATATAGGTGTTAGTTTACATTTCCATTATTATTAATAAAATTGCATCATACTCATTTTTATAGATAGAATAAAACTGTTACTAACCTAAGCATTATTTTATAACGGTTTGACATAAAAATAGTTCTTCCTGGAAGAATTCTTTGTATTTCAACAAGTTAAATAAAGCTCTTAGTTTGTTGACAGACTATATAAAGCACATTAAATGAACAAACAGGCTGACTACAAAGTAGTTAAACTGTTTCAGATCTAAATGTGCAAACTTGGCATTGTGCTGTGAAATATTATCTCTGGTTTGTCTAGCGGATATGCCAGCTGGAACGTTCATAAGTCTAGAAAACTTTGTGTTGCGTTGTAATAGAACACCTAGCTGCATAAAAGATCTCCCCGTGGGCAAGGAGAAATACCTTACATTAAAAATAATTACTATAAATTAATTATAGTTATTTGTTATTACGGTATTGTTTCGAATTACCGTTCGGTCAGAAAGTTCAGTGTCTCCATGGAAAAGTATTTAACGAGGTATATTACCCATAATTTTGATTCGAATCACCCAAATCGTTATGTTTTCACGTCGTTTGCTGAGATTTAAGGCACGATTTCAGAATTATGTGTTTTTGATTTGTGTTTATTATATCAAAGTTTGTTTAGGCAAAAATATAATTCGGATAACCTCACAAATAGCACTCGAGAGGCCTACCGTATAACCACACTGGCTCTGGACGCTATGGTTGTAGCACCAGGGGGCTCTCATATATATATATATATATATATATATATATATATATATATATATATATATATATATATATATATATATATATATATATATATATATATATATATATATATATATATATATATATATATATATATATATATATATATATATATATATATATATATATATATATATATATATATATATATATATATATATATATATATATATATATATATATATATATATATATATATATATATATATATTTGTTTTGTGAAAAGTAATCTTGGGTTTGTAGCATTTCATTACATAGAGAAATAAGCAAATAGAAGAATAATAAGGAAGATACACTTACCAGTCTTATATCTAGACATACACACGGAAACGAACCACTTAGACGTTGTACAAGTTCTTTCCCCTTCATTGAGGATCTTCGTAGTGGTGTACGACTTATTTCATTGATCATTTATACTTTCTACTATACTACTTTCAACAGATATCAAAATTTTACTCCTCTTCTAAGGTTCTTTTTTCGGAATTCCTAACCTAAGTTTTTCAACATTTTTTCTTTCCTCATTTGTTTTCGGTCTCTAGATATGTTTTTATCATAAGGTCTATGATGCCATGCACTATTTCTCACTTCGTTTATTGATTTTATTTCCATAATTATCCTATTTCTTATCTATGGAATTCCGCTTATTCCTACATTGTTTATGCACCCCTGTTGATTTATATTATCAACTTAAGATTGTATGATATTTCACGCTTTAAAAGGAAACCAATAACTCATGAAGATTTTCTATCCAATACTAGTGCAATGTCATGGGAAACCGGTACCTGCAACTGAAGTAGGTACTTACTTACTCAGACGACGATAATTTGTCACCAGATGCTGTTGTTAGATCAAGGCGTTTCTATTTCCCTATAACTACCTGGTGTCAAGTAGATTCTTAATGCCCATATGGAACCACTTACTATATAATAAGTGATTTATCGTTTAGTCTCTCTGCCTTTATAATTTTAATGGATGATCAAGCCATCATTTCCAGTATTCAGTGTTCAATTACAATGTCCGGGTAATTGAATGGAAAATAATTGGATTTAAAAAATGTCTGATGCAGTAATAAATGGCACAGAATACTTAGGTCGCAACATCTGAATATCACACTCACAAAGTATGGAAGAAATAGTTCGGTTGGTGAGATGGTTTCAGTTGCATTTGGTGTATAAACAAAGAATATTAAGTTTAATATAAATTATCATATTTTATGAGCTACAATTCATTGGGTTGAAAACTCTACTAAAGCTACTCCAATGATCGATATACTTGTCTGTCAAAGCAGGTTCTGAAATTTCAAAAAGTAATTGTTCATAAACACGCAGAAGACTTAATTTGGGGTAGAATCATGAAATTGTTTCCACAATCTAACTAGACTACTCAATCAGTAATATCTACCAATCCAAGTCAAATAGAGAAAGGAACATTTTACATTAATTTCACTCTTATGCACACATCAAAATGGTCTAGGGGAGGGAAAAGACAAACAATAAAAGTATGTTTGCGTTGGTTATGCAATTTTTTTTGTAAATATAACATGCTGAGTTTTAATGTGGCAAACTTTGGATCTAGCATCTAGCTGGCGATGTTTATTTTTGTTTTCGTAAAATAAACACAAGTCGATTGATGACATTTGTATCGAGGTGTTGTTTGTGCTGTCAATACGGGTTTGTAGCAATTCATTACATACAGAAATAAGCAAATAGAAAAATAATAAGGAAGACACACGTACCAGTTGCATATCTGGACATATATACGGAAACGAACCACTTAGAAGTTGCACAAGTTCTTTCACTTTCATTGAGGATCCTCAGAGTGATGTACGATTTGTTTTATTGATCATTTATACTTGAATTTAAAATAATAATACTCCAACACTTTCAGTGACATTTTATGACATTAGTTTTTGTCGAAGGCACGTTCTTAGATCTATTCTACTATTTATATCTATTCTACTATCTTCTATCTATTCTACTATTTATATTTGTTCTATTTGAACATATCATATATAAAAGCATTAGGCATACAGTTACCAGAAGGTTAAATTTTAAGATGCATAAAATCTTGTAGAATCTATTAAAACAACTACTTTTCCTAGCTATATGCTAGAAAATATTGAATTACATATAGCATAGAATTCTGAAGCATTTAAAGAGGGAGTGATACCGAAATTGCTTGCTTCGTCAAAACTAAAATTATTTGACAATATTTTTCCCCCTCTCAAAAGCACTGTGGATGTGTCTCACCGTGTGACTTAATGATTTAATCATAGATGTTTATGGAAAATATATAATAATTTTCTATAAGTTATTAGCTAATATTTCTGCGCTTCTAACATGTTTAATTATCTATTATAATCTCCATGGCATGCATTCTATTTATATCAAAGTGAAACTGAAAATAATGATTAGAAATATAATAGCCTAACATATTACGTTTAAATTTGTTCACATGTTCTCGAAGATGTTATCCTATTTTACAATGTATAGGTAAGTTATAAAACCTGTTCATATCTGATCCTTTAAATTGATTACTTGTTGTGTCCAACCGTCTAACTCTGAAATGCTACACCCTATATTTTAACGATATAAAAAGTGAAAGTCATCAAATTCAGCTGGTTAAAGTTGTAATATTATGACTTGATAAAATTGATGCAACACGTTATATTATATTACAGTTTGCGGTCAGTGGGATTACCCCGGAATTTCGAATATTTTGCTGATAGTCAATAAAGATCCCGTGCGATTGCCTTATTAACTGATCAGTAGTTCCAAGAAAGACAATTTTTCGCTATATGATATTTTGCTGTTTTTTTAGACCAGCAAAACTTTTTAGATCATTGTCTGCTTAACATAGCGTTTATAAAATCGTGACGGCTGAAACTAAAATATCATTTTTCCCCCAAAAATTTTTCAATTTTTGTCACTCTTTTTTTCACTATTTTTTAGATTGCGGATGATCTGTGTCAACTACCACTCTGGAAATTTGACAGGTTATTCACGACACATTTATCTACATTTTCGGTCCAACATTAGCCATTTTCAGGTCGCCGAAAATAGATTTTCTCCGAATTTCGCGGAAAAATCGAATTTTTAGGTTATGTATTGTTATAACACTCGCTAATAAATAAAATGCACTTGTCAGGATGATACTTATATTAAAAATACTTCAACAGATACACAGATACAAGAGGATACATTCGCTACAATCAACGACCCGTGAGCTGGTCAAACAAAAAGTGTCCCTACCTTCCGTTACAATACATTTTATATTAGCCTAGTTCAAATTTCTACAAATCAAGATAAAGAATGCCTAACGAACATTTAGAAAGACCCAATAAGCTTTCACTATTTATTGTTATCCGTTTTAACTGAAGCCGCTGCAATAACCATAAACAAATCACATTTATTACTAACGGACTTCAAAGGTTTACAGCAAGTGGTAAAACTATAACATTGCCTACGGTCTCTCTTTTATTACGTCCTATGAAATTATCCCTAAAAAATTATAACAGTATATATATATATATATATATATATATATATATATATATATATATATATATATATATATATATATATATATATATATATATATATGTATATATATATATAATATTAGTGTCACTTGCAGAGGTGGAAATGCTACAAAAATTCAATTGATTTACTGGCAGAACATAGAGATATGTTCTCATCAATTGATAGTGACATGTTTAAGTGTAGTTGTCGTCTAGAGAAATATGCCTGGGCACACCCACCGTCACCGACAACAGAAATATATGAGGTTATAACTGAACATCTAGCAAACTCTATTCCATCATTAATTACAAAACAGTACGACTTGACATTGAATTATATTGATCGACCACTACCTATCTTTGCATTGTATATCGACGTAGAATATTTACTATACGACGCTTCTTGCAACATACAGGGTGATCTATATAACATAGCGTGTAAATAATATGAGATACATATTCTTTAAACATACCCATTTAATATTTATTAACTTAATTACTATAATATGACAGAATTAGCATAGTAAAATATATTATTTATTCCTCAATTCATATCTGTGATAATGATTAAGACATTAAGAGTAATATTCGAGCAAAAACGATATAGAACCGGTATTTATAGAGTAGTTAATTGAAATTGAACAAAACAGACTGTAAATGTTATCAATATTCCCTGAACACTACAAAATATACGCAACCAAAAATTAGTTTTTAATCTCGAACTGCGGCCGAGTTTTACTGCTTTGGTGGATGCGCCGGGTGGTAAGTATTATCTGTTGTAAACTAATGTCACAAAGTGTCACTGAATATGATGAAGTATTAATATTTCAAATTAAAGTATAAATGATCAATAAAACGAATCGTATATCACTCGAAGATAATCAATGACGGCGAAAGAACCTCGTTTCCGTATATCCAGTTTATCCGTATATATTCCGTAGTCCAGTTTATATTGCATAAAAATCAACAAAAGTAGCGCAGATAAAAAAATTTATAATAGTTATAGGTATTCAATTCCCAATTAATAGCCCTTGTTCATTCGGGCGACTTGCGCCACTCAGTTGTCAATAATGGCTATAATGAATTGTTAGTTGAATAATATACTCTATTATTTAGATTACTTATTACTTCCAATGTATATAATATATATAATATAAGACTTACATTTATTAAATATTAATCGTATGAGTTTTTATAGTAGCAGGCAAATAATTAAACCCATACCACAGTTTTAGTAATTATTTAGTGTTGATAGTGCTGGTAGTGTTATTAATTGTATCTAATATATTATTCGTCTTTATTTTCTGGCAATGACTAAATGCATTTTAGTCAAACAGCTAACAGTGTCCGTACTATATCGTGGGTGCACAGGCTTTTTCAATAGAACAAGTTGTATTCATATATAAGTATAAAGGATTATCTCCAATTGCTTGAATCGCTCAACCGTCACTTATAAGTATAGAATTCTTTTGGAAAACTTTCCAATCGAGTTCATTGCGTGAGAACTGAGAAACTTCAAACACAACACATCTTCCTAGTTGTGATAGCGCATGTAAATTATTCACTTATTAGATGTTATAATATCCAGTTTACAGTAATTCACATAAAAAAATAACTTGCGCTCATACGTATGTGTACTACATAGAAGATGTCCGTAAAAGGGCAGTAACTGTTTATGTAAATCGGCGGATGCGTATATTTTAATCAAATAAGCTCCGAATGATACAGTTATCCGAGCTTTACATAAAGCTATCGTGACATCATCTTTCATTAGGTATTCGTGCAAAAATATGCCTTTTGAACTCAACCTGGAAGGGAAGGTACGCATAAAATGGTATGCAATGAAATGAGATTCCGTTGGCATGTGCATATATATATATATATATATATATATATATATATATATATATATATATATATATATATATATATATATATATATATATATATATATATAATAATGATATTACATAAACATCAAATACCAAATAAATATCGTAATTTCACACATCACTGCCAATAACAACAAGACCTACACTATTTTAATAAAATTTGCGATCCCTTAAAAATGCATTACTATCAGTTATGTCAGTGTCCCACCATGATTTATGATTTACCGTCCGCTCCAAATAAGCCAACTTTAATCCCTTGTCATACGCATTAATCAAATACGAGAAAGCATTATTTTGGACTTTTCTCCAGGCAAGTAGAGCTGACATTCCTGACATGCATCTTTCGTCCTTGTATTCTCAATTTCTTTTCAGATAATTTTTATATCCTCCAGAGAGTGAATAATTGATAACAATTTAAAATATAATGTATAAAAGAAAAAATATAGTCGCACTACTGGCTACATGAAACATGCATTCTGTACATTAACTACTAAAGATAATGGTGACTGATAAGGTTGTTCATAATGATGTAAAGGGTAATGCAAGATTTCGATCTTGACGACAAGACTGCAAAAGTCTGTAGTTACCGTAGTTAATCAGACAATCTCGATAATCGATGTGTTCTAGGAGTTTACCTTGAAATTCAGGGGAGTATCCTCCATTTTATTTAAAAAATACGGAATAATATTGTACAGGTATTTAAGAAATTATATCATGAATATAGTGCAGTAAGAGATTTCAACTGGAGCCCGATATGTTTCATATAGTCTTGTGTACCGAAATATAATCTGAGTATAAATCCAAAGAAGTTTAAGAATATTTTCAAGAAAAAAGTGCAGAGAAAATAATACCCAGGTGCTTTAAATAGTTTCATTTTGACATTAGTTAAACATGTCGACAACATTTTATTTAAATTTAAGGAGAAAAATTTGTCCCATTTCCATTTTAATTTTTTTTTATTTCTATATTTCCGTGACACAAGTCCTTGAATCAGAAAAAAAATTAAAAGTTTTAAGTCTTCCTAGACTAAAGACTAAAGTCAGACAAGTTTGGTATTTTTTCCTTAAAATAGTTTTCATTTGGTTCTTGGTTCTTCGTTTGACATGTCTGAAAATATCGATTTCTTTTCAGAAATAATTCCTTATTTGTCTGACATTAAACAAAATTATTCAGTATTATCATCAGTATTTCATGTTTCCGGATATTGTGCACATTCTGTTATGTCTTAAATGATGAAATTATACTGCATATTTAGGGATTCGTATATTTTGGCCTATTTATTACATTTAGAAAGAAACTGAACACAACAGAATCAAGAAAACGAATAATCTTAGTAACTGCAACCACCTGTAGCAACTCTTAACAGCTTCTAATCTGGCTGGTATACTGGAAATTAAACTGCTTATCCTCTGCTGTGGTATATTATCCCATGCCATATATTATTATGCCATGGTGAAAACCGATGGCGTAATAAATCGGAATCGGAAACCAGGTTATAGAGAACAATTTTATCGTCGTTTTCCAGGTTCATCTAGGAATATTCATGACTCGAAGCTGTTGCTACTTATAATTGATGAAATATGTTGAATAATTGAAAGAAAAAATGCTCAACCATTGCCTTGGCTAATCATGATCTTTTTTTCTAGAAAAAAATCGGAGAGGGAGCCACTGCGTGGGATGCGGGGGGCCAATCCACGACCAATATATTTTAAGGGTTGCCCCGGATCTCGAATGGCACGTAGCCTATTTAAAATGCCAAGAGTGACGCCAATTTCTAGACGAATCCTGTACGTGCTTCGTCAGAGATGGCAAAACGCACTGCAAGAGGGATTATGTCAGGTTAGTAGATCTACTAAAGTTGATTTAACGATAGAAAATCTGATTTGACATCAACAGCAACCCTTAAAAATTAATAAACTAAAATGCATAATTTCCCATGAGCGCCACTAATTTTTAACTCATACACATCGCATAACCTATATTTTTAAGACTTGTTGCTTGTTGCCCGTGTTGATTCTGTTTTTCTGTGTTGACTTTTGTTTATTCAAATGCTGTGTCTTAAAATATTGGTGTTGTGCTTTATTATATTTCTTTTTCCCTGTTTTATTTGTGTAAAGTTGGAACATAATCATGGATCATGGATCCATTGATTGTTGAAGATAATCGCCACCCTTCTCTTCGGATTAATTTTGATGCAACCTCTAATCGGTCGCAACGTCCACAAAATCATTTTCCTATGAAATTTTCCTGCACTGCTTATAATTTTAAAAAAGCTTATTTATAACACGAATTGGTAATTTCTTATGAATGTAGATAATGTGAATGATTTATGCTCTTCATTTTACGACAAGTTATATAGTCTTTTCGATATAGCTGTATCAAAGTACATGTCTTCTCCCCATATTCGCTACTATCATTCTCCTCCTTGGTTCACAGAAGTTATTAAATCCATCTGAACAAAAGCAGCTGAATATAGCAAGTACAAAAAATTTAAATCAGCTGATCTCAACAATGCTTTCAAAGCTCATCTATCTAAATCTAAACGTCTTGATTGATGAGGCTTATAGAATATTTATAAAGGATTCTGAGCGATCATTATCTGGTAATCCCAAAAAGTTTTGGAACTTTCTTAAAAAAAATAAAGGTTCCTCACGTATCCCTTCTGTAATGTTCTATAACGACAGTAAACTTTCCAGTCCTACTGATATCGTTCATACGTTTGGTGACTACTTTAACAGCGTCTTCATTCAATCACAACCAGTTAATCCATCTGAGTTTTCTTTACATCTAGAACTTCACATAGAATTACTGAATATCTCATATGAAGATGTTTTACAAAATCTGAAACGATCTAAGAATACTTTTACAATGGGCGTATATAGATGATATTCCCAGTTTTGTTCTAATAGACTGTGCGTATGTTTTTGCCGAGCCACTACAGATCTTATTCAATTGCATCCTACGTAATTCTTCCTTCCCGTCTTATTGGAAAAAAAACATATATTTGCCCAATACCAAAAAAGGAAAATCAAAATGATGTATGAAATTATAGAGGCATTTCACTATGCTTTAAAACAACCATCGGAATTATTCTTTGAAGTTTCTATTCAAGCCTATCAAATATTTAATGAGCTTATTTCAGATATACGAATACGAAATAGGGTTTCAAGAATTCAGAAATATGAAATCGAGTTTTTAAAGAGAGGTAAACATAGGATCATTTTACGGGAGTTGATTTTAAAATTGGAAAAGTATGTAGAAGAAATGAATGAAAAATGTGTTTTATGTAACAAAACACTTAAATCAATATTATCTAAAACTAGTCATATTCTTTCCAATATATTCCTTAATAATTATTTAAAAATAATCAACAATGAAATTAACAGTCAAAATAATGATAGATCAGTCAGAAAATTAATGAAATTTCATAGTTAGAATTTCTTTTGGCAATCGGTTTTAGTGGAGCTAGGGCTTTGGCTTTTAAGAGCCAACGCGTCTATTAGGGTACCTCTATGATGATGTGGAAACCCCCTTTCAAGTTATTTTATCATAACAGTTTATTTTGAAATATATTCAGTTTTACTCACAAAAGTCTCTGTATATTGTATATTACGCTATGCCGTGACGGAACCTGTATCGTGACGTCACAAATTCTTGTCCCCGGCTTGTCTTACGAATGACAGCCGTGGCCTCGAATCAGCAAGTTTGTTTTGTCGTACTCTTCATTTTTTATATCAACTTTTTTTTATCAGATCAAAGGCCGCCGAGATATGCAGAAAAAACGATTTTTCCATGATTTTAATTGATCGTTACCCCCTCCCCTGCCCCTCCTCGACCCCCATCTACACAAACCATGCCAAAATATGGGGGGACACGACTTGATAGATTAGGGCAAAAAAAATTTTAATTTGAGTCATCTGTTTTGGAAACAAAGATCCACTCCACTATAGGGCGTTAAATCCAGAGAATAAATAATATTTTTATTTTCGTATGTGACACGCAAAAATAAAACTATTTTTTTGACATTTGAGTGTTTAAAAATAAAAAAAATATAATAATTGTATCTATTTACATAGATTATTACTCATACCTCTATAATAATTTTTCGAGGGGTTTACCACTTCGTGTAATCATGGGACAGGCCTTATGAAATCATTTTGAAATCACGTGTAATCTCCATGTAATCAAGGAAAATGACATGTAATCAATGTAATCATGGTGAACATGGTGAAATCATATGAAATCATGATGTAATCCTGTTTACTCATATGTGTAATCATCATGTAGTCATTATGTAATCACCATGTAATGAACGTGTGTAGTCATTGTAATCATAAAATTATGCCGAGTCACCGTAAAACCCTTACTGATGTAAATGATACAGAACTTTTATTGCAAACATTAATTAACTCTGCTCAGACAAATTCATGTTCTTCTAACTCTAGTAAAAGAAACTGTTTTCATCTTATATATTTATGTTTGGTGGAAGGTTATTATATGAAACAATGTATAAAAATCTCCCACTACCTTCTCCCTCGTCTGTTAGCAGATATTTAAAAGATCATGGTCCTAGAATAACAGAAGGGGAATTACGGTGTACAGAATTGAAAATGTATAGACAAGAAAGAAGATTGCCCATGGTTGTGTGGATTTCTGAGGATGCCACACGAATCACTGGCAAAATACAGTACGATCCTTCAACAAATCAATTAGTAGGGCCCGTGTTGCCATTAGATGAATATGGTATGCCAATACAATATTCATTTCCAGCTCCATCAGCTAAGGAAATAGAAAATTGTTTCGAGCAAAACAAGAATGCGTCATTAGTCTATGCTATTATGGCTCAACCTGTTTCGCAAAATTCACCTGCATATTGTTTAACAATATTCGGAACTAATAATAAGTTTAGTGCTCAACATGTGCAGAAAAGATGGAAATTTATTCGTGATGAACTAGCGAAAATTGATATATCGGTGCTAGGATTTTCCTCGGATGGAGCTTCACGTTTGTTAAAAGCAATGCGTACCGAGACGCAATTGGGAATCAGACACCACATCTCTAATTGGCCTTGGTTCAAGATGATTTTTTCTGAGATCAGTTTTGTTCAAGACACGATACACATTGCAACAAAACTTAGAAACAGGCTGCTAAAGCCATCTATTTTATTACCATTCGGAAATAAACTTATTTCTGTAAGTCATTTGAAGATTTTAATCGAGACAGTTTCGAAGGATAAACATTTAATCACTTCTTCTGACATAGAACCTAAAGATGAACTTTATTTCAGCAAGCAAAATATCACAGCCACATATCCAGTCTCTGTTACTTAAATATATCCCAGATTGAGAAGGTACAGTAACGTATTTAAAAATTTTGAATTACATGATAGCATCATACGAAGATTCTTTTTTAACACCAATTGAAAGAGTTTTCAATTTATGGTACTGTTTTTTTATATTGCGAATGTGGCGTAACTGGATCAAAAGAAACAAACATTATACTTTGGCAGAAAACTATTTGACTTTAAATTGTTACGCTTACATTGAGATAAATGCTCATGGTATGATCAATCTGATACAAAAGTTACGGGATTTGAATATGCCATCTCTATCTCGATCTCTATTTATGCCACCACTCTTCAGCAGTCAAGCGTGCGAGAGATTTTTCCGGCAAATTCGTTCCTTGTCTACTACATACTCCACCATTGTTAACTGTACCTTACTGGATATTATACACAGAATTAAAAAAAATCAGTTACAAAGTGATATCATAAGACAAGCAAATTAAAAGAACAAATTAAATTCCCAAGATTAGAAAATAAAAAAAATAAAATTATTGTACCGATTTCCTTACCTACCAACAATAAAATTGCAGAAATGATAGAATTCGCAAAGAAGCAGGCAGTGGTTGATGGTTACAAGTTTGGATTTGACTCAGAAGATTTATATTGCAATTTACCTCTTGTAGAAAATACACATTCTGACGAGCATTCTGATACTGATAATATAGAAAGTTAAGAGGAAGACGATGGTAATTTCCTAGAGCAAGAAATGTCAACCTGTTGTACTCCGGACTCTGAAGATACACTAGAAGAAGAGTCTGAGGTGGCACCGTTGGCACACGTCGTCGAAGATATGTCTAAGCTGTCGTGCATATCTGAAGGGGAAATTAATTTGAAAAGTTACGATGGTGCAAAGCTTGTATTGAGCGAAACTAGTCCATTTACTGTTGTAACTGATTCCAAGGGTAAAGAGGTAATAGTACGAAAATCATCCATTTGCTGGCTACTGAACAAAAATTATCATCGCCTAAGCAGTGACCGCTTACAACGTGTCATGGAAAATGAATTGCACCCTACTACAAAACGTACACCATTGAGTGCTGCAATACAACCATGTTGCAAAATGTGCGAAGACATTACGATAGAGGAATGGTGCATCTTTAAACAGGAGTCCAACAATAACGCATATCTTTTAGGGTTAGTTTTGAGTTTTTCGTATCTTTATGGGCATTCCGGCAAATCTAAAGAATTTTCTAAAGACAGCGCTTTAATAAATTCTAACTCAAATCGAGAAATCGGTGTTTTGTGCTCGTGGTACAATTTTGATAACAAGGGGCATGTAAGCCCAGCTTCTGTAAAAAATTACGGCTATATCAGCATAAGAAAATACGTATGTACCATTTACAATCCTTTCATGGGGATTGGGAATGAAAATGAACTAAAACTTTATATATTCCGTTAAAGAAAACGATTATGTCATTGTCCCGTTTGAAGAACCTGAATCGATTAAATACTACATTGGCATTGTACTTTTTTGTGATAGAGAGGAGTCGGGAGAGGAGTATACCATAAAATTCATGAGAAAAGTAAGAAATAATATATTCCACTTTTCCAAACCGAGTTCCAAACAGGACATTTGCAAAGTGAATGCTGCAAATATATGTTGCAAACTGTCTACCCCCAAAGAAAATGATAACACATATTTATTTTCCGAAACGGAACTTGTTCCTTGCCCATTAAAATAGGTAGTTAGAGCATAATCTAGTTACTAATTGTTTATTACGTTTTTTATATTCTATTTCTGTTCATTTATAATTTGAGAATTCATTTTTTTGTTATTTTAAAATTTTATTTAAGTTGTTTCCTTTTACCAATATTATTTATAAATAATAAATGTTTTCGAAAATGTAGTTTTAATTATTAATTTATCTCGAAATCTTATGCTATATATAAACTTAATGATAACTTAATAACATTAAATAAATTGAATCGTGTATGCGTACCAACCTATTTAAAATCAAACTTCCTAATTAGTTCACTGTAAATAGTCTTAACAATAAGAGAAATCCATCAAAAATGAAGTACGCATGATAAAAACATAGATATTATATGACATGACAATAACTTGAAATCATTTTGTTCCCTTGTGTAATCATCATGAAATCTGTAATCATATTGCAGTTTCATGTAGTCATCGTGTAATCATCATGTAGTCATCATGTAATGCAATGTAGTCCGATGTAATCATTTCGTATTAGTATGTAATCCCATGAAATCAGTGTAATCATATTGAAATCATTGTGTAATCCTATGAAATCATGTAATCCTGGGACACCTTCACTAAAAGTGGTAAACCCCTCGTAATTTTTGTATAGGCCCCATTGTGGACAATCACAATGTATACGTAAATAAAATAACATAACAAACAACTTATATACAAGACTGTTACGTATATACCTACGTCCACACTTGTTCATGGACACTGTTGATTGACACTGAAAACTAATAATTTCTGAGGTTCAAATCTCTTCGCCGTTCATTTTTACCGAACGTGTTAAGATCAAGAATTATACTATTAATTTCAACAATAATCGTTCATGGCAGACCGTACAGTTGAGACGTCCTTTGTAGGAGCCATTGTAAAAATTTTTGGTTAATTTTCGGATCAGTGCACAGGACTAGATCATCTCTGCTGGAGTCCGCAATCAATATATCTGAATTTGTTCGGTATCGGCAGTGATTTAGCAAATTTCGCTGACAATTCACAATGACGAGGTTATTGTGCAGATCACCGAACCGCTGATGTTATTGTCCTCTGAAGAATTGTTACTAAAACATATATACACACACTGATGTTACATATATTATATACATGGATGCTGTAATCGTGAAAAATTTATCTAAAAAATATAGTTATATAAATAATAAATGGGTCATTCTCCAGAAACTATCATTTTTACAACAATTATAAATAATAAAAAAAAGTGCGTATTTAAGCAAAATATATTATGGCTACATGTATTTTATGTTAAAGAAATACAATCCACAAAAGATTATGCAGTATTACACATTTCAAGTGATTTTTCTTTCTTTAAAGAAAATAATAATCTAGAGGAATGACTTGCTGCCCAGAGAAATGATATGTCTTTATATCAAAGTCTTTATTCGTTTAACAATGTTCTAATAACTTTTTCTTTTCTTGTTTTTTTGTCAAGATAGGTCTCTTTGTGTGTACACCACTTAAAGTAATGAGTCTTGAGAGAGGGGGTCGTGATGTTTATACAAAATCTTTTTGCATTTCACTTGCAGGACATTCACTTAAAAAACATGTTTCTGTTTTATTTTCGCAGCACAACGATGATATAACAGAACTTGGATCATTTTGAGAGATCACCTTTATTCGAGAAAGGGACTGTATCAACAGTAACATGTTGATACATATTATACAACCGCAAGTATCTCTTGCCGAAACTTTCCTTGAAACAATGTAGAAAGGACGATTCTTGCACAAAAAAGCATAGCTAACGGGCATCGTCGGGTGGTGTTTTAAAATTTTTTTGTGCAAATTTGCCATTGTGTCATTGAGATGCCTTTTTTGCTTTATATTACCATTTTTAGAGCAATAATCTTTTTTACCAGGACACATTCTACTATTCATGTCTGATGTTAAAAACGTCCAAATCGCGTTAATTTTCTTGCATTTTTCCATTGCACGTTGTTTCCCAATAGCCTTTGAGGTTTTATTCAATTTGGCACCTCTCACAATTTCTCGTAAATCGTTTGTGACTTTATACTTTTTGACTATTTGCCCTGATAATGCCTTTCTAAAATTTCGCTTCTCCTTATCGCATTTCAACTCTATTTAATTCGTCTTCAACTAATCCATCACAACTTCTGCAAACATAAGTTTTTTAGCAATATTTGAATTTTGATTATCTCGCATCATTTCATTCACTCTTGTTTTGGGAGTCAATTGCGTTGACTTCAGATCACATCGCTTATTGGGGTCATTTTTGGTCAGCTTCCTTAATCTATGATATTTTACGTTATACTTCGTTTTTTTTTGGGTTTTTCTATAAGTTCATTTTTTTCTTTAGATCTCCTGCTCCTTATTTTTCTATTTTTGGCTGCTAAACGTTTTTCTGAGATGCTTTGAGGCGTATCTTCTCTAGGAGCGTTTTCCAAACTAATAGGTGGTGGCGTATTTTCTTCTAAAAACTCATTTTCTTCTCTATTTTGTTTTCTCCTTAACCTGTATGCTGCCGAATTATGACGCCATTGTTTTCTCTTCATGCGTTGGTCTCTTTTGCTCAATTCGTTGATAGGCTGAACAATCTTCTTCTCCTTTTTCTTTAAATATTGGTCACGCTCTTTTTGTTTTAACTTTTCTTTTCCCTCGGGATCCTGTTTAAGCTTTTCGTATCTTCTTCTTTCAGCTTCCCGTTTCTTGCGAAGCGTTTCCTCCCTCGACTGAGCTGCACCTAAACCTTTAACTGTACCTAAAATCCTAATAAACACCAAAACACTTTTTCCTGTCATTCCTCTGGCATATTCGTCATCCCTCTGGCTCTCGCAAGGTCAGAGGAATGATACCAGAGGAATGACCATTTTCGCGGTTTTTTAAACTACATGCGATGACGAAATGTTTTTCTAACCTCAAATATTGGGTATGAGTAGAGAACCACTAGTATACAATACGTTATTTAAATTGAGCCTTATGTGATAAAATACATTGCTAGTACTTACCAGGGGAATGAACTGGTAGCTTGTGACACTATTAGTTTATGACACAGCTTGTAAATAATAATAATAAATAACTGAATTCGGCAGTAACAATCACTCGAAGTTGACTTAGTAACGTCTAAACGATCCAGGACCAGACATTATGGGCACCCAGCGCCATCTAGTGCACTATTATTGACTCATGTATGTCGGCCCAGAGGAATGACCGACGAAGTGGGTTACAATATTGAGTCTTTATTTTATTAGACATCCGTCACAATAATTATTTTATTTTTTGGAGGAGAGTTATAAATACCTAATTATTTAAGAAAATAAAATCAAATCAATTGTTTCTATGTTAAAAATTGCTATTTCATTGTATAAACATACGATACTATCGAGGGTTACAATCCAGAGGAATGGTTTTTCATAAGATAACCTGATAATAAAAACATTAATGACGTATTTATTTTTAATATCTTTATTAGGATGCTTTCGAAATATTAAAGTTTTTTATGCTAAGAGAAAACACTGAGTAAACATAAAGCTACTTAAATAAAAATCGGTTACATAAAAAATGACCGTATTGGGAGAACCACCCAAATAGTTATCAGAGATGAGAAATGATCTATGTAATAATCAAGTAATAAGCAAGTAATAATAGTAATAATAATAATAGGTAGATATTCTTTCATATAACCGCAACTGTAAATTATTGTGCGCCTATGTAGATGAGAGGGAAAAGGCCACAGCACATCACAGTTGAAATGGAAGTGCCGCGATAATAGACAGTTACGTTCTCTTTTTGCTAGTGACATGAATTGGTACCTATGAGTTAACTTGTAGGTTTTTGTAGGGATTATTATAGGTTTCTTTGCAGCATTATCGATTTACGATAGACCGTTAATGACACTAATGACAGTTGTTGACGGATATTAGTTGCGACCCAGTTGTGCCACTTTTGTTCTTTGACATCTCTTTTCTATAAGCTCTGTGACTCATAACTCGCGCGAGGCTAGACAAATGGGGTGATCCGTTTTCCGAGTTTTAGTGCTTCCCTTTTTAAACAAAGTGTGTTGAGACTTTTCAAGCGGTTGGGATTTTAGGGGAGAACAATGTCTATGTGTTTCTGTGGTTTTATAACCAACGCATACAACAGATGCTGGATTCAATAACTCGTTGATTAGGGTAAGTGATATTTTCTTGTACATCTAGTGCCATTTGAACCAAATGACGCACATGTGGGTATTTGAGCGATCTAAGCGGCCATAATGATTTGTTTTCTAAGATTGGTTCCAAACGTTATAAATGACACAAAAACAGTAGTTTTTAAGAAATAGATATGTATTTTAATGGACATATGGTTTTATAAAATAATATAGACTAATTTTCTCCGCAAATTTGTTCGTCTTCGCTTTCTGGCGAATGAACCCTTGGATTATGCTGTGCTGACAGAAGCAGACTTATTGTATCAGGTAGAAAAGAACTCATTTTAATTTTTTTTGCTTCTGCTTCGTACTTCTGCTGCCTCCTCTGAAAGCTCTCCGATAGGTAGCAATGCGTTTTTTTATAACTGCCCCGTGAATCAATATCTTATGCATTGTCGGAGTCATTGGATGCCAAGAATACAATTGTACGTCCAAACGCGCAGTTTCTAGTGCACAATTGTCATATCATGTCTTCTGTTTTCCTTTCTACCTATGTATTTTTTTACAGGCAATTTGTACGCTAAATGGAGAATACTCTCGAACAATCTTATTCTGGCATGTAAAATTGAGAGTCCAAATTCAATAGCTTCAATGGATATTTCTTTTTTAACGTCCAATTGGTTGAGGTCTTTGCAAGAGGCCACATATATAGCAGCGATTTGTAGATATTGTGCCAGCCGCTGCGTTGCATATTTTATGTATGTGCGACGCCCATGCTGACATTGTCCATGAAATTACTACAGACTCTGACTAGACTTTTGACGAGATATTTTATATTATAATAATATGTTTATTGCGCAACGCGATTGATTGTTAAAAGCATCTATCATTATTCCTATGGCAAACTCCTACTATATGCGTAGGATATAGAAAACTTGAAGTACTAAAATTAATTTAGCAAATCAATTCATTTATCAGTTTACGACTTGTTAAAAACTATTGAGATAATAACTATAAAGGAACAGTTATACAGATACACCTATATTTGTTAAGTAACATGACAATTACTCAGAACTCGTAGGCGAACACTTTCTCCCAAGGAACGCCTTGTCTGCTACAACAATAGGCATTAAATGAAATGTTCGTTACCTATATGTGTTGCATTTAATTTTCAACTTCCTACCATATAAAACATACTTGCAGACAACTTTATATTAGTCTGAAATGGAATTGAAAAATAAAATAGTTTTGACGATCTTAACCTGAATAGTCCTTCAATAAATAACTTTTATTGTTTAAGATAGAGCCAGCCGTTCCTTTTACGTTTAGGAGGCTGCCTCTCAGGTTGGTGACTTATTAGAGTTCTATTGATAATTTAATAATAATGGTTGTCCTCCTCTGCAATTAGTCTCTATGAATACCAAGTATACTCTCAATGCGATCTCAATGTTAATAAATGCAACGCTTAAGTTGTTATCCATCAGAATCCTAAGAGTAGAAGAACATTTCTTTTGGTTCACTCTCGACGTTGTAGTCCTTCTTGAAAGCATATATCAATGCTACAAGTTGAACCAGCTCATTTCCAAGACCAGCACATTTCCAGATCGCCGTTGTAAATATACGTAAATTATCGGCAGCCTTGTGAAATTCCGATGTACATACTTAAATTCTCTAATGCTTAAACGCAGGCTTAAACCTAATCTAGGATTAACACGTACAGTGCACTCGGCCATAAGTGATTTAAAGAGCCAAATCGAACAGACAAGGTCATAGGCGCGAATCCTATCGCTCAGTGATGCTGAAAGCTGATCAACCACAGGAATAAAACTTCCTACTCGAAATTGTGGAGCAACCAATAATTGGCAAAAAATATTGTTGCCAATTCTGTCAGAATCATTTTGTTTTGGCAAGATTCGGAAAAGATAAGAAGGAAGAAGGGCTATTGTCATTACATTGGCAAAATTGTAAATGTCGAAGAGGAAGTATCCACAGGCACACTTTTGCGAAGAAGGGGACTCACCACTAATTTTTATTTTGCAACAATTCCTTATATCAGCGCGTTTCCAAACACGCGTGTCATAACTGTCAGCAACAGCCAAAATTGGAACTGCTCAGGTTTTAACATCCCTGTGTTTCAATGATAATTTTCAAAGCTACAACTTGAGATAGAGGTTCTTTATCTCTCTATCTCATTTTTTTTTAAATTGAAATTCTCAATTTGCTAACTTTGTGTTGTTTTTAGAAAAAAATATTGTGAGATATGTAGGTAAGTATAAACTGGGTATGTTAACCATTTTTAAGGCCAGATGCAAAGAAAATGTAATTGTATTGTTCAAAAAAGTTTACCACTCTTGATAATTGACCTCGGCCGAATCCTCCCCAGCCACTGGCCCAAAACTACCTCACTACTAGGGTAGATTCGGCCAAATGCATATATTGTTTCAATTGAATTCAATTCTTTCAAATACTGGAAAATAGAATGATCTTGATGTGGTAGCAGATGTAAGGTAGTATCAAGCCCTAGCACGTATCCGTAACACTACGATAAATAGCAACCAAAGACAACCTCCTTTGGTTGCTAGGTTTGCAGGATCAATTCGCAGGCTGCAGTTTATATATTGCAGGTCTGAAGGCTGCTCCACAAGGTAGAAACAACCCCAATAATATAATCCTAAAGATATAAATATTGGAAGTATTAAACTTGAAATCCAAATCATGTTGTTGTAAATCTTTGCTATTCAAGTTCTTCCAGACATTAAATTGTTGCTTTGATCTTTGGTAGTTGAGAGGTTCAATAAGAAATAATAATTCTAGGGCGCGAACTATCACGTTTTTATGTTTTGTTGATTTCTTGCAATAATAATTATTTGTTGACTAAGTGTTGATCGAATTCCATCGCCTCATTAAATAAAATATATTTGCGGCTCAGTTTATTTTCACGACCTGATGACATGTAAACATTTCTTGAGAATACTATCGTACTATAATAATAACAACGTATATACTGACTTCATTCGTCATGACATATATAAATTTAATCGAACAGTTAATTAGTAAATTGATAAACTTTATATTTATATGAAGGCTTATTTTTTAACGTATCAAGAAAAATGTTGATAGCAAATATTATGAAACTTATTTTTTAATAATACACACGCGGTAACAGTGTACTTTAAGGGTCAGTTGTTAACATTCTCGGGTGTTGAATAGAGCAATTGATAGTGGTTATAATAATGAAGCTGTTAATACCAATTTTTGTTTTTTCCTTCACATGTTATCTATGTATAAGTCTAACACAAGGAGCCCCAAGTAAGTAACATGTTTTATCTTTAGCAGAATTTTAAAAAAGTGTTTTTTCTTATATTATCATTAAAAAAAATATATTTCTACGTTCATGCAAAAAACAAAATTTTATTAAACTATATTTAATGCAGAATCTGTTCCTTTATTGGACTAGTTAATATAATTTGTATTGCACGCATATGTCATTCTACTACACTGTTTTGACATAAAGATAAATTAATTTTTTTTTGGTTTTTGCACGAACGAAGGAGAAATATTGTATGCAACTCGTACAAAACTTCATATGTCCTAAATCTCTTAAATTTTTAAATATATGGCACAGTGGGTCAGGATCAACAATTTCCGGTCTAAACTATGAAATTAGTAAAACTGCTCCAAAATCCCGTGGTTACTAGACCAGGGTCGATAATTTTTGAAACCAAAAAAAATAATAGTAGGATGAAACCCATTGGAGAAAGAAGAGAGAAAGAAAGAAAGAATGTAACAAAAATGAAATAGAATAGGAAAAATTATTTACGGGCAATCTGAGGTCGGGAAGTGGAGGGGGTGAGTTTTTAAGGGTAAAAAACGGTTTATCTCGATTTCCGGCAAAACTACAAGTCCTATGGAAAAAAGTTAAATAGCAAAATTGTAAGTAATAAAAAGATCTACAACTTTTGTATTTACACTTTTTTTACAACCTCAAAATTTATATATATAAGTTTTTGGTTTTTTGTTTTCTATTACAAAAAAAATTTTTTTAAAGAAATTTGGTGAAAATTTACCTGTGTCTCAAACACACTGTAATTTTTTTCATTTAAAATATTAATTTTTTCACCTTATTTTTGACTTAATATCGAAAAAGCACCCTAATTTTCAATGGAAAATTCTCGCGTCAAAAATCTGATTTTTTAAAAAAGTGGCTAGGCTTCTTGTTCGATGAAATCTCGACTTTCTGATGGTGTAAAAAAATATGATATATGACGTTCTCAGAAAATGCAATGAAACGAAAAAGACTTCTGTAGGTCTGTAGAATTCTGAAGGTCTGTATTCGTGTAGATTTCTAAAAAAGAAGTAATGGAAAAATAGTAAAAAATGTCTCTTTGACGAAATAGGGTAGTGAATAGGCTTACGCGATGAAAATCGAGGTAATTACGGTTAAAATTCTGAAAATTTAGATTCATATAGAATTCGACCACCGAATTGTGGAAAAAATCCTCTTGATGAATTATGATTGTGAGGGGGATTTTGAGAAGTTGAAACTGGATAACTACGTTTGGCAAGATAGCACACTTTATATTTATTTTGAGAAAGCGGTTTAAACGATTTTAAAAAAAATAATTAAGAGCTCTATAAATACAAAAAAATCCATACTGCTGCACGAAAAATAACAATTGGAGGACACAATATTGTTCCTAAATACATTTAATTTAATATGAGCAAAATATTAATAAAAATACAGTAAACAATGAAAAACGTAACTCAAGAAAACTAAGAGTAAAACGTAGTAAGAAACAAATAACAAAACAAAGGATAAGAAAAAGAACAGAGAAATTAGGTATAAATAAATATTAATCTTAATTAAATGTTCGAAATTGCGACCATTCTCTCTTAAGCGCAACTCTAAACGATTAAATATTCCCGCTCACACGTTATTTAACACAATCGGAGACACTGCTCTTATGTGGTGGCGTATTCGTTCCTTCAGTTCTTCCAGATTCCTCGGTTTTGGAGAGTAAACTTTGCTTCTCAAGTAACTCCAAAGGAAGAAATGCACTGGGGTTAAATCAGGCGCTCGAGCAGGCCATTCCATAGGCCCTCCTCCACCAATCCCCCCCTTGACCCAGTCTGCACAAACCATGCCAAAATGATGGGATGACCCCTTTCGATAAATTGGGAAAAAATATATTTATATTTGAGTTGTCTTTTTCGACCCATATTTATCTCCAGATCCACTCTGCTATTATAATGAATTTTTGTTTACTAATTATAATAGAGATTATAATATTCTATTAATTATAATTTAGGTGACCTAACATGCTACAGTCAAATTTGCCCCGCTGGTACGACAAACTGTAAGAAGAACAGAAGATCTAGCCATGATAGAAGAACTCTGGAAATCAGAATAACTTGTTTGGATGATTATGGTAACAATAAATTTTCCTCTGTTAATTGCACCCGGTAAAGTACACTGAGTAAAGTGGAATTACAAAAAAAATACTCTACTGCGACACTTAGTGTGTAGTATTGAGTATTTTAGATCACTGTCAAGATAATCAGTAATTTTAAAATAAATAGATTTACAATAAGTACTACCTACAACAATAACAGTAATATTAATAATAATAATGTATCTACAACGTACATATGTACAATCTACATATTATATACCACACAAAAACAATATTTCAAGTAGTTTTATTTGAAAATCCAAATTGTGAAAAATGGAAACAACTCGTGTTTGTCATGCAGACAGTCACCTCTCAAGCAGTATGATGACGTCATTATTACGTTCTTTTAAGGTGATTTTAGGTCTAAGACGTCAAGTGACCAATATGAGGCCGAACATATGACGTCATTTCTATGTCGTCTTTAAAACGTCACTTTTTTCTCGTCATTCAGACATACCTTTTTAATGTAACGTTACTAGTCCTTGAGACGTCATGAATTTGACGTGAACTTGACGTCATATTATCGACGATCATTTTTTCTCCCTTTCGTTATACTTATTTCTTATTTGTCTACAATAATTAATGTTATGTTAAGTTTGAGTCATTTCAAAATTTAAAACATAAAGGGCACCACAGCCAAATTTTTTGAATTTTTTCAAAAATTTTTGAAAAAAGAATTTTTTCAAAAAATTTTGAAAATTTTTTTTTAATTTTTTCGAAAAATTTTGAAAACATTTTTAGAATTTTGCAAAAAATTTTCTGAATTAAAATTTTTTTAAAAAATTAAAAAAATTTTCAAAATTTTTTGAAAGAATTCAGAAAAATTTTTGAAAAAATTCTAAAAATTTTTTCAAAATTTTTTTTAAAAATGCAAAAAATTTAGCTGTGACTTTTTCTCGTCATTTTGACGTCTCTCTTGTAGTTCTTTTAACTACAGAATTAGAATTGAATTTTATATCCTGAAAACAAGACCCAGAAGCAATTTTTTTTTTTAATTTTTTCAAAATTTTTTGAAAAAATTCTAAAAAATAAATTTTTATAAAATAAAATATTCTAAAATAAAATTTTAAAAAATTTTAAAAAATTTTTTCAAAATTTTTTGAAAAAATACTAAAAAATTTTTCAAAATTTTTTGAAAAAATTTAAAAAAATTTTTGAAAAATTCTGATTTTTCAAAAATCAAGACCATTAACCATTACAAACTTCAAAGACCATTAACTATTTTTTTTTACTTGTGGCATATGGCATTATTACAATAAGTTAATAGCATATAGCATTATTACAATAATCAGTTAAACGTCAAATAAACGTCATTTGGCTGTGAGTTTTTCTCGTCATTTTGACGTCTCTCTTGTAGTTCTTTTAACGTATTTATGTCCTAAAAACTGACGAAATAAATACGTCATAATAACGACACCATGCTGCCTGGGCTGGTATATTCAAATCGACTTGTAGTTATGGCAGTCTCATTATATGCATGAGAAATTATAACAGCCGTTTGTGTGCTGATAGATTAACTACTCACATCCGCGTATATATCATCCCTATAGAGGTGTTCTTATTTCAAATACCTACTGACCAATATTGTTAAATTTTTCTTTTCAGACGGAAGTTTAAAGGAGTACTACTTTGAAGAACCAAGCACCTTAAACCCTCATACTCATTACGAAAGTTCCTCTTATTCTGCAGTCGGTGGCGCTACTAGAGATAATTACTATTATGGAGGCAATAATGGTTTAGAAGAATTTTATAAATGAATACGATATGTTCCAGAAATATATTTTTAATATCCCACACTATATATGAAGCTTTTTGTGATACCGTATTTTTATAATAGTTTAGATAATAAAATATTTATTTCTATTCAGAACCCCGTAATTCACTTCATGCGCGCTATATGATCTGTCTGCATATACTCCAGTTGCCAGAGATCCCTCGATCTATTGATCGAGGGTCCGACAAGTCTGTTTTTTTTTATATATTTTTCGAGATGATTATAAGAGAGAGGATTAAAAGGGAAATGTTGGTAGGGGTCGAAAGTGTCGGATATGGCTTTCGACCCCTACCAACCCCTCCACCGGCCAAAAAATCCACCCCTTTCAGGGGAGAGTATTGGTCGAGGTGGGAACCAATATTGGGCCCCATCACCACCGTGTTCAGCATATTCGAAAACCGGGGTAAAGTGTTTTTTTCCGCAGACTATTTCCCTCGTTTTAATTTCCACCAAACGCGCAATTTTGGAGTACAAATGGTTTCTAGATGGAAAAACTGTATGACAGCATCTGTCAGCAGTTTTTTCGAGTTTACCCGCGGCAAAACTGACAGCTGTTGTCACCAAAAATTACAATACTGTCACAAATATAACTAAATATATAACTAAATATAAAAATAAACATATTTTGGCAACAAATTAGAAAACACACTGTTACTATACAGTGTGTTAATGCATAATAATTATTAATTTTACAAAGTCAAATAAGTTCCATATTAATAATGAATAAATTCCGGATGCTATAAAGGATGTAAGGTATCTTATATCATTTATAGGCATTAGCTAGTAAGTACAGTTTATTTGCTGAGTAAAGATATTTCGAATGGAACTTTAAAGGAAGTAGAAAACATTGAACTTATTAAATAGTGAATCTGCTAGACTTGCTTTTATCAGATAGCAAGCTGGGAAGAGGTGAGTTAGTGGGTTTTGAGATAGACAAGTGGACACATCTCCTGAAGCCATGGGGGTAGATTTAGTGAAAGGAATAATGTAAGTAATATTAATTTGTTAAATAGTGATAGGTGTTTCTCAAAGGTGTCACAGTAAAAGTATGAATAAATAAATACGTTCGTTATAGTGAGAGAATGTGGTTTTATTAAAACTAACCCTAGCCCAAGAAGTTACGAGAAACGTAACAATACCTTTGATAACAAGTAATTATGGTCTCCTAGGACTCCAGAAGACGACGCTAAATATATATAATAATTTTGTAATATTGTTTTTAAACAGTGCTAGTTAGCTTATGTAGTGAGAATGAGTCGCTTTGGAAGTGATTCTATGACTAATATTGATCTGGCGATTGAGAAAAGTGTACCGTACAATACCGTTAAAACCCATACGTCAATATGGAAACAGTTTACGGAATTCTGCAAGGCAAAACAATACGAGCTTTTGGAAACTACAAGTTTAGAGCAACTAAACCTAATCCTGAAAGATTGGGCATGGAATATGAAGAAAGTAAATGGTGAAAATTACAAAAAAAACTAGTTGTGAAGACAACGTGGAACACCGTTGCAAAAAAATGCAAGAGATGTATTTGATGAAGTGGAAAATAATCCATTTGATCCATTTAAATATATTACTTATCTTTAAGGCTAGTAGGGAAGCTCGTAATGCAAAACGAAGGAATTTGCAGATGTGCGCTAATAAATTTGGGTAATTTTTGCCGTTTTGAGAAATGCGAGAAATTGAAAACACCGCCATTGTGGTCAGCATTCTCGAAACCGAGGGCAAAATTAGAAACAGTTCATTCCATCGTAGGCGTTATTTAGACGTTAATTTTAGGCGTTAATTATAAAACTGACGAGCTGTAACACTGTGACGTCAGATCAGGTAACACGGTACCTCCATGGGACATTCAACCTCATATATGGACCATAGTTTTGGCCATTCATCATGTGAATTAAAACTTTTTTTTAGTAGGGACGAATTTTACAAATTCATTTTTTCCTTGCCCGCGAAATATTTTGAAAAACACGTTTTTTAAAACATAATTTTGGCTACTTATAGAAGAAATTACAGTGCTTCCGATAGCAACAATTGAGTTTTTAAAATATAAGACGTTTTTTAAAAAAATTGCCTTAAAATTCGTACTAGTAAATCTGTGCAAGGAGAACTTCAACTGCGGAGCATAGCTCTACGCAAAATTTAATGTAACAACATATCGTTAAAAATGTTCTAACTGCAAAGGGTACAGGCTCAATGATGCCTTGATTTAATAGCGCGATATGTATACTCACACTTCACAAACACACGTATTCAACTGTGTAAGAATGGCGCCTAAAATCGTGTTGGCGAGAACACGTCATATATTATACGCAAGCCCGATCAATTTTGGTTCGGCAGCCAGGCATACCGTTGTCTTTGTATCATATGGTGTTGCGCTCAAGAGGACGGTTTCGTGGCTGTGCTATCGCTCTTATTGGCTTAGTTCGGCCATTAAACACCAGATGTCACATCACGGATCTTGCACATACAGTTACCTCTATCAAGTCACTCTATCTGCAGAAATTGAGTTTCAATTTCCCTCTGATAGATGGAACTGATATAGTACTTACTAACCATAGATTAATGTACCAACTATATATTTTCTATGGCAGTGACATATTGACAATTACATTATATTGGCTTGACGTCTAAATCATAAATAAATAAATACATTGAGAAGGTTAATTGCTGCCTAGCTGGTGTTTCCAGTTGTAGCCAGTGTTTCCGTTTGAGGTAATTAATTTCTCATTGATTGTAGGTATACATTTTAATTTTTTAAATCGATTTAAGAATTGTAGGTTTACTAATAAATATAACCTATTTTATATATCCAAAATTGTTGTTCATCATTGCTTTGAAATGGAGAACTTGAGGTAAGAACATTTTAATTGCATGCATTATATATGTAACATTTTAATTTGTTTCGTGTTTATGTAGGCTTTATATTGCAACATACAACGTGGGGACTTGTGGTCCGGACCAAGATTTACGAGATTTATTGTCTTTAACAGACCTAAAAAATGAGAAACTACCAGATATTTTTATTCTGGGCTTTCAAGAAGTGAAAGCTCAGCCACAAAATATGCTGCTGGATACATTGTTCGACGACCCTTGGACTCACGCCTGCAAAGATATTCTAAAATATGATTATGTCAAGTTAAAATCTATTCGATTACAAGGTCTATTGCTGCTTGTATTTGGTTTACGCAAACATTTGTTGAATATAAGGGAACTTGAATGTGAGTACACGAGGACGGGACTGGCTGGAATGTGGGTAAGTACCAACCAGGATACCTATCATTAAGAAATAAATTGCAACAACGTAATATAGGTACATATATCTGAAACAAATCCAGTTGTTTAAGAAGTTGTTAGTAATAATCAAGTACTTTTATGGATCAAATGAAGGAGTAGAATTGTTCAGTCAGTTAGATAATAGACTACAAAATAGATACAACTGCTGCGTGTCGATTCAAAATTACCTGCTGTTTGAGTGGAGTACGGCGAATAAGTATACTCGATTATAACAAAATCAAGTCCGACAAGTTACGAGTACAGCACTCGTAAATTTATTTTAGTCACTATGTTCGCTAAAAATGGGTGAAAAAGTAGCGATTATGAACATATTGAATCTGTAGGAATTTCTGGTGGCCTCAAATTCTGTTAGCTATACCAAAAATAAAGGAGCTGTAGCTCTGGATAGAAATATTTAACTAGGTATACCTATACTTAATGCATATATAATAATATAGGTAGGTTGGTAGTTGGTATTATAATATACCTACCTATAGGTAGGTACGTTTTTATGTTTATAAAAAAACATAGTTTTTTCATGGTACCATACATTATTTAATTTGAAGGGATTAACTAGATTTAAAAGGTTTTTACAATTACTTGGCTAATAGAATAGACCAGGGTTGATAATTTTTGTAACTAAAAAAAATAATAGTAGGATGAAACCCATTTGAATAGGAAGAGAATTTAACAAAAATGAAAGGAAAAATAATGTACCTACGGGCGATCTGAGGTCGGGAAGTGGAGGGGGTGAGTTTTTAAGGGTAAAAAACGGTTTAACTCGATTTCCGGTAAAACTACAAGTCCTGTGGAATAAAGTTAAATAGTTGTAATAAATAGTTAAATAGTTGTGAAATAAAGTTAAATAGGTAATAAAAAGATCTACAACTTTTGTATTCACACTTTTTTCACATAACCTCAAAATTTATGTGAAAAATTCAAATAACCAAGTTTTTGGATTTTTATTTTTTTTACAAAAAAAATGTTTAAAGAAATTTGGTGAAACATAGTAAACATACTTTTTGTAGCCCAAACACACTGTATTGATTTAAAATATTTATTTGTTCGCCTTATTTTGACTTAATATCGAAAAAGCACACTAATTTTCAATTGAATATTCTCGCGTCAAAATATCTGCTTTTTTAAAAAAAGCCGGTGGGCTTTTTGTTCGTTAAAATCTCTACTTTCTGATGGTGTAAAAAAATATACATTACTATGGTAAATTTTCTCAGAAAATGCAAAGAAACGAAAAAGACTAGAATCTGAGATTTTTTTATATCATTATGTACAATTTTGAGTTATTTATTAAAATTTACTGTAAGTAAAACTGTAAGTTTTCACCAAATTTCTTTAAATTTTTTTTTTGTAAAATTAAAATAAAAAACCAACAACTTGGTTTTTTTAAATTTTCACATAAATTTTTGAAGGATTCATATGTGAAACTATTAGACGTTCTTTCTAATAGACTATTAGATTATTTCTATTAGACTATTAGACAACTTTCTCAAAATATTGTAAATGTCTTATTAAATATTAACTTATTTGGTTGTTAATTATGGTAGTATTCGATTTGATTTTTTTTTGTTTTACAATGTAAAATTTACCATAGTAATGTATATTTTTTTACACCATCAGAAAGTAGAGATTTCAACGAACAAAAAGCCCTCTGGCTTTTTTTTTAAAAAGCAGATATTTTGACGCGAGAATTTTCAATTGAAAATTGGTGTGCTTTTTCGATATTAAGTCAAAATAAGGTGAACAAATAAATATTTTTAAATCAAACAAATTACAGTGTGTTTGGGCTATAAAAAGGTAAGTTTTCCCTAAATTTCTTTAAAAAAAAGTCTTTGTAAGTTAAAAATAAAAAACCAAAAACTTGGTTATTTGGATTTTTCACATAAATTTTATGGTTATGTGTAAAAAGTATAAACACAAAAGTTGTAAATCGTTTTATTATCTACAAATTTGCCATTTAACTTTTCTCCATAGAACTTGTAGTTTTGCCGGAAATCGAGATAAACCGTTTTTTACCCTTAAACACTCACCCTCTTCCACTTCCCGACCTCAGATCGCCCGTACATTATTTTTCCTTTCATTTTTGTTATATTCTCCTGCTTTTTCAATGGGTTTCATCCTACTATTATTTTTTTTTCACCTTTTACCATTTTCAATGGCTTCATTCCTGGTCTATAAGAGCAAGGAGTTCGGACTTTATTTCAAGTTTTCTTGGGCTAAAAACGTCATGGGTGAGATATGGACAAACTTTCACCAGGCTGCCTACAGAAACTCTAAACATCTTTGGTAATCACTAGGGTGAATGGTACACCCCAAGCGAAAACCTTAATCTGTAGATCACGATCACACATACCAAGAAAAGACCATATTTATTACCTTGTAGAAAAAATATTTAGTAATTTTTTAAAGCGGCAGATACCTACTCTCATTCTTCGAATTATACACTTACTCAGGAGCTTGAGAAAAAAATGTGTCAGTTCTGTGGAATTTCGTTGAAGTTGTGAAAATAGAAATCTGAACTGTAAAGTTATCAGTTCAGAGCTCTGTATCTGCTCTCGTTCGGCTGTTCTAGCTGGTGACGTCCGATATATTGTTTCCGTAATTTATAATATTAATATTGGCAAACTGAAATTTTCTGACTGCTGCGTGTTGTGTAAGAATGAGAGTTGCAGGCATGAATAATAATTTTTTAGGGCAATAAAGGAGCTGTCAGTATTAGATTAAGCATCTATGGCTGTTCATTGTGTTTTATAAACTGTCATCTGAGTCCCCATGATAATCAACTAAAAGACCGAATAGAGGACTATAATACTATTATTAAGGATCAGGAATTCCACGTAAAGGAAACCTCCAAAATATTCTATCACGAGTAAGTATCGCAAATTTATTTTTGGTTTGATATCGGGTTTATTTATACAGCTCAATATTGTTTGCATACAAACGCATATGAATAGGAAATATATTTTGTGCTATAATATGTTGCACCCACTTTATGACATGGCGGTCATCAGATATTTATAGTTTTATGTACTTGTATCAGTCTTACTTGTCTATGAATGGAGTACAGACCCATTTGTTTATTGTTGATACATAAATTCCGTGGAAATTAATGAAGGTCATATATTAGTTACGTATTTATGTGTTTCTGAAAATAAAGGCAATTTATTTTTACGTTTTGGTAAAAGATTTGTTTAAGTGCTACTTGTAATTCTAAAATGGCAATTTTAAAGGTGTTTAAACTTTACTTATTTCTTATTTATTTGTAGATAATATGTTATTTTGGATAATGTTTTCTTGTATACCTACTTAATAATATATTACCTATTACGACTGTTAATAATTATTGCATTCCATTAGAGCTAATAACATTATTATGGTAATTAGTACGAAAACAATGTATTCTCATCATTAATGGAGTTTGATAATATCTTGAGTAACTTTCTTTGTAGTATAGTGGCGCGAAATAGGAAAGAGAAGTCGCTCCGTTCTTGATAAAAAAAAATTAACAGAACCAGATCAATACTTTTATAAAGTGGACTTGAGACCTCCGTAAGGTAGAGGCCGGGAAAATAAAAAATATGACGACAATGACGTCACAAGACTGGTCCCGGTGATTTTACACTATTTTACATCAAGTCATATATGTTCTTGATTCCCTTGCTGTTGCCTTTCCATTACTTCTTGTCTTTGTTTCATATCTTCTTCTTTTTGCTTCTGCCTTCTTCTTTTCCAATCCCTTTTCTTCTGTTCTTCTTCTCTTTTCTTCTCCATATCTTGGAACATTCTCATTAAACTAGCAATGTCCATATTTTTCACTGTGCTCCTGGACTCGCTTTCGCTTGTACTAGGGACATGCTCATCCCCTGAGGTACTACTTTCCTCATCTTCTCTTCTTGGTACCAGATTGCCATTTCTTCGATCCATTTTATATCCTAATTTTTTTATCACTCTAATTTTCGAAGCCCCACTTCGCCAATTGTGTTATTGTGTTTATATTTATTTTACAATGTTTTATATATTTACTGGCCTACTTATGGTATGGCAAATTGTAAAATAAAGTATCACTTATGGCATTGATAATTGAGACGATAATAGTTATTCGCATAGCAGAGACAAACCTGATAACAGAACAGAATACTTACTACTTAATACCTACTTAATAGGGCGCCAGTTCTCAAAACAATTATTTTTATGAGGAGGGTTCACTATAGAGCATGACTCTCTCATCCAGTAGGGGAGGTTCTATTAGATTGATAATTTTTCTTTTTATTTAGGATCTTAGACACGTCAAACTGTATGATTGCACAAGAATTGAAGCAATGATAGATGTATATATATGCGGAAGATAGAAATTGTATATTCTATTCAATCATTAACTGTGAAAAGTATACCTTGAAAAGTAAAATAATAACACAGAAGCTACATATGTTTAGGTTTAATTATATCGGCTTTAAATCAGAAATTATTGTGTCCAAAGGACAAGCAAAACGTAGAAACAAAAAGAGAAGTTTATGAAAATTTGAAAGTTATAAACTTATTACTAGCCTACGCCAAACCTACGCAACTTAAACTTACTACATGGGCACTAAAGGCCTCTATAACAATGATATACTTATAACTAAAATGTTTGGAATGTTATTACCTTTAAAAGTTTTGTAATCCTGTTCATGCGAAGCACTCACAATTTTCACATCAAAATCACGGATCTCTGTCTCTTAATTCCCTCCCCCTACTGACAGCAGCTTTTTACTATATAACCTGACAAACATAGAAAACTGCTAAAATCCAGGTACAATTACAAATAGACTTGAGATCTAGTAACGCTCCTGGCGGACAGATGGCGCGACTAGTCTGATTTACGTAGAGACCCTTTAGTGAGAGTCTGGCCAAGGCAGCCATTTTATATCACAATTCGTGGCGCCAAATTCAAAAAGTTTAGAAATGATTTTACTGCAAACATTCGCACCAATACACGTGGATATGCGGTATAAAATAAAAGGTTTAAAAAATGAGTAGTACTGCTTCTACTAACTTACCAGTAAAATATATATTTTCATGAATAATAAGAATGGGACGAAAACTCTACAATAATTATTATCAAACAATTTATTAATCAGAACAGAATACAAGAATAAAAAGATTATTTCACAACACTATGCATACCCATAATTTTACCATCCTTGGCGGTTATTTGTTGTATTTTTTTTACAGTTCACTTTTAATCTAAACACTATAAATCTATTAATTAATTTAGTTTTTAAATTATGACAGTTCAGAATGTGAGGAGCTTCAACCACCATAATCTTGCCCAATAAAAATTGGTGTGGATCGTTAGTTTCGTCTCTATTTTTTATGCTTTCCTTATATTTTCGAGAAATATATTCTAATTCAACTGTCTTTAGGTGTCCACTAATTTTCCCTACCAATCTTTGTTGATCATTCTCTTCTATTTGGATCACGGGAAAATGCCCTCATCCCAGCCCCCTTCATAGTGGAATTGTGACACTCGTCACTCAAAATAACGTTTTGGGTTCATTTTTCTTTAGACACAAAGCCAATAACACAACAGTCAACACAACCTCAATTTTTAATCACAACTTGCAACTTGCCTATCCAATATTCTGATTTCTACATATACACAAATATTTGAAGCTCACCTTTTTCACAATGAAGAATAGTAGATTTACTTTGCATGTCACAATTCGCGGATATAAACAACCTACAAATATCAAAATCTGAGTGACTCACTCAATTCTGAACTAAAATGGCGGCACCAATCAGAAAGTGGCAACGCCTTGGCCAGACTCTCATTAAAGGGTCTCTAGATTTACGATTTACTACAGTAACAGTATGGAACATAGGTACTTTATATTATTTTTTTTAAAGTTTTAAGCAATAGGGTAAAACTTTTTTATGCGATTGTTCTATACAGGATCGATTTATATTATTATAATTATGCAACGTGTTTAATTTATGTGCCCTATAATTAATAGTTCCGTGTCTTTCTTATAATTTTTTTATGAAAATTAATTGAAAACTGACATTAGAGAATAAAAAAACTTTTTTACGAACGGATAATCGTTTTCTAGATTAACGCAGCGCTGTGAAACTTTTGATCATCTGAAAATCTCACTTATCTCTTCATAATCTATAGACTTTTACTTGGATATAGCCTTAGGGGATAACAGAGGATTTTGGTGACGGGCTGCCGTTTATAACTTTATATAACTAATTTATAAGCTTAAACTTGGTTATTTGAATTTTTCACATAAATTCTGAGGTTATGTGAAAAAAGTGTAAATACAAAAGTTGTAGATCTTTTTATTACCTACAATTTTGCTTTTTTCCATAGGACTTGTAGTCTTGCCGGATCGCCCGTACATTATTTTTCCTTTCATTTTTGTTAAATTCTCTTCCTATTGAAATGGGTTTTTTCCTACTATTATTTTTTTGGTTTCAAAAATTATCGACCCTGGTCTAATGGTGGAAGACGTTGAATTAAATTTGTGGGCAAGGGTATTACATAAAGTGTTAACATATAACATTTTATTACATTTCTTGTATTCATGATCATATTCATGATCATATTCATTTATATAGACAATATTGTTTAAAAATGTTAAATAAATAGAAGTATAATAATAGTCCGAGTTCAGTTGTAAGTAATAACTACCCAACTTAGTAAATGGCAAAATGTAGCATAATATATTAAAAATAATATGAGAATTACCATTTAAGTATATATTTTTTAGTTGTTTGTTATTTTTTATACTCACTATAAAAATGATACTCGTATTATACTGATTCCCATGTCCCTGGACTATTTGTTATTCATAATATGATTATTAGTAGCAAAAATAATATTGTCATTATTTTTTTTAGCTACGTATTTTGGATGGGTGACTTGAATTTTCGATTAGTTGAGGCATATGATAAGTCACCTGAAGAAATAGAAAAATTGATACTTAAAAAGGACATAAAAAAATTGTTTGCATATGATCAACTGAGATATGTAATGAATAAAGGTGAAGCGTTTAGTGAGTTAATTGAACAAGACCCCGATTTCCCTCCAACATTTAAATATGTAGTTGGATCACCATCTTATGATCATAAGTATGCATCGTATTTGTTGCATTTTTATTATATTGCATGTTCAAAGGCTTGGAAGGCGTTACAAATATTTGTGGTAATCCGCTGAATTTATATTTTTAGGCGGCGACCTGCCTGGTGCGACAGGATACTACATCGTGTAAATTCTGATAATTATGAAAATGTTACACTTAAAGTGAACCAATTAGCTTACCGTTGCCATCAGTCATATGAACTCAGTGATCATAAACCAGTGACAGCAGAATATATGATTAAAGTAAGTATTCATATTTTATAAACGATTATTACGGGGGTTATTTTTGCTTTTTATGTGCCTCATTGTTTTGTTATTTTTATTGTATCTAACATAACGGAACATCCTATATATGACATCCTTGTACCAGTGGCGGCTTTAGAGGGGGGCGCAGGGGGCGCACGCCCCCCTCCCCCCCCCCCCAAAGGACATGGCAAATTCCTACTACTATTATGTACTTTGATACAAAAATATATTGGGTATTTTTTTGTCCGGTATTTTCCACAACATAAAAAACCTATGAACAGTTTTATACATTTGACTATCCACATATTTTTTATTGCACCATGCGCTGCCCACCGTTTTATGTTTTATATCCTGTGCTATTTGATTGCATCACTGCTATTTAAAGAACCGAAATAAATGCTATAGGCATATATATATATATATATATATATATATATATATATATATATATATATATATATATACATATATATATATATATATATATATATATATATATATATATATATATATATATATATATATATATATATATATATTTATATTTATATATATATATATACTTCCCAGGCAGCATGGTGTCGTTATTATGACGTATTTATTTCGTCAGTTTTTAGGACATAAATACGTTAAAAGAACTACAAGAGAGACGTCAAAATGACGAGAAAAAATCACACCCAAATGACGTTTATTGGACATTTAAACGACGTCATTAACTGACGTTTAAATGACGTCATTTTAAATTTTTAAAAAATTTTTAGAATTTTTTCAAAAAATTTTGAAAAATTTTTTGAATTTTTTCAAAAAATTTTTTAAAAAAAATTGCTTTTGGGTCTTGTTTCCAGGATATAAAATTCTATTCTAATTCTGTAGTTAAAATAACTACAAGAGCGACGTCAAAATGACCACAAAAGTCACAACCAAGTTTTTTGAATTTTTTGAAAAATTTCAAAATTCATCATATTTCTGCAAAATTTTTTGAAAAATTTTTAAAAAATTTTTGAAAAAATTTAAAAAAATTTTTCAAAATTTATGACGTCCTAAGGATTAGTAACGTTAGATTAAAAAGGTACGTCTGAATGACGAGAAAAAAGTGACGTTTTAAAGACGACGTATAAATGAGGTCAAATGTTCGGCCTCATATTGGTCACTTGACGTCTTAGACCTAAAATCACCTTAAAAGAACGTAATAATGACGTCACCATGCTGCTTGGGTTACATTCTGTCGGCGTTTTTTTATTTTTGTAATGTTTAGAAAAATATATAAAAACATTTTATTTTATTTCAATAAACTTATCCGTAATATATAATTCGTTTTTTTTATTTGAAAAAGATATGGAATACCAAAACTTTTTCTTGTGAAAGTCGGTATTTTGGTATAAATGGACCTTTCCTTAAAATTCTGAAATGCCAGGAAAACACGTGGCCTTGAAAAATTTCCAAATTTTCGCCTGCGGCGCTATTGACTTCTCACGGAGCAGATCTAATATCTTGGTAATAATGCTCGGACCTCGCCCCATAGCCCCACAATGAAATCCTGGCTACGTCACTGTATAATTACCTACTCAAAGAAACCTCTCGCTCTTCCATTTTTCAAATGTGGCAACCCTACTTGCGCCCCCCCCCCACGACTAAATCCTAAAGCCGCCACTGCCTTATACCCAGCTTTTCTTTTGTACTTATAGATAAAAAATATGATTTTCTAACCCCGTTATGAAATGTTGCATTTTAAATGCATTTTATGTTAGGAAAAGTCACATTTTCATAACCATCCCAGGCAGCAGAGTGACGTCATTTTACCGTGATATTTACGTGACCCATTACGTCGAAATCACCAATATAATGACGTTGTAACGACGTACAAATGACGTCAACATGTCATTTTCACGTCAATCTAGATGATGTGTAGATTACTTGTTTTTATTATTCTGTTCGTCTTGGGAGCTTGGATGAAAGTTAGGCTTTGAGTTAATAAATAACCAGATTCTATAAACTTCCAAATGTATAAACAATAGTACACCTGCATAATAAATGGTTTTACAAAATAAATATTCAACTTTCGAAACCAATGATTTGCATTTTTCAGTTTTTCTTCCAAAAAATTAATCCACAATACATATTATGCAATGATAATGGACTTTCTGCATTATGTGAAAGTTCTATATACTACTTTTCCGTTTTTTTACATAACAGCCGCATATATGACGTACATTAACGTTTCCTAGATGACGTCGCTAATAAGTGTAAAAGAAGACGTTTAAAACACGTCTATTTTTGGGGGACAATTGACGAATGACGGGTTACACCACAAATCAACGTAAATTAGACGTCAAGTGGCGTCACTCTTTTTTCTCGGATATTCTATTATGTATCCGAGTGATGAAATACGTTTTCTACAAAACTAACTGATTTCTATATTAAAATGGATTAGATAAAATTTTGTTCTTAACACGTTATGAAAAGTGTCATTTTATGGAACATCTAATTTGCAATACTCGCTCGCGCGTTTTGGCAAATATTACATTCATCAAATAAAATTAGTCTTTTCATAACTGGTTACATAAATAATTATTATATAATAATTATACTGCATTTTTATAACTGCTTTGAATAATTAAAAATGAGGATTAACAATACTAATTAGTAATAATTGTGGATGGTTATGCATTAACCTTGCATTTAACCCGTAATTCTTGGAACGCTTATAATATATAATTAACAAATTAACATAACATTCTTAGATATTCTACTGTTTATTACAACCGGCGCATTCTATTGAAATGTTAAATATAAACTATGAATCTTTCTAATTTTCGGCTAAGATACCCCTAATATGTCTTGACATTTTGTTCATTTCAAAATTATCCGTTTTATGTTTTTTTTGTCAAATGGCTGTCCGAAGTCCACCCCAGTAGGTGGGTGAATTGGGGACAGCTATGTAAAAGTGCTGGAAACTGATGTTTCTTTCACTGACAGGTCGTTAGCTTGGAGTTATACTGTTCCCAGGTAGGTGACTGACGTTTGTAACACCTCTCCTCTTGAATTACATTACCTTAATTAAAGGGCCTCTCATCCAGGAGATGTGACGTAATGAATTTTTTCTTTGTTGCCTATCGGCTGGTCAGTTGAATACGGAGGTCGTGGATAAGTGGATTTGCTAGAGGCTGGCACTTAGATACCTTTAGATATATCACCAGAAAAATCACAGCTTGACAATGACCGGCTTGATCTACTCCTACTTAAAACTTTGTATAAGGAGGTATCTTCCAGTCTAACGTTCAGGAATCGGTAATAATGGTCTCTGCTCACCGCAGGAATTGATTCTCGGTCATGAGATGTGGAAGAAAAATTTACCAGTATGAGGTTTTACAAATTTGGACAAAAAAAATATATGTATAAATTCCCGCTTGAACCGAATAGCAAGAGTGAAATTTATACTAAAATGAATTTAAATAAAGTAACTAGATTAATAGTTCCAAAATATGAGTTTTAATTATAATAAAAATATTGTAAAGTTAAATGTTGCAATTAAATTTTGATTGAATTCCCAAAACTTAAACTTTAGAGATTAAACTTTATCAAAGTAAAAAGAATAAAATTATCAACACAGGAATGTGGTATGCAAATTGTCACGATGAAAATGAAATAAATTGAAACAAATGCCGCTCCTTGCCGATGCCAAATATAAGCAAATACCCGCGGCTTACGCCGTCGAAGTAATATCTTTAAAAAACTTAAAGTTTGCTACCATTCGGTAAAACAGTAGCAGTGATTCAAAATCACCAGGTAGGTAGTCCAAAATCAAATCAAAATCAAATTTAAATTAAATATATATGTATATATATTTAATTCAATAAAAAATAAAGTGGTAATAAAATATAAAAGACTATACCTGGTAACTATACTGGTATAACTTTACTAAATTTTGACTATACTGGTGATAACTTTGAATCACTGCACTGTTACAACCAAGATATATCTTCGAGAGCGTAAGGTCGACAGACTAAAAGTGAAGCCGGCAGAAAAGAAAAAGGAATGAATTTTTGCCGGTCCCGCGTATAAATGTGCGTGCTTGTAGCGGGGGAAAAGTAGGGGCAACCGTAGATGGTGAGTCGCGGTAAATTTCTACCAGGTCGCGCGGTTTTATTTCAAATATGTGATATAAGAATACAAACATTTGCCACAAAACAGAACGGAATTTATTTAGGTTACACGTTGTAGTTACGTGTGTTTCTGGACGTGCTTAACGTTTCTATGACTATAAAAATGACGTATAATAAACGAACGAATAACGTCAGAATATCACAGGAAAAATGATGTTAGTTAAGTACGTTAAAAAGACGTTTTAAAAGGCAAAAAGACGTCTTTTTAAAAGGAAATAAAACGTAAATGTGACGTCTTTTGGAGTTATAAGTGTTATGAAAAATACGAAATTAACTTATTAGATAGATATATTGTTTTTATTTCCATTCACTTTACAATACTTACCAAGATACAGCCCTTCAAAAATTGGCTTTTTGAAGGACTGTATCTTGGTTCTAAGGGGGATTTGACGGTTAAAGTCATAAATGGGACGAAAGTTGACCAAATCTTTACTATTGGAATAATTGCCAATTTTTGGAGGGCTGCATCTTGATAACTATTATACATACAGAGCTTGTTCTAGTCTCAAATTGTAGCAAACTGAATACTTTAATAACGTAATGACACGTTTTATGAACAAACGCATAGTTTAGAAGATATATTGAAAATACCGAAAAAGTACGAAAATGTGGTTTGCCCGAGAGAAATGGACTAATAGTAGGTTATGTAGACCTGACAATCTATAAAAGTGACAAGCTGTCACACCGTTACAACTTATTGGATTGTTTTTAAAACGTATAAAATTCAGTTTTCTTCTCATAAAATATAAAATCCATCATTTTGCCGAACTAATAGATTCGTGCCGAGTGTATTTGGTTGTAATTTACCTAGATGGCAGTAAAAAGGTTTATAATAAAATGACATTTAAATGCAAATAATAACAGCTCAAGCCTTTTTTTTTTATAAAAATCCGATGAACATAAAAATTAATACCGTTCCCTGTATATAGACCTTCTAATGTGGTAACAATATAACCGCTTTTGCTTTGCAGTGCCTATGTCAAATTGCATTCACTCAATAGGTCCAAACGAAATTAATGTGGCTATATTGTTATTAGATTCCACAGCGAGTAATAAAGATGGGCCGTACCTTATCATTATCGGTTGATCAGGTATTTTCAGATTATTCAGAACGGGTTGTTGAATTTGAGAAGATTGTCAGCTGGAATGCTGGAGAAGATAACAAGGCCGTTTATAGAGTTACTAAGGAAGTACCACAAACAAAGGAGGACTGGATTGGCCTGTTTAGGGTAATTATTTTAAATATTAATACATTTGTTTCCTCACATTTTTTGTATAAAAAAAATTATTTGTAAGTAAAATGTAACCAGTTACAGCGGCGGAAAAACATTTTTGTTTCCAAAAAACACCCCATTTTTGAGATTTTTTCGATTGTTTCTCGCTATTTATGATAGTTATAATAATTTTGTAATTTCAAAATAACTAGCATGTAACTAATAACGGGTGGCGCAGATGGATCGGGTGGTTTTAAAATACTTGTCAAACTGTCAATTTTAAAGGTATTGGATTGAAATAAAGTGCAAAACGTGTAGTTACAATGTAAGTTTATTAACAAAAAATTAGTAAAGTTAGTTTTTGAAAATTACATCCATCAAATGCCCTCCTTCTCGAGCGACGCATTCTTGGAGTCGGTCCTTAACGTTCCGCATTGCCCGCTCAAGCACATCACCAGGAATTAATGTGATTTCGTTGTGAATTGCTGCCTTCAATTCCTGAATGGTCCGGGGTGTGTTCATGTACACCCTTGCTTTTAAATAGCCCCATAAGAAGAAGTCACATACCGTGAGGTCCGGTGAGCGAGGGGGCCAATGGAGATCTCCATTACGGGAAATCAAACGGCCAGGGAACAGAGCGCGTACAGCTTGCATTGATATCCTAGCGGTATGTGCAGTTGCCCCGTCTTGTTGGAACCACATATTGTCCATGTCGTAATTGTTCTCTTCAAGTTGTGGGAGAAGATATTCTTCAATCATGTTCACATAACGCTGCGAATTAACAGCAACCGCCTGCTCCCTTTCATTTTCAAAAAAGTAAGGCCCAATTATCCCTACCTTAGAAACCTTGGGTTAGTGTCGGCCCAGTAAAGGCAATTTTGCTTGTTGACGTAGCCGTTAATGTGAAAGTGAGCCTCGTCAGACATCATGATAATCAGGTTTTCATCTTCCAATAACTCCAACATCCGTTGGCTAGACTGAAGCCTTTGAAGATGGTCTGTTGGGAGAATCTTCTGGACCACCATGATTTTATAGGGGTGGAATTTCAGTTCTTTGTTAAGAATCCTTTGAAGGCTCCGACGTGACATTCCAAGAGCTTGAGCACGATGTCTCGTTGATCGACGTGGGCTCGTAATGACATCGCGTGTCACACGCTCCACGTTCTCAGGCGTTCTTATTGTTCGAGGTATAGACGTCCATTTTGGAGCACATGAACCAGTAGTGCGGAAATTATGCACCCAACTCAATATCGTATCTCGCTTAGGAACACTACCGCGAGGTGGGATGTTGAAACGCCGGCGAAAGGCACGCGTCACAGCAACAATTGACTCGTTATTGCGTATAAACTCTTCCACTGCGAAAACACGATGCTCAACGGACCACGTAGCCATCGCGACTCACTGCCAGTCTGCAACTGAAACTTCCCGTCCCACCCACCACAGCACGAAGACCGCCGAACACCTGGCTCCCCCACTCCAGACGTACAGTCCACTTCAAAACCACCCGATCCATCTGCGCCACCCTGTATAAGCTAGTGTGAGTTTATTATTTGGACGAAAAAGGGTTATAGGGTATAAAACAAGTTATAGTGCAGTCTGCCTACGGATTTGGACCCTTAAGTGGAGATACAGTAAACAAAAATATGTAAAAAATCTGAAATTTCCCGTAGAATTTAATAAACCAAAATACAAACAACTGGCACCTCCAGGTCCCATAGTAAATTGGGCCCAAAGTTGGCCAAAAACTGTTTTTCCATTTTACTCTTGTCATGGTGCCATAAAATGAAAAAAAGTTACATACAAAAGTTGCAGAACTATTAAATACAGATCGATTTGTGGAAATCCGAGGTCAAAAAATTCAAAAATAAATTATTTATTTGCAAAAATCGCGTTTTTTTGGAACGCTCATCTTCGTAACAAGTCAATTTTTCACGAAACCTGGTGAAAGTGTAGCTCTCAACTAACTAAAAAAGATCATTTTCAAAAACTCTCATACACGCTTTCATATTTAGAGTAAATTTTGAGCTTATAATTTTCTTGAAATGTTGTAGTAACATTTTTATTTATTGCGCGCTTTGTAAATTGATCGTTAATATGCGAAAAATCGGCTGAAAAATCTTTTAACAAAAAAACAAATTTTTTTTTCAAGTAAAATTTTTTTTTTCCTTTTTTGTTAGCAGCATTGAATAGCTGGTATTTTCTTAAATAAATTTACAAAAAAAATATTTTATCTACGACTCCATTCTTAGTTGGACACCCGGTACAATACGCTTACAGAAAATTTTAAAGTTGCTTCCAAAATATTGTTTGTCATATATGAAATCAAACAAAGGAAAAAAACAAAGAACTTATTTTGTTCATTTTATTTTACAGAATAACTTTAGTGCCCTAGATGATTATTTGACATACGAATATGTCAGTAAGTGTGCAACTCCTATCGACGAAGACAAAACCAATCCAATGAATTTAAAGAGGCCAGTGAAATATGAAGTAACCTTCTCAGAACTGCCTAATCGTAAGGGCAATTATTGTTTAGTATATTTTAGTCAAACAGAAGATAAAGTTACTAGCGTATTCGGTATAAGTGATCCATTCCCAATTGTTGTTGTAACTGATAGTGACTAAAATTAAAGGATAATAGTAGTAGTTCACTAATATTAAAGCTTAGACATTATATTTCGATGGAAACTGCAATGTTAACAAGAAATTAAACGTATACGGCACCTAAAAGCGTCCTAAAATTAAATAAACACTTTGGCTTAGCATTATTTAACAATTTTATATGGTTGCCTTTTCAATAACGATAAGTAAAAGGTATCCAAGATGAATCAATCTGTTATTTTCATCTGTCACTTTTCTCTTAAAATGGTAAAGATCTCCGAAACCTGAGGGTATAGCCTAGGGTGCGAACATGTTTTTGACTCAAAGGTTTGCGCTATTTCCGAATTTCAAAAATGTATAGGATGTTCCATTTAAAATAAGAAAGTTAGTTGCTGTCCATTGTTAGTTGTGATATGGAACACCCTGTACATTCACCGATATTTTTAAAAAACGCCAAAAAAGGATATCAACAACCTGGGATAACACATTTCTCTCTGATAAATAGCAAAGGCGCTACAGAGCAAAAAAACTCGCCTAAATAGTATACAAAGACAAACACATATTTTTGTATTTTACGTCCCAATTGTTTCACATTCTCTATTATTGAGGTATGTGACAAATATTTTTGCGAACATAGTTGAAGACTTGAAGTGAAAACCGGGCTAAGTGCCAAAACAGTAATTTTAAGATAAACGATGTTTTTTATCCCAAAAATTTATTTTCGAAAAAAATCATTTAAAAAAATTTGTAAATGTTCCTCACTATATACACTTTGAAATTGTTGTAGTAGCTTTAAAGATTATGCAACCAAAATTCAAGAAAAAAATAAATAAATTGTAATTTTGAAAAAGGTGCTAAGTACCATTAGATATGAGATGAAAAACGAGTTACGAACCTGATGGACTTCATCTATTAGTAAGAGAAACATACAATGTAAATAAGATAATTTATATTTTATTCACTCAGAAATGTGGTTATAAATGAATAGAGTAATAAAAAATGGTAACTAATTTTAAATGTAGCAAACACAAAACAGAACACTGTAACATAGAACAGGTAAAATATTAAAAACTCAAGATAATAAAGTTTGAAAGAACTGTTTATTTTCTTCTTTAAGGAAAGGTATAATTGCTTCAATGTTCTTCTTTTTATCTGCTGTAAGATGGTTTTCGCAATTAAGCTGTGGCAAATTCATATTTTTGATGCGTTGAACATTAATATTTTTCTAAAAAACCCTGATAGGTTTCCAATCTTCAACTTGATTGAACGTTTCTTTTGTACTCACTATTCCAGGATTATCAGTGGTAATACGAATCCATCGTACTTTGGAAATCTGAACCTTACTTGTGTCTAATGTCCTATCTGCAACAGACTTGAAGTCAAAAAAGTCTTCAGAATCCATAATCGTAACGATGAAAGGATTGTTTGGTGTTGCAGTGGCAATTAGTCAAACTAAATCAAAAGGAACTTCACATTTTTCTAATCTTTTCCTCTTTTCAATTTGCGCGAAGTCCCTGTCAGCTCAAGAATGAATGGCCGGACACTAGAAACTTGTGATTTATCTCTTGGTAATATCCATTTGCCACCAAATAAATCCACAAAAACAATATCATTTTGTTTTTGTTTTGTCCTGCACAGTTATCACTCCATACCTACTATTAATTTCTGTTTTCTTGTGATATTACTTCTGACTGCTTTCCAAATGCAAGATGCAATTTCGTTCCCCCCGCGTCCCGAAATTCCCTCGTGCAATAAATACATGTGCCCTTTATTGGTGTCACCTACATGGATGCCTAAATTATAACACGATAGTTGTCGTAAATAAAACATTTGGCCGTGGGTTAAGGCTGGCAGTGAAATTACTTGCTCAAGATCGACATATAAAGTACATAAGTCGCTTATGGGGAGCTGAGAAGAGACATGATCTTCTTTCATTTTTTTCATCGCATTCTGAGCTTTTTCATGATGAAGGGCAAGTTTGTTTTTTGCATCCTTATCATTCGGATTAGTAACACATTGCATGTGCAATAAATCGCAGGTTGAACATGTGTCACTTCGAGGATGGTGAAAACTTAGGTTCGGAAATTTTTGTTTGAAAATATTGTAATAAAAGCGATATGTGACAGTAGAATTGGGATAGTCTCCTTTAAAAGCGGAATACAATCTATTTATGTTTAAATCTTGGCTTAAATATTCTTTGTCGCTCTTTGATCTTCCGTAATGGCTTTCTTCTCTCAGGAATGCTGAGATGTGTTCTATCACCAAATTTTCATCTTCAACTGAATATTTCCTATTTGTAGTTTTGTTACCCCTTCGTTCAATGTAAGTAACATCACCCCGTTTCTTTGCTCTAACAATAGTATCTATTCGTCTTCTGGTTATTCTAAACACATGTAGAAATGTCTGTTTGCAAACTTGCACGAATTTTCCTTCTCCGCCTGGTAAAGTAAAATAAACAGTGGCTTGCCTTCGACTTTCTTCTAGGACTACATATTTACCATTACGTCTTCTTTTCACAGGACATACATTCAAAAGCCCCATGAGGTACGAATTTTGTGCCACATTATCCTTTAGGGTGTAAAACTGATCAAAAAGTTTCAATTTTTGAGAATGTGGAACATCCTTACACTGATATTTGCATTTGCAAATTACCTAAAAATATGAAGATATTGCAAATTACCATTAATAATTTTATTTAACTACAGTACTTACATCTTCTGTTGGTTTAGTTTTCGGATTCACTTTAATCTTTTTGTTATTAATGTATTCTTTACCATGACTTCTTTGGGATTTGTTAAAAGATTTAAGACTACCTTCTCCCGCTTTTCTTTTTTTCTGACGTTTATTAGCGCTATCCATTATACAAACACACAGATGCAGTCAGATACACTAAAATACGTAAACAGACTAATTTTACTAATTTTGTAGGTTATGGCACTTAGCCCGGTTTTCCTAATTCAAGTATAAGGAGTTACCTCACGCGGCATATATCACTGAGTAGATGTACTACTTTTAGCAATCATGGCACATGACGCGCTTTATAGATTATTGGCAATGGCAGATATCACGTATTTCAAACATTAATTAAGTTTCTTGTTCTGTGGTACTTAGCCCGGTTTTCACTTCAAGTCTTCAGTTGTGTTCAACTATCACACAGATCTTTATGTAGAACTATCTCATTTATGTTAACTTATTTTTTATAGTTGTTGGTGCTTGTTAATATTGTTTAGTTTATTGTTTGTTAAGATGTATTTTTCGCATAGATATATTTTTGTACCAACCATATTTTACTCTGAATAAACGTATGTTTTACAAGTTACTGTGTTTTTTAGTTTTACATTAATATCCAATAAAAGTAACACTCAACTTCTTTAATAAAACCAAATGTACAGTTTTTTTTTGCTTTTAATTAGCCACCACCCACCAGGGGGCTTATTTTTTTAAGTTCCAAAAAAATTGTCTTTATAAAAGTTCTGGTCTTTGTCTGAATTGCAATAGTCTGTTGACAAAACTAACTATATTATTTTGTCAAAATCCTTGTGTATTTTCTTGATTGCAAATATATATTTTAGTATTGAAAATACTTCGTTCGTGAATGCGAGCGACCTCGACATGGTCACGTCCTCCTGGAAACGACCAAGCTGTGTTGTTATCTATGTATATGTTTGGGTTATATGGTTCATTCATTTACAGAGAATGTTAGTATTAAAACATAAATCACATGGGCTGGCATTAATGTTTATAAACATTTAGGCACTGCGTCACCGTTGCCTCGAAATGCATCTATAGGCACTTCTTCACCAATTGCTTCTCGTCAAGTCAGGGACATTCATTAACAGACGATCTCCCACTACTTCTTGGTGAACACCCCTCGTTATAAATACCACGATGATTTGCATTTCTACGTGTTATCGCAACACTTGGACGCTTCCGTGTTCCATGCAGTTTCTGTAGACACTTTCACGGTCCTATACCTACTCTAACGAACATCAATGTGCCTAGATCCTAGATCGGACGTGAATCAACGAATCCCACATACAACAGAGTAGTTAGTTGAGGCGTCGTCCGCTGCTTAGTAAAAAGCTCTCTTTCAAAGTTGTAATAAAGTTCAAATAATATGTAATTTAATGTGTAAGACTCCTCAAATATATTTAGTTCTTGCTAACAATTCGTAAAGTCGATAAAGTCAGTAAAATAGACACAGAAGTTGGTTTGTTTTTGTTGTGTACCGTGACTTGTTATCTGTCAAATGGCCAATGCCTGCATAGTGGAAGCGAGACCTCCGTTTTCTGTGTAAATTTTGAAAGTATGTTTCTTGTGTTATAAAAAACGTGTTAGTTAAAAATATACTTCACTGCTTAAGGTAGTTGTCATTTACAATAAAATGCCATAAAGAAATTGGCTATTTTCTAGAAAAAAAGTGCAAACAAAATAATACCCAGGTGTTTTAAAAAGTAAAATCTTAATTTTTTCCATTATGGCTTCCAAATGTTGCGCACCTACCTAAGTGCTCAAGCAATTACGACAGTACCAATACTTATGTGTCGGTGTTTTCTTTTCCAAAGGATGTGGAAATTAAACAAATAAGGATTAAAGCCATTCATAGAGAGTGTCCTACAAAACATTCAGTAGTCTGTATTAGGTATTTTTCAGAGTCGTGTATTATAAAAATAGATAGAATGACTAGGGACGGTGGTTCTATCTTGGGGGTTCCTAGGGAGAAATCAGAACTTCAAAAAATGTAGAAGAAATGAATGAAACATTTGTTTTATGTAACGAAACACTTAAATCAATATGAACTAAAATTAGTCATATTCTTTCCAATATATTCCTTAATAATTATTTAAAAATAATCAACAATGAAATTGACAGTCAAAATAATGATAGATCCGACAGAAAATTAATGAAATTTCATAGTTAGAGCTTCGTTTTGCAAACGGTTTTAATGGAGCTAGGACTATTGGCGAGGCTTCCTTAAGAGCCAACGCGTCTATTAGGGTACCTCTATGATGACGTAGAAACCCCCTTTCAAGTTATTTTATCATAAGTAACAGTTTGTTTTGAAATATATTCAGTTTTACTCATAAAAACCTCTGTATATTGTATATTACGTTATGCCGTGACGGGACCAGTATCGTGACGTCACAAATTCTTGTCCGCGGCCTGTCTTACGGAGGTCTCGGTTGAAATGTAAGTCCATCAATCAACTGTTTTATGAACTGTCACTACTTTTCACATTTCCCACTAGCAGGCGCGCAATTGGACATTGCAAATGCAAAATTATTAAGGGCATATCCATATTTATTACTATTTTTTTTATATTTGGATACCCACCAGTTTCAACTGGCGTACCTCGAAAAATATTTGTCTATACGGCGTACAATATGTATGTATAGTTCAACGACCGGCAACCCTGACCTACACAATGTTTTTCATTGGCGTAGACATTTTTTTTTCTTAGGGGGGTGAAAGTAGAAGGTGATCTAGGATGGTAAGTACCTACATAAAAATAAAGTCAATGAACAATAGGTACCTACTTACAAGGGGTTAAACTACTTACAGGGGGTTAAAGTAGTAGGTTTTTATATGTAGATTTTCAACACTACAGCTGATATTGAATGCAAGTTTCCACACCACTCATGAAGTATTGCTTTCAGCGCGTTACCATTTTTCAGTGGGGGGTTCGCCAGTAGCCATATTTCCCACAAGAAACAAAAATAATATGTACAAAACATTATCCATAACCACGACACTTACTGATTCCAAATGCTTAAGTACGCCGGCAAACCATTTCTCATATACTTCGGAATTCATTTCCTCGTGGTAGTCTCCGGTCTTCTTAGATTGAAATATCAGTTCTCCATTACGCAAAAATCCACTATTACTTCCAATATGCGTTATGATTAAACGGCGACCTTTTCCAGACGGCATTTTTAAACCAGTTGTCCAGCCTTCAATCGCAGCTTGCCGTGCATTTTTCACTTTTCCATCCTGCCAGACTCTCTTCATAGTATGTCCTTCGTTGACCCACGTTTCGTCAGTGTAAAAAATTTTCCGCCCCTCGTTTCGAAACTTTTTTATTTTTCGAAGATAATCCATCCGCCAAGCAACTATTTCATATATTTCTATGAGAATACTTTTCTGTCTACTTTTCCATACTTAAAATTCATGTCTTTCAAAATTTTTGCCAGACTACTCCTGCACATTTTAGGTATAATATCATTTTCACTTATACCTTGCAGCACCTTATCTAAAGCGGGCAATTCGTTATTTCTAAAGAAACCGTGGACCGTTCTACGTATCGCATTTTTTGCATCATCGTCCACTACAATCTTATTTCGACCGCTTTTTGGTTTCGGTGGCTGTACACTTCCATGTACCTTTTCTTCTCTTAAAAGTGTGTATATGCTTGCCTTTGATGCTTCTGTATAATCCGAACACATATCCACCAATTCATCCTTGTCGCGATGAGGGTGATCTCTCTGTATGCAGTAAAATACTCGTAAAATTATTCTTTTCTCACCTACCGATCGGTACTGCCTACGTTTTGGAATATCTTCCATCCTTCGCCGATATTATATTGTATCACAAATCACATTAAAACAGCACTATATATATATATATATATATATATATATATATATATATATATATATATATATATATATATATATATATATATATATATATACACGCGAATATCTTAACCAACGCACTACACTATCGCGAATGACCGTTACAATTTACGTGCGTATAACCCATGGATCCTATGTAAGAGAGGGGACATTTGCTACTCCGTTCACTAAACACAAGACGGCGCGTCATTTCGATGTATACCTACATAGGTAGGTATATAAATAATATATTAGCAATACCCGCAAACCCGCCACTGTAAGAGATCCGAACGTTCCGAGAGTCCATAGGGACTGTCAAACTAACACAGACGGCGCGTCATTCCAATAAGTTAAAAAGAGATATACCGCTTGAATATTCGTTATTGGAGAGGTCGTGGATCGGCGTTGCCGCTTTAAAATAAATGTTTACGTGATTGTCATATTTAAAGTAGACGTACGTAAGTAGTAGAATAATTACATGTGGCAACTGCGCGGTATCTTATATGGGGTCAGTTAACTATAAGTACATATTGAATGAAGTATAATTGACAAATCATACCGACACTTTTTGATCACCTTATCTAGCATAACAGACACACACTTATATATATATATATATATATATATATATATATATATATATATATATATATATATATATATATATATATATATATATACAAAAAATATGGTAGACAAATAAATATTATAATGGCTGTTGTCTTATCTCGTCCCCATTTTCTTTAACATCATCTTCAGCGGGTTCATATGTTCGATCCGGAGTAGCCGGTGTCAATTTGATTACCAAATTACGATAATCTCTATCTCGCTTACGTTTGGTATGATCTTTATTTATTACATCCAATATTTCCCTTCGAGTATATTTATTTAATACACAGATCAATACGACAAAAATCCCTTGAGAAGCTTCTATTAAAGGGATGTAGTCCATTGTCCTATTTATGTAGTGAGTTACTAATGCCTCCATTATCCAGACACATACTATGATCCAAATGAAGAGGCACGATTGTAACCTGCAAAAGAATATTAATGAAATATATTTCTACCTGGTGGTGGTACTCTTATTGCCGCACCAGCAATGTATCAGGAATGTTCAGTGTTCACCGCGTCGGACTCGCGGTGATGCATGATTTTTGTCGGGCACTTTTACCTTGCAATTCACAATAATTATATCAAGCTATTCGCCAAATATCATCTTGTAGGTGATAAAAAAACATACCCCGGAAAAGGCGACATATTACGCGTGTCGGACGCTCTCACAGAAGCGGCCATTTTGTCAGACAAGCTTTATTTTTTGGTTCTACCGTCAGTGTGGTGCAATATAAATAAACATTATCTGGTGGGTCATCTAAAAATATAGAAACGTTAAATTGACACGTTTAAGAGGTGGGGGAGTGAAAACGCTGCCTATTTAAGACTTGCATATGAAAAACTGTACGACGTAACGTCTGTAATGACGAAGAACTGTAAAATCTCGACGATGTACGAGAACTCATCTGATTGTCCAGTATGTAAAGTGCATAATATTAAAGTCATTTATCAGCGCAAAATTCAACTTAATCGGAATAGACAAATCCTAACAAACCTTATGGTATATCACACTAACATAAACTCGGTACTCGGTATATTTGGACGTAAAATTGTAAAAGCGTCACGTCAGAATAGGTGTTCAGGATTAATAATCCTGAAACAAAACGTTTGAGGTACAGACGGGTACGGGTAAGTGAATATGATGTGTGAATTCTATGTAGAATGGAAAATTAAACTGAACCAAAATTTATCAATATTTAAGGTAAAATAAATAAGTTAAATAATTGCAATATGATTGGTCACATTATGTGAAAATAACATAACATAACACTCGTTGTCAAGGAACTTTGATTGTTTCAAATTGATAAACTTCCGTAAAAACGAGTAACAATTAAGAGAGTTGCAATAGCGTCCTTTTACAAGCGGCAGCTACGCATATGTGTATGTAAAATTTATAAATTATGATAAGTTAAATAATAGTTAAATAAGAAAATTTGTGCTACAATATTCAGTTATCAACGGGTAAACAAGTGGAGAAGAAAATTAACCAAGATTTATAGTGTTCTGACTTGGTAATACGTTATTCCAAGCACGACCAGGGAGAGTGTACGAGGTTAAAACAGTGTACCAGGAAGCAGAAGAAGGAGGGAATCGTTCAGCGAGAATAAAGTAAGCAGAGGATAAAAGTTTATCCAAATTCTCGTTAAGTTAAATCGATACCTACCTAAACATACAAGCTACAGTCAAGAGTAGCGAATACCCATAGTAACAGTGTCTACCGACAGATGGTGGCATGGTGAACTAGAGGATAAGCAGTTTTCCAATTAGTAGTACGTGGCCCTTTCGACAGATGGTGATTCCGACAGATGGAATGAGTTTGGTGTAGATAAATAATAAACAACGTGAAGTTCGGTTTTAAAATTAAATTGTGGTGCTTCGATAACTGAAAGGATTATATATATAAACGTAGCAAGGTAGGTAACAACATTTTAAGACAATTTTAGTAGTAAGAATTAATTGTACGAGAGGCCCACTGCCCATGTAATTAGTAGTAAGATTGCATAATTTGGCGTAGGTCTTAATATTAAGCTCACAGAGTTTTGCGATTTGCTTGTATGCACTTAAGCATGCTGCTACTTTTCTAGATAATTTTGGTAACCACATACTTCATTTTGTGTGTTAAACTTCCGTCTTATAGACATATTTACTTCACTGTGTTAAACTTCCGTTTTATAGACATTTATTTCTCTTTGTTAATAAAACAACCAAGTTTCCACAGTTATGAGTTATCATTACTCTCATGTAAAAGTGGGAAAATAACCTAAGAAATAACCACTCATGTAAGAGTGGGGTAAATAACCAATAGAACCTGCCCTACTGGACTGTAGAGGACTCAAGTTCAGCAGTGAACTTTTATATTTAATATAAATAAATGTTCAAAGAACTGGCGCCTAGGTAAAGTAAACAGTAGAATAGAGACCGTGACAGTATAGCAGACTTGTCAGGTGGTCGTACTCTGTGCTTTCACTGCATAACTTCACTCACAAATCTTATAAAACACAATTGTCACCCAACAGTGAGGCTTCACACACACACACATATATATATATATATATATATATATATATATATATATATATATATATATATATATATATATATATATATATATATATATATATATATATATATATATATATATATATATATGCAAGTGTTGGAGTATTAATATTTTAAATTCAAGTATAAATGATCAATGAAATAAATCGTATACTGCTCTGAAGATCCTCAAGAAAGATGAAAGAACTTGTACAACTTCTAAGTGGTTCGTTTTCGTGTGTATAGTGGTTCGTTTCCATATGTATGTTCAGATATAGCACTGGTAAGTGTGTTTTCCTTCTTATTCGTCTATTTGCTTATTTCTATGTAATGAAATGCTACAAACCCAAGATTACTTTTCACAAAACAAATATGAATAGCAAAGAATTTCAAAGCTAATATATAAATATATATATATTTTGGCGTAGGTCTTAATATTAAGCTCACAGAGTTTTGCGATTTGCTTGTATGCACTTAAGCATGCTGCTACTTTTCTAGATAATTTTGGTAACCACATACTTCATTTTGTGTGTTAAACTTCCGTCTTATAGACATATTTACTTCACTGTGTTAAACTTCCGTTTTATAGACATTTATTTCTCTTTGTTAATAAAACTGGGAATATAACCTAAGAAATAACCACTCATGTAAGAGTGGGGTAAATAACCAATAGAACCTGCCCTACTGGACTGTAGAGGACTCAAGTTCAGCAGTGAACTTTTATATTTAATATAAATAAATGTTCAAAGAACTGGCGCCTAGGTAAAGTAAACAGTAGAATAGAGACCGTGAAATAAGACACCGTAGAACAGTACAGTAGTACCGTGAGTCCTCTACTGGACTGTAGAGGACTCAAGTTCAGCAGTGAACTTTTATATTTAATATAAATAAATATTCAAAGAACTGGCGCCTAGGTAAAGTAAACAGTAGAATAGAGACCGTGACAGTATAGCAGACTTGTCAGGTGGTCGTACTCTGTGCTTTCACTGCATAACTTCACTCACAAATCTTATAAAACACAATTGTCACCCAACAGTGAGGCTTCACACACACACACACATATATATATATATATATATATATATATATATATATATATATATATATATATATATATATATATATATATATATGCAAGTGTTGGAGTATTAATAGTTATTATTAATAGTTGGAGTATTAATAATATAAATTAATTAATATATGAATAGCAAAGAATTTCAAAGCTAATATATAAATATATATATATATATATATATATATATATATATATATATATATATATATATATATATATATATATATATATATATATATATATATATATATATATATATAGCTATATATATATATATATATATATATATATATATATATATATATATATATATATATATATATATATATATATATATATATATATATATAGCTATATATATATATATATATATATATATATATATATATATATATATATATATATATATATATATATATATATATATATATATATATATATAGCTATATATATATATATATATATATATATATATATATATATATATATATATATATATATATATATATATATATATATATATATATATATATATATATATATATATATATATATATATATATATTCTTTATAATCAAAGGTGTTACTATTGTTACTAATGTTGTTACTGTCGGCACATTTTTGCTAATGTCAATACTAAAATCTACACTGCGCAACTTATTTAACGCACAACCAAAAAGTTAACTCAAATTTGACGTTATGTATTTTCGACAATTTTTGTTCGTTTTGGTCGCTTTTTTTTTCAAATTGTAGGTTTTTCTCTTAGGAATATCACTGTCTTAGTTGTTTTGGTAAAACGAATGATTTTGATATTATACCAGGTGCTATACAAATGTAATGTTTTTTTTCCGAAATTTCAAAACGTTCTGTGGGGTATACAAGGTATTGCAAGTTATTGCAATTATAGCCAAGTTAAAGCCTCATGTTTTTTCTACATTTTCTTTTTTTATTCATTTTCTTTTTTGTCAAGTGCTCATTATTTATTACTCATTATACTGGTTCAATGCCTCATTTTGCGTTCTGTTTTCCTTGATATCTTATAATTTATTGAGATATGCAAGGTGTTTTAGAAGAGAAAAAGGTCTTAAAAGGACAAAAGCTCAAAAAACATACCTAGAAAAATGGATTGCTTTAATCAATAAAACAACGAATAACAGGAAACAAAATAAAAGTAAACAGAGAATTAGTATCTGGTGTTTCCACCCCTTCCGCGAATGACCTCCCGACATCTTTGGTTCATACTTAAAACCAAAGTTCTGATTAGGTTCTGATCTAGCCATTCCATAATTCGACTAGGCGTCCTTCCAATTCTTGTAAATTTTGGGGTTGTCGTCCCTCACTTCGTAACCGCCGACCGATAAAATCCCAAACATGTTCAATGGGGTTAAGGTCGGGGCTACGGGCTGGCCAGTCTATGTGATCAATTCCTACTTCTTCAAGATAATTTCTCACGATAAGACTCGTGTGGGGACGCGCATTGTCTTGCATAAGTAAAAAATTGGGTCCTATATAGGGGGCATAAGGCAAAACATGTGCTTCAAGAATGTCTGTGATGTATCTGTCAGAATTGAGATTTCCATTCACAGTTACCAAGTCCGTTCGCCCAGTCAAAGATATTCCGCCCCACACCATGACGGATCCACCTCCATATAAAGTTTTGTGCAAAAAATTGCATTGACTGTATCGCTCATCGGGTCTTCGGTAGACGCGATTAGGTCTGTCACAATTATACAAACTGAACCTTGACTCATCAGTCCAAAGAATACGTTCCCAATCTGCTTCCATCCAATTAACATGCTCATTGGCAAAATTCAATCTGGCTCCACGATGATCTACTGTTAATGCGGGTCCTCGAGCAGCAATCCTGGGTCTTAAATTTGCCTCCCTCAGTCGTCGGCGTACAGTTTGAACGCATATAAGTGGACCACCTGCGTCTTGAAGTAGTGCTCTTAAATGTGTTGCAGTTATAAATCGTTGTCTTACAGCATTTACTCTTAAAAAGCGATCCTGGATAGCAGAGGTAACACGAGATCTACCTTGACCGGTCCGTCTGAAATGTTCTCCTGTTTCCGCGTACCTTTGAATTGCTCTCACTATAGTTGTGTGAGACACTCCCAACCTTCCAGCTATGCGGTTGTAACTCCACCCTTCACCATGTAATGTAGCTGCCTCAACACATTCATCACGAGTTAAATTTCTGGTTTGGCCTTCCATTAGTCACTAATTATTGCTGGACTGTCAACAAAAAACTAATGACACAGTTGTCAGTTTATGACGTGTAATCTTCGATTTCCATAGCTTGCTAGCTGTTTGAGTTGTCCGATAAATGCATTTCATGTGAATAAAAGCATATGGTGTTTCAAAACGGTGTATTTCATGAAGTAACAGAGATAAATAAATGAATAAAAAAAGAAAATGTAGAAAAAACATGAGGCTTTAAATTGGTTATAATTGCAATAACTTGCAATACCTTGTATAGCCCACAGGACGTTTTGAAATTTCGGAAAAAAACATAATATTTTTATAGCACCTGGTATTATATCAAAATCATTCGTTTTAGCAAAACAACTAAGACAGTGATATTCCTAAGATAAATACCTACAATTTGAAAAAAAAATCGACCAAAACGAACAAAAATTGACGAAAATACATAACGTCAAATTTGAGTTAACTTTTTGGTTGTGCGTTAAATAAGTTGCGCAGTGTATTTAATAAATTACCTCCATTACTATCACTAGATCCATTCCGCTTTACGCAATGGGCCGATTTCATGATTATCACTCGGAATTTCAGCATTATTTTTCTTTTTTCTATTTCTTCTTGTTTTACATTTTTTACCAAAATTATTACCAACGAGTACGATAAAAATCAAAAGTCCTTGGGAATAATAAATTACAACAAATGGGAGCAGGGCCGATGATAGACCTAATAAACTTAAAATTAGGTCCAAAATATAAGAAAAAACCATTACGAAATATGTCATTACATTTCGTACCAACCTGAAAATTTTATTGTTTAAATTATTATCCTTAATAAAGTTTCCAAAGTTTCTAAGCATGTAATAGATTTACCAGAATAAGATAATAGGTCTGCTATATTTGTTTATTTAAATCGCAACATGGCCAGTGGGTATTTTCTTGACCGTAGGTACTGTCAAGCATACAATTTAATTTACATAAAAAGGAGTAGGGCAAATATTTGGTAATGTCATGTAACAAAACAACAACCCGCGCTTATAGTGCTTATAGTATGAAGTAATGAGTCTAAATCTAGAGCGAAATGTGAAATATTAGTGGAGGTGGCCAAAAACCACCCCCAAAATAAGAATTCCCGATTCGCTCTCTTTTATCGGCAAAAATTGCATCTATGCCCCGTTTTCGCGGATGGCCAGCACCGTGCAACTCGACTATGCTGAACGCGACGCGACGATCAGAACAAAAATCATGATGCGCAGCATAAACGTAAACGAATAAACGTTGGGTAACATGTAGTATGGGTAATTTCTAAGCATGTATTGAATTTTTTTTTATATAACTGACTTATAATGATAGTGAAACATGATTTGTTGAATTTATTAATTTTGATTCCATTATTTTATTACCTATTATATTACCTATTTGTTTTTTAATATATACTGTCTTCAAATTAATCAAGAATCTTTTATGAGTCATAAAAATGAAACCATCCCTATTACCTACTTCTTTCCTACATATTTTCGGCGAATCATCCTGTAGCACAATTTACTAAGTTAAAAAAATGGCCATTTTCACCGTCGTGGGGGGTTGTTTTGTCGATTTGGGGGGTGGGGATGCCTTCCACAAAAGGGAAATACCGACTACCGTGTTCAGCATCCGCGAAAATGGGGGATTACGTTGAGTTTATCAAAAATGTTTTTTCAACCCCCTTTGAGGGTAGTTGGGGGGTGCGGAGGGGTGGGGAGGAGTTGGGAATAGTTGCACGGTGTTGGCCATCCGCGAACACGGGGCATAGATGCAATTTTCGTCGATTTTATTTTTTTTAAATTTTAACTTAATGTTCTTATGTAGGTACATATTTGATGTTTGACCTGTAATTTTTATTTTAAGTAGTTGTATTATAGTGACTTTTTATATTGTTTTTAAATTCTGTTATTTAACCCACTTCGCAATAATTGATTTGTATTGTGAGGTGAATCAATAAATAAATACTATATTTGTAACTTATTTAAATGAAAAGCATACTTTATTTATTGCCAGATTTTTTTTTAATTTGTACTTAATTATTGATTAAAATTATGGCCAGTTCGGAAAAATTATCGGTTTTAACATTTAAGAAATTTGAATTGCTCAATGTAGTCGCCGTCTCCCAAAAGTGTTAAGTTAATGTAAATCGGGTTTTGTTCTAAAATTGTTCAGTGACGTGCAATTAGAAAATTGAAAATTTGTTTATTAGGCAAAAGTTTGGTAAATAAAAATATTACAAAAAAATAAAATTTTATAGCAGAACCGTTAGCTGCTAAGATACTTTCCAATCGCCTTGCCTTCGACATAATTAATGACCTCATATCGTAACTATACACATGTTCTTCCCAAGCATCTTCAACTGCTTCCCAAAGCTGATTAGCGTTTTGAGGTCTGAAACGTTGTTTATAAATACGTTTCGTTACGTAACTCCAAACGTTTTCGATTAGATTCAAGTCTAGACTTTTTGCGGGCCAAGGTAAAAGATTAATATCATTATGACCCGTCCAATTTCTTACTATTCGTGCGGTATGAACTGGGCAATTATCCTATTAACATCTTGATTGATGGCCTAGGAAAACATCTCCCTCACGGAGGAAGCACAAGGGGCCCAAGAGTGCGGATCTCTGATCCGCACTCCGAACAAATTCCAGAATTCCAGAAACACAGAGCCGTCCACTGTGACAAGATTGAAATGTATTTTCATCAGAAAAAAAACACATTATTCCAAAATTCAATGTTGTTATCTATCAAGTTATTTACAAACTCCATCCTTCTTTGCTTGTGCTCATTTGAAAGAAAATTTTTAGGGGCAGCAGCGCAGTTCTTTAAATGAGACTGTTTAACCGTTTTTGCAGTCCTGACAGACCTGGAAACAATGTTTCTTCTCGTGCATTAGCAGCTGTTTCGAAAGGATGTTGCTGAATATATTCAATCAGAGCGTTATCTTGAATTTCATTGGAAACTTTACCAATTCCTATTCTTGCTGCCCTTTGTATTCTGTGTTCCTGGTCCCATGTCTTTTTGATTTTAAATATGCAGCTTTTGCTAACATTCAAATCAGCGAGTACTTCAGCCAGGGAACAATTTTCTTCAATTTTGGCTATAGCCCTCGCCCTTTGGCATTTTCTATTAATATTCTGACAAGTTAATTTATTAATATGACATAATGTTCAGAGTTAAATTATTTTGACGCATAAATTGACTAATTATGAGACGACTATGATTCAAAGTCGCAATTAAAGTAGGAAAATATGCCGTACTATTTTGGGAGGCGCCGCCTGTACATTGAAGGAAAGGGTCTCTAATTGAAGGTAATAAGATTTTTAATTTCGGTTTTGTCCTCCAAAATTGCTACAAATTCTCTGAAAAATACCCTGAACAATGTTGCCAATGAATATTGACTATATTCTCTGATGGTACGCACTGACGCTGCGCGAGTGGAAACTGTAAATAATATAAAAGGCGCCGACATTAAATGCAACTTCTTCTCTGATAGGTATTACAATATTCTCTGATATTACACTGGCAATATTTACGTCAAATGAGAGGCAACAGAGTATTTCAGCGACAATATTTATGTCAGATAAACGTCATAAAGTCTATGAATTTTATTTCAACAAGAACAATCAAACTGGTCCCAATTTGACTTATGGGATCTTTTCATACTACTTGAAGTTGAATTTGCTACTTCTTCTCGAATTGTAGGTACTTAAATCGTTGTTTTGGAAATTGGAAATTTGGAAATTACTCGAAGCGCCCTACAAGAAATTAAATTGTCAGATAAACGTCAAATAAATGATCAGCACACTTGGCATTTTAATTATATACTATTTGATTTTCTATTAAAATTTACATTGCATTGAATTGTCCTCCGAATACAACTCGTGCTCTCAGTTTTCCTTCAATATTTGTTCTCTCGTAATCAGAATGACAAATATTGTCGGCAAAACCCAGAGCACTTGTTGTATTATATATGTTGTATGTATATAATTGTTGTATATAATTTATATTTATACAGCTACTTGAATCATGGTTGTTTCTATCTGTTGTAATATAATTTGAAAATACAATTTCGACATATTTTATTTTCTTTCCGCACTATATATATATATATATATATATATATATATATATATATATATATATATATATATATATATATATATATATATATATATATATATATATATATATATATATATATATATATATATATATATCCAAAATAGTAGTACCAAGCATCATATCAATATGTTGTTCTAGTAAATCAGTTGCAAGCTTGGAAACTCAACGGTAATAACATTGCAGATAACCCAGAAACTTAAAGCGAACAGGACACACCAAGCCAAAGAAATTCCGATGACAAATAATAACATACCACCTATTATTAAGGCGCATTTTAGGTTTCATAATGAAATAACACAGAAGAAGGTTAACCTTGGTACAAACCGATTGCGCCATTTTTAGGATCTTTTTTGGAAGGCACAATAAACAAATTATCAGACACTCTTACAATTACTTTTTGTAAAAGAACATTTTATTTTCACTTCGTCTAAATGCTGTCCTTCAGAAATAGTTTTGCGAGCAAAGGAGTTTTTGGATCTGGAAATACTAAATTTGAAGATGTGGATATTCTCTTAGAATATTGGCTTCTTTATAAATTTGGATATGCTGAAATATGAAGAATGTTTGAAGGGTTTCTCACTACATAGATGCCTTAAAGAGTAGGTAACTCTAAAAGTGCCAGATATGATCGAGGACAAGAACAGCAACAATTTTCTTCGATATAATTTTCACATGAGACGCTTGTTCATCAGTTCCTTAATTTAGGCAATATTTGCAAGGCGAGGCTTCATTAGAACACCAAGTGTACTAACTGAGATAAGGCAAAATGTTCAATTAATTTTTGACCATCAGCAACAGGCTAATTCGAAAATCAAATATCAAAATCATCTAAAGTACGTCGTTCTTTATATTGGTATGGTATCAAAGAGTTCAGTGTTACGAATGTCTAAGTAAAATGTCAAACATCTTTTTTATATTATGCTTTGTTATACCAGTTTACTCTTAAACTGTGATTATACCGTCCGTCGATAGAAAAACTCACTCAGCGGTTATACAGTCGAAAAATTAAGGATAAGAGTTTAGAAAAATTTCTATGGCAAAGTTGTAGATAATAAAAAGATCTACAACTTTTGTATTTACACTTTTTTCACAACCTCAAAATTTATGTGAAAAATTCATATAACCAAGTTTTTGGTTTTTTATTTTTCTTTTACACACATTTTTTTTAAATTATTTCATCTTCTGTAAATTTGAGCATAATGCCACGTTGATGTTGCTTCCAGCCCCAATCTGTTGCTGTCAGTTCGTTACCCAGCCAAGTTTGAAGCTGATAATATGCCTCCTAGCCCCTTCCCCAACTTCTCTCGCTACCTACCCTCCTAACCCCTTCCCCACTTCACTATGAAATACCTTTTGATGGGCTAAAATTTTCCGTAGGTCACTCAGGTATATAAGTTATCTTAAAATAGCAATAAATAGGCATCTACGCATATAATTTAAGATTCTACAACTTTCTCAGAATATTGTAGATGTCTTATTAAATATTAACTTTATTAACTTATTTGGTTGTTAATTATAGTAGTATATTTCGATTTGCAATTTTTTTGTTTATCAATCTAACAAGGAATCTTAAGTTTTTCGAGTAATTAAAGTATAAATTTTAATAAATAGCTCAAAATTGTTACAATGATTAAAAAAAAATTCGGAATCGAGTTTTTTTCGTTTCTTTGCATTTTCTGAGAACATTTACGCGAGTAATGTATATTTTTTTACACCATCAGAAAGTAGAGATTTCAACGAAAAAAAAGCCCACCGATTTTTTTAAAAAAGCAGATATTTTGACTCGAGAATTGTCGATTGAAGAATAGGGTGCTTTTTCGATATTAAGTCCAAAAAAATTACAGTGTGTTTGGGACATAAAGTTTTCACCAAATTTCTTTAAAAAAAATTTTGTAAAAGAAAAATAAGAAACCAAAAACTGGGATATTTGAATTTTTCACATAAATTTTGAGGTTATGTGAAAAAAGTATAAATTCAAAAGTTGTAGATCTTTTTATTACCTACAACTTTGCCATTTAACCTTTTCCATAGGACTTGTAGTTTTGCCGGAAATCGAGATAAACCGTTTTTACCCTTAAAAACTCATCCTCTCCACTTCCCGACCTCAGATCACCCGTAAATTATTTTTCCTTTCATTTTTGTTAGATTCTCTTCCTTTTCCAATGGGTTTCATCCCACTATTATTTTTTTTGGTTTCCAATATTTGACGTCGGTGTCAATGTCATAAAAAGACAGACAGTTAAAATTAATGTAAAATATACGTTTTATACTAAAAATTGCTATAACTATATTTAAGCTGTTAGTATACGTATACACCATACATATAGGTACGACATAAAAGCAACATTTTAACGAAGACAAAGCACAAAAGTAGATATAGTTAATAAAAGCTTGGTACTTACATAAATTTGAAACGACTTTTATTGTTAATCCAGTCACAATCTGTAAGATCGTGGGTTTTGATAACATACGAGGTACCACCTAGAAGGGCCATACAAATTACCAGTAGTACTCCAATTGGGACAAAGAATAGTGCAATATTTTGACCTGAAAGATTTAGCATTTATAATCAACTTATTACTATATGGCGTATTGCTATATATCTCGCTCTAATTAATTAAATGAGAAATAGTTGAACATTATCAAATAAGACATAATAAATATAGGGAATTGAAACCAAACCCGTTGCTGCAGCAATGCTTTCTGGAGTGGATGCAAAGCTTGTATAAAATCATTCGACTGTTCTTTCCAACATTTTTACGACTTGATTCGCTAACCAGGAGTCACGCAAATTTTGGAAATTTAGAACTTTATATTCAGCAATCATGACAACCCATACAAAACACGAGTTCATTATAAATCATTTACAGTTAATAGTTAAGTATCATAGCAAGGGTAATTGCGAAAGTAAATGCGAAAACAGTGACATTCACTAGACATGGGAATATGGCCCTTTTTTGGCGCACTATAGCGGCGGAACGGTTAGTGTTCCAAAAAAACGTTATATATGAAAAATTTGGGAAAGTTTGTCTACTATAATTTTGTATAAAATTAGCTGGTCAAAATACGCTTCCTTTCTAAGATGTAGGCCAAAAACTGAAGAGAGTTCTATAAAATTTGGCAAAAAGTGCAAAAAAAAACAAGTTCCGAGCCAAATTATGTCCTGCAAATTCAGCTCCGTTGACCCAAAGAACATAGAGGGAGTGAGAATAAAAACAACAGCAAAACTTTTCTCTGCACTTGCTGGTTTTCAAAACGCATTTTTTTTCAGGAAAATGATAAAAACGATTCGAGCTAACGCATCGAGTTATTGTATAATAAATTAAAATTTTCGGTAGGAAAGTAGCAGGGTACAACATATATAAGAGAAGGTACATAAATTAGAAAATGGTTTACTTATCTAACTACTAAATTAATCGACTTTAAACAGTTAAAAACTTACCGTTGAATAGGCACGTCCCAGTCGGTCTAGAGTCGTAATCCTTAATAAATGATGTCGGGACATCGGGTATAAAGTCTGGTATGAGAGAAATAATTACACATATTAGAGGAATCACTAGAGACAAGCCAATATAATAATGCAGCCTTGTATGATCTGAATATTTTGTATAGGACCTAAAACAAAATACTAATGATTGTAATATGTATTTGATAGTGGAAAAAGTACTAGAGAGAATAAATATAGTTTATCCACAATCACATTATAATTGCAGTTTTATCCACACTTATGAAGCATATAAAGTACCACTTTATCCACTACTAGAATAATGAAAAATAGAATCTTAAATCAATTACATTTTATTTATTTATTTATTATTAATAACAACATTAACATTCATATTAGTCGACATTTCCTTCTTTGTTTTATCATATTTCACCTCGTTTCCATTAATAACAAACTTGTAGTTGTCATCGTTCGAAGTTTTTGGTTTTTGATAAATCTGTAAAAACAATGGATGTCTCCTCTTGCAAGGAACGACTAGTACCAGGAGTACCTTGGATTTTCCTCGCGTTATCAAGCTTATTAGATATGGAATCCCAGATATAACTTTATGCTATAGTACTCCATCCAGCATGTCGTTTAATTGTTGTAAGGTCAGCACCTTTATCACCCAGTAAAGTTGGAGAAATCCGCCTCATGCAATGGCCGCTATGAGTTTCTGCGTTTGCCAGATACAAAAATTAAGCAACTCTTGAAGGAACATTCGACAAAGTCTTGATTCCAACAGGTTGTGAAGTACATTTTTGATTAATGTATCGTAAAAGGAATCTGTCGTTAGATAACTTCTCCGGACGTAAGGACAGGTATTTTCTACACGTCTTCACACTCCACAGTATTGATAGAGAATCCTTCCATAATTGTCAATTTTCGTGAAACGCCCGTCTTGGTATCTGGTATAGAAATAAGCAGATTTGCATACTTCTTCAATTTTAAGAAATACGATAGCAGAACGTCTTCATTTATTGTCGTTTTTCTTTCCAGCCATTAAATTCGGAAAATACTTCTTCATAATGTTCCCTCGACTTCGCAGGCAATAATTGGAGAGTTACATCTTCAGCTTCCTGAAAGAATTCTCTCAGGAACAAAATCGCTTTTTCGCGTTTTTCACCAAATCACAAATTTTTACAAATGAAATCCATGAACAACCGAAACTAAATAGCAACGCAAACAGGCCCATATTTCCCAATAGGCTGAGAAGGCTGCAGCCTAGGGCGGCAGATTTTAAGGGGCGGCAAAATTATATTTCTATAATGCACGACATACTAAGAAACAGAAAAAAGAAAATTTTATTTTATTTTAAATTAAATAGTACAAGTGAAAGTACGTCAAATTAATAAATCCGGGCCTGAACGCAACCATTTTACACATTCCAAGTATTCTTTAATTAATATCAATAATTTTTGACGTTTCAGCCGCTGTCAGAGAGAAAGCCTAATAATTTTTTGGTTAAATCTGATTATAAATGATAGTGATTGTGGATAAAACGTTGTAGAGCAGTCGTGTTTTAGTCGCATTTTCTCCACTCAAGAACTTCGTTCTCGAGTTGAAACTTTCTTGCGTGGATAAAACGCACTTATATCTAAACCACTTATACAATAAATAACTATACTTCGGAGAAAAAAGATAACCGCTATTATTTTACAAATGTTTCTTTCCTCCCACCACTTTATTTGGGGAGCTAAGGAGAAAAGGCCAAAGTTGTACAAAATTTGACATTGTCAATATTATACCTAATTAACATTATCATAGCAAATTAAGCAGATATTTAATTTTTCTAATTTAACGTTACTATAACGCCCTCTTGCGGCCATATTACAAACTTGAAAATGATATCCAGCTATTTCACTGGTCTACTTTTGTAATTAATGTTATTTCACAACGTCCTACGACATACGTTCCTGATATATGGTCGGGTGTCATCTATTCATGATTCACTCGCTAAAATCCGTAATAATTTTACTGAAAAAATACTCACTTGATGATATATAGCAAGTCTGCACATAAACATGTCAACCACACAGAGGACGAGAATGAGGCAAACATAAAGACACTTCCTGGAATGAAAGAGTTAGTATTAGTAATCCTTCCATAACAATTTTCGTAAACTACACATTTTATTGGTAGTGAATTCAATGATGGAATTCAACTACTACTTCATTTGTTGATGCTAGATATTTGGCCGGATTTCGTAAAATGGGGAAACTATAATTTAATCTGTTTGCTATCATGAAAATACTTGCCGATTTAAAAGCTAGCTTGGTGTAATGGAAATGCATTGTCCTCGCTGTAAAATATACGTCACTACTAGATTATCTTGACCTAAATATCGAAATACTAGATGTCTACCGTAGTTCAGTAATGTAACGATTTATATCGGGCAAACGTTTTGAAGATTGATAAAAATGTTAAGGATAGCATAAGAATGACTAAAGCGAAAAGTTTCCACCCCTAAATAGTGTGCTTCATCATCCAGGATGTCGTTTCCACCCATTTTAAGGGTTTCTAGATTATACAAGGTGTTTCTAAATTGATGCGAAGGATTTTAACGGGTGATTTTTCAGCAAAAAATAAAGTGGGTCTTTCATATACATTGTCTTCCAAAACCCCTTCCAAACCAAGTTACAGAATTTTTGTAACTCTGAGATATTGTTACAAGGGGGTTAAAAAAACAACCCTCCAGAAGTTCTGAAGAAAAATATTATAGGTGTTATTAAATTAATTAAAATAATAAAACGAGAGAGACAACAAAAGAAGTCCATTATATGTGACTGTATGTATATGTACAATTTTAACTGTTACATTACTAAATTAATATGGGTTCCTGAATCATCGAGAAAAGCTAAAGAAGCTCAACTTTCTAATTTTGTTAATTATATATGGAATTTAATACAGCGATATTGAAGATTTATTTTAAATCACCATTTCGAAATGTAGGATCAGAAAGTGATAAATAAAATTGCCCTATATTTTCCCGGCCCAATTTCAAAGTAGTTATAGTGAGATGGTACATTTGTTGGACCATCCATTTTGATGGAAGAAAACCGACAAATGCTCTATAAACTATTACATTCCGTATGCGCGTTTGGCACTGATTCCCAGGCAGCATGGTGTCGTTATTATGACGTATTTATTTCGTCAGTTTTTAGGACATAAATACGTTAAAAGAACTACAAGAGAGACATCAAAATGACGAGAAAAAGTCACAGCCAAATGAAGTTTATTTGACGTTTAAACGACGTCCTTAACTGACGTTTAAATGACGTCATTAACTGATTATTGTAATAATGCTATATGCTATATGCTATTAACTTATTGTAATAATGCTACAAGTAAAAAAAATAGTTAATGGTCTTTGAAGTTTTGAAAAAATTTTCTGAAAATTTTTTTTAATTTTTTCAAAAACTTTAAAAATTTTTAGAATTTTTTCAAAAAATTTAAAAGTTTTTAGAATTTTTTCAAAAAATGTTGAAAAATTTTTTAGAATTTTTCCAAAAAATTTTGAAAAATTAAAAAAAAAAATTTGCTTCTGGGTCTTGTGTCCAGGATATAAAATTCTATTCTAATTCTGTAGTTAAAAGAACTACAAGAGAGACGTCAAAATAACGAGAAAAAGTCACAACCAAATTTTTTGAATTTTTTGAAAAAAATCAAAATTTTTTGAAAAAAATTAAAATTTTTTGAAAAAATATAAAAAATTTGGCTGTGGTGCCCTTTATGTTTTAAATTTTGAAATGTCTCAAACTTAACATAACATTAATTATTGTAGACAAATAAGAAATAAGTATAACGAAAGGGAGGAAAAATGATCGTCGATAATATGACGTCAAGTTGACGTCAAATTCATGACGTCCTAATGATTAGTAACGTTAGATTAAAAAGGTACGTCTGAATAACGAGAAAAAAGTGACGTTTTAAAGACGACATAGAAATGACGTCATATGTTCGGCCTCATATTGGTCACTTGACGTCTTAGACCTAAAATCACCTTAAAAGAACGTAATAATGACGTCACCATGCTGCTTGGGTTTACATTCCGTAAACAGATTTAGCACTCGAACTCTGATTGGTTTTAAATTCAAATCTGACCAATGAAATTGCGCTGGGTGCTCTATTAATGTCTAATTAATGTCTAATATATGTCTAGTAAATTAATATATATATATATATATATATATATATATATATATATATATATATATATATATATATATATATATATATATATATATATATATATTGGTTATAAAAATTACTCACCTAGAAAGTTACAGTTTATGCAGCTACCGCTTAGTTTCTGAAACAGTATCAAGCATAAAAAGGTAACTGTCATCCAAGTGGTGTAACCAATAATACATTTCCTATGTACATCTTTTTCCTTTAGTATGTATTGGAAACAAATGGTAGACAAAAAAAAACACAGTGTGGAAATTATTAAAACTGTAAAATAGAAAAAGACGTTTCGTAAATATATTGCCAACGCTTAATTTGACACACTTACAGATAAAGTAAAAATCTGGCACTTTGGATATACTCGCTGAGGCGATATTACGATCTGCGGATTCACATACAAAAAATTTCGTTTCGGTACGACCTTCTTCATTGTCCATACAAAATTTACCATGTGAATATATCCCGTGGCTTGTCGCATCAACAAATATTAAACTAGAGTTATATATTAAACCATATTCGCCATCTTGTAATCGCCATCTGAAAAAGGTTCGGTTCGAGTAACCAGAGATAGCAACCAGCAGTTATGAAGAAGAACCCGAAGATAACAATTTCATGCCATGTCCCGAATTTTTTTGGAGAATTTCGACACAAAAAATCTTCCTATGCGTCTGTGGTACGTTTTTAAAGACAGCAATTGATGTTTCTTTTCTTCAACAAGATTGAGCTCCTTCCCATAATGTTCGCCAAATTGATATCCTATTACAAGACTTTTTCGAAGGCAGATATTTATCAACTAATGACCCTATGGCTCTTCACCAGACACAATGCCCATGGATTTTTCTTTTGGGAATATTTGAAAAGGGTGTTTGTGTTGTATTAAAGGCGGTGTAATATTCTTGAGGATTTCTAGCAAAGCATCGTTCATGCTATCAATAACATCGATGGTAGAATCATTGTCAGGGCCACTAGGAGCGTTTACAAGCAGGTTCAAAAATGCTTGCAGCAAAACGATGATGTTTTAGAGAATCTAATTTAAATATATTTTTTTTAAGTTTATTATAGAATAATTTAAAATAAACGATATTATTTCACATCGTGGATATTTCTCGATGATGAAATTAAAAAGACACATCAATTGCTTTGTCATTTTTGAGTTTAGGATAAAATGTCATAGTTCAATTTTTGTTCAGGGTTTTCTATCGATTGGGAATATTGCATACTGGGTGTCCCATTAAAAAAAATGTAACTTTTTGTAATAACTCGCAAACGCAATGTTCGATTTTTCTGTTTCCACCATCATTCTCAGTGGGAAAAATACTATTAGTCCAGGCAAATTTCTACAATTATACCACTTTGAGTGAAGTGTTTCCGAACATTTATTTCTAAGCGGTAATCGATAGATCTTTTTGTGTAGAATGGAAATCCATAAGTCCTAAAAAATCGCATGTGACCTAAAGTCGCTATTTTGAAAAACATGGCCGCCAGCGCCTTTTCTTTAAACGATGATATTTCAGTCACCGTTTATCCGATTTGCAACTTCTTTTTTTGTTTTATTCGTCATATTGAAAACAATAAAAAGTTTCATTAGATAATAACGAAAAAATCACAAATAACAGTAGAAAAAAATAAAAACAATTTTTTCATAAGTTGTTTTTGTATAAATTGTGTGTACTGACTGCAATAAATAATAAACAATAAAAAGTAGCAAAAAAAACTTTAGATAAAAGTTATAGGATAGGATTTGCGAGGAGAGGATAGGATAGGAGGCGCACAAAAAAGCAGACTAGAGCTTTTTTGTGCGCCTTTGTAGCTCAAATATTACTGAAGATATCGCTTATCATGCATGGAGGTGCACATCCAGCAGGACAGAACAGACAGACAGACTGCGCTGTTGACTCCCACTACATGTTGACCCCCACTACATATGTTTCTTGTTTGCTGTTTCCGCTGAGTTATCGTTAGCCCGACGAGAGGCAGGAAGGATTCCTCAAAGACCCGACATGACACACCGGGGGCAATACACACCGGCGAAGAAAGACAAGAGCGCCAGAAGCAAGGCTCTGCCGGTGGGGCCCATCAGCCAGGACCGGGGGAGGCTGCGTAACTTCGCGTGACACTGATCCCATTTGTGGGGAGGGTCACGAGAAACGCGCGGCTTACCCCTTACGAGGCGGTCTCGGCCTACATAGATATTAGGGGTAAAGAGCGATGGTACCGCTCGGCCCAAGTAAAACTAAAATTGTCGTATATCTTGATAGTGCTTTTTAGTTTAAACAAACTAAAATAGATTTATCAGTTTTTAAAAATATTATATGATGAATGATATTGATATTAGTTACGGTTGGTATAAATACGGTTTGTAGCAAAAAGTAAAACGAACTTTTTTATTTTAAACCCAGTTGCATGAACAGGAACAACAGGAAAATTGACGCTATAAATATTTGCCTGTTTTGTAAGAAGCCATTAAGTGACAGTAAAGTAGTTAATGTGGGAGCAAAAGGATTGCAATCGATTATACTTACGAGTAAAAAGAAAGGAGACGATATAGGCGAAGAATTTAAAAACTCAAAAGTCATTACGGTAAATAAATAAATTAGTAAATAAATAAACATATAAGCAAATCTTAATTTTTGTATTCAGGTTTATGTTACATGCCGTAAGAAGTACACTCGTGAGGAATGTGTGAGAAAAATAATAGAAAATCCTTTAGATCAAGATCCGAACGAACCGTTATTGAGGTCGTTGTTTAAACCATTTGATTTCAAGACAAGTTGCTTAGTCTGTGGAGAATATATATGCTTTAAAAAAGAAAAAAATAAGCCAAAGCAATATAGGTAAGAGATTCGAAAGGTCACCGAAATTCTTATGAAGGAAAAAATAGAGGAAATTTGTAGAAACAGGAGTGACGAGCTAGGACGACAAATATTACTTCGTTTAGGAAACATTATAGATTTAGAAGCTGCTGAAGGAAAATATCATTTGAATTGTTACCAAAGCCTAATTCGCGATGCTCCAAGTTGCTCTAAGCCACAACAAGAACATAGTGAAAAACATAGCGCATTTTTAAAATTATGCGAGTATATGAAAAACAGTAACGAGTGTCAATTTTTCCTTTCGCATTTAATGGCAAAAATTAAAGAAATTGCTAATAGTAGTAATGAACTCTATATACGTACCTCGATGGTTAAAAGAAAAATTACAACGACATTTTGGGCAACGAATTACTATAACTATGCCTACCCGTAAATTAACAGTTATTACCCTAACATTAGAAAGTATTCTTACGGAAAAATTTTATTCTGAACAATGTGAAACAATTGAGCAGGAAAGATTAAAGATTGTTAAAGCAGCAAGTGAAATAATAAGAGAGGACATAAAAAAGCAAGTTTACAACACCGATAATTATCCAAATTTTAGTGAAAATATGCGATTGGTAAATATGCGATATGGGATTGACTGTAAATATGCGTGCGTTATGGAAGAAGGCAATTTAGATGTTTAAATTTATATAACTTTTTACAACAATTATACCAATACCTATGTATTTAAAACGCCTGATTTTACGATCCTCACCAAATAGGAGGAAAACTCCTCCCATTTTTTTCGCCGTTATTTGTGGTTTTTGCGTTATTAATCTAATGAAACTTTTTATTTTACTCAATATGACGAATAAAACAAAAAAAAGAAGTTGCAAATCGGATAAACGGTGACTGAAATATCACCGTTTATAAAAAGGCACTGGCGGCCATGTTTTTCAAAATGGCGACTTTAGCTCACATGGAATTTTTTTGGATTTTTTTGGGAATTTCCATTCTACACTAAAAGAGCTATCGATTCCCGTTTAAAAATAAATGTTCGGAAACACTTCACTCAAAAACTAAGATTTGCCAGAGCTATATTAGTTTTCCTATTTATCTGACTTTTTTTGAGAACCCTGTATATGGTATAAATTTTGATGCATTTGTATTTTTGGGAAACAATTTGTTTTTGCACTGTCAGGTAGTCTTATGCTACCGACGAAAAGAAAACGAAATATCTAGTTATAGGCTTGTTGGCAATGCCTTTTTTTAAAAAAAATAATAACAGGCAATGACCAGCCGAAAAATGTAGTAAATGTAGCTAAGAGAAAAACAAAAATTAAACAGATTGCCATTTTCGGCGAAACATGACCTCCTAACGGAAAATATCCTTAACAGAAGTTAAAAGTTGTAGATAGAATAAAATAAAGATACAATAAACAAATCTAAAACTTTCATGCAAAGCATTTTTCACATAACCTGAAATTTTGCTGGCGGAAATCCGATTTTTTTGTTTAATTTCCTCTCGTGAGAATAATTCAATTAATATGTGAAGGTGTATACCTTTTTGTGCATTGAATAAGTATGACTTTTTTGGAATTTGAGAAACAATTTTGTTTTGATTTTTTCACCGCAAATTAAAAAAAAAATCATCGCCTAAACAACACCCTTAACAAAATTTTCCGGCTGGTTCTTGCCTGTTTATAATTTTTATCTTTTTAGCCTTCAAAACCCGCTTTGGACCAGCCTATTACTATATTAGATACAGATGGGATACAGCTATACATTTAATCCTTACCTATAATCATTCGGCTCACAGTCCAGTTTATAATAGTATGGTATAAATTCGACATTCATAAACATATATGGATATTCTATATGCGTTTCATTACTTTCAAATACACGATATTTAATGTTACTATCCCTGATATCTCCGTGGGTGCAATTTGCGAAATCAGTAACTAGAAATTGGTTCAGTTCACAACATTTCGGAACTCGAAAAATCACTTTATTGTCTTGCTGGAAATAAACAAAGTTACTAGTAGATATACAGGATAATAGTTAATAAACAGTATTTTTTTCTTGTAATCGAATTATAACCTAATTGAAATTCTTGCATGTTTCGACAATCGCCATAAATATGACGAACTGCCATAATGATTTGTAACATTTTAAGATTTTTCTCTTAGGAAATTTACTTCGCGTTTTCTCTCATTATTGAACTGTATGGTAGTTAAGAACTATCAACATGTCGCTCTTGGGCGCAAATGCAGTCAGCAAAAATAATTATATTGCCCCTCTTCCGTCCAAATAACTGACTTCTGGGCTAACTGGTATGGTGGGAAAAGGATAGATATTTTGTAATAATTGCTATATAAAACAAAAGATAATTAGTATAATATGTTAGTATTAAGTTTCGAAAAGTTTTTCAAAAAAGGTGAATAACTTCTTTGGAGAACTAAATGTACTTTTTCAATCTACTAAGACTAATTTTTTTAAACGTCAGAGGACAAATTAAATGAACTGCAGTTAGCGCCTCAGACGTATAAGCCTAAAGCCAACTTACTCTTCTATTCTGGGCACTACCTCGGTAGCAGCCATATATAGTAGTGAAACCGAAAGTCACGCAGCAGAATAAACTAACTAAGTCTGATATATTACATAATGTTGACCCAGTTGAGCTAAATATACTTAAAGAAAATAAAACATGTCAAGAATAGAGGTCTGTTAGTCAGATGCCAAACCACTGAAGACCCATCTAAGTTTAAGAAGATTGCAGAGGGGAAGAATGGGATCGTATACCAATGGAAACGATAAGAAACCTAATTTCCAGTATGCCGCGTAGACTAGAAGCTCTCAGTTATTAAGCAGTTAACCCAGTTTATAATTTTGTGTTTATAAAAATGTTTTCCTTAAAATTCGTATTCATTGCACTAGAAAATTGTTTCAGGACGAGTTCAGAAATTTGGTAATTATGCAAGGTTTAGGCAAAAAAGCTGTAATAAGGACCATTTTAGAGATAGATCAGCGAATAAAATGCTCGTAAAAGAAGCGCCTTTCATAGAAAGTGTAACCATTTTCGTTACCATTACTTGATTAATACACAGGGTCAGTTAAAAACTAAGAAAAAACATGGTTCAAGTTTTCCACTACCATCTAGGAGGCTTTGAAAAAAACCTTCACCTCTTTAATTTTTTTGAAAGACGAGATAATTACCTACCAACCAAAAAAAAGATATCAAAAACCAGTCCATTCGTTCAGAAAAACAAGGTTTCAAAATTGCAACCAAAATTAGGTGCCTCACTTTTTTTGGAACTGATTGTATTTGCATTTTGAACTGATTTTAATAAAATGTGAACAAACTCACCGTTTGATTGTAGAATTCGGTTGCCTCTGGTATATTTTGCTTTTCGGAATCATTACTATACAGCATAACGTGTCCAATGTTACTATTGGTTGTCCCCGACCATATTCCTAAATAATCTATAGTATCTGTAGTAGAATTATCGGGTAACCGTAAATAAATATTTCTAGCTGAATAATGTTTTAAGCCAGCTGAAGAACCATTTTCATCTGGTACTAAGGTGCCATTTGCAGAAGGTGCTCCACTGCCCACCCGGAAGTGTTCAATACTGTTAGTTAGATTCGAATGGTAATTGAGGTTTCCTATAAATATTGTCTTTTTGTCAATAATCAAAATGGGACCAGATGTAACACTACTGCTATTAAATCCATTAGTTTGATAGGGATAATTTGGGACCTGCAAAAAATATTATTAAAAACTGAAACTGTCACGAACTCTTCAAGTTTGCACGACTTCTGGTTTCCCCGGAAGTGGGCCCAACTTTTGATTTTTAAATAGAACATAGATTTCACCGCTGTATGAAAGTGAGATATAACATACTTTCATTTGAAAATTTTGAAGTAATTTCGAAAAAAGTAATTTTATCAACTTTGGACATACACAGACATACTGCAGATTATTGATTCTTGTAGATGAGCTCCTTATGAGTTCGGCAAATATAGCACACTTTATATTTATCTTGAGAAACAGAGGTATACACGAATTAAAAAAAATAATCATAACTCTACGAGTACACCAAAATTCCATACTGCTGCATTAAAAAAACAATTGGAAGAAGTGTGCTATGGCTCGCTTGAAACAAAACACTAAGGTGACAGTAAATATATTTGTCACTGTCAAAAGTGTTGTTAATCATTAGAAGCAAATATGTTATCCGAAAAAGGAAGATTGGAAATATTAATTATTGATTTAACCCGAACACATAAAGAAGTTTGTGAGATGTTCACTTCGAAATATGAAGATACGAACGTCAGTCAGTCAACAGTAAGCAGGATTGAAGAGAAGTATAGAGAGCATAGCACTGTCAGTTATCTTCCGAGAAGTGGACGTACAGAATTTTAGATAGAAAAGTCAGAATGTATCTATTACTTTTCTAACGCACTGTATAAATACTATTTGGTTTATGAATCAACAATAACACCTTTTAAAAGTATGAAATATGAAAATCATTTTGATGTGAAAAAATGTTCTATTTCTTATTATGACATCATAAATGTGCGAAAGTTTTTAATGAAAACAATATTTTATTCGTTATCTATTGTTCGTCTATATATCCTTATCATAAGTAAATATAGATATTGATTACATGATTATTACGACGATTAATAATAAAATAAATAAGAATGACAAATAGATCAGGAAATTATCGTATTCTAAATTATTATGCACACCTAGAATTTTTTAGTTTATAAATTACATACATAAGCGAAGGAGCCCTCTGCGAGAGAATGCAGATAGCCCTAAGAATAATCGAAAATTTATGTGAGGAGCATGCACTATCCGTCAAACCCAGAAAGACGGAAATGGTACTCTTCACAAGGAAAATAAAACTGGAGCCAATGAGAGCACCTGTTCTCCTAAACACAGCATTAAATTTTGTACCATAGGTGAAATACTTGGGGATAACTTTCGATGCTAAACTAAACTGTAATCTTCACCTCGAAAGAAGAATAAATAAGGCCTACATAACATATGAGCAGTGTCGCAGGACCGTAGGGAAACCCTGGGGAATGAAACCCAGGGTGGACCTATGGATATACACTTCTATCATAAGACGAATGATGGAGCTGGATGGACCTACGGAGCTGTTGTTTGGTGGCCCAAGAGTCAACAAATAACAGCGAAACTCAAGCTATGCCAGGTACAAAGAGTTGCCTGTCTGAGCATAACCGGAGCTATGCGAAAAACACCAAGGAGAGCAATGGAGATAATGCTGTGTCTTCCACCGCTAGATCTACATCTAGAAGAAGTGGTTTGACTACCATGACTCGCCTCAAGTCCTGTGGCCAAACCAGAAGCCGCCTGTGGATTGAGGTCAAAACGATGACGTGCAGATGGTATTCCGCCTCGGCTTGTGTTTGATAAACCTTACACAATACAAACTACTGGTGAATATGAGACCGGCGTTGAAGGTGTAAACTATGTCTTCACAGGCAGATCAAAGAAAAAGGAAGGAGCAGGCTGTGGTATATATTCCAGAAATCTGCGACTCCGATGCAACTCAACTATGTTAAATTATTAGTAGTTCAAAGACACGTTTTAATCAAATCTTGCAAACTACTTAATAAGGTGAAATGAAACTTATTGCTATACATATTGCATATTTATATGTACCTATACCTTAAAGAAGAAAATTAACAAAACATATATTTGAAAGTGGAACATAGAAATATACAGGTTTAGAATACATCGAGAATACCGATCGAAAAAAACGTGTATGTGTAAAAATATAAATACGTCAGGATATGAGAAACAAGAATAATAGTTATAAGAATGGAGAAACCTGTAGGTGTATTATATTACAAGAAAGCGTTAATATTATAGAAACAACAAAATAAAATATACCCACAGCTGTTTTTCGTTGACTAAGGAGTAGGCACATTTCACAAATTCTTTAGTTTATTAAAACATTCCACCAGAAGACCAAGTCCTTATCTTATTGTGTCGTATCATATAGCAAGCGTCTAAGAACCCCACATATTGTGTAGATAGACGTAATGTATCTTCTCATAATTATAGTTATTTATTATATAAGTGTTTTCGATAGGGTTTTATCCACGCAAGAAAGTTTAAACTCGAGAACGAAGTTCGAGAGCTTAATATTCTTGAGTGGATAAAACGCGACTAAAACACGAATGCTATACAACGTTTTATCCACAATCACGGTCATTTATGATTAGATTTGATCAGCTGCTGTAACGTCAAAAATTTTTGAAATTAATTAAAAAGTACTTGGAAGGTGTTGTTATTGCTATTTAGTTTCGATTGTTCATCGATTTCATTTGTAAAAATTTGTGACGATGGTGAAAAATGCAAGAAAGCGATTTTGTTCCTGAGAGAATCCTTCAGGAAGCTGAAGAAGCACCTCTCCAATTTTGCCTGCCAGGGAACATTATGAAAAAGTATTTTCCGAATTTAATGAATCCAAAGAGAAACTGGGGGTAATGACAATAAATGAGGAAGTTCTGCTATGGTATTTCTAAAATTTGAAGAGGAAGTATGCTATTTCATCCATGTTTTCTCGAAGTATTCCATGCTGTCCTTCAGCCATAAAAGTAAAACCGTAAAAGTCCATAAAAAATAGACATTAGAAAATATTGTAAGCTCACTGAATATCTGAGTACAAAGATATTCAGATATCTGAGCCGAGAGGGTACAAAGTGAAGAAAGCTGCGGTATTGGAAAGAGCACACAAGGAAGAATCTTAAAATCCTAAATTAAATCCTAGTTAAATAAATTCTATTAGTGATATACGAGTATATTTTTGGTACCCCACTCTTTAGGCATTTCTTATTGGAACAGCTCGAAAATAATAGGGTTCTTTTTTGTCCATAAACTATTTTTCTGCCAAATCTTACGTTAATATCTTCAGATAGTGTGTTAAGAAAAATGCGGCATTTGGATGGACAGATGGACGGACACTTTGAAAGATGTTTGACATTTGTTGACGTACACCATGATGGACAAATTTTTGCTCTCCGACGAAAATTGTCGATTTTAGTTTCTCCCTATCAAATGTAATATACTCTTTGACTTTCGAGTGTATAAATTAGTAAATACACGACCTGTTTGGTCGAAAAGACGAAGGCTTAAGATAACTTAAACGCGTGGGCTCCGAGAAATCAATACGAGGAATTATATATTTACTAAGTAATAATTGCGTGAATTTATAAATACTTGCCTGGTATGTGAATACCGAAGGAGTTCGTTTAAATCAAATCAGATTTACGTTTCAAGAATACAACAAATCAAGGTCGAAATACATTATTCATCATGTAGGTTCTATTGATGTTATTATAGTCTCGTATTGATTCACAAAATCGAAATTATTGACTAAGCAGTAGTTAACTTTCACCATATAACTTTTCGGAGATACATCTTATTATTAACGTGATAAATATGCATTATGTATACATACCGGTTTGATACTCGTTCTGACCGTCGCTTGGATTGAATCCATATTTTCTGGTTCATTGATGGACAAAACACTCACAGAAAAATATATTACTAAACAACAACCAAAACGGAATTTCATTTTGTTATCACTGTGCACCTTAAATTAAAATCGTAACCACTATCACTATGCTATGCTTTTTAAAAAGCTCCATAAACTATCAATATCGCTGTATCATTTTAGCACTGTACTTTATAACTTCTTAAAAATAACTTCCTCCGCTTGAAAATACTACCTGCTTTGAACTATGCCTCTGTTAACTTGGTGGTATTGACTATAAATTGGGATCACTTAATTACTTTTAAGAAGGCATCACAACTTATCAGGCGACTGGCGGGAAACAACATCTAAACCGCGTGAAAGTCTGTAGTGGATTGAGCTGAGACTCGAACTACCGAGAATTATTTTGTAGGTACTCATCGGAAATTTGATAACAAATACGAAGTTTAGTCATTTCAAACATAGCTTTTTTTTATTAAGAATTAGGTATATTTGTCAGACAGGTGTGACCTGAATCGGATATGTACCACCATTTATGACCACAAATAAATACATTACCCAATTTGTACGCTGTTTTATTTTATTTGTGTGTTTATCATCGATACGTGTTTCTAAAAATTGTGAAGTAATATTAAATAATATATTGATAAGAGCAATTAAATTATATTTACAGATGCGTGTGTGTGACAGGTTATAAAACTCATTTATAACTGCAATGGTTCAATCTCTGACGATGTTGACGAATATCTAGATCAGGCCAGGACCAATCCTTATATTCGCCAGGCCTTTTGTGTAAATATACCCAGTAAAGAAAGAAACATTTACAAAATTTGGATGCTGTCTAATAACATCTTAACGTTTCATTTTAAGTTGAATTAATGTTAAATAGAATATGAATTTCCACAAACTTTGCACCCATATTTCTCGTTATTTAGCTGTTTAAAATTTGGTATGACAACATGTCATGTCTCATTCGATTTCTTCTTCTTCCTCCCCTTCCTCTTGCTGGATGTTCATCAATTCCTCAAATGAAGATGAATCAGTCTCTTCATCAAAATCACATGAATCTTCCTCTGTCGTATTTAATTGGACATTTGAGCAAAACTGACCTCGGCAATTGGTACATGCTGGAGAACACAATAATCCTACTATTTTGCAGCCACATTGGCCACTGCAACCTTTTTTGCAATTGCAAAAAATATAATTAATTAAGGAGTGGGTGGCAGTGAACTTTGAATCGGTTCCAAAGTATTATCTATGAGTTTCCAACCCCTGCCTTCTGGGTTAAATTGATTGCCTAGCCATGTCTGAACTTGATAGAATACTCGATACAAGTGTTGAATAGCAGATGCCCATGTTGGGGGGAGACATGATAATTGTATTTGCTTCTTATGTCGAGTATTTTGACAAAGGTTAAATATCGGTATTTATCTAGACAACCATTTTCTTTTGGACCTCCATAAAGAACAAGGAGAAAGCGAATTAATTCCTGCTGTGATTATTGTTTGCGGAGAAGAATCAGATTCTTAAAATACTTTTGCGCAATCAATCAAATCTTTTTTTTCCAATAATTTTACAACTGAAGTTTTGCCCCTTCTATACATTGCTGATGTAGTATCGCAGCCGGTTATTACATGTAAAAATAAAATATGCTTTTGGCATTTTGGATAAACAGATAAATTTTGTGAAGAATATATTTCTGTACGCCGTTGAGCTTTTCCAGGTTTCAGAAAGTAAAATAATTTCATCAATAGGAGTCTTTGCAGTGAGTAGTATTAACAATATCTTTCTCAACTACAATTGTTGTGTTTGTTGTACATATACATACGTGGCATATATGTGCATATTATGTATAACAATATCTCAGAAATGGTGACTTAGAAAAAAAATCATACGGGCCATTTTTGTAGGTAATTTTAAGGTCTACAATTTTGGTCCAAAGTACTTTTTCGATAAAACTTACCGTTTTCGAAAAAAATCCAAAAAACCTCAAATTTTGACCTTTGACCCCGAACACTCAGAGTAGTTTCCACAAACACCAAAACACTTTCACTTCGCTCGACGCGCGTTTCGCCAACCAAGTTGGCATCATCCGGAGACGATTAAAACTAATCTTAAACTACAAAATCTACCATATTTATACTATTTTTCCGGTGACGTCACTAATGATATCACCGTGAAATTTACGCGTGACTAATCACGCTTCAATCATCGGTTGCTAAGCAACGCGTAAAGCGGGCTATACGGGATAGGTCCCTTGTCGCTTTTCATACTACTATTACATTTTACAATTTCTATGCTCTCAAATGCATCCAACTGTCTATTATTGGTCACATTTCTAACTAATCTTAAATTACTAATATCTATTCTATGATTGTTGTCAAAAGCATGTTGTGCAACACTAGACTTATTTGTTCTTCCATATTTTAGATGAGCCATATGTTCTTTAAATCTGGTGTTAATTGACCGTCTCGTTTGACTTATTTTCGATCACAATCATTACAACTAATTTCGTAAATCCCAGACCTTTCATTTGGAACAATTTTATCCTTTGGATTGTCTAAAAGTTGTTGTAATTTGTTGCTCGACGAATGAATCGCTGTTATACCCACGTTTTTGAAAACCTTACTCAAACCACGAGTAAACCGGGGTTCGTACGGGATGGATACATAGATGGATTTTGAGCCTCTATATCCTTTTGAAAGGTCGTAGAATTACGAAGTGTGTCCTTAAATTTACGCTTCCTAATTAGTTTTTCAACTATATCTCTAGGATAACCATTACTCACAGCTATATCTTTAATTAATACTTTTTCTTTTTCAAATCTCTCATTACTGAGAGGGAAACTTAGTAAACGATGGACAAGAAAATTGAAACTTGCCATTTTATGTTGATAGCAGTGGTAAGAGTCATTAGGGATATATCTGATCGTACTGGTATCTTTTCTATATATATATATCAAATTCTAACCTATTATCACTATTTTTAATTACTAATACATCTAAAAATGAAAGTTTTCCATTATTTCCTAGTTCATATGTAAACTTTACAGAAGTGAAACGACTATTTAATTTGGAAATGAAGTTTTCTACATCCGCAATCTTAGTGTCAAACACGGCAAAAATTTCATCCACATACCTAAGCCAAATCCTAGGAATACTCGAATTCTTCTTTTGCTTCAGTTTCAAAACGACTCATGAAGACATTAGCAATGAAAGGCGATAAATAGTTACCCATTGCGGTTCCTTTATGTTGTTCATAAAACTTGTCATTGAAACGGAAGCAATTTTGTTTCATACAAAGTTTTGTAAGGTTTATATATTCTTCTATTACTTCTCTTCTATAGTTGTTTAATTCGAGTAAATCCTCAAGATAGTCCAAGGTCTGTGGAATTGGTACACTAGGAAATAATGAACAAACATCAAAGGAAATCAAAATTTCACCCTCTTGCAATTGAATACTCTTGACCTTATCAATGAAACTATCCAGTACTTGGACCCCGAATAACATTTGTAGCGCACATGGGATTAATGGGGACTTTTAAAACTTCCTTTGTCATAGTGAATCCAAGCTCACCACGAAATTTCAGCTTCAATATTTTGAGAAAGTTGTAGAATCTTCTTTATATTATATGCGTAGATTTATTGAGATCATATTTATTGCTATTTTAAGATAACTTGAAGAAGGTGAAGAAGGATAACGTGGGAGAAAAAACCAACGAGGAAGTTAATGATTTAAATGAAATTGTGGATGAAGAACCAATGCAGACTGGAAACAATATTGGAGACGAAGACGGTGATGGTCTTGAATATTTCGAAGATCTACTAGATTCGGGAAGGTTTATCGAATCTAACGATGAAGAAATGCCATCAAAGAGACAAAAACTAATGGATATAAGTAATTCGAATTCAAGATAAGGTATTTATAAACAACAAGATTAATGTATTTAAAAATATTATAATGAATAACGTAATCAGTATAACGTATCTAAATAAATTCAATAGTACGATTTATATGTATATTTATATATTATCAGATTTTCTATGACATAAATGTAATTAGAATTTAATAAATCAACTTTTTTACTGCAAAAAATTGCAGCAGTCACATTTTTTAGATGAAATCCCCTTTAAATATTATCTTTAATATTCAGAACAACTATTTTCGTATATTTTTTGCAATCTTTGTTTTATGGATTTGTAATTTTTTTGTTTATGTAACATGGAATTTTTCGAGTAATTAAAGTGTAATTTTAATAAATAGCTCAAAATTGTACATAATGATTAAAAAAATGACGGATTCGAGATTTTTTCGTTTCTTTGCATTTTCTGAGAACATTTATCATAGTAATGTATATTTTTTTACACCATCAGAAAGTAGAGATTTCAACGAACAAAAAGCCCACCGATTTTTTTAACAAACCAGATCATTTGACGCGAGAATTTTCGAATGAAAATTAGGGTGCTTTTTCGATATTAAGTCAAAATAAGGTGAAAAAATAAATATTTTAAATAAAAAAAATTACAGTATGTTTGGGACATAAGAAGGTAAGTTTTCACCAAATTGCTTTAACAATTTTTTTTTGTAAAAGAAAAATAAAAAACCAAAAACTTGGTTATTTGAATTTTTCACATAAATTTGAGGTTATGTAAAAAAAAGTGGAAATACAAACGTTGTATCTTTTTATTACCTACAACTTTGCCATTTAACTTTTTTCCATAGAACTTGTAGTTTTGCCGGAAGTCGAGAAAAACCGTTGTTTACCCTTAAAAACTCACCCCCTCCACTTCCCCACTTCAGATAGGCCGTAAATTATTTTTCCTTTCATTTTTGTTATATTCTCTTCCTTTTCCAATGGGTTTTCCATCCTACTATTATATTTTTTTGGTTTCAAAAATTATCGACCCTGGTCTATGATATCTAGAGTAAGAGTAGGTTTTTAAAGCTCTCTTTTTTGGGTCACGCTATTAAACAATTTCTTTTTAATGAAAATTTAGGCTCGTTTACCTCACTAAATATAACAAAAGTCGTAAGATTGTAATTACTCTTACTTTAAAATAGCGATTTTAACTATCTAGAATGATAATAATTTAACAAATTGTTTATTTATATAAACGCAGTAAAAACGTCGTAAGATAAGCGGTGGCGTTATGCACCACATCGCAAGTTGTTTTGTAAGTGGTTTCGCATGTGCATGTTGATACTAGATACCTATCTATTTAAAAATGACTCTACAGAGACTGCTTTAATGCAAAATTATTCACATTTAATAGGTTTATAATTAATTAACAAGTATTCACCGCACATTGAGAATTACATTCATTGAAACATAATGGGTTATATACATTACAGTCCAGTAAATAAATAGGGACATGGAATAGTATAATTATAAAGTATTAAGAACGATAAGGGTAATTTACCATTCGAAGACAATGTTTTTTTGTGTTGCTTATAATATTTTTGTTGCAACGTTTGTGTTGCTTATAATATTTTTTGCACGAACGCGATAAATGAAAACGAAGTACTTATACAAGGTACACATTTATTTACAAGTATTTTTTATGTAATATCAAAAACGACGTTAAATAGAAATATAAGTGAAACGGAAATTTAAAAAACATAAAATGTAACATCGTTTTTGTTCTATTAAATAACGATGAATCTTGGCATAAAGCATGCGTTGATCCTGAGCCTACATGCTATACAACCAGTTATACAGTCTTGGGAGACTTGAACCAGTTTTTGCGCATTACCATATGATATTGTTCTATAAAATATATTAATTAATTGTCATGCTAAACGTAGAGTGAGTCAATTATCACTAAGAACTAACACTAGAACTTTTCTAAGAACAAAATTAATATAGACGGAAGAGTGAGCTTTTATTTTCAATATCTAAACAACGATACATCCGGCGCGGCGCCGTGGCTTAGTTGGTTAAAGCGCCTGTCTAGTAAACAGGAGATCGAGGGTTCGAATCCCTCCGGGGCCTAATGGGGTTTACTTTTTTCCAAATGTTAATTACATTTTAATATTATCCATCATATAGCCATATTATATTTTACTTGGTGAAAAGTCATTAATTACCTATAGTCTCCCGTTCACCTGCAAGCAAGTGGGGTCGCACTTTCAAGCAACTGCTTCTGCTGGCATGTTTGCAGCATCCATATGGAAAAAAACGGAGAAAAATGCCATCATTGTTGTTCTTTTGTTATTGTTATGTTATTATTATTGTTGCTATGTTATTGTTATTATTATATTATTAAAGTTATTATTGAAAATTTGTTCTCGTTATTTAACAATGCGTTATAGTTCATATTAAATTAAAAGCAGTTTTTAATTCTTTAAGTACAAGGCTAATTTTATATGGAACTTTTAAGCAAAATTCTGGTAAATCTGTTCGCTGGAAAGAAAATTGCAAATTTCTCACAAACTGCTAACTTTAGCCCATGCAATGGCTGCTACGAGCCTAGAGTCATATCATTTGGCCCAGCGGCTATTTTAATTCTTCACTTTACTTTAGAAAACACTGGTAGACACAAATGGAAAATTTATTAATTCCAACTATTTTCATTGTAATTTGAGACATTTTGGAAATATTTTTTTTTAAATTAATTACTTAAATGCTAGAAATGTGCCCATAATAACAAAGTATATAATTTAACAACAAATCATTTCGTTTGGCCCAACAATCATATCCGAAAATTGGTGTTTCACCATTGTGTAACGTCACCCTTTTGCTTCAGAACTGCTTGAATTCGCTTTGGCATAGTGTCTACTAACACCTTTTACAATCTTCAGCAGTAAATGAGTTCCAAATGTGAGTTAGTTTATCTTTTAATTCAGGAACTGTTCTAGCAGGTGAGGCACGCAACTTTTTTTTCATAATGTGCCAAAGTGTTCTTACGCTGTGCCAATAATTAAATTTAGATATACCATGTAAAAAAAGTTAAAAAGCTCTGTCTCCATCTGTCACTTTTTTCTTAAAATGGTAAATATCTCCGAAACCTGAGGGTTTAGCCTAGGGTGCGAAACATGTTTTTGAGTAAAAATTTGCGCTCTTTTCGAATTTCAAAAAATATATAGGGTTTTCCGAGTAAAATAAGAAAATTAGTTGCTGTTCAGGAGATATGGAACACCCTGTACATTCACCGATATATTTTTTAAAAAACGCCAAATGAGGATACCAACAACCTGGGATAACACACATTTTTCTCTGATAAATAGCTAAGGCGCTACAGATACGCACTAAAAACTCATCCTGTATAGAGTTTACGTAATGTAATAACTATATGTCAAGGTTTATCTGGGCTACTTTGGCTTTACGTCTAAGGATAAAAAAGCGACAAATTCTAATTTGTGATAACAAATTAGCAATTAGCCTTAAAATTGTATACATTATTGAATAATTATCATTATTCATATTTCTTTTTCAAGTAGTGCTTCTAGCTTTTTAGGTGTATGTGATATCGGTTGTTTATTTATAAACAAAGGTTAAATATAATCATAAGAGGACCACTCATCCATATGTCCATATAATTTACCTACTTACATTGTCAATTTATTATAATGAATAGGTACCCACATACCTGGCATGCACATTTGCACAATGGCATACATTGAGCGAATGTATGCCATTTGCCTGTCATATAAAGTAATCTTCTTGTCAATGTTAATAACAAACATGCCCATGCCATAACGTAATTGGACAAGGGTTTATTGGGACAAGTTTTTACACACCCAGGCGTCCTACTTCCACAGACGTCCTTGCCAGTTTAAGGCCATTGATTCAAGTGAACTGGTAATTATAATAATCCTGATTTTGTTTCATAAATTGCAAACAAAACAAGTTTTCTTGTTTACAGATGGCTTTTTTAAATATGTGTTATTATTTCAAGTATAAAATTTAAAAAATTATATACTGCTTCGCTTAAAAGTAAGTGCAAAATACCGAACAATTAGATAAATAATTACCATTATTATTGCGATGAACAGAACACGATACAGGTATCAAACGTGAGTTTGGTTACATCATTTGGTAGGGACGGGCAAAAATTGCATAACAAAATATTTCCTTCATTGCTGAATTTATTTCTGACGTTTTGCATTGGGACCATGCGACTATGGTGTCATACCCATGGCTTACCGTCAGGTAAGTACATATTACCGTATTATATAATGATAATAACTAATAACTAACTAAACTAATTACATACTAACCGCATGAGGAATGTGCTCGTCGCTGGAAGAACGCTTCTGTAAACATCTAGGCATGCTAGAAGAATGCGAAGTTATCGAGAACACACTCTTACCAATACATAAGCCGTATCAGCGGCGGAGATTTAAGTTGAAATCTGGTCCGCGAATAGTAAAGAGACAAGAAATGACAAGACAAATGTGGAGCAGCAACTAGAAGTCACTCTTTCGGTCACTGAAAAAATTGTATGAGTACGAGTTGAAGTCGAGGAAAAAATTAATGAAGTAAAAGGAGAAATGAATGAAGTAAAAGTAGAAGTAGCTCGACTCAAACAATAGTTAAGGGAGAGTGGAGGACAGTTGACGGTGATATCGGGAACGCGACCTCAATCATCTTCGTACGATGGCCAAAGTTCTTGGTCTACATACAAGTCACAATTTGAGGCAACCGTGCGTTCAAATAATTGGAATGACGAAGAAAAGACGTTGCGAGGCCAAGCTTTAGAACTGTTTCAAAAATTCCAGTGGCACAACAAGACTTGGAAAATTTAGAGGCCGCATTAGAATTCAGATATGGCGATCAACATCTTGCCCCAGTGTATCAAGTTCAACTTAAGTCACTCACACAAAAGACACGTGAAGTCTCCAAGAATTTGAAGCTGCTGTGAAGATGGCGGACACTTATGGCATGAAATCATCTCAAAATCAGTGTCCCGGTAATTTTGGAGTCGCATATCACGATTTTTTTATGAAAATAAATATTCAAAATAGCCAAGATATGGGAAATATGTGCCACCTATTGTTGTATTAAACTTAAAAACGCAATCTCGGGAATCTTGGAGCCGCTGATCATGAATTTTTTGTCAACATAAATATTGAAAATGGCAAACATTTTTGCTATATATGGTTTGATTCGACTTAAAATCTGTCTCTCGGGAATTTTCAGGTTTGATTTGGCCCAAAATCTGTATTTAGAGGTTTCAGTGGTAGCAAACGACGGATTTTCTGTCAAAGAAATTATTCAAGATGGCGGAAATTTTCGTCAATTATGGTGCCATTCCACTCGCAAGCTCGGTATATCAGTGTCGGAGCTGCGACTCCGACACTGATATACCGAGTCACGAATTCCGAATTTTTTGGTCAGATTAATATTCCAGAAGGCCGTTCCAAGATTGCTGATGAATTTTGCTATTTACCGCCTGAATAAACCCAAAATATTTCTCGGGTTTTATGAGGTAGCAGATTACGAATTTTGTATCATAAAAATATTTAAGATGGCGGCTATAAGATGAGAAGATTTATTTAACTTCGTAAACGCAAGTTCCGAAATCCGAACCTTATCCTACCTAACGTTAATAACATAGTTATTCTTATCATAACGTACAGTACATTTAGGATATATACGAAATAATAATGCTTCCTTTTTGAATCTCCTTCACAAGCGCCGCCTTCGAAACCGTTACTCCGTTTTACAGCTGCAGGGTCGACCACAAGACCATATTATGTTTATATACTAATTTGGTGTTTGTTCAATTATGTAAAATACACTTAAAATCACACTTGCTTATTATTCACAACGCTAGTTATTTCAATACTAAATGTTAATAGCAAATTACTTTTAATAAAATCACCTATTAAGTCGCGATTTGCCGATCGGGAGAATGTGAAGAATGTGAAGAACGAATGCGAAAACTGATAATACTGCCCTGTTTCTTAATCTAGTTATTACTTTTATGTGTTTTCTTTATGTAACATGCGAAGACTGTTGGCGTCCTGTGACATTTTCGATTTCTGTTATTCAAGAGATGTACTACGACATCATCCTTTTCCCAATCTGTTGTAGTTGAGATTGACAAGTTCTGGCTGCATGCTTTGTTTTTTACAATACATTCCCGAATCGGCGAAGAGTATTATCCTATAGAATGTGTCATATTTGATAATAAGTCATTACAAACGTGTCTATATGTTTTGTTATGGCAGGTCATTAAATATCTTACATTAATATTTAATTAGATAACACTACATACATTATGTTGAACGTTTAACCTCAGTCATTGTAATGTAAATAGGACTGTAAATATGGAAAACGTAATGTGGCATGGGAAAATAATAAGTAAATAGAACATATTTGTCTACAGATGATAGTCACATTAGACATTGAACCTCAGGGCCCATTCGGTGGTACATAATGGTGGTAATATAATACAAGTTAATTTCTGTTTTAAAAGAATACAATATGAAGCGGCATTACTCCGGAAAGCATTTCGCTCAATATAATTTTCTCACGGGCCAGTTAAGAAAAGATAAAATTAAAAAACTCATTACCGATTTAGGGAAACAGCAACAAATGTTCCAATCACAGAAATCAAATCGAGATAGTGTTGCTAAAGGTAGTTTTATTAGTTCCGAAATAGTGAAAACATCGAAGTCATTTTCTGAGGGACAGTTTGTTAAAGAGTGCCTAGTAGATGTTGCAGAACTTTTGTGCCCAGAAAAGAAGAAAGAGTTTGAGAAAGTGAGCTTATCGCGATGTACTGTTGTTCGACGTATAGATATGATGGCTAGTGATATCAAAAAAACATTGACCGATAGATTGGCTGCTTTTCAAGCATTCTCGATTGCTTTGGATGAGAGTTTGATTGCTATTATAATTAATAAATAAAAAAATATGTGAATTTCTGTGGCTTTTTTATTCACTACTACCTACTTATTTCTTGCCTACATCCCACGACCTGATTAAGTCCCAAAATTACGCCCTCACCCGAGCAAAAGTCGCCCATACCTGGAATAGATCTACCCAGTAGATATACCTATATGTATAGTATTGTATAGTGTATGTATAAGTTTTAGTTTACATAAAATTTACAACAACCGTTCAGTAATGAGCAACTTCTGGAGATTATAACTCCAGAAGTTCCTCAACCCTCCACATATCGCAGAGACTCATAACACAACCGCATGAACAGATCAAATTGGGAAAGGCAAGTGCATCACGGCGGCCGTTGTATGCCTTTATTATACTCTATGTTATCGTAAAGGGTAGTAGCTCCCCTTGTAGGGGGTGACTACTTTAATAAGCAAATACACCAACGGCATTTAATGAACGCACTTAGGGATACGTGTACATGTGCATATATTGCTAGCGCCACTATGCATGGTGCATACAGGGGTTGGCCATTCTACAAACCTTGTTGCTGAGATACGACGCATTAATTATTCCGCAATCGTGCTGAATTAATGAGGCCTTTTTATCTATGTGTGAAAAGGGAGATATAATATGCTGACATTCGTAGCAGTGATGAAAAGTGGAAAATCCTGTGACGGAATTTGTCTTTAATAGTATCTATATATTTAACTAATGATACAAGTTAACAGAAGTGAAACCAATGAAAGATAAACGTTTATTAATGATCTCGTACTTTCCTAGATAAACATCTTTATTAAAGATCATCTCTTCATCTTTCCTTAACATTCACATTTTTTGTTCACTAAGTTTTAGTTCAAATAACATCTTCATTTTCAAAAAAACTAATTGCACGTACCATACGTTTATAAAACCTAAGAACCTAATAGTCTCTGCAGGAAATTACTCCTCAAAAGAAGTGGATATGCCAACTGGAGTGTCCCACGGGTCCATTATCAAACCCTGCCTGTTTCTATAGTTTCTAACAATCCTGAGGAACGAGAAATTAAAAGTATCTAGCGAGCTTTGCTATCAGAAGGTGTGTCTATCTATACCGGGAGATCCAAAGATCATCTCGTTTGTAATATCATAAGGGCATCCGAAAATCGAAAATCACGTTGCTAGGTAATATTTTAACAAGAAGCATGAGTGCTGGTGGCAACAAAAATCCGAGTCGAAGACGAGGATTTTTGCACCTGCACGAATGATTAGCAGATTAGCTAGCAGATTTTTTTCACAGGAAACATTAGATGCCCGAATGGTATTTGACAAGAATATTTCATGAGTTATGAGATTATTCTGCATACACATAGCTTACAAAACATACTACCTATTATACATGCATACATAACAAATATGTAGGTATTAATTTGAAAACTGAAAAACATATAATTTATTTAATCACAAAATACTACAAACTTAATTATTTATGGTACAATTAAAATATAAATTGCAATTTTGGTACACAGTAGGGGTATTGTTTGAAATCTTTGTTAACTCATTAATAACGTTGGGTGTAGGTAAATCATTAGTGTTGTTAATGGGTCCAGCTGTACAGTGAGAAGCTCGAGGAGTGGCTGCAGGATCTTCTGTTTTCTGTTTTTTAGCTGGAGGTTCTGAGGCGTCACTTCTAAGGGTGTTTACAATGTTGGGATAATGCTCATTATCCATTTGCAGATAAGGCTTAATTGAGTTGGCTGAACTGTGGCCAGTAATTTTAATTAATCACTGTTCACCCACTCCTCCTTTAGCCAGGTTACTGACTGCTGTCGACCGCATAGAGTGGTTTGTTATTTCTATTTTTTTTGTATTTAATCCTGCCTTCTCTGCTGCTTCTTTGTCCATTTTGAAAGTTCGTTTTTTTCCGTAAACGAACTCCGTAAACTGTTTCCATATTCACGTATGGGTTTTAACGGTATTGTACGGTACACTTTTCTCAATCGCCAGATCAATATTAGTCATAGAATCACTTCCAGAGCGACTCATTTTCACTACATAAGCTGACTAGTAGGTACTGTTTGAAAACAATATTACAAAATTTATTGACAATAAAATCAGAAAAATTGTTTTGCGTCGTTTTCTGGTGTCCTAGGAGACCATAATTACTTGTTATCAAAGGTATTGTAATTTTTGATGAACACAGCTGTCAAGTTTTGCGGCGGGTAAACTCGAAAAAACTGCTGACAGTTGCTGTCATACAATTTTTCCATCTAGAAACCATTTGTAATTCAAAATTGCGGGTTTGTGATTGGTGGAAATTAAGACCCGGCCCTGCGTCGCTACCCGGTTTTACCCCCCTTCCCCTACTATTATTATACATTAATCAGTCAACATATTCAACTATTTGCTTTGCAAAACAGTATAAAAACAGAGTGATATAACGAAGCATTAACACATAAAATGGATGAAATAAAGGAACTGGATGAGGAAAGAAATAAAATAAAATGCACAATAAATTATCTGATAATTGATTGTATTAAGTTCTATACGAAAATACTCATATTCTGAAGCTATTCTAGTTAATTATGCGCTGAGTTGAACTTATACAGAAATACGTATATATAAATAGGTACATATCGTAACCTTTTATCGGAGTAGTTACTGATGCAGAAATAATCCGGTAAAAGTGATCACTTTATAATTGGACAGCTACCAAGTACCGCCTGGTTAAGAGTGGGCTACCACCCAACATGCCGTTCCCTAGAGTATCAACGCTTAAGCATAATTAGTCATCCCCCAACTATAACCCTGACTATAGTAAAATCTCGACACCCTAAATAGTAAATAGATATATTAGTTTTTAGACATGCTATCTTAAAACTCCTATATTATAGTAAGTTTTAGGTATATATTTATTTATAAAATCGGAAATAACGACCAACTACCATTTTTATATTAATTCGGCATTATAAATCAAGACAATAAGTCTGAATTTGATTTCCAATGGATAAAAACCGCTACTTCCGATGATAGAATCCATACCACATCGTTTGCTAGGGTATCAAGTGAATATAATACCAATGACAATGAAATAGGTAGTTTACTTTTTGTATAAATGTATCGACTTGTAACGTAAATAAATTCCGTTCCGTTATATAGCAAATATTTTGAATAATAGTACCTTATTTCAAATCTTTAAAATAAACCGCAAGATACCTATACCATGTCCTGCGATACTGAAACCACGTGTATTCCGCCACCAGCCGAAATGGTAGGGTGAAACCTATAAATAAGCCACGCGAGAACAAGAGCTCTCTAGCATTTTTCGTTTGCCTTTGTTCGCATAGTTTGATAACTTAGCGGTTATATTTGTTAGTGAGTGCTTCAGAAACTGCAAGGTACCTATTTTGTTTTTTCTTTTAACTATTATATATATATATATATATATATATATATATATATATATATATATATATATATATATATATATATATATATATATATATATATATATATATATATATATATATATATATATGTCTGTATATACTACAGCTAAGCCCTAGTAGTAAGGATATAGATTTCCGTATAGAAATTACGTCGATTTATACGACTTATCTTATCGCTGTGTTTCGACGTTGAAATAGGCTTTTGGCTACATTTAATTTTATTGTCTTAATACCAGCAAAGGTGCATACTTTGAGTGGGCTGTGGATACATATTATATCCACCGTTCGATCTACCACCTTGTAGGTTCTGAAAGCAAGGCTTACAATTATACCGGATAATTGCATATTTTCATATACCTTTAGCTATGAATTATACTCTTGATATCTTGCTCAAGCGGAAATGTATACATATTTTTTCTTCCTTTATTGTAAACAGAAACCTGATACTGGTAATTTTTTCTTCTATACTTTGATGAGATGACCGAGAATAAATTCCTCTGGTGACTAAGCTGAGCAGACCATCATTGCCTGAATTCATGAACGCCAGACTGGAATATATCTCCTTCCTTTGCTGGTACATTTCACCCATTGTGTTACATATCGTCCTTAGAGGATACGTCCCTGTTCCGCTGGACCTCCGAGCCGTAGCCGCATCCTAGGATCCTAGGAAATCCAGGAGACTGCCAGGAAAGTTATACCTTGTATGGTCTTACGTAATATTTTTCATTTGTCAATTTTACCAAGGTTTACTATTCACTTCATTGTATTTCAGCTTGACTTGGTGTCAAGAGTAATTATTTTTTTATTGTCTTAATTTAGAGCCAGCCCTTCAGGCTACTATTTATTTTAACTGGAATTCTAGAGTCATTTTAAAGCCCTTCAGGGTTTAAAAACCATACACTGGTATATATATTTATTTGTAAATATATTGTTTTTAAAAAATACATTTCTTTTATTTCTCTAAGAAAAAATCTGATTCACAGAAGTAAATACATATGGTAATTATTGTCTAGCCATTTCTGCGGTATGCAGTACTGTTGACCTGGCCTCCAAATATATATATTTTTTAAATATAAATTAAAAGTAGAGATAGATCAAGTCAGTAGCTGTCAAGCTGTGACTTTTCTATCTAAGGTGATATATCTAAGGGTACTTAAGTACTATGAGAGCCTCTAAATAACCATACCATAATTCCATAAATAACCATAACCATAATTCACTTATCCACAAGCTCCGAAAAAATCTGAGCAGCCGATAGCCGAAATAAAAGTCCATCAGTATACATCTGCTGTATGAGAGGCCATTTAATTAGAGTAGACTAAATTAAAAGAAGAGGTGTTATACTATCAGATGAGCTATTACCACCATCCCACCAAATATCATTTTTTTTCGACCTTCTCCGAATATAAACCCTCCCATTGCTTGGACTAATCTTACCCCTCCTTCTATTAGTAAGTAGATACTGGCGTTTATATTATAATATATTAAATTATTATTTTAATTTAATATACCATATATTATATATTAATGTTTTATATAATCGTTATTGTTTTATTTTTGGTAATTTTGTCCTTCATGTTACTATATAAATATACAAATATAAAATAAATACTAAACGAAATGCTTTGTACATAATAATGAACTTATAAAAGACATAAATTATTCAACAATCAACTGACAGGCGTTTAGAGGTGGAACTGACGAGAGGGTAAGTAAATGGAAGGGTAGCGTAATCGCAGCGCCTCGCCAACCGTTCTGTTTGTAGCTAATTTTTACGGACCTTGCAGTGGACATCGTATTTGAATAGTCTATTGAATTTGGAACTGTCCATTTTTAAAATCGCGTTATTACCTAATTTGCTTAACATGTAACGATTTTCACATTATAGTCCAAGAACTGACGACCCCTGTTTCATGAAGTGTTTGATTCAGGTAGACATTTTACACAATAATATCAATAGGGAAGGTGTGTAGGAAATTGAGTGTTGGCCTGACCTACGTGGCTACGCAAGGTACTGGGCATATAAAAAAAATGGAAAAAAATATGTGCCAAAAAAGTGTTTGATTCAGAAGCCAAAAAGCACTATTCGAAAGTTAAGTTGGTTTTGAGTAAAAAAAATAAATAAGACAGACACTTTTGGATGGGTTAACATTAAACCACAATACCCCATCAAGGTTATTTTCTAAAATAAAAAAATAAGTGACTGATTTTAATGGCATCTTAATTGGATATAATTAAAAACCTGTCCAGAACAGTTTCCACTGGTCCTTCTCTTTGGTCCACCCCACAGTGTTGGTGAAGTTGGGAGATCTTAACGACGAACAGCAGAACCTCTGCTGTTGCGCATACCGCTCTTAAGGCTTCTTTCTGAATACATGGCCCAAGCTATGCTTTGCTTTTAAATGTATTGCAGTACTTCTGATGTGCTGCTGTAATTGCGTGCCATATTCTTTGAAACTCTTGATACCAGAACGTGGCTAACAGTGTGAGCCAATACAGCACCATCAAGTACCAAGCCATCACAACTATCGAATGTTTTTGTTTGAGGTGCAAGTTTCTCAAGGAGGTGCACCAGCTGGGCTCTGTCTCCACTTCTCATATCTCCGTTTAGCGAGAGTGATGGAGGGCACAATAGATTTTCATGACTAACTGTTGAGATCTAGATCACGAGCAGTGCTGGCTGTGAACACCCTTTAACATCTGAGGTATTTCGATTTATTTTCTTGGTCGCAAAAATTTTTATTTGACACCGTTTCATTGGATCTTGGATAGGTATTCATTTATCTACAAGCCTTTCCGTCAGGAAATTGCTGTATCGAGAAAGGCCTTTCTAAATCTAAGTCACCATTAACCCCCTAACCATCTAAATCACCTATAACTTCCGAAACCGCCAAGAGGTATCAAGAGTATCATTCAGGATCTGGCCACAATCCTTTACCTTGTCATACGTCTTTGGTCTCGCATGGCCTCACAGGCTTTTTCCACATCTCCAGACCACTACACAAGAAGCATACAGTGTCTTTGGTATCGACTTTTATCATAGCTGACCTGGTAACAACCCTGATATTATTATGATACCTGATACCATGGTGTTGTTAGCGTCAAGACAAGATTTTTTAAGATTTCTTGATTTTTTCTCAAGACAAGACAAGAAGTTATTATCAAGACAAGAATTCTTGTCTTGTTGATCCCTACACTTCCGTATTGTGCACTTATATTTTTCGGACAATCCTTTTGGAAATGTCGTTTAGAACAGTACGTTACACAACCAATCTCTACGAAAATGTCCCGTTTTCCCGTACGTAAAACACTCTTTTCCTTTCTTCTTCTGGAAATTCTTGTGTTGAAATTTCGCCTTCGAAACTAATGCTGTCGCTACTTCTTCAACTTCAGACTCATTTTTCTAAACACGTAGCTCTTCGGTCAGTAAACGAGTTGTCAACGACAACGATATTACGTTTCCGATACCTCTATGGAATCTCAGGAACTGTAGAAATAGTTATATTTTGGAGGTAGAATTGACAATATCGCCAAGCTTTTTCATTTTACTTGCCATCTGCTCCAACTTTGAAATATGCGCTGCAACATTCAATGAAGAGTCCCACTTCAAAAAATTGTTGCTGAATTAACCCTAGACTTTCATCGGACTTCAGGTCAGATACACTGTGTAACTTTTCCCACATCTCTCGAGCATTTTCACAGTTCATCAACAACTGTAACGGTTTTGATTCCACCGTGGTCACAATGATCTTCTTCGCAAGACGATCAGCTTTGGTCCACTTACGAAGCTGTTGGTCATAGTTCTCGTCTGCACTTTCTGGTTTCACAAACCCACCGTCACAGACCTCCAGAACATCTTCACTGTCCAGCAACGTACTAATAACGAGCTGCCACTGTTGCCAGATTCCGGCATCCCTAAGTTTCTCGACTTTTGGCTTGTCAATTTCCATCTTTGACACTAGCGTGATCAACTGCCGCTAAAATTACTGTAATTGATACTTCTAGCCTAAAAAAAACTTATAACAAACTGGCATTTAAAGATATTAGAGAAACTATTACTCGATCATTTCATTAGCATAAGTGTTTTTCTTTTAATTTCAACAAAAAGCAATATAAATATTTTATTAATTAAACTTTAAACGTCAAAATTAGAAAATTAGGGAGAAATATAGTTTAAATTTAAAATTCGTTGAGAAATATGAAATATTATGTCCCCACGAATTTATGCGAATGTACACAGAGCTTTTGTGAACAGTTTACGTATAGATACAGCTTTGCTAATTACAGTAGACTATTTAAGAATGCGAAGTCTGAAATAAAATACGATCCTATCTCTTTCTTCGTTTCAACTCATGTATATTTGTAAGCGTCAACTAACTGACACCAGTTGGGTTACTGAGAAAGTGGTCTCAAGTTTATCTTCTTCTCTTCTTCTTCTACCTTACATAGCCTTCTCTTTTTATTTTGAAGTTTCAATAATATTGGGCAGTTGAAAAGGGGCGTAACCCAACTGAAAATAAATTGAACACCCTACATTTTTTATGTAGTATTAAAAAGAAGGTAATTTATCTATTTCTGTCATCAGTTTTTTTGAGAAACCCGTAGTAGAATATGTGCATTAAATATTTTTCTTCGTTCGTTTACTTAAGTAAATGTCAATATAGTGTCCGTTTTCAACAATTCTTTTTCAAAATAGTGCCTGTTTCGCCGAAATCTGTAAAATATATGAATTTTGTGGCATTTTCACTCGCCTATTACCATTTTTCGGATGCCCCACTTTGGAGCAGTAGGTACATATATTTGCTAGAGTTGTGGATAAAAAGTATACACTTTTATGAAAACGTAGTGGCGGCAATAATTTGTTTAAGTAGATTTCGAGGTTGGCGAGTTGAAGAAAATAATAAATTGAATTTTCACGGCAAGGCCTTCAACCATGTGATCCGATAAAAAGATTTGTTTAAACTGGTTAGGCCTGTATTGAATTTCGCACCCCTCTAAAATATCTTGTTTTTGCTCTGAGAACTGCAGCATTTCGCATCAGCAAGCATGTGAACACTTGCGTGTACATGAAATATTCCCATGTCTCTCTGAGGAGCATTTGACTTAACTATGCATAGCTGGACATATTTGTATTTCAAATCACCCAACCATTCAACAAATAAACAAGCTCATATGAAAACTGGTATCACTGATATTTAAAAAGGGTGAATTTATTTGTACTAACTTCGTCTTCCATATTAACATACACACACATACAGTGTATTAGAAAAATAATGGATAAATTCAATATTCTATATGTCTATATGGGTTCTATATATGAGTTCGGAAATATAGCACACTTTATATTTATTTTGAGAAACAGAGGTTTAAACTAGAAACAGAGGCTTAAAAATTTAATGATATAAACACCTACCGTGAAGGGGTCAATCGTGGTGGAGCTTAAAATAATAATAGGAGGCCAAAAGATCTTTCTTGAGGCTAAGATCTAAGAGCTTCTGTGAATGGAGAGAACATGGAGCAAATAGTGCCCAACTTAAAGGTAAGATCTCTCCGATGGGCTGATATATTGACCGCATTTTTCATCTAAGTAATAGTTCTCTGCACAAATCATTCCAGAAAGAAATGGAATCTCATCTAACTCGACCTGCTCTAGTCAAAGGACTCATTTGATACACAGATGGGTCCGAAATGGATATGGTCTGAGGCGCAGGTATATACGAACAGGCATCCAAAATATATATGACATTTGGAAAAATATGCCTCAGTATTTCCACTGGAAAAATATGCCTCAGTATTCCAAATTGTGATATTTGTTATATTTCTCTGCTCTCAAGAGAAATATGAATGTGAATATGAATAGTTACACATAGGTACATAATATTAATTTTCCCAGACAGCGAGTCCTGAATTCATTATGGACTACTGGACGTGTGACATGGGATGGATTTCTGATTTTAAGTGTAATGAAGAGGCTGACTTCTGCTTGTTGCGCCAGAACCATGTCTTGGCACACCTCGAGGCAGAAATGTCTAGGTTTTTTTAACTTTAGGCTCACAGAGATCAGGGAAACTCTAGAAGCTTAGAGGGAAACGGGTAAACGTTGGTGTCGGTATTCCACTACACTTTGAAAATTTACCTCATAAACATGGCAATGAAGATGACCCCAAGATCGGCAATACATGAATATCCGGCGAAGATGACCTTCTAATGTAAAGCGTTTGTAAATACAAGGCTGGATTTTCTAGGAAATCAGTTTGCTGACCTTAGTGAAATAGAGAGGTTTTCATGAAGCATTCAGGCTTTTAAAACTTATTGAATTCTTAAAGGTCTCAGGATTGCTGGGGGTTTTTCGAACCCTAATAAGGTGTACAATGGACACTATCCTGGCTACGTCGTAACCAGACTGGAGGTGTGACACAATATTATTACCTATTACATAATCATAAATTTGGGCTTTACTACGTTTTCTAGAACTATGGATAAATAAAGATTTAATGTTCATTGCGGTCTATTTTTATGATGCGAGTATATCATTATATTTACATAAAATACCACAATGTCCTGTTACTATTTAATATTAGTATTCATTATTTTGAACAATAGACTACAACATTATTCAAACTTCGTTAATGCAGATTGTAGTCCCGATTAACATAAAGCAATTATTTTTCCCATTAATATCAATTATTGATGACCACCGGTAATAAAAGAAACGGTGAATAAATCATATTTGTCTCCATTAATAATGAACATGGATTAGTAGCATCAGATCGATTGACTATTGTCATTATCCCAGATAAAGTCCAATAAAAATTATCTATATTGTACACTGTACAGTTCCTTGTAATTTATCATGTATGTAGGTCTATAAATAAGTTATTATGCAAGTTGTGTGTCGACACCCAACATTTGGTTCTTGGGGTGCTGACCCATATCATTCCCAATTTAAACATATATTTGTTTAATGCATTACAGAACTCAATGCTCGTAGTAATATTAAATTGTAGTAAATGTTTTTACAATTCTGGTGTCTATGTATACAGTATTGTTAATTCAAGTAATAGTTATTTATGTAACCAGTTGCGAAAAGTACCATTTTGTGTAGGGATGCGAGTTACACAAATAATAATAAAAATAATAATGGTAGCAATAATAATGATGATGATAATAATGTAACAAAACTCAAAAAGCTGAACGAGATATATTATATAAATTTATTAACCAAATAATGGAAACAAAACAACATTATATAAAGCATAAAATGTATGTTTTGATATGTGACTGTGTCCCTTAACAAATTTAAATTTATTCTCCTGGCTTTCTTCACTGCGAACAAATCGAGATGTCCTCGGTCTTGATATCGATTTCACGATGGATTGACATTAAAGCCAACCCTGTCAGCCTTTCCTGCCCAATGGAATTTCTCAAATAAGTGTTGAGACATTTGAATGAATAAAATGTTTTCTTAGGAATTTTGTTGAAACTGACAACGTTGACATAATTTTTAAAAGTCTGTGAATATGTATTAGGAAATATATCTAACCCATCGAGTCTCGCACATTACCATCCCTGCGCACCAAAATTGGGGAGTCGAGGAATGGGCTTAGATTTTGTGAGTTATCTCCAGATATTGCAGAGTATGACGAATAGGTGATGAAATGTTTCCACATTGAAATATCATGCCATGGGTCAGTTTTTTGGGATGGCTCAATTATAATGTGAAGAGCAATTAGTTCTGAAGCTCGTACAGAGTTAGTTTGGTGGTGTAAAATGATGCGATGACAGGTACATTACTAACATTTTTGAACCACATGTGCCTATTTACTAGAAATTCCATGCTACATGATAATGCCGGTTCACATGTGAGAAGACTTGTTGCCAAATATTCGGATCAGGTTTACTTTATCTATATGTTGTGGTCTGCAAGAAACCCAGATCTTAAACATATCGAACATGTTTTGGAACATGGTAGGAAAAGGTATTCGATCCCAAGTTCTCGTTCCTGTAAACTTGAGGCAAGATCATTGTAACACCCGGTATTTGATAAAAAAAACATTTTTTAAGAAATCAGTAGAAAACGATTATGGAAGAGTCAACCTATCATCGAAAAAAAAATCAACCATATTGGACAAACGGCTCTAAAGATAAACACCATCAAACTTATGCAACATTTTCGGATACTGGCATTTCAAAGATACTGGCGATCTGATCGAAAAATGAACCGCTATCGTATAGAATCAAACGGAATGAGCACTTTCACGGTTTTATATCCCTTGGGAAGCCGATTTGACGTAGAGTGTACAGGCAGAGTATTGATCGGGGCCACCCCCGCTTTACAACCCCTTACGGGGTTTCCACTATCGTAGCTCTTTGTCTGGCACTTCCTATGTGCATAAACCACGTCCTTTCTATGTTCACCTTTTGATATCACCCATCGTAATGCGATTTGTCCAGGTACAATTTGTCATTACCACAATGCATAGAAATTCGCCGAGGGCGCCAAAAGTCCCCTACAATATGTTTACAGTATAGGTAAAAATTATCGCAAAACATTTGTAGATTAAAGCATTGGTAAATAGAGCAATATGTTGCTTGTAAGGGTAAATAAGTACCTGTCTAGGTAGCTACTTATTATTTAGTTGTTACTATCTAAATCTAATTAAAATAACTAGAAATTTTAAATAAAAAAAAAACGAGTGTATTTGTAATCCAATTCATTTCACATTCAGTGTCGCTTCTTAAAACCCTTGAAAAAACTCCAATTTTTTTTGTAATTGCATCCTAAATTTTTTATTGTTTTTGAATCCACATTTGGTTGTGAATAATTTGTATGGGGGTAATTCAGATTTGGGTCACATTTAACGCAACCCTGTATATTGAATTTTTGTCTTAAGTCGATTATGAGCCTCGCGTCCTCTTAACTGAAGTTTCAGTTTAACATGAGAACTAGAAAATTATCACCGCAAGACCAGAAAGTAGATTTTTTACGGATCACCCTGTTAATAAAGGATATAATCGAAAAATTCAAACCGTTTCGAGATACTTAAAGCTCTATCTTTATAACATTAGTGCTGAAATCCAGATTTTTTTATCGAAATGGGACCTTGTAGATCATTCAGAAATTTTGCACAGTTTTATTTACCACCCTGTAAAAACATTATGTGAAATGCCTGATTTTAGCAAAAACAGGAACTGATTGATGCCAAAGTATTCTATTTTACTAGCTAATACCCTTAAACAGAAACTGAATCGCTGTCAGCCAGCAATCTAAATTTAGTAATGTCCAAAATTAGGTTAGTCAACCTTAGTCAACCTTTATTTTGTTGATCAGTTTCATTTTGATACAAACTATTTAACACGTCATGTACAGTTTTCAGTTTCTATTGATGCATTGTCAGTGCATCGGATTGTACCATTGAAATATCATCAATATGATTATTGTTGTTTTAGTTGGATGACAAGTTTTATTAGTTTATGGTACCTAATTTCGTATTTATAATGCATTACTTGAAGAGCTGTGTCGTAGAGACTATAGCTACAGTTGTAACATATCACGGTAACCTATTTATATAGTACAAATACATCTCGGATTCCATCAGCACCTAATCCCAGGGGTGATGTGATGTGAACTTCAATCCATGAAAAATGCGCGCCACACTCTGATGCCCTCGAATTCATGTTCCGGAGAAACTCCAATGAAGGCATGCTAGCTCGGTCATCAATAACATACTGACATTGCTATATTATTTATGTGGCAAGAGAAAACGGAATATATTAAAGGCTGAATACCTGTGAAAATATTTTTTTATATGATGCGTTTTTACATGATGCGATGAAGATGTAGGTCATCTTGATTTAGAATCCGTTAATTCTAATAATATATTAATATCATTATTTAGTCACTACCTATTTTGAGTTTTACCTAATCACTAGTCACTACCTAGCCATTACATAGTCACTACCTAATTTGAATTTTTCTTAACACAACAACAAAACTTTTCATATTTAACTTTGAATTTTATCGACAATAATGATTGAATCACGATTTTTGCTGATTTTCCTATATCATCTTCTAGTCGCGACAATGAATCCTTTTCCTCAGAAGTCCTCAAGAACAGCTCAAGAAGATTTTAATGTTTTTTTTTGATTTTTTTTATATTATTTAAAATCAGAAACCTTTTGGAGCGGGGAATTAATTATTTTATTGTTTAAACAATATCTATGATATTAATATAAAAAATTCAGTTTTTTGTCTATTTTTCCTAAAAATCGTGTGCAACTCGTAGAGTGCAAAAGTGCATTTTCATTCTCCCCCCTACAAAAGTATACTTTTCTGTTTTAAATAGGCATTACCCCAGGAACATTAGTCAAATAAAGGCAAGAATCTAGGAATGAGAGATAGTCTGCTATAAACTTGTATAAACCTTTATTTTGGTACCTTAAAACTTGTCTCGAAACCTACCTATCGTAGGGTGTCCGCGTCTTCAGATATCCCAAGGTCAAAGGTCAAAAAACCGTTGTGTTTTTTTTACGTTTTTATTGCAAATATCTCGTTTCCTATGGGTTTTATGCTATTTATATTTATCATATATATTGTAGAGGATTAAATTCCCTACAATTTTTGTTTAAAAATTTTTTTATATCTTGAACCATTTTCGAGATAGAGGGCAGAGCGCGCGCAGTGTCTTAATGCTTCACCATATCATAGTGATACCAATGAAGACGGTACTTTTGATCCCGAAATCCTGGAAGAACTGGAGACAAATGATATTGAAGACGAGAACACAGGGGAATTTGAAATTTTACAGCGGCTGGAAGACGATGATGAAGAAGAGGAAGAAAATTATAATTAGAAATTGGAATTCTTATTATTATTCATTTTTTTTAATTTCAACGTTCATAAATATATGAAATGATATTTTTCAATAAAAACATTACTTAAAAATTTAATTCTGTTCTTTTTATTTAGTTATAAAGTATTTAGTATAAATAAGATTAGAATAAAAAAATATTATTTCCCTTAAGTATTTAAGTATTAAGTATTTCCCTTAATGACTTCATGATTACACGAGTAGGTGTAAGTGTTTTTAAATGAATAAATACTGAATTATTAAAAAAAAATATATTAATTATAACGTAATAGTGGAAAAAAATGCAAATTATTTAGAATTATATATTTATCAATAATTTATAAACTTTATACAGCATGTTTTTAATCGGGATTACAGGTGGACCTCGAATGATAAATAGTTAAACACTGCGCGCGCTCTGCCCCCTATCTCGAAAATGGTTCAAGATATAAAAAAAATGTTTAAACAAAAATTGTAGAGAATTTGATCCTCTACAATATTAATAATGAATATAAATAGCATAAAAACGAGATATTTGCAATCAACGTGTAAAAAAAATCGATTTCTTGACCTTTGACCTTGGGATATCTTTAGACGCGGACACCCTACCGATAGGTAGGTTTTGAGACAAGTTTTAGGGTACCAAAATAAAGGTTTATACAAGTTTATAGCCGACCATCTCTCATTCCAAGGTGAAATCCTAATATGCCTGATCCACATAGCGAAAGCGAAAGTAAAACATGCTAGGTTATCGGTTGCTAAGTATGAAAAACTTTCGTCCCTGGACGATGAAAAAATAAAAACGTCAAATTAGTAATGTCAAATGTTTATTTAAAGTGGAAATTAAATGTAAAATTACAATTGTTGTATCTTCCTGAAATATTTAACTTCAAATGTTGATTGAAATCCTGTTCGAAAGCAACGTCACTGGAAATGTTGACTTATTTGTCCATTTGCGCAACATGACCATTAAATTCTGTTTCTGAATGTTTGCTTTGCTGAATACATAACGATTTTTGGGGCATGATTTTATGAGCAACTTCTATTTTATGGGTCACTGAAGCTGCTATATCTCCTTTCGCTACATCTGACGACTTCCACCCCCCGTGCCTTTTAATATCTAAAATGTCCACACCTGGGGCATTTGCTAGTAATGTAGAGGACGTTCTTCGAAACGAGTGGCCGGTGTACCGACTTGGGTTTGAAAGTGTAAGAAACAGTTTCCACATTTTATTTATAATAGTGTTCCCAACATTCGTATAAATTTTCAGCTCTATGCGAATTATTGTAAAATTAATCTTAGTCTTAGCTTAATTATGTTATATATCTTCACTTCATCAACGAATAACTGAACTCAGGCAGTGCAGATCAGATATAATTCAACGTTCGTGGCACGTGATGATCTTTCTAAGCAAGACGTGACTAATAAATTTAAATATGAAAAGGAACAAACTTGGTTCTTAATCCGAGTCCCAATCTAAAGATAACAATAGTTTCACGTAGACGGCCATTTCCGCACTCACGAAGCAAAATTCATAAAATGCACATAGGAAAATTATTAAATGAGCATATAGAAATTGTTTTAAGACAACAAAGACTGACTGATTTGGGTCTCTTTTCATATATAATATCACAAGTGCTCTGGATTTTGCGGACAATATTTGTCATTCTGAATACGAGTTGCTGCTGTGACGTAAATAATAAAACGCGAAGCTGGAATTATTTTCCAAAAACAGCAGCAATGAGTAATGAATGCATAACAAATATTGAAGCAAAACTGAGAGCACAAGTTGTATTCGGAGGACAATTCAATGAAACGATGTTAATTTTGAAAGAAAATCAAATAGTATATAATTAAATGCCAAGTGTGCTGATAATTTATTTGACGTTTATCTGACAGTTTGATTTTTTGTAGTGTGCTTCGTGTAATAATTAATCCAAAATGAACCGGTTTGGTAACAACGATTTAAGTACCTACAATTCGCGACCAAGTAGCAAATTCAACTCCAAGTAATACCAAATGATGACCGTTGAAATAAAATAAAATTCATAGTTTTTTTGATGTTTATCTGACAAATATTATCTGATTGTCGCTGGAATACTCTATTGCGTCTTATTTGACGTAAATATTTTCAGTGTAATATGCTATTGCATAGGCTGAATTACATTCATGGAAAACGATGAGTTGAATTATCGTAAGTAATATCATAAGGGCATCTAATTTTTTCGAAAATTTTTCCGCGTCGAAGACGATGGTTAAAATATTACTTAGCAACGTGATTTTTCGATTTTTTCACAGGAAAAATTAGATGCCCAAATGGTATTTGACAAGACTATTTCATGAGTGTTTTGCTTTAATTAAATCTATAACAAAGTCACTATATTGCGTTCTGTTATCTGTTTATGAGAAAATAGCCTGGGAAAGTTTACTGGCAACCTTTTTGTGGCTCTGATACCGTGATATCGCATTTTTTGTACTGATATTAAACCAAGACTTCTCTGTGCAGTTTTAAATACAATTTTGTGTTAGTATGTACTTAAGAATTGCATAGGTGAGTAGCATGTCACATCAACATAGTGAATTAGAAGGGATCTGGGGGGCAATCACGTATTTACCGAGTATCGGCCGTTGACTCCGACAGCAGTGCATAGCAACAAAGTTCTCTACTATTCCTGGACAAGTAGTCGCTATGAATTCTTGCATCAAATGCGTTACAATTGAATGCAATTCCGCAATGAAAGATACTTCTATAGCATTGTTCTTTCATTATCTAGTACAGAAAATAAACAGGTAAGAGTAGGTAATTTAATTTTTCTTTTTCATAATCAAACATATTATTAAACAAAACCGCGTGGTTAATATCTAACATATAAAATCACAAAAATGCTGTCTTAATTAATATTTATAAATTTTCTTGTCAATCTCAGCTTCACCGTTACTTTCTCAATTATTTTCTTTATGGCTTACAAGCTCGACCTACGCGTGGCTGATGTAAAGAATCACCGATCTATAAATTATAAACTGAATAAGATTAAGCCATTTATAATTCATTTTTGTATTATTTCTTAGGCACTGACTTCAAATTCCAATCCATCAGCGTAATGCCCTAAAATGAAAATCCTATAATTGCATGTGCGAAAGAATAACGACCTTGCACTATTATCTTGGATGCGCGGTTAACACTGCAGGGGTGCAAGGACCGGGTGTATGAACATGGATGGGGTGAGAAGTAGCCCATGTGCCTAGCTCGTGCCAAGACCGCAAATAATTGCCTCTGGTGGTGATAATTGACATATTGACTACGTCAGTTACAAGTGAGTGGTCCCATGAGGGTGGATGAAAATAGGACGGGTATCGAGTTTCTTATTTTCAAGAGTTTACGAAGGTAAGACTACAAGGTGCCAAGATTAATATCAGCTATTTCCTTTCACACTGATAAAACTGATTGTAATTACACTAATTACTAAATATAATCAGCTCATCTGTTGTTCTTTCGGTAACGTCCACGCCCCTTATGTAAAAAGAAATTTTTCAGATTGCTTTTGGATAATTATCTATAATTATAATTCCTACTTAGCAATCAGATTATAATTCTAGAAGCTATAGAATCAATAGAAGCAAATCACTACTTGTCCTAGTACTAAATTACGTGAATAGGTTGATATTCAGAGATATCACCTTAAGTATCACCATAGTGTAAGCGGTACGCAAAACTGTCTGACGAATAAAGCAGGAAGCAAGTCCTTTGGCAAGATAAATATGACAGAGAGTCGAGAAAAAGTAATAAGAAAATTACTAGGAGTAGCGGGAAAAAAATATGGTAGGGAATTCATAGCACAGGTGTCAGTAAAAATCAGAGAAAAAGTAACTAGGCGAGACGGCAATGACCCATATTTTGGGAGCTATTCCTGTTCTAGACGGTTCAAAAAGAAAAGTCATATATTATAAAAGATGTAGGCAATTTTCTATCGAGAAAAAAAGAAAAGAAACACCATGGCAATGCAAGAAGTGTATTGGTGATCCTCCATTATATGTTGGGACGTGTTTTGACATATGGCATACCTAATAATTAGTCTTTTTTATCATCTTATGCTATTATTATTATTAGAATTATATCTTTGCAGGTTATGGTCAGTAATAATAAACTATATTCGCTATAAAATCGCTATTTTATTTTAGAAAATATACAGACGGCATTTGATGACAGTGATCTGAAAAACACAATTTAGTTTTTGATGGGACATAACGTCACATGACGTCGCTATTTTTTTACACGATAAAAAATTACCGTATCCAAGAAGTTCTTATTTACAAATTTGATTTTTCTATCCCAAAAGTTAACTAAGATATCAATGTGTCTCTTTGAAGTGACACCCATATTTTTTGTGCATTAATCTGCAATAGCCCTCTGGCCTCTGACGGCATATGCCGCGGATGTCCGTCAACGTGTAACCTCGGCGGCTATGTAATTGGACCACATTTCTTTGATGGTACATTGACTGGAGTTTTACCTTGATTTCTTGGAAAACAATCTGCCACAATTATTGCTAAATCTCCCTGAAGTAAATCCAATAAGGATGTGGTTTCAGCAAGATGGTGCTCCACCATATTATTTAAATGCAGTTAGAGACGCTTAAATAATACCTACCTTCATCAATGGATTGGAAGGAATGGACCCATTGAACGGCCTGCTAGATCCTCAGATCTTACAAAAATGGATTTCTTTTTATGGGGATACGTGAAGGGAATTGTTTATAGAGACACACCAACAACAGTACAAAATATGAAGGAACGAATAATAACTGCCTTAGATCTATCACACCGGAATAAAACATTTTTTTTAAATAATCCAATATGTCATGTGGGGTATCGTTTAAGTTTAATTTGAGGTCGCTGATTGGGTGAGGTCAAAAAAATTAAATTCTAGAGGAATAATGACAAAAATACAATTCTGTTATAAATGAGGGCTTTTATTAACAAAATACAAAATAAAATCATATAATTTCCTCGTCAACGCTACTGAAATCATATCGCTTGATATAACAAAAAAAATCAAATAAACAAAAAATAATTTTATTAAATGTAGAAGGCTCTATACCTTTTGTTACTACATTTTCCTTTGTATTGTGCATGTTGTGCATGGGAGATCGATTTTTCTGCATGTGCAACGCATGGTATTACAATCGGCTGAACAACCGATTTTTTTCAGGCTCTCTACAACCTTGCCAAATTCCTGGCAACCAGATGGGCTTCCATCCATTTCAGTAATTTTCCACCCCCATTCACGTGATTCTGGTGGACTCTGTTGGTGCTTGTTTATTTACCTATACAGATATTATTATGGTTTGTTCGTTTATTTCAAATTTTATGTACATTCCTACTTTATCAGTAAGTAGATATATGTGTTGGAAGGATTATTTTATGTTGTTGTATCCATTGTTTACGTTGTTGCATCCATTGTTTCGTTATGTACCGGGTAAGTCTCCTAAGATTGACACCCCCCTTATCTCACTTATCCTTTGCCGATTTAACTCATTCAAAAAAGGAGTAGACACGGTTTTTGATGAATTTTTATAATCTGAGAACAGATATTAAAAATCTCGTAAAATATACAGGGTGGAAAATAAAACATGATTTTTTTAGACCAAACACCCCGTTTATTTTTAGACCAAAATAATGTCCTTAATTTTCTGAATCCAAAAATGTGTAATTGTTATATAATCACTCCACCTGTTCGTGAGATATTACTAAAAACTTATCACATTACGGGTGTCAATTATAAAATAAGAACGTCAAGATACCTCTGGAAACAATGCATATTTGCATTGTTTATTTGTTGACAGATGTCATCCAGTTTTTTGTGAGATAGTAGTTCACTCTCTTAGATATTAGCGTAAAAAATACGTAGTGTTCGTAAAGAAGCAAGTTATTTTGAAAATGGTATATTCATTGGAAGTGCGAAAAGAGTTACTTGAAATTTATATTCAGTGCAACAAGAATAAGTCTCTTGCTCGGAGGGAGTATGTTAGGTTATTTCGAGAAAGGCTACCTCCTTCCAAAAATAGTTTTAAAAACATTTATGCAAAGTTTAGGAATACCGAATCTCTGAAAGACAAGAAAAGGGAAAGGCGAAGAACAAAAACAGGAGAAGACACAGAACTCAACGCGTTATTATATTTCGCTGAAAATCCATCCAAATCATCCTATGTCGCAGCAATAGAATTGGATATATCACAAAGAAGTGTGATAAAAATATTACATCGCCATAATTTTAAACCATATAGTATTTTGCCCGTTCAATATTTAGACGACAACAACCTTCAAGACAGATTAACCTTCTGCAGAGACATACTTAGATATTTTTTTATTCAGAAAATTAAGGACATTATTTTGGTCTAAAAATATACGGGGTGTTCCATTTAAAAAAATCATGTTTTATTTTCCACCCTGTATATCTTACGAGATTTTTAATATCCGTGCTCAGATTATAAAAATTCATCAAAAACCGCGTCCACTCATTTTTTGAATGAGTTAAATCGGCAAAGGATAAGTGAGATAATGGGGGTGTCAATCTTAAGAGACTTACCCTGTACTTACCCTGTATTCTTTAGATACCTACCAAATGTTTCTTGCTTCTTTGCCTTTTTTATTAAATATATATACCTATTAAACCAAAATTATATTATTTTCATGTTTTGTAAGGTATTTTATAACGTCTGTGATATTAATAACATCGTCTGCTTGAAAAATATGTCTACCCGTGGATGGTAGACACAGTGAGACAATCAACCAGTGATATTTTCAACGATTTTAGTCCAAAAATTGTTTGGTGTTTGTAAGGCAGGGCCGTCTGCTCGTTGAATGCGACCGTCTGCTAACAAATGCTTATTGCAGATCAAATAAGTGCACCAAGAACTACATTTCTGCAAAAACAATTTATTGGTATTTAATGGGGAGTTGATGGGTGCTTTTTTGACATTTTCACGGGCTGCTTCAAACGGATACCCGCAAGGCGCGGCAGACGCTTGGAATATAAATGCCGCTTATATTTTTACTCATTTTCGCACGCATTTTATGTTGGTAGTTGTGAGGCGAAAACACATCAAAATACACAATTTTTTTTTAAATCCGTATGTAACGTGACCACACCCGGCAGGCAGACGGGCGGTTTGATATAGCCTGTGAATAGTGCAATCACTGTAAAATGGCAAACCTTTGGTAACAGATGAGGTGGTATTTTTTACTGCCGGCTCTTGGTCTATCATATTTGATTTGCTTGAAGTGTGTTGTTTTAAAGCAACAGCTGTAGGTGAAATTAAAGTAGGGGGCGGTCTTCCGTTCCAAAGATATGGAACGGAATGCGTGCATGATTTACATCGCGTAAAATGATGTAAACCATGCCTTCACCTTCACCTTCTAGTTCTCGTCCAAGCACCTAAGTTAGCTTTGTTTTATATAGAGCTTCCGCAACTGACCCATATAAAATCCACAACTGAAAAGGCTAAAGCCTTTTCAGTTCACCTTCCATGTAGGTGAACTGAACACATTAAAACATTCTTCGTCCACCTCGTGTTCCTTTTTGCTACTATTTTTTTTCTTGCCGCAGTGATCTTGATAAGCACAATCGATGGTACAGAACAGAAAGAAGCTCTGCATCAAATAAAATTTAAGCATAGGTTTTCATAGCATAGAAAGTGAGTTTCAGAGATGAAGAGGTGCCTTCTTGATACCTTCTCGTTTGAAAATAAAACGTTTTATCTCCTTAGTTTTGACAATCTGAACTTAAGATCTGGTAGTTTTGGGAGAGATCAGGTTGTCGTGCCGAGGTAGATGCCTCAGTTATACAAAATTCGGGAGGTTTCTCTGAGAGGAGTTTAATCATTAAATCAATTTTGTTCGCACCATAATTTAAAGCACACTTCTTTTGCCATTTTGCTTTATTTTCCTGAAAACAAGTAACCCTACTTGTTTTTCTCTGTCATTACCAAGACATGTAATCGAATATTTACTAGGGAAAATACACCTATTAGTTCATAAGTCTGTTCAGATCGGCAGCTATTGACTCAACTTTTATTTCTTATAGCTACGTTATCATCATTTACAGCGCAGACCAAATTGCCTCCATTTTCTTGACAGAAACAGCATTTACTCAAATCAATACATTCTGAAGCAGGCATAGACTCGTTTAAAACTACCGACACTGATGCTTTTACTTCACTGAAACTCTCAAATCTTCTCATCTTTGAGAATAATATATTTGTATAATTTTTTTATATATTACGCATGTCGATCTATTTATGATTTAAAACTAATAAAAACAAATGTTACCTAACGAAAAGAAAATATTAAAACACAAGCCGAACAAATACTACACGTGTAACTCTAGGGGCACGGAGGGATAGTTTGTTAAAGAGTGCCTTGTAGATGTTGCAGAACTTTTGTGTCCAGAAAAGAAGATAGAGTTGAGAAAGTGAGCTTATCGCGACGTACTGTTGTTGGACGTATATCTATGATAGCTAGTGATAACAAAAAAACATTGACCGAGATTGGCTTATTGTCAAGCATTTTCGATTGCTTTGGATGAGAGTACAGATTTATCTGACACAGCTCAGTTAGCTATTTTTATACGAGGTGTTGATTTGAAGTGACAGAGGAATTAGTGCGGCAGCATACGTAATCTCGTATGCTACTTAATGCTACAAGCAAATAGTTTTTTTTGTTTAGTTTTGTGGTCTGGAACATGAAACATGTTGATGGACATGTACAAATCGTGACCAATTCGTGTAATGCCCCAGAATCATAATTACGCTTGTTTGGAGTTTCCTTTCACCCCCAGTCTATAAAATGAGTCTCAAAGGCCTCAAAATTACGAAATAAAACGCAAAATACAGAAAATAATTAGAGGATGTAGTGAAATGGGGGCAAGTAGAGCAAACAGGAAAATGGGGCGACAGGGGCGACTAAAATATTAAATTTATTTCAACCGCACAAAAACAGCCATTTCTATTCAACTGCAATAATTGTAGCACGAGGTGAATTATATTATTCATATTATTCCCCTCCCCTAAACATGAAACTAAAGGTTTGTTCCAACAAAAAATCACAAACCAGTCAGAGCCAGTCGGTGCGGCAAGCGGCCGTCAGCTGACTAGTTGGAATTTGCAATCGTCCAATCATATTTCGTGTAACTAGTCTGTGATTGCTGCTGAAAGAAACCTTAAATTATCTTTAACATCAAAGGAAAAGGACAAAAGTGTGATATTTTTAGTTAAATAAATTTTAATATTTTAGTCATAAATCATATCAATATCGTCAGAGATGTCATCTATGATGTCTTCTGAACCATCATCCAGTATCATCCATCATCATCCAGTATGGTCTGTGGTAAATACAACTGGCAAACAAACTTTTCGCCTCCTGAAATAATATCCCTACCGATTTCTTCAGCTTCACCAAGCTTTTCAAGTGCTAACAATATATCATTCGGCACATGACAAAATGTCTTCCAGCAAGATACTTTCCCTTTTTTGAAAAACTGCCCGTTACGTCTGCTCCCGTTATGGCATGAAAGCCGGGAAGGGCAGCAGATTTTTGTTTTCCTAACTTATTATAGATGCGATTAATTGGCAGGTACTTATATAACTGACACATCGTGGCAAAGTTGTGGAAATCTTCTTATTGCCAAAACAACAACATCAGTATCGGGAAAATATATATGTATTTGCGTAGCTCCTCGAACTGTAGCATCAACAGCATGAAGCAATATTTTTGTGTCTGCCTCTTCATGCGAACTGGAGAGATAGTCGATATTCATATGACTGGCTTTGGCGAACGCAGCAGCAAATTTTCTGTGGTTGTCCTTACCAAACTGTATTAAATGAAGAGATAAAAAGTTCATCTTTGGTTTTTTCGTGCTGAAGAAGTTGCGTCATTTTAATTTTTTGTATGTTACATTTGTTATCAATTTTGTATTGAACTGGATCGATTTTACCTTGTTGCGCCCTGGTAGCAGTTTTCAGCGAATTGGACTTATAGGTGTCGAAAACAAAATGCACTTCATTATAGTTCTCAGATTTAGTTTTCATTTTATTGCAAAATTGCTTAGCGAATTCTTCTCCCGTTCTTATTGAACTAGTTTTATTAAAGGCATGCAATTCAGCCATTGTATCAACAATAGCAACTCGCATTTCAAGGCCACTTCCTTTGCTTGCATTTGTTGGTATAATTTCTTCTCTTTCACTTTCATTGTCGCTAAGTAGGCTTTCCAAGATTCCTAATAGTTTACTTTTAGCTGAACAGTGTAACATATCTCCAAAAGCAGAAAACATACAATATAGGGAACTACAACAGACAATTCATAGGTACTTAATATTTTCTGCAAATCTACATTCCTTTGCGCACGTGAAGCAATTAACAAACGAGAGAACAAAGTTTTGTCTTCTTTCAACCGAACAATTTATCCATGAATGTGACTTTAACAACTTTTCTTGAGGTTTTAAACGTTTTTAGCTTCAGTTTTGTGATGGAACTCCAAAAGTCAGGGCCGATGACTATCGGTAACATTTAAATTTAAAATGTCCATCAAACATATTTGTGTTAACAAAGCTTTATTAAATCCAAAACCGTTTTCCGTTTGCTTGTAGCATTAAGTAGCATACGGAATTCATATTTTTAACATTACGCTGCCGCACTATATTACTGGCTTTACGGCCGCTACAAGGGACCACTACTGGAAAGGATATTTTTACAGACGTGCAAAGTACTTTTGAGCAATATAGTTTGCAATGGTGTAAATTAGTTGTGTGCACAGATGGTGGGCGGTCACGAAAAGGTTTCATCGGAATTCTGAGGGAAAGAGCAACCGCTACGAATGTGCAAGAATGTGATTTAATAACTCCGCATTGCATTATTCACCAATAAAACTTGCGCTATAAGTCCTTTCGACTGAAGAATATTATGGATGTGGTAGTAAATACCATTAATTTCATTAGATCCTGCGGTCTTAACCATCGCCAGTTTAAAGCATTTTTTTATGAACTCTACAGAATACGATGATGTGACATATTATTGCGAAGTAAGGTGGCTAAGCAAAGGTAAAATGCTAAAAAGGTTTCATGACAGAAAAGAAAAGGCTGATTTTATGAAATTGAAAGAGAAAATATTGCCGCAAATTTGTGATCCAACTTGGCTTCGTTACTTGGCATTTCTGGTAGACATCACAGGACTTTTAAACGACCTTGAAGCTTCAAAAACAAGGGCAATTGATAAATCAGCCGTTCAGTCATCTTAAAGCTTTTCAAAACAAAATCGCTTGTGGAGAACACAAATAAGAAGTAAAAACTGTTTTAATTTTTTAACATTATCCAGTAGTATCAGAGAAATTCACTGATTGATGTTCCCATTTTAAGAATATGGATAGCACTTCCAATATTTTTGCAAATCCTTGCAAGTGTAATGTAGAAGATGCTCCGCTTCACCTACCAATGGAGTTGATCGAGCTTCAAGAAAACTCATATTTGAAGTCTAAATTTGATGATGTGCAACTAAGTGAATTTTACAGAACATACATTTCCGAAGAAAAGTATCTACACCTGAGAGTTTAAAGTATGTATAAAGTACTAAAAGTATCCACACAAATGTGTGAATACTTAAAAAAATGTGTGAATTTCTGTGGCTTTGTTATTCACTATTACCTACTAATTTCTTGCCTACGGCCCACGACCTGTTTAAGTGGCTGACATGAAATATCAGAAGGGTGATAGGCAAAGCAAGATGGTGGAGGTGTTTGTTTCTTTTCCAGCGTTTACGGAATCAAAAAAAGATCTAGGAATATGGGAAAAACAAATTTAATGGAAGTTAGGTCTGGCTTGGAAGTTAGGTCTGACAATAACAGGGTTCAAAAACAATTACAAAACAAAACAACATATTCATTATAAATTAATTCAATTGACTACATATTTTCAAGTCCTTTTTTGAAAACTGGTTCCAGAAGTTGTTTCTTCAGCAGATTAAGATGTGTTTATAGAAAATACGGGAAGGTTTTGAGCCTCCCTTAGCCGCTAGCCGATACATTTACAAACAGGCAGTCCTCCTACTAGATACTAGATACAGTCCTCCACACGAGAGTTGAACAACGGAAAGAATGCGAAGATGAATATTCCGAAGTCACCACGTTCTCTATTAATAAATTTATCACAAAGGTTCCTACCTTATTTTTATACTATATAATTACTTACATAAAGAAGCCAAATTTCCGTTATGCTCTGAGCTTGACAGAAGCCTCTATTGCATATTTTATAGTAATTCCCCCTCATACGTCGTTGTTCAACTCTCGTGAGGCGGACATTAGGAGTAAGAAGTAATCACATAAAAGTGTCGTTCCTATCAATGAGGTAGATAGATCGTACATCATATGTGACGAGCTCCAGTTATGAACTTGTATAAGTTCTAAAATTATTCTGTTCCTTCAAATAATTGTATAAATAAAGATAATGTTTCAAACAAAAGAAAACATCGCGTCTCACCATTTTTTCATGACAGTTTTTCTTATAAAATCACTGATTATCAAAATTATTTCGTTACCAAGAGTATCCGATAAAAACCCTCTTGTGGTTTTACTGTTGAACAGATTGAAAACGTGATGGATATGGCACCAAAAAATGACATAATACTATTACTAGCAGATGCAGATGCAAATTCAAAGATCATTTCCTAGTAGTAGTACACTTAGGTATGAAACCGCAGAAAAGGATATTAGCCCAGTCGACAGGTACTTTTACCTGAAAATAATTCACGGAGATTCCAGATTTCTGGTGCATGGAGTAGTGTCAAGTATCAAAAATTGCAAAAAAAATCATGTTTTTGCAAAAAAAAAATATTTTTTTTCGAAATATTTCTTATTCCATTTTGGTGTGGTCATGAAAAGCCACCTACAAACTGGGGATGGAAAATAAATGACAGTGGATTACTTGTTACAATAACGACTTTGTAGGACCCCGCGCGAGTAAAAATACTAAAATGTATTTCGTGTAAATGCAAAAAAGGCTGTGGACCTGCCTGCTGCTGCAGGAAAACAGGATTACATTGCACTAACATATGTGGATGTATTAACGGTGCCTCCTAGAATAATGCGCAGGACTTGCTGCAAGAAAGGGATGACGAAGATGCAGCTCCGACATCCATGATAGATGAAGGAGGTAAGGAGGATGAAAAACTGAAAAGATGAAGCCAGTACTTTGAAGATTTATTAAATATGAGAGTATCTGAGAATCAAACAGATGAACAGCGAACAAAAGAAGTAGACGAGGTAATAAACAGTATGAAAAATAGGAAAAGCGAGTGGGAAAATTATATGGTTATAGAAAATATAAATTATGGGCGAAATACATTGAGGATAAATTTATAAACTCAAATTATTTGGAAAAGAGAATGCCGAAGACATGAAATAAAGCGATTATCCTACCAATATACCAGAACAGATATAGCATAGATTGAGAAAATTATAGGAGCATTGCTTTAGAGAACAAAATAAGTACAAGCGCCAATGCTAAAACAGAGATTGGAAAACTATATGGATAATATGCTGGGAGAATATCAAGGGGTTTTTAGGATATGAAGAAGAACCAGAGATCAGATATCATATCAGATATTTATGCTAAAACAAATTTTGGATTATATGAATATGAGACACGAACGTTTTTGTCCATATATCCATTTTGTATGTTTTAAAAGAACTTACAACATAAGAAGAGCATAAGAAGAGCTCAGTTAATAAAAATATCACAGAAGTTAGTAGTACCAGATAAACTTAGTACATCAATAAAAAATACTTTGGAGGGATTCTCACATAGACATCCTTCCTTAATTTACTTTTCTCTTCATTCTTCTCATCTGAAAAAGTACAAAATTGATTTTCAATTACATAACAGAAGATTGTTTTTCAATACTAATATAACAAAATCTTTGCCTGGTCTATGATTTATTGCCTAGCGAAGACAGAAGTACCCATTCATCCACCACTGTTAAATATTTATCCACCATTGTTAAATAATATATCCATTATGCATGTTCTTTGCAGTTCTCCAAGGATAATGCTATATCCATTATTCACTGCAGTTCATAATGATTCCATTATTTACTGCTGGTGATGAATAATAAATTTGCAACCTTCACCAATAGCTATTGATTATGCCCATGAGAGATATGAATCTACAGATATCTATCCATCATGAATAACTGTCACTTTTAGTAGGTATCAAAATTTGTGCAGTTTCGATTCATAAGTTATTTTAATAAAGGGAACAGATAATGGACTACAATAGTGAACATGGGAACTGATAGGTACCCCGTAAGAAATTACGGATGCTGCGATAATCATTTAATTATACCTAAGGTGTGCAATGGTAAGTATAGTTTGTTTTTTATATACATGGCCCATAAGATTATGACATTATCATGTAGTAGGTATAACAAAATATTGATCACACACCTTTAGTCATATCATAAAACAATTGGATGGTGAATGTGATGCAGAATAAGAATGTTTCCCATTCAAATATTACGGATCCATTTTACACGTTCCTCGGTCACATCGGCATCATTGGCATTCATTTGGATGCCTAAATTGCCTAATACCATCGAACGTTTTGTGGTAAAGTGGGGTCAACAATAATTCTTGAAATAGAAGTACCTAATACAGATTTAGTGTATTATTTTGATGGGTTTTGTGTTAAAATTGATTAGTTATCAGTATTCTATCAAAACATAACAACTTGTTGAATGAAAGTGCCTTTATAGTGACGATTTTAGCTTGCTGTGAGAAAAGCTATACTGCCCCGATCTCCCATTGCGGCAATCGTGGGTATCCTTTGAAAAATTTTTATGTCTCATATTTCAATGTTACAAACAGTACCTATATGACCATCCACAAAACCCGAAGATATCAAGAAGTAGGTAGGCATCTAAGAATAGTCAACATTAATTTTCTACGATTTAAGAAGTTATAATTAAGATTAGATCAGATAAACTAAATGCCTATCGCCGACAAAAAAAACAGTCGTGGCCTTTGGTGTACAAGTAAGGGCATTCTAATTTGTACCATCTCACAAGTCTAGTTACACCCCCTCGAGTCTTTAGCCAACCGCGAAGTATCAAGTCAAGGTTACAACTTCTTCCTAGTGGTAACGTTCATAGCCACCAGGTGGAAATTGTGGATGGATCTCTCGAAAGTGAGATTACGAGCCCGCGCATCGTAGGCGCGGCCTAGGCGGATCCCCTGTTTTACAGCGCCGCCCATGGGCCAACAAACTCTAAGCAAATTTCTGAACCCTTAGTTAGTTGATATGTTCAACCTTGTTTCGTTAGACTCCGTGTCCGTTGTCGGGCAATCTCGGAATAAATTCTCATACAGTGGTAACGAACACTTGCAGAGTTTAGTTGGAGTGCAAGTGAGTCAAGTAGTGTGTACAGTGCGTTGACTTCACAGCTGATCGCGAGGTTATCTCTATGTGTAGGTAAATATTAGAATGGGAGTGTATGTGTTAAATAATATGTGCTTTAAAAAGGACATCTGTGATAGTTTTCAAAGGTGATTTATCAGTGAGTGTATTATTGAACCGCCGTTGCAGAGGAATGTGTGAGAGAGGCTGAATGCGATGAGCAACGGGCTCCTGCCCCCCGTGCCGGATTTAATTCCCATTTCGGCTCTTCGCAAGAGCCCACCGGGAAATAATAATTTAAGTGGTGACGGAACCCGGGAGTGTGCCCCTTGCGCGATCCGTTCGGAGGTTATGGGCGAGCAGCGCTCTCGGCGGCGGCTGGGAAACCAACCTGCCGCCGACCTGATCGATAGCGCAGGGTCACGTGGCTCCAGCGCCGCCCCACAGGCACCGCAGTCCCGGAAAGCAAGGTCCGAGCGTCACCGTAAATCAGACAGACGACGCGGACATCGCAAACCCGCCAGAACTCGGTCCGATAGTAAACATTCCAGATCTCGAGAAACATCAACCACAAGTTCCTCTCCGGAGAGGCCCGCGAATCCGCGAGTCAATCCAATATTCGTGTGGATACGTCAAGAAGACACACGCATCGTGGACGTGAAATGCGAGGATTACGACAAGAGAAACCGCATCCTTCTTACAAAGACAGCGCAGGGTTGGCGCGCTATCCCGCGCACAGAGACCCTCGTGCCCAGCCTGAAGGAGGTGGCTAACAGGGACCAACATCAATCACAACAACAACATCACCATCATCACCACCGAAATAGAAAGTCTAGAAAGAGCAAAGTTCGGCGACGATCTACCGGGGTGCAGGTGGACTCCGACATAGGCCAAGATGATACTGAACAGGAGGCTGAACAGGAACAAGAAGAGCCGGATACCGATATACATACTCCATCCTCACCATCATGGATGTCTACTGACAATGTTAATGTAGAATCTCTTCTACCATCCCACACTATAAAGGTAAAGAGGTCAACAAGCCCCAATCCCTCATCCGAGCGAGACGCTACGAATGTAAACAGTGCCGTATCTGAAACCGCGCAAACTCCGCCTATTAAGTGCAGTGCCGACAAAATATGTGACGTCAGTCCACTTGATAATTTACTCGCTGTGGCAGAACTGGAATTTAATCAGCAGATACAATCAGGTGAATGGAATAAAACTAATCAAGTAGAAGTTGAAGTTAATGAGGAAGAAAATATTGATTATGATAAAACTTTTAATGATGCAGACGGGGATGTAGATGAGGAGGATGTGGATCATAAAGAATTCATCAAAAATTTGGAGCAACTTAACGACTTAATAGAGTCCGAAGAGAATAAGCTGGATATGGATAGCAGTTTTGACGCAACTGAACAAAAGTCGGAAGAGTGTGACTATACTGAGGACGACGATAACAATTTAGCCATGGATGATATTCTTTCACGACTAGAACAGTCCTTGAGGAGTCCAGAAAACTCAGAAGTAAATAATTGTGACTCAAGTTTGCAAACGAAAAACGAAGAGGAGGTGGATAGTAAAAATGTTGACAGCTCTAGTAGTGATAATGAAAACAATTATAAATCAGTACCTGAATTCGATAATTTCTTCGAACACACTGACGCTGACGTTAAGATTCAAGATCATAAGTCTGATGACGAGGTAACCGAAGAATGTGAAAAACCTGAAATAACCAATTTAGTGGAATCATCAACAGTTGATGACGAAGAACCCACCGATCTATCATTAAAAATGAGCATAGATGCACTTAGTGCTAACGTTTGCGATATAATTGAGGAACCAACAGATCTAAGTATACGGAGAGTATCAACGAATCGACCAATAACACCTCGCTCGCCATCTCAAAATTCTGAGGCTATTCAGTCGCCACAGCCTAGTGGCATACCCGCCGTTCCTCCCTCACCTGACATTGAATCCACCATAGCAACGTCTACTATTAAACCAAAGACTGTTTTCTTGGAATCCCTACTATCAAATAGTACCAAAAAAATTGCTCTCAATTCTGAAGTGACGATAATGCGGCAAAGAGAACCGCTGGACCTAGGGAAATGTCGTAAATCCGCAAGTCCCACTGTCACTTGCTCTGAAGAAGTTAATAGTTCACCTTCTGATTCGGAACCTCAACCTAAAAAATTTAAATCAGTTGATATTACGCTTAAAACCCTATTAGATGCTGATATTCAAAAACCCGAATCAGAAAATAAAGTGGAAAAAAATGCTGCCACAGAAACTCCCAGACTACTAGAACTATTAAAGACTGATTCTGAGCCTGACCCATTAACTCAGTTGAAGCAGCTATTACTAGATCCATCTGTCGTAATTCCAGATCCCATGTTGGTACCCAAAGATAAATTTAGCCTTATCTTAACACGCCCAGGGATTGAAATTCCAAAATTGTTAAAAGAACGGCCGGAATTACGTTTACCAGAGGCATTGGCGTTTCCTCATATAATGCAAGATCCTAATATGCTGGTGTTAAATATACATCACTTGGAATCAATATTGTCTAGCAAGGCTGCGCAATATATAGAACAAATGGACTACAATAAATTTAATAATGAAAAGAGTGCGGGGAAAAGTGTGAAGAGGAACGAAGAACGAAGACCTGAATCGACACGAGAATCCCCAAATCCATCTGTTAAGAAAAAAACCAATGAAAAAACTGCTTCATCAACGGAAGTGCATGGTAAATCGTTTAATGAGCTAGCCAACGACATAGACGCTGCAACCCAAGCTGCGTTTAGTCAAATGGTATGGTTGCCATATCTAAATCATCTGGAGGCTATGTCTGCTGGAAATAGTTCGGATATAATGAAAATGTTATCAAATTCGCTACAGACTTTTCCCTTTTACCCTAATCAAACCAGCGATGTATCTCACTTATTTGGCAATAACAGATTTCCTTCACCTGCAGGCTTTCCACTGCAGCCACCCATTGGTTACAATATTCCCATGGAAATGAATAAATGGCAAGAAGCTATGTTACAAGCTAGCATGTTGCGAAATAAAAGTACATTTGAGAACTATAACACCAAGCCAACTTCCTTCAGAGATTACATCGACAAAATGAATGTCTCTCATGCACCTAAAAAGCCTTCGGTCCCAAGCCACAACCAAAAAATTCATATGGCCAATAAGCAACAAAGTTTTCCTAATAATTATTATTCACCAGCAACTAATGGCCATCCTTATCAAAATCCTTATATGAACTTAAATATGCCAAATTCTTATCAAGCCAGTAATCCTAAGCCCAACTTACAAATACCTCAGTATAACCCTATGAACCACCAAAAGAGTCTGTTGAGCCATCAGAAACCAATGGGGCCTAGCTTTGTACATAAACATTTAAATCCCTATAATTACCAACAAAAGTCTGATGGAAACCAAAACCTGAGTAACATTTACTCCCATCTGTCGGATCAAGAAAAACACCAGTACCTTCAAAGTCTAAACTTTAACAATCAGGAATCCTCGCAAAATCAGCAGCCTATCAATAATCAACGAAGGGATTTATGCAGTTCATCGCATAAAAAAGCAGCCTGTAGATCGTTATCCAGTGTTTCGCATTCTAATCAGAAATCCGTTCCCCATCATGATCAACAAAAAGAAAAATCTCCCGGCGATTTGTGTAAGCAACAGACAAGCCAGCCTATTGATCTCTCCGGTTCAACGACGCCGGGAAGCAAACTCAAGGTTAAACAGCATCTTATCGATCCCGCGAATACACCAAAGTTACTGAAACACCACGATGATGTTCCCGAAGTCGGGAGCACCACAGCCAGTATAGAAGAAATGCAGGATGCCCATAAACACCTCTGGCATCCGCTGTTTGGGAAGTAAGTATTATATTTTATTGGGGTATTTTTGAGGATATGGAGTAACTTATTGAAACGAATAATATTATTAATATACAGGGTGTTTTTAAATTAATGGGGGTGATTATAACAGGTGAATTTTCACTCCCAAGTGAATGAATTAATTATTATCGGAATTTTTTTGCGTATCAAGTTCTTAAAAAGTTATCACTAGCCGCGAAGCGTACTTTTCTTAAAATAAAATAAAGATTCAATTTCCTGGTTATTAATTCAATAACGAGGGGGATTTGGTAAGATACGTGTCTGTTACTATGGTAACGAAACAAATACAAAGCTTCTGATTGGCCGATATATGTAAGTGTGATATTTTCAGCAAAAAATAATGGGGTTTTTCGTATATTTTATTTTTTTATTTTTGTTAATTGCTTTGATTTATTTTCTCCTCTATGGCCTAATTTAGAATAAAATTTGACGGAGAACTTGCACTAATAAAACAGCAGTTTGTGACAGTCGTTGTAACTGTAAGGTAATAATTACAAAGGGGTGAAAAATCAACCCTTATAATATTATTCATTGGAATTTTGTAAAGGGTCGACATTACGACATTATCTGAATTTGTTGTTTTTCGGAAAATTTAGTTTGCTCTCAAAAAAAAATTAAATTATACAATCAAATTAATTTACTTGAGGGGTTATTATTCGATGAAATAGGCAGGTAGGCTGTGTGCAAATAAAGTCATGGCTACCGGCATGACAACTATTATTGCCATCGATCTTATTTTCTCTAGAGATCTTATTTTCTCTAGAGATCTTATTTTCTCTAGTCTTAACTCTTATAAATAATAAAACTGAAATATTAACAAAATGGAATACAAAAACAACATGGTCTGATAGATATACCAATTTTAACTCAAAAAACCCGTTTATAGCCATAAAAAACTGTAATAATTGGTATTGCAGATAGATCAATAACACTAACATCTGCCATTTGTAAAAAAAAGCATAGAAAAAGCAAAAAATGTTTTAATAAATAATAACTATCCTTTTTCTCTAATCAACACAATGTTCAAAAACAGAATTCACAAATACTACAATTCTTCACCAACAAAAATCAATGCAACTAATACTCGTAAAACATATATTGCCTCACCATATATACCATAACTATCAGAAAATATTTCAAACATTTTAAAAACATGATATTCACATAGCACACAAAAATGCAAACAACTTAATATTGCTTTACACAACATTAAAAGACAAAAATCCACTTGAAAAAACTACACACTGTATATACGAAATTCCATGTAAACAATGTGATGAATGAAGTCTACATTGGTCAAACAATGCAACTTCTCGAAGAACGTTTAAAAGGTCATAAATATTCAGCTAATATTACAGCGCTAAAAAAACATTCTAATGAAACAGTTCATCAATTTAACTATGAAAATACTAGAGTTATTAATAAAAAACAAAATTATAAAACACGGCTAATTATGGAATCAATTTATATTCAAAAAAATCCTAATGCATGTAATAACAAGAAAGATACAGATCATCTTTCAACAATCTATAATTTGTTAATATAAAAATATTAAATAAGTTAACAAAAAACATTCTCTCTATATATAAAGTTATATACGTACATACCAACTTACTATAAAGATACATCTACTCGTACATAATATTAACATTAGAATAATAATGAAATATAAAATAGCCCAAGTTCGTAGGGTTTCTTGACTGTTCTTCCCTATGATACCAATCGAACAGTTTAGTACCCTTAAAAATTAATTCAAATTTTAATTTTTGCCTATGTCAAATATGGCATTAATAAAATACTCTACTTTGAAGAAGGCCCAAAAAGGGACCGAAACGTTAAGTAATAAATATAATCAGTCGTTTTATTGCTACAATCCCAAAAGAAACCCCCTACAATATATATATATATATATATATATATATATATATATATATATATATATATATATATATATATATATATATATATATATATATATATATATATATATATATATATATATATATATATATATATATATATATATATATATATATATATATATATATATATATATATATATATATATATATATATATATATATATATATATATATTTACAGGATGCCACTTTTATCGCAAATTTAACATATATGTATACAGTATATATATATATAGGTATACCTATATACTAGGATTGCGTCACCGGTAAGCATATTAATCATGTATGCGTAGGACGAATATCATATATCATAGATGTAACTTAAATAAACAATAAAGCATTATCGGATACCACTTTTCACGTAATACGGTATAAAATTACAGGATGCCACTTTCAGCGCAACCTAGATCGTTCGCAGAATACTTGTATACTACGATTGCGCCCCCTGGAAATATTCACTATGTACTATGGTGTATAAAAACATACCAAATGAGACCATATATATAATATACTTTTCTCATTAATTTAAAAACACTCTGTATAATAATAATTGACATATTATTTTCGTTGATACTTCTTTTTATACTTTTTTTATATTATTAGGATGCCGGGTCCATATAAATATGTAGATTACTTCTGCTTATACCTACTCTTCTAGATTAAGTCAATGTGATTTGGTTTGACACAGAAATTATAATTTAAATAGCTTATGTCAACCAAGTGTGGGGTTTCAGTTATCCCTCGTCCACCCACATAAAAAATTCCTTCGCTTTGAATCTCGAACCATATGGGTGGGTGCACGTGCCCAATTGTATTGAGCGCAGTTATGCTCTCTAAATTGATTAAATTCATAATAGGAAAAGGCATTTTTTATTGTATTCACAGAACATAGAACATTAGTACGTTACTGTATTAATAAATCGCCCCGTTGAGCATTACTAATAGACCAGTCAATAATTTTTTAAACCAAAAAAAATAATAGTAGGATGAAACCCATTGGAAAAGAAAGAGAATATAACAACATTTAAAATAATTTACCGGCGATCTGAGGTCGGGAAGTGAAGGGGGTGAGTTTTTAAGGGTAAAAAACGGTTTATCGAGATTTTCGGCAAAACTACAAGTCTTATGGAAAAAAGTTAAATGGCAAAGTTGTAGGTAATAAAAAGATCTACAACTTTTGTATTTACACTTTTTTCACATAACCTCAAAAGTTTCTGATTTTTTATTTTTCTTTTACAAAAAAAAATCTAAGAAATTTGGTGAAAACTTACCTTTTTCCCACACACACTGTAATTTTTTTGATTTAAAATATTTATTTTTTCACCTTATTTTGACTTAATATCGAAAAAGCACCCTAATTTCCAATCGAAAATTCTGGCGTCAAAATATCTGCTTTTTAAAAAAAGTCGGTGGGCTTTTTGTTTGTTGAAATCTCTACTTTCTAATGGTGTTAAAAAAATATATATTACTATGGTAAATGTTCTCAGAAAATGCCTCGGAAAATGCAAAGAAACGAAAAAAACTCGATTTCGAAAATTTTTTCTTTCATGTTGTCAAATCTCCCACCCACAGAAGGCGCAGTAGAACACCAGTCGTTGACAATTTATCAGTTTTGGAAATAAACGAATTTAAATTTAACCTTTCAAATGTAACAATTTATAAAAAAAAATTGACTGAATATCTCATAAACGGCCGAAAAAAATAAATATCGTTATATTAACAAAGTACCCTCAAAACTCAATGATGAGTTGAAAATAATAATAATATATAGGGTATCCCATTTAAAATAACGAAGTTAGGGTCACCTTCCGATATAACCAGAAATACTATAAATATGAAAATATTTTAGATATTTAAAATATTTATGGTTTCCGAAATACGATTTTTTTTTCTTCACGCAAAGCGGACACTATTAATCAAATATTGGACCAATAATCATGAAAATATTAACTGAAAAATGTAAATCTTCTTAATAATATCCTGAAATAACACGGAAAACGATTTTTGACGATGACACTTTTTCAGAAACGACCCTGACAAAATTAGACTGATATCCCTAGGATCAATGGGTTAAATCTTAATGTTCCTAACAAAATGATATTAAATCTGGGAAATCGGTTTATGCCATACCTATTTCAATTTTTTTCTTGCTCGAAATGAGCGGAAACCCAATTTCCGATGGATATCCGTATTAATAATTAAACAATTTAAATTATGGTGTATATATAGCCTGTAGCCATTCTTCTATATATATATATATATATATATATATATATATATATATATATATATATATATATATATATATATATATATATATATATATATATATATATATATATATATATATATATATATATATATATATATATATATATATATATATATATATATATATATATATATATATATATATATATATATATATATATATATATATATATATATATATATATATATATATATATATATATATATATATATATATATATATATATATATATATATATATATATATATATATATATATATATATATATATATATATATATATATATATATATATATATATATATATATATATATATATATATATATATATATATATATATATATATATATATATATATATATATATATATATATATATATATATATATATATATATATATATATATATATATATATATATATATATATATATATATATATATATATATATATATATATATATATATATATATATATATATATATATATATATATATATATATATATATATATATATATATATATATATATATATATATATATATATATATATATATATATATATATATATATATATATATATATATATATATATATATATATATATATATATATATATATATATATATATATATATATATATATATATATATATATATATATATATATATATATATATATATATATATATATATATATATATATATCTTAAATATAGCTTAGAATATGCGGGTAATTCAGCCAATAAAATAAATAGATTTTAGTTCTAATGCATTTAAAATTCACCTAACTTTTTGTTTTTGAGTTGTTAATAAAATAAATTACAAACATCTAGGTAAATTCCTCGGTAATTTCAGTTGAATTTTTTGAAGATTATTGGCTTGAAATTTAACGTAGAACCAGAACTGAAACATAACTTATATGGAGTCATTAGAATTAAGGCCTATTGCATTTAAAATCCACCTAAAACTTTTTAATTTTTTTTTAAAGTTATTAATAAAATAAAGTACAAACATGTAATTTTTTTGGTAAATTCATATTCAAGTTTCTAAAGACCATAATATCGTGTTCAATTAAAATTATCAATCCTGATAATTTTCATTTGATCCTAAAAGTTATTTCACAAGACTTAAATATTTTGGTCCTTATGTTTCCCTAAGATCGATATTTTCGATAAGGACCGAAAGAATGGGTGAAATTTAATTAATGCAATACTAGTTTATTTTTTTACTTTAAGTGCATTTCATCGATGGAGGGTCTTCCCTCCATCGAAAATATCGATCCTAGGGAAAAATGATAAGCACCACAATTGTAGGAAATTCCAAACAACTTTAGTCAACGGTCAATACCATCTTTCATGTGAAACTGAAAATAAATGAGTTATTCAATAAAGAAAAATTCACCCTTAAGTTCAAAATGGCGACTGAAGCAAGGGTGCGATTCCCGAAAACCGAAATGCAGACTGCCAGCGATTAGTGAAGGAGAAAATCGCTACTTACAATTATTTCTGTGTCACCACATTTTTGGTCTAATTTATCTGGACTGAAATGGCAAACCCTGACAATATAGTTTTTTGAACGATGAAATGACGTGCCTTTTCTCCTATCTAAGCATCATTTTATCTAAGCACTAGGTTTCTGGCATTATATTTAATTTCATATTTTTATCCAGTTCCTCACGTGTTAGATAATAACATTGACAATCAACTTGATACGTTTGCTGTGGCTTCCTCGTACACAGACGCACAACGTCTAGCCGGAGCTTTTCTCATTGCTATGTGGGACGCGTAAAGGTGGCATTCCAGTTAGCTTCAAGGAGTCAACGAGATCATAAATTTAATGTTTAACTAAAGTGTAATTTCATATAAGAAATAGAGCATTAATACCACTCTCGCATTTTAATGCTGGTTAATTTGCAATGCATTTTAACTAGTTAGGTACATTGAACTCTGTCTACTCATATTCCTTTAGAAATTAATTAAAAAATTCTGCAAAAGCCACACATGTTGAGAGGTCGTTTTAATAAACACGAAAGGAAAAATAAGTTACTTTATATTAGTAATTTTTATACTTTAACGTTTCATTCGATTATAGTTGCAAAATATTGTTACATAAATATATCTCAATTATACGAAACCGTAAAAGAGTCATTTCGTACTTTTTTTAATTCTTACTTTAATCTCTGAATTCAGACTTTAAACTTGAATTCGGACACTAATCTCTAAATTCAAACTTTTTCCTTCAATAATTCAATAATTTAGGGGCTGATATGATCAAAAATAAGGAAAGAAGGCAATATACACATAATTTCGTAAACGCTGAGCCTTCCCGATTTTGCTAAAAACCACCAATGGTTTTCTCTAAAATACTTGAAGGCGGAAATATGAATTTTGAAATATTGGTTAACCGTTCAACTTAATATATAATGGTGTACAAATGATATTAAATTTACATAGGCGCTACAAACATGAGGGAATTAAAGGTTACACAGACCCCCAACTTTGTTGGATATCGCAGTTTATTTTTACATGCCAAGGTTTCATAAAAACAAAAGATCTACCTCAATATAACTCGATACCATTTTTTATCAAAGTTGAGATAAATTGCAGTGTAAGAATTAAAGTACTAGTAATGTGATTAGATGCGGTAGGCTATGCAAACAATAATTTATTATTGAAGATAATATTAGATGAAAATATAATACACTCAGTTCCAAAAGAAGTGACGCTCCTAATTTTGGTTGTAACTTTGAAACCTTGTTATTTCTGAACGAATCCACCGGTTTTTGATTTCTTTTTTTGGTAGGTAGGCAATTATCTTGTCCTTCAAAAAAAAATTAATGACGTGAAAATTTTTTCAAAGCCTCCTAGATAGTAGTGGGAAACCTCGAACCATGTTTTTTTCTTAGTTTTTAACTCACCCTGTGTGTTAATCAAGTAATGGTATCGAAAATGGTTACACTCTATATGAAAGGCGCTCCTGTTACGAGCATTTTGTTTTTTTATTCACAGATCTATCTCTGAAATTGTCCAAATTACAGATTTTTGCCGAAAACTTATGAACTGGGGTAACTGCTTAATACCGTGTATTGCCACCCCTGGCAACTCTGAGCGCTTCTAGTCTACGCGGCATACTGGAAATTAGGTTTCTTTTCGTTTCCATTGGTATACGATCCCATTCTTTCAATAATGCACGTGCCATTTCAGCAAGACTTTCCGGAGGCCTCTCGCTAGAACGTACCCTTTTCCCTAATTCGTCCCACGAATGTTCTGTAGGGTTCATATCAAGGCTTCTCGCAGGCCATTATAATATAGTGATACCCGTAGCTTCTAATAAATTTTGCACTATTGCCGCGGTATGTGGTCGGGCATTATCCTGCATTAATATAAAATTATTTCCCACCAACTGTGCATGAGGTAAGACATACTGCTGTAAAATGTCAATGTAGATTGGGGCTGTGTGGGGGGATCGACTGTCTCGGTAGAAAAACATGAAGGGATGTCTTTTCACATGCTGAAATCCTTCCCCACACCATAACCGACCCACCATTAAAACTTACGCGTTCTGTTATTAAGCTCTGACTAAACCTTTCACCTGTCATTCTCCATTCACCATGTTAAGACAAAACCTTGATTCATCTGTAAACAATACATTCGACCGTTCATGAATATTCCATTGTCCATAATTTTCAACGAAATTTCTTCGAGCAGCATGATGTACTTGTACAGGCAATAAATTAGGACCTCTTGCAGGTCTCCTAGCTTTTAAATTAACTTCTAAGATACCGTCTGCTTACTTACTGCGATACCACGAATTTAGCGAAGATCTTGCTGAACATTTACCGCAGTATTTGATAGATTTCGTAAAATCCGTAATCTCAAGAAGCGATCATCTCTTGGAGACGTTTTTCGAGGGCAACCGGAACCCACCCTCCGAGCAGTGCTTCCTGTTTGTCGACCCACTGCACGAGCGGCGTAAAGTTTACTACGTCCACATTTACTAATGCAACTAATCTTGCATCTTGCTACTTGTTAAGAGTTTATTTGAGGAATTTTACGTAACAGTCTCTAACTTTTTTACTGACACTTAATGACACAACAATAGAGTGAAATAGTGAGTAATTGACAACAGTAACTGTTTTTTCATAGACAATGTGATCCTACAATAAATTTAATTTGTGGGATAAACGAAAGGTTTCGGCAAAAAAGCTGTAATTTGGACAATTTTAGAGATAGATCAGTGAATAAAAACAGAATGCTCGTAAAAGAAGCGCCTATAGAGTGTAACCATTTTCGATACCAAAATTGGGTGTGTCATTTTTTTTGGAACTGAGTTTATATATAAGAAAAATATAAAGATATAGAAGAAAATATAATACGTGCGGATAATATTAGAAGAAAATATAATATAAAGATGAAAAATATAAAGATATATAGAAGAAAATATAATACGTGAGGGAAGAAGTACTTTACGTGTTGAAGTAGGTGTGCGGGAAAAATATGGATTCCATTTTTTTTTAAACATTTATAATAAATAGAAAAACATTCTAAAAAAATATATTTTTGAATACTTATCTAATATTTGTATTGTTTAGAAAATGTAATGAAATGGTATTTTTAAAATTCATAGTATTTAAAACGTAGGAAGTTACTAAACAGAAACACATTAGAAAATTATACAAATGGAAAGTTTGCCTTTATTATTTCTCTATTGTTTTTAGTTTATTTAACGCTCGAAGGAAAAATATTGTCTGCACTTTTCTGCAGACAATATCATATCACAAGCAATATCTTTTCTGCACCATATGCAATCAGCGTGCGAAAAAGTATCACTTCCCGCACTTGTTAGGTAAATAACTAATTTCAACTAATTTGGCCGTTTACGTAAGTAATATTGCCTTGTTCTTGATTTGTTCACATTGACTGCTCTAAACAGGTCCGTTCCTAGGTGTATGGCCGCCCACGTACAGAATCACCTTTCAAATTTTCCAAAATAAAACAAAAATATTGGTATTTATTGTTGAAGTATAAAAGCAGATTCAGCAAAAACCAATCAAAATGTTGATAAACATTTGTGACTGCTCAGCTGTATATTAGTTGAACTAAAACACTAAAAGCACGAAGGAGATTCATGATCAGCGTGTACATAGAAAATGCTAAGTAAGACTTTCTTAATATATCCTTTGTAAGTTAGTAAAGAGCGTCTCTAATATTAGGTATACCTTCCAAATGCTTAAATGAATTAAAGGAATAAAAGTGATTTTAAACTACAACAACGGTGTTTTACTTGAACAAAAACTAACATTTTTTATAACAAACGAAATACAATAAATATGAGCAAAATGGAAGGAAGACTCCTGTTCGCTTTGTGACGTCACGTCGGAGTGGAGCTGCGACTCACGATACGTGTGGGCGTGGTCACACGCAATTTTAAATAATTAATTACTACAATTTTAGAACCCCATGTTAATTTTTTAAACATCATTGGCATCAGTACTTCATAATCTCTATATTTTTCCTTCTTTCAAAAATTGTGCAAATCCGAAAATCTTAATACAGTGTTATATAAAATATCTTTTCCGTTTCAGCCAAAAGGGTTACAGCAGCCCCTGGAACTGGACGACGGTGACTGCGACCGGCGAATAACACAGGCTCCAACCTCCAAATACTAATTGGAGGCCGAATTCCTACCAATACCAAGGTGTCAACAATACAGATACCTCCTTGACAGGGTTAGACTTTGATTTCTTCTCCAAGTAAGAAAAACCTTCAGAATTTAATAGATAGGTTTATTTGTTATGAAACATAAATGCTAAGTATCAGATCAATTTTAATTATAACAATTATTGTTGATTCGCATTAATTACGGGAACATAAGAAATTCCTTTGATCTTTATTGAATCTAATACCATCTTAATTTGCTGAACGTTCGCTATGGTACTTAATAAGTGGCACCATATGGCAATAATTGAACTTTTGTCCTGGAAAACACGGCACGGAACTCTATTTTCAGCTAATATATACAGCGCAGTGTAAACATTTTCATCTCGGAATGTTCATTAAATAAACGGATGTAATATCATTATGCCAATAATTACTAATATGCAAATTGACTTATATATTCATGGACGTATATACATACATTCTGCAGCTATTAAAAAGTATATTCTATTGAAAATTCCACAACTGTAATTTTTAACCAATCCGTTTGGTTGCCGTGGCAACCCAAAACTAAATCCAAAAGTTATCCTTCTCCTAAGAGTCAGCACCCTCATCTATCACATGATAAATTATATCAATAACAAAGACGTATTCTCTTATTGACGCCAGCGAAATCTGGAATTCATGAATATTTTCCGTATCTAGTGTTTCTGCCTTAGCAACGGGCGATATTCGATAATTTTCATGGAAATATTCGATTCCCTTGACTAGAGATTGACCGAAGTTGTAGACATGTTACAGTAGCATTTTATTAACATCGGATAAAAAATAATTATTAATAATTATTTATATTATTTCAGCATCAATGATTCGGTTCCAAACCGCAGACATATTTTAACACTTTACTTTATCGATACAAAATAAGTGACAAAAGAAGCGGCAATTTAATAATATCATGTCAAGAATCACTATTTTAGGTCGCCTAGGAGCCAAAATTATCGACCAATTGGCGATGAATCGTTCAAGTTAGTAACGTAGACCAGGGTCGATAATTTTTGAAACCAAAAAAAATAATAGTAGGATGAAACCCATTGGAAAAGGAAGAGAATATAACAAAAATTAAAGGAAAAATAATTTACTCACAATCGGTTAGCAATTTATGGATTTCTAACCTTTGAAGTAATCGGGAAGCGACTTATTACTTACTTTACTTTCCCAGCTAGCCGGGAAAGTACTTTCCCGGCTAGCATCTGTCACTTTTCTTACCTGGAAATGTCAATGTCATTTTTGATTAAAAGATGGTTTAGAAAGAATAGAATCCACTCAACATTTATTTAATTCAGAAACAACAACAACAATAACAAAAAGAAAACTATTTGGAATTATAAATATTAATAGTTACATTGGAATTATGATTACTATTAACGGTTAAAGTAAGACCGTGTTGCTCAAAATTATGAGTTTCAGAAATAGATGAAGACGCCGACGTTTCTGGATTTTCTACATGAGACAACATATTAGCAATTTTTATTTGTCCATGTAATGAATTCTCCACATATCCCTCTGCTACGGTGTTGGATTTCCAACCCCCCAACTTTTTCAACTGTAGGATGTCTCCACCTGTATTTGCTAATAATGTTGCTGAAGTACGTCTAAAACAATGTCCTGTAAACCTGTTAACATTTTCCAGCTTTAAATAAGTTGCTATTTTTTTGGGAAAACTTCCTATAGCATTATGCCCAAAAGGCTGTCGTGTAATTTTACCAAATCTTATTTGTAAAAAAATCTATCAGAGTCAATGTTATTACGAAGGTCACAGTATTGCTTTATTATATTTATCCATTCCGATTTTGTAATTACAAATGTACGGGAAGAGTAGGTTTTTGTGACAGGAATCACTATTATAATTCGATTTTCTAAAATATCCAGGTCACTTATTTTCATTTTTAAAAGTTCATCGCACCTACAGGCTCCGGAAATGCCAATAATTAAAGCAACCTAAAAAAATTTTATGTAACATATATTTAATATGCACTAAATAAATTAAAATTACCTTTTGAGGAAGATATTCTATCGGGGCATTGTTTAAAAATGTATCGATGTCTGCTTCAGAAAAAACACTTGACTTTTTAGCTTGATATCCCACATTCTTCCTTTTCAAAAATGCCTTCAATTTTGCGTAATTACTAATATCAACATTATGCCTAAAGTTTAATACTGCTCGCAACATCGAATATCTTGACCATAATGTGGAGGCTTTACTTTGTTTGCTTATTTCACAAAAATAAGCAAGAAGTACCGTCTCAGAGGTATGCTGCACACCTTTAGCCACGCACCATTTACTGTATGGTTCATAGGTGTTTTCATACCTCTCCCTGCTTTTTTCAGGAATTATTCCTTCAGTAGCTCTCTCTGCAGCTACCCGCACTTCTGGTGGCGTACATTCAAATTCACTATCAGACATTTTTGTAAAATAAACACAATTTGATTATGTACAATTAATGGCGTCGTGTATCGCCTAAATGTCAGATTCAACAAACTTGTTTTGTTACCTAGCAACGATCTCACAGGTTACTTAAAATAATTCATCTTATCACATAATGAAAATGGATACAGATATTTGAAACGAAATTATTATTGGTAGATTGTGAGTATTAGAAATCCATAAACTACTAACCGATTGTGAGCAAAATAGTATACAAACCTCGCGGGAACTCATTCTAGCCTCGCGTCTGTAGTTTACTACCTTGCCGCTCGGCTGAAATAGAGTACTTTCCCGCTCGGTATGTAATGTACTATTACGGGCGATCTGAGATCGAATATTTATCTTTGTTAAAAAGATCAGCCGCTTGTAAATGACCCCGGTAAGAAAAGCGTTCCTTCATTTGTACTGTAATTGTATCACAAACTTCTTTGGCAATAACACGTCGAAAATTATCATCCATTCACCTTATTTTAGATGTTGGATATTCTGATTCAACAATGTTTTTAAGAGAATCAGTTTGATTTCTAATGTCTGAAACATATTAAAAATTAGTAGGTCTTTTTGCAACTGTAGGCTGTCCTTATTTTTTGATTGCAATTGATTATACAATATGTCAACATGTGGCAAAATTTTATGGAAGAATTTTAACCAAAATATAAATTATGGATCTTCCAATGCCCTTCTAAGACTTCAGTTGAAGTAATACTTTTCTCACATCTGGTTTCAATTTCTTCGAACACTTCTACAAGCTTTTCAAGATTTTCGTGAACAAAATTAACTGTGCGAATATTATAATTCCATCTAGTTATCACCGCCCTTGGTAATCTTTTACTCATTATCTCTTGCAAAACATCACAACGATGAGATGAGTTTGAAAAAAAACACAGGTATGACCGACGGATTATTGAAAAACACGCGTACTTTTACATGTTGTGATGCCGATTTCTGCATAATGAGGTTTAATTGATGAACATAACAATGAGTAAAATGAGAATTGGCACATTTTGTTTTAATTTGAGCTTGAACGCCTCTGTTCACACCGCCCGTGAATAGAGCACGCCTCGAAGCCGCACGTCGTACATAAGCTGCGCCCCAATTGCTCTTATGGAATCGGGAACGTTCGACAGGAATGTATACTGTGCTAATGCAGGCCGCAGTTTTTCAGCGCCGAGCGCCGACATGATGTATATTCTAGACATCATGTCTGTAGATGAGCGAGGGTTTTTTGAAATTTAGAAATTTTTACTACTTATATAAATAATAATAATAATATGAATAGTAATACAAATACAGTAATAATAAATATTTAAATAAACATTTAAATTGTGTGATATTGAAAAATCTTGGGAGGGGCGCGTCCTTATACAGGAATTATAAAGGAATTGTCAATTTTATTTGGCCTAAATTTGCTTTTTCTTGACTTGTTCCTTCGTACTGTAATCTGTAATATAATCCTAACAACAGTAATTTGGTTTCACGTTTTGTCATGTCCATCTACGATTAAATAATATAAACCCTCAAATAGTAATCCTAATACATGCAGAACCTTGTACAAACTAATTTATCGTCAAAAAACATGCAAGGCATAATTGGGTTAAAAGGAAATCAAGGCCGGAAACCAAATTGAAAACATGGCTACGTCATGAATAAGGAAAATCATGTTACAACCACAACGGCGCACTTAAACCGGACCTTAAACTGTGTCGGCTGATATCGACCAGCTAAAATCAATACTTTCAGTGGGAGCAGCTGAAAAGAGCCTGCGGAAATTCTGAGGTGACGGACGATTCCTGAAATATCTGAAGAAAATTTATATTTATAACAACATTCTCAGCCATATTTGTTCAGTTTCACAATTACTACAGTATCCTATGATAGGAATAGATGTTTTCGCTATGAGTTTGTAAAGCCTCAAATTCCGAGGTGTGGTATAAAAATTATCATACGAGGGGAACAATGTTGCGTGAAATTTGATCTACTTTCATAACAGAATAATCTCGAAAACTATAACTTGACATGTGTTGAATAATTAGAAAAGTTTACTGAAATAGCTAATAGTCGTCCTTATAATACCAGTTTTTTTCCTTAAAAATCACCATTTCTGAGGTATAGCGATTCGAAATGTTGAAAAACCCAGCCCATCATTTTAGGCTGATGTCCTGATAATTGAAACAGCAATAGAATATATCAATTCAATAAATAAAACTATTGTTGTTGGTGAAGATGTTGATTTATTGGCACCTATCACTTAGTGTTAGAACTCCAACAAAAAAAAATATTTGTTTTTTAAAACCTGGGAAAGTTGAACAGCCATCGGAAATATATTCATCCAAAAGTTTATCTGCTTTTTCATAATGCCAAAATCACATACTATTTTTACACAACAGGTAAAACAACAGTTTTTAAATTGTTTGATAAAAAAGATTTATTTAATTGTGCTAAAGTTTTTAAAGAGATAACTACTCCACAAGCTGTAATCACCAACGGAATTCGCTTCTTTCTTTCTGTATATGGAGCCTCAAAAAAAATTACCTGCTTACATAAGTTTCAATATTCATCTTGTGTAAAAATACTCGTAACAATAAATTCAAGAGTTCAATTAGCTTGTCGTCACCTCTGCTTCTCTTCTCATCAACATCTATTTCGGGTATATTCTGGGGTTGGGAAGTTAATGGACAATATATTAGGACCAATCTTTACCAAATACCAGACCAAACCTTTAGCAAAGACCAAAGACTTTATTCTCACCTGCACCAACAAAAACTCCTCAATACAATTTTTCGCAATTGCGAAAATGGGTGTGCCGGTGCAAAAAAGTTGGATTGTTTTGTTCATTAGCGTGTACCAGTTGTCAAGGCCAGTCGATCCCCAATGTTGAATCGCCATCAGAAGAGGATTCTTACGATATCAGCGAGGAGACATCTGATGCATCGCTGTTAGAAAAATTTACGCGTATCCAGCAGGAAATAGCAGAAGAAGATGGAAGAGGAGAAAAGAAGAAAGAGTTCCATTAGATAATTATCAATCAGACCAATAGTTTTCCCCAATTACTCATAAATTTATTCATACCGCTTCCATCATTTCCAATAGTACCATTTTTTCTGTAATACAATATTATTTAATTAAACTGAACCACAAAAGATCGTGGAATATGCCTACCAGGAAAACTACAACTTTTTGAATAGCTATATCTTAGACATGATGATTCTTAGGGAAAAAAGTATAAGAACAACTTTAATAGATCATTGCATGATCTACAATTTTTGTTTCATCAATTTTTATGATAAAACTTACCATTTGGCTGAAAAATGCAAAAAACCCATATTTGCGAACTTGTTGTTGATTTGTAGTAGAAGATATGCATGAAGAGAACAAATATCGTGTATCGAAAAGGCTTTATTTAGGACTATAAAAGCAGTAAAATTTTCAAAGGTTATTTTATTGTTTTTATCTCAATGTAAGGTTCAACATAATACCTGAAATAATATGTACACACTATAAATTTCATTATATTTTCACGTGGATATAATTTTAAAAAAAATACACAATGAAATATTATAATCGGTTACATATCTACTAAATGCATCAATTAAATAGTTAGTGCTTAAAACACTAAATAAACTAAAGCTTTTCAATAACCAGTTTCAAACAATTTAGTAATTTTAGATAACGAACGAATTGTTCTGAAATGGTACTAACGGCAGCAAAGATTAAAATAATATATTTTATTGTAGAAAACGTTTACACGCCCACAGCTATTGTTTGTTCTTCAGATTGATTGACGTTTTGAGAAAGCTTGATCATCAAAATATCTAGGAATTAAAGTATGAAAGGAACCATTTACGAATTAAGTATGAAGCATTTGGTACGAATTAGGAATACTTGTATGTCTACCGCCTGCCTACATATATATAAATAGTTGCTTCCATATATTTTACATCTTACAAATGGGCCAGGAAGTCACCTATGAAGTTTTCTGAATTCCATATTTTGTATATTATCCTTTTACCAAAGTCTACCAACTGACAGTACTTTGGTGCAAAAACATGTAAGCCTGCACTGGTTTTAAATATTTAAAATATTATGATTATAGTATCATTTTTCGACCATAATAATTCCATTAATTGCCGAAATTTACCGAATTAAATATTATTACGCACCTTTTCTTTTCTGGCTTAAAGCATCGATATGCGGAAAGCTGATTTATACAGAACAGTACCTCATTTTCAAGTCGAAACCTCCTCAGTAGTCTAGTGGTCAGAGCATTTACTTTGAAGCAAAGGGATATCGGTTCAAATATGAACCACAAGAGAGGATAATCGGTAATCAAGCAACAACTAAAAGAATGAACGATTATCAAAATGAATTATGAGCCGGATATCCAAAGAAACTCGTGGAGAATATTTTACACCATATCTAGACTATCAGTTACAACACTGAGCCAGAACAAGAAGCGTGTTCTACTTCCATATATCAAGATCTAATATAGGAGATATGAGGAATGAGGAAGAAATGAAATAAATTAGAAGCAATTTAACCGTCAAGCTGAAAAATGACAAAGTTTTTGAAAAAGCGTATATATAAGATGTCTAGAGGTGTCTATAGATATTTCGTAAATAAGATGACTACCGTATATTACACGGAAGATCTTGAAATTAAAATCAAATTATGTGAGAAATATTGCCTGCAAATTATTAGAAGAGGAAACGACACTCTAAGTTCCACACATTTTGTTATATCATTAAATATTATGATAACAAAATATATTAAATAATAAAATAATTTTATCTAAATAAAAATAGAGATATCTACTTTCGAAACACGAATCATACAAAAAATTAAATTAATTTTTTTGTTCAAATTAAACAGACGTTCTTTCAATAGGAATAGAGTAATAGTAACACACTTACCTACAAATACCCGATATTGTAGCACGGTGCAAGAGCTTCTTGAGTTTCTTTAGGAGACTAAAACCATAGAGAAAATACAGCAAGAGTATTGTAATAAAATAGCAATGTCCAAGCCTTTAATTATATCGGGAAGTAATTATAATATAGACCAAAATGCGTTTGCCAGTTTGTTTATTGTTTAAGAATTCTTACAAGGTCCACATTAAGTGAGTAATGTATCTTGTCTTGTGTCCTCCCTAGGAAATGGAAAGTACGATATTGTGCTCTTTTCAGAAAGTTAATACGTAACACCGCCGCTCAAGTAAAATATCTAAAATCCTATTGTCCTTATGGTAAAATAAAAAGGCGGCACATCTCATAAAATTACGGATTCGACATAAACAATAAATTATTCCTTTGGTCATTTTGCAGTTAGAAGTGTCAATTTATGGTTTCCCCTATTAGTAAATTCCATACTTAACAAATAATCAAACTAAGGCACGGAGCAACTAATTAATTGCTATAGAAAGAATCTCAGAAATATCATAATTGTATTGTTACAAAAGGAACTAAGTACCTAGAAACTAAGAATGTTATAAATATAGAATGAAAATATCCCTTGTTTGGATATATATTTAATCGCTCATTAAGTTCTTAAAAATGGCAAAAATTATTGTTATAAAATTTTTGAATCCAAGGTTCGTGGAAGCCCTCAATATCTGGAGGCCCCGGGGCTTCCGCCCCTGTTGCCCCGCCGTAAGTCCGGTCCTGAAAACCACACTTGACTTTGATGTTTACTGCACCTATTTATAATGTATATAAAGTCCAAATATGTTAATCTACATAATTTAATAAATATGTATGTTTCTTACTATTTGCATCAACCTATACCGCGGTATCATTAAGGCAATTATCTTTACCACATCACGGTATCAGCATTTACAATAATTTGAAAGAAGAATACACTAATAACTTTTCATGGCATTTGGAAATATTTATATAATTTCATGGATATCAGATATCGGATACCAAAAACATTTATGTATATAATATATTAATTCATCAACGAATATTATAATTATTCAGAATTATGTAAAATATATACAAGGTATTTGGTTTTCATTTATGTAAGCACTAAATTTGACTTGATATTCTGAACTTTTCTTTTCTTTATTTAACAGTCTTTATCTTAGTGACTGGTAAAACTTAATGGTGTGTATCATAGTATCACTTAAATAGGATAAAATGGAGATTGTTTGAATTTAAAACCGATTGTAATATCTTTGTAAAAGAATTAAAAGACTGAAAATCGGCACTTTTAATTACCATTATGAAATCATTTTCTAATAAATAACATTTCTATATTTGATAGTAGTAGCTAGAGGGATTTTAAATATCTCGCCTACAGTAATAATAATTGTCCAGAAGCGAATAATATGATTAATGTGAGGTTTTATAATCTTTTAACTAGATATTTTCTTGTCTTCAAAAATGTCAGTGGTTTCCTAGTATTTAGTGATCCAATTTAGGCACAAACACACGTACCTAATATTCCTCTTGTTTGTGAGTTGTAGGTAAAGGAATTTATTAGATTCCTGGGTCAAATAGGTATGTCATTTGCAAAAGTTTAAAATGCATTTAAATAGATATTTTCAGTTATTCGTTGCTTTAACTTTATTCCAGCCAACGAAAGAGTGTAGAAGGAAATGGAAGGATCACAACACACATTATTTGGATTAGTTCTTTCAATATTATCTTTATAAGACTTTCGTTATAACGCAAACTAATGCCAAACATCAAAGTAAAATAAATGATAATTACGCTAGCGTCGCTAGCATAATTTTAAACTGTTGCAGTCGACTAAGTAACCCAGTGCGATTTCAGGGGAATTAATAATCTCCGGCTAAAACGGATGAAAGCAGCTAGGGTCACGGGTTCACAGCGGCAGTGACTTGAAAGCAGAGGTTGTAAATTTAAATTGTGTTTGTAATTATTGCGGTACAGCTTTCCATGGCCTGATAGCATAAAAACCAACCTCAAATTCAAATGCAAATTCCTCTTTGAAAGCCGTGTAGGTAATTGTCTGAAATCATCGATACCTTTTCGACATTTACCAAATGGTTGAACGTCCCATTACCATCAGCTCCTCAAAGAATAAATTATTGTGGCGATTTTTGGTATATAACATGTATACTACAGCGTGCAAAAGATGCATTATGATTTTATATTAATTATCCACATTATTTGGGTACTTTAACCAAAGCTTTAACTCAGGCTTGTTCAGGTCTGAACGTGGAATACGTCTCTATAATCCAGGGCCGGACTCGCCACAGGGCACAATGGGGCACTGGCCAGGGGCCAGAATCGCGCAGAAGGAGAAAAAACGAATCAACATAAGTTGATAAAGTTGTTATTCCATGATAAAGATCTTTATATTAGATTATATATATCTAGTAAACTACAATGTACAATTCTTCTTTATAACAATTAATTTCGGAGGTAAGTTATTATTAGAGTGAAGTTTTAAAAGGAAGGCTAGTGGCAATGAGGTTTTTAGTAAAACTGGGTTTGGCATTTCGTGAAAATTATAGACATATTGGACAACCTACTTCAGGAAATTATATAGAAAATCTTACTTTAATTGCTCATTGCTAACCATTTTTTTAAATAATTTAAGAAAAAAAATGTCGTATCTTTCTAAAACCATTTGTTCTTGGGTTTAACTGCAAAATTGGTCGGGCAAAAAGCTTCTGTTATGGAAGGGGCTGTAATCAAAACTTTGAATGGCTTACAGACACATAATTGCAGAGATCAAGCATAATATGATAATTCCAGTAACACTTATGTCTGGTCAGTATTCCGGATTACAGCAGCGAATAAAAGCACGAAATAATTTGACCTTCTATATCCCTTGTGCTACTCATAGGCTACTGATTATATCATATAGAAAGGAACTAAGGAAAAAAACAGATAAGACTTCCCTTTGGATGAAACAAGGCAAAGTGCCGAATAATTTTAAAGTACAGATCATATGAAAATTAATATATACCCCAGAGTTAATATCCCAGGATAATCACATCGCTACGATTTGCTGTTTATTAGCTTCGTATTACGTCAGCCGCTAGTTGCATAATAGACTAAGCGGATTAGGCATATCAATCGCTGCAAATACGGTGACGGGGTGTATTTCTTGTTTCAAGTTCCAAGCAATCAAGGCAGTTAAATAGTATCTTACCCTTTTCCTGTGAGCTATCTTGTTTCACTGCCATACCTACGTTGTAGGTACCTCTTTTTCATAACTCCCTGCCTCGTAGAAATTGTAGAAAGAAATTATTCCGTTCCGAATTTATGAGCTCCGAATTTACGAGATATAAATTTTCCTATTGCGATTGACCACAGCGTACTTTATTTTGAGTACCTACCTTGTTTTTGAGGTTTCTTTAACTTCTAAACAATAGGGAGCTTTTAAGCCCGTTAATTTGATAAATACGTTAAATGTGAGACGTTATACTGAACATGCGCAGTAACTCGAAAATAACAGATTCCATTGATAACGTATTTTACCAACAACACCTCTAATACAAGGACAAAGTGCTGCCTCGTGACGTCACCATCCGGGGGCCTACGAGATACTTATACTATTACGGGCTTTCTGTAGTTATTCAGGTAGGTATGTCTGAAATCGTTTTAATGTAGGTTTGGAGATCAATGAAAAGATCAAACTAAACAAAGATATTATGGCATAAATCTATCGGAGTCTATGAAAAACACAGGTAAAGAATAATTTTAACTGTTTCGAAATACAGGCAAGATTACATATGTCTAATTATTAGAGCAATATAACAAGATATAACAAGATGTCATAACGTCAATAAATTATATCGAGTACGTAATGCATCATGCAATTCATCATTGAATTTTTGGATTGACTTTTTGGAAGTTATACAATTACCTGGATACCTACCTACCAATTACCAAGGGTAAAATTATAGGTCCACGATTTCGTAAATATCTATATGCATGACGACTAATTGTATATAAAATTGAAAAAAAACCATAATGGTAGTGGAATATCTATAACGATCTTTTGATAATGTTCGCAATTTAAGTTGATCAGAAATAAATTCAATTCCTTGTGAATCATTTTCGTCCTCTAACAGTTTTTTGTGAATTCCTTGTGAAACATTTTCGTCCTCGTTCCTTTTTAAGTTTTTAGGTACATTGGACATAAAGTTCAAAACATGGTTAAGCTTTGACATGTCTGTATTATTTTCTTGATGATTAGGCATCAAGATTGTCATAATCAGGAGAGTTGGCATGTTTGGTATCCTCGTTAGTGTCTAACGAAAGAGTCATCATCGGACTGTCAATCGTATCAAGTAAATTTCTTATTTCGTCCAGATTACTCGACAAGAAAGGCGTTTTTATATTATTTACCTCAACACTTTATAATTGTCCATATAAATATGTATTTACTTGTAAGTTATCGGCAATTACAACAGCCCAAGTAATTGAAGGCCCCGAGGAGTGTTCTACTTTGAATATGGTTAAGCCATTTTGATCAGTAATGGTAAACCACCCCTCACCCAAATTAAAACCCTGAAATAATTGCTTGAGATCCTCAAAAGTTGTATAACACGTGAGTTTCTTATGTCTTAAATATTCCTGTTTAATTTCTTCAATCGCTTGTTGAAAATGTATTTCATGTAATTCTGTAAGTTTTTCGTCTTTGCTTTTTCGATACGATATTTTTTTTTGACAAGTATTTGGGACAGTTCGGAAATTTACTTGGTACGCTAGTTTCTTCTAACCGGGGTAAAGCCAAAATAACTGAAACGATCTCACCAGTTTTTGTATCCTGTTGGGAAATTTTGTAAATAAAATCTTCCTTTTCAAAGTGGCACTCACACACTCGGGAATTGTCACTCGGCACAAAACTTTCACGTGGCAGAGAGCCATTTTCTGCGATTCTCTTCGTCTCTGGGGAAAGGAAACACCAGAACTTTTCTACTGGTATCGTAATTTCCTGTACAACCGGGAACACAACACTTTTGGGGCATTATGATATAATACCGCAACAAATAAACCGGTAAAAAAGATCAAGATTCGATTAGGAACTAGGCAAGCAATGAGCAATATCAATAACCCCTCTAGAGGTATTGTTGCATCTACAGTGAAAGACAGTATTGTCTGCCTGACCCCTAACTGAAATCTAGCTGGTTGTCATGTATTCCTTTGACAGTTGACAATCGTATATCGCACATGCGCTATAAAAATTGGAACCTCTGCTGTCGCTACTTGTCAGTTTTTAGTACTCTGGTAAAACCTTGTTTAACAATCTTTAATTCAATATTAAAACACTATGAAAAAGTCAGTTTCTGTTCATAGCGATAGATAAAAGGGATAACGGATAGTTATATAGGATAGCTAATGTTGCCATGGATTGATTTTCATGCATTTATTTTATTAGATATTACGAACACAACTAAACCAAACATAAAAAAAAATATTAAATATAGGCATAACGTACAACGCTATCGTTAAATAAGGTATTCGGTTATATTTTAATGAATGCGCATGAGCAGTATAGCGGATAACGTATAACGTTGTTGAACTAAGTCTCCTAAAATGGCTTTAATTGCATATTTTCCTACTGTTATGTTGCTAATGTTATAATGCATTTTTTAAATTTCTTTCGATATTTTTAAATATCTTTTTTGGTCAAGATTCAGTACATTTATATTCATATTCCTCTTCAGTGTTAGTCAAACATGTAATTTGACTTGTTATTTCTAATATTGACATAACTTGACATTGAAAACTAGGTACGTAGACAAATGATTGAAATATATGTAGGTACTGTTTGTAACATCGAAATATGAGACATAAAAACCCGAGCAAAAAACCCTCATTATATCGATAAAAGAAGCCGCCGATCCCTAATGCTTAATACCATCGAACGTTTTGTGGTGAAGTGGGGTCAACAATAATTCTTGAAATAGAAGTATTACAGTTATTCTTTAATTTAGTGTATTATTTTGATGGGTTTTGTGTTAAAATTGATTACTTATTAGTATTATATCAAAACATAACAACTTGTTGAGTGAAAGCGCCTTTATAGTGACGATTTTAACTTGCTGTAAGAAAAGTTATACTGCCCCGATCTCCCATTGCAGCAATTGTGGGTATCCTTGGAAAACTTTTTTTGTCTCATATTTCGATGTTACAAAATATAAGTAATAAAGGAAATACAAATAGTAAGTATATAAAATATGTACCAATATGCACTATGTTGTCAACATATGAATCCTATTTCCATTATGTATTATATATATTCCAGATAAATTCTTAGAGGCCCGCTGAAAATCATATTTAAGTTCAAAGGATTCTATTTTCGTAAAATAGTTTACAATTTAAATTGGTCTCTCCTTCTTGCCAATTTTCATATTAACAACTCTTTGGGAGGCCGCACATTATTTGATAAATTTAAAATATCATCAGTAATGACATGGAATATTCAAACACAGCTTCCCTTAAATACGACATTAGCAGCGATCATCACAAATAATGTGGTATGTAGAAAAAATGTTTTTTTTACACATACCCACTTCTGTAGTTTAATTTGCTAGCTATTTAATATTGCTTGCGCTACTTTAAGTATTCATTGTCCGTATAATGAAATTCACATAATTTGATGCAAGAGAATAAACTTTCATATACATAAGAAAGTCCAAGTTGGACAATGGTAAACCTATTTACTTACAGCTAGTATTGTAAAAAAATATCCTTGGCTCATCTACATATCTCTTTAAATATTTTGTCTCACAAAACTTGCTTTAATTTTTTAAACTTCTGTTAGATTATTTGTTTAAGAAAGGCTCATATCTTTAAAGTATTTTTGTAAATCTGCCCAATCAAGAATTCCTTGTTTCGATGAGTATTAACTCCATAAATACCACCTCTGGTGGAGTTAAAGTCGAAAATGACCACATGCCATTCCACGTCATTTATAGCAATATTTGTAAAAGCGTAGAACTGAAGTATGTAGTTGTTGGGTTATTTTTAATCAATCAAATAATTAAATAATGGTCCGAAAACCTGTTGAAGAAATACCTACAAAAAAAGATAAAGAGAAAAATTTATCGATTTATGCCGACGGCTCAATTATCAATTTGTCTCGATAGTGCTGCAGATAATGTAAGACCAGCCCCCCAAGCTACGTCTATGGTTTCTAGTAACAGAAACATCGAGAAAAATATATTTGGAATTTTTTAATGTGCCATATTATATTCGTTGTTCAACTCTCGTTTGGCGGACTTTGTGTGAGTAAGTGTAGCAGATGCTAATAAATCTGTACTAGATATAATTTGGGAATTAAACAAATGATATATGTTGCGTTAAAGTTTAAAAATTAAGTATAATTTATGTATCTTGAAGCGATAATAAATAATTAAATACACGCTCTCTTTGTAAACACTTAATTAGGAGTCCCATCTGACGGCTCACGACAGTTAAAGAACGCTAATTATGACAAATAAAATTAAATGAGGGGATGTCGGTTGTCTCCATAAAAACTTAGAGATCTAATAAACAGTTTCGGTTCATAGCCCGTTCACACTGTGAGTTTTAATGGCGAAAGTAAACAGATGTACAAGATGTACGAGGACTGTATTCACAGCACGCTAGATGGCAGAACAGAAATATTTATATAATACCAGAGACGTATTTATCTGTCTCTGATAATACCTAGCACAATATCATAGGTAGGTGGTAGGTACTCACTCTATTTAGACCAGGGTGAATAGTTTTTTAAACGAAAACAAATAATAGTAGGATGAAACCCATTGGAAAAGGAAGAGATATAACAAAAATGAAAGGAAAAATAATTTGCGTGCTTTCTGAGGTCGGGAAGTGGAGGGGTGAGTTTTTAAGGGTAAAAAACGGTTTATCTCGATTTCCGGCAAAACTACAAGTCCTATGGACAAAGTTAAATAGCGAAGTTGTAGGTAATAAAAAGATCTACAACTTTTGTATTTACACTTTTTTCACATAACCTCAAAATTTATGTGAAAAATTCAAATAACCAAGTTTTTGATTTTTTATTTTTCTTTTACAAAAAAAAATTACAAAGAAATTTGGTGAAAACTTACCTTTTTATATCTCAAACACACTGTAATTTGTTTGATTTATAATATTTATTTTTTCACCTTATTTTGACAATATCGAAAAAGCACAATAATTTTCAAACGAAAATTCTCGCGTCAAAATATCTGCTTTTTAAAAAAGCCTGTGGGCTTTTTGTTTGTTGAAATCTCTACTTTCTGATGGCATAAAAAAATATGCCTTACTATGATAGCAAATGCAAAGAAGCGAAAAAAACTCGAGTCCGAAAATTTATTTTTTAATCATTATGTACAATTTTGAGCTATTTATTAGAATTTACACTTTAATTACTCGAAAAACTTAAGATTCCATGATACATTGATAAACTAAAAAATTACAAATTCATAAAACATAAAGATTACAAAAAACATGCGAAAATAGTTGTTCTAAATATAAAAGATAGGATTTAAAGGGGTTTCATCTAAAAAATGGGACCGCTGCATTTCTTTATCGTTAGATTCGACAAACCTTCCCGATTCTAGTAGATCATCGAAATCATCAAGACCATCACCGCCTTCGTCTCCAATATTATTTCCAGTCTGCATTAGTTCTTCATCCACAATTTAATCGCAATCATTAACTTCCTCGTAGGTTTTTTTCTTCACATTGGAGCATTTTTCAGGACCATGACAAATCACAGCTGTTTCACAGCTGCAGCAAATAGTTTTGAGCAATATTTCCGGAATTAATTCCTTTTCTGTTTTGGGCAGAATGCCTCTAGCCTTCCAGCCTCAATCTGTTGCTGTCAGTTCGTTACCCAGCCAAGTTTGAAGCTGATAATATGCCCTGTAACAATGGTGTTCTGCTGCGCCTTCTGTGGGTCGGAGATTTGCCAAGATGAAAGATGATTTAATTTTGGCCAATTGATATTTTCGAAAGCTTAATTGATTCAGTGTTATATTATCATTTTTACATTTATAAATAGATTTGATAATAATTGTAATCCATTTTTTTCGATATCTTCTTTGTTTGCATCTATTTTATAAAAAATTTCGGCCAAATTTGACAAATTTCTATCGTCTAATCAAGAATTTACGATACTTTTCTTTCTTTTTCCGGCGAATCCAGATGTTGTGTCGCAATCGTAAAAAAAATATTTTTATATTTTTGGAGGATTCATATTTGAAACAATTAGACATGCAAAAAAATATTTTAAAGAGTTTAAAATCATCGGCAAATAACAAATGCTCACAAGTAACGACTTCAGGAAGATCATTAATAGAGGATAAAAACAATATGGGGCCCAGCTTGGAACCTTGTGGAACTCCCGAAGTTGGAGAATATGATATTGAATTGAAATTTTGATATCTGACCATAAAGTATCTATCGCTTAAGTAGGAGGTGAATAATTTAATCAATGCTTCAGAAAAACCAATATTTTCTAGTTTCAAAAGGAGTATGTTATGGTCAATCTGATCAAATGCTTTTTGGAAGTCCGTATATAGACGACATCGACCTGTCCTTTATTATCCAAAACCTCAGAGACATATTGAGTAAAAACCGCTAAATTAGATATTGTTGACCTCCTTTGTATGAACCCATGTTGGCGTGACGAAATAAGCTGCCTGGTAGAGTAGCAAAGTTTACTATACAGTATGGTTTCAAAGATTATAGAGAAATTACGCATTAGGGAAATGCCTCTATAATTTGATATATCATTTTGATTTCCCTTTTTTGGTATTGGACAAATATATGTTTTTTCCAATAAGACGGGAAGGAAGAATTACGTAGGATGCAATTGAATAATATCTGTAGTGGCTCGGCAAAAACATACGCACAGTCTCTTAGAACAAAACTGGGAATACCATCTACGTCCATTGTAAAAGTATCCTTAGATCGTTTCAGACTTTGTAAAACATCTTCATATGAGATATTCAGTAAGTCTATGTGTCTATGTATGTCAATTGCTTTAGACCGATATAATTAAAAATCTAAATGCCGTATATTTTTTACAAATATAAGCTGACCATAATTTTCCACCATTCGGCCAAAAAAACATATGCAGCTGATTCAGTGATTTTTGTAAAAAAAACTGTTCAATTTGCAGAACCCACCGCCGCTGCTGCTGACATTGATGGTTTGCAGTGTTTGCACCATTCTCGACTCCTTTGAACTCGCGCTTCACAGGTCATCATTGGCAGAGAGAACGACGTATAAAACATTAATCCAACAACTCTGTATCGACTGTGTATCTGCAATGTTCTCCGAATGGAAACACCTTTTAGAACTGCATTAGAGCCAATCTAAACGGACGGATAAAAAGTTAAATTAAATCGTTGAAGCATTGAAATGTTCGTTAAAAGGCAAACAGAATTACAGAGTTATTTGCACTTGTACACTGTACAGTCAACAATACTTGATAGCCAGTTTCTTTTTTTATGGGGTTATTGACTGCCACAACACGCCAGGTGTCAAATTAAAGTTAACATTGTGCGGTGGCTATTACACGACTAATACTACAACAACCAATTACAACTAATTATATATGTAAATGTGTTCAAGTTAAATAAGTAATCCAAACTGTAACTGTTCAGCATATTTCACAGATATGAACATTCTATAATCATAATCCTTTTGGAATCGGGTGGTGACCGGCTAGAACCATTTTATGGCCTCGTCCGTACGTACGATCCAACCATGGCCCTAAATTAATGATTTTTGATTCGTAGTGTGGTCAAGAAAATATAATGGAGTATTAGACGTATTTAAATTGTAACACTATAGTCATATATTTTACAGAAATGCGAGCAAATCGATCTACTCTGATAGTGTTGTAAAATTTCCGGAAATATATTTTCGGGAAATATTCCCGGAAATATTTCCTGAAACACTAGAAATATATGGACATATTGGAAATATATTAGATTAAAAAAATAAGAAAGAGGGGAATATTTATTTATAAAAATATTAAAAATCAGCCCAAACCACCGCAAAACACAGAATGCTTATACATGAACACAAATAAAGTTATTGTTAAAAAAAAAAGGTCAAATTTGCACAAATTTCTTATTTTTGACAAACAAGTCGAGCAAAAGGCATATCTTCATAATTGCTGTCATCAGCATCACACTGAATAACATCTTGCCAGTCTACTTCCACAAAATCTTCAATAGTATCGGAAATAAAAATTGATCTATCGCCCTAGGGGGTTACGCCAGGGGAATTGCGGATTTGCACTAAAACGTTTTTCTCTTTTAAGAGTTGAATAAACCAGTTAAACAAAAATGCAAATTGTTCTACATTGTTATGTCAAATACATGCTAACTAAAAATAAATCTTACTTACATTGTTCAAAAAATATCCTGACACGGTGGAATTACCAAATTACTGGCACTCGGACACCCTTACCACTCAAAATCCACGCGGCTATTAAACGATATTTGACCAGTAAATTCTCATTTGAGTGTGGCGAACTTCACATTACAGTATTGCCAATAGAATCACAGAACTCAGTCAGAATATTCTTTATCACTTGTAAATTAATATTTGATTTTGATACAAGGGAATTACGCAAGACGGCAGGGACAACTTAAGTACCTGTTATATTACGGAATTGATATTTTGTTGCCCCCAGTCCTGTACCTTAGTAAATGAAAAAACAACGGAGACAAATGTGTCCTTAAGCAAGCCGTTTTCCTATAATTTTTCTAATATGACCAGTTGTCAATATGCAGTTATCAATAAGTCAATGGCTTGGGGACTTGCCAGGGTAATTACGATTCTTGGTGATATGAGAAAACTTTTGACAAAATTCTTGTTTATTGATGCTACTTTCAACATGTAAAAAAAATTGTTGTCGGAACTAATTAAGAAGACATGCATGTGTCACTTTAATGTGAAATGACCCAGCTGCATTGAATAGCTGGTATTTTTTTATAAATTAAAAGAAAATTTTTAATCTACGAATTTTGAATTTTTTGACATCGGATTTAAACAGAGCGATCCGTATTTAATAGTTCTACAATTTTTGTATAAAACTTTTTTAATTTTATGGCACCATGACCACAGACGAAATAAATACAGACCCGACAGTAAGACGAAGAACTCGATTAAGAGAGAGATCAATGTTAACACCAATTTAAAGGGACTGCAACGTCACCTGTGATGTCACGGTAAGAGCAATTAAATATACTACTTGCTCGGTAATCTCCGGGATTGAAAACTAGGGCGGTTGTATTTATTTCGTCTTAGAGTTGACCTCTTCTCGCATCCTGTGCGTTTGTTTTATTTTTGTGATCCTATATTTGAATAGTTGTGGTGTTTTTGTGAGATTACTTGAGAAGAGCAATAAAATTATATACTCTCATCATGAGCAATAAAAACCTAGTCCGTGTTGGTGGAATATACTGTTTTTTATAAAGACTGTAAAAACAGATATTATAAACGTGAAGGGGCAAATTTGCTGCAAATTTCAGATTGCCCAAAGATGAAAACAATACGTAGATATTTTGTTTTATTATTAATTAAGCATTCGGTCTTTTTATATATAGATATGTATTATAGGTATATACATTCTTATATGTAATACATATTTCCTTAAAGTGATAGTTGTGCAGGTCGGGACCAATAATTGTTAGGTGGTTAGACACTGCCTTGCTACAGTAGGTACAAAAGCTATGAAACATTATCTGGTTGCTATTTTATTAAAAGATTTCCTAAATATCAATATTTGCAATTTATTGTTTTCTTTCATACCACAAACATAAATTATGTTTTGGAAAATTCTTAACCTAAATGTCATGTGTCACATAGGTACCTACCTATAGGAGTAGAAACCGATTTTCCGTTTTATAAACTACCCACCTACAAGTGAATTGCATTCTTTCAGTCATACATAATGCATATATTTCTTTTCTTACTTTCTATATTGCACCACCAAGCAATAACTAGGTAGGTAGGTACACCTATCCTATAGGTACCTACCTATTTGGTAGATTAACTAAAATTACATGTAATTCTAGGAATCTAGGTAATAGTTTGCTTGGGTTTTGTTATATAACATGAGTAATGAAAAATCTACCTAAAAACATTGGAAAAGACATTCTGTTTTTGTTGACTATGTCAACATGCTATGCCTATTTCAATTATTTATCAGGAAGGTTGAAGGCATAGGAAAGTCCACCATATTTATGTTATATAGGTTAGCCTTCTTGACAGGACAGATAGAAAGAAACTTTTTAAATGTTACCTACTAATAATTACCTTAATCCCCTTTTTTAGATACCTACTACCTACCTAGCACTTTAATTTGTAGAAAAAAAAAGTATAAACCACTGTTCAATCTTTTAAAATTTCTTATTTGGTGTATAAAATTAAAAATTTCCTAGCTCAGTAAATATTATATAATTTAAAGTACCTAATATATAAAATAAATAATGTATAAAAATTTCCTTATATTCTTTTGTCAATTTGTGACAATTGTTTCACTTTAAATTCAAGGGAAGCTGTTATTCTTTTTTGTAAAATATTTTTATAAAGAATTTCTTGTATGATTTTCAACAATCATAGTTGGTTTAATCGCTTTTTATATAATAGCATTATTTCTATTGTTTATAAGTGTTTATACACATTCTAGTTACATGTACGTACTGAAACGTGAATTTTTATAACAAAATGCACAATGTTTTGGTAAAAGGCAACTATGCTTTCTGTAAAAATAGGGAAATCTGGTAAATCCGGCAACGCTGCTTACAACCGATTTAATGGGCCGAGGTCACCGAGCCGCGGCGGCGAAACTCAAAGCATTTTGCCCATGTGTCGTATCTGTATTTATTAAATCTGTGCCATGACAGAGTAAAATGGAAAAAACTGTTTTTGGCCAATTTTGGGCCCAATTTACTATGGGACTTGGAGGTGTCAGTTGTTTGTATTTTGGTTTATTGAATTCTACGGAAAATTTCAGATTTTTTACATATTTTTGTTTACTGCATCTCCACTTAGACCCTCAAGTGGAGATCCGTAGGCAGACTGCACTATTTATATTATTTTTGGATATTGATCTGACTTTACGTAATTATGCAGGATAGCATGATTCTCCAAAAGTTAACAAACCCATGTCCCTGATAAGTCCGCCCACGTTCCCTCGGAACTCTACATAAACTAAGTGCAAATTTAGATTTATAGGGCACGATGTACGATTAAGTAGGACGCGTAGACAGATTTAGTGAAAATACAATTCAGAGAGTATTTTGACCCGTTCTCTGGTACATACATGAGGCCTGATTAAATGAGTACACAACGCGCCATAAGAACGCTAGTTTAGTCTGGTGGTATGGTATACATGCTCACGACGGACGTTCACGTTAGTATTGTAGTAATTATGTAAATTACATGTCATATGTTTGAAGAAACCTAAGCATTATTCATTTCTCTCGAATAATTTACAATGTAAAGTGCAGACAATATCAACGAAAATGTCTATATACATGGTCTATATGTCATGGTGTTCAGCGTTCTATAATGCAACTCAAAAATTAATTTCAATTTGAGTATTAAAATGTATATCGCAAATCATATTTATGCTAAGATGAATTTGTATTTTATATAAAGGTACCTAGCACCAAAAGGCGTAGCATTATCTACTTAAGTAATATTATGTAAAATGTAGTTATAGTAGACAATCAAGAGACAACATTAAAAGCTACACTATATTACTGCATCATTATTAGGAAAAATGCTTGGACAAATGTAACACTTAAAAAAAAGTAAAACGTGTGATACTTAGTCAGGTAATAGCCGGGGCAATAAATCATAACGTTAATAAAATTAAACAAATTATAATTAAATATTTGAAAACAAATACAAACAAAGAAAAACAACCCATATTAAGGACAATGGCCGCGCAGGTGCTCCTGATCAAGGTGTCACGATAAGTTAGATACCTGGAACAAAACAACAGTCTGAGCAACCAATTCGTCAAAAGGTATCATATATGAGAAATTATCTTCTCTGTACATATATATTCATTCATATTTCCAAAAAGTTATATTATCATCAAAAATATAATTTATCGTTAGAATGCACTTGTGTCTGTCACCCACAAGCACAATATCAAGACTATGCTGAGCTGTGCAAATATTTATACAGTGGTCCACCAAGGAAGTGATAAGAGAATAGGACAAACTTGTGGCTCAAACACTCCACATTCACCTGAACGGCTCAAGCACTCCGTCAGGTATATAGGTATATAGGTAAAAGGTTATAACAGCGGCTCAAGCAATGCTTTTCACTTCCAACCCTATAGAACATCAAAATTACTTAAATTCAATTAGATATCTTCAAGAACTTAAAAACACAGAACTTTCAAATACTGATGAACCAATTTTTTTCACCCCTAAGGAACTTAATGAGGTCATAAAAGCCATAAATAAACAAAAAGCACCAGGCATCCATAATATACCCAATTACGCCCTTAAACAACTCCCTTTCCTTGCAATTTTGTTCCTGACAAACCTATTCAACTCCTGTCTACGCTTCACGTACTATCCCAAATTATGGAAGACAGCCAAGGTCATTCCCATCCATAAACCCCGAAAATCAACAACCAATCCAGCTAGCTATCGACCAATAAACCTTCTACCCTCGATAGGCAAGCTCTTAGACACTCTCATACATTCCCGCGTAATGGAATTCGCTCAAACACATAGTGTGATGAACGAATTCCAGTACGGCTTCCAACCTAGACATTCCACTGACCAACAGCTATTCAGGATCTGTGAGGCCATTTCCACCAACCTAAACCGAGGTCGATACACAGGGGTTGTCTCCCTAGACCTCGAGAAAGCCTTTGACAAAGTCTGGCATCCTGGACTGTTGTACAAACTACATTAAGCGAACTTTCCGACGCGTATAATCAAAATTATACAGTCATACATTTCCGGTCGCCAATTCCTAGTAACAGTCTATAAGGATAGCTCACAAACCCGTCCGGTGAGAGCTGGAGTCCCACAAGGTTCCTCCCTAGGCCCAACCCTTTTTAATTTATACACAAACGACATACCCAAACCAACAGACCACAGGACAACTGTTGCACTATACGCGGACGATACAGCGACCTTAGCGACGACCACGAGCACACAACTTTTAAACAGACTAATGCAACAGCAGACGGAAGACATAGTAGAACACTACAAACACTGGGGACTGACTATTAACGAAGCCAAGACACAGGTCATAGTGTTCACACGAAAAAAAGAACAACCGAAAACTCCAATAAAATTAAATAATGTAACTATTAAAAATCAAAATTCACTAAAATACTTAGGCGTGGAAATTAGTAAAAAATTAACATTCAACCAACAAATTAAAAGCATTATAGGTAAAACTAAATACAAATTAAAAACCATTTTTCCAATAATAAAAAATTGCTCGACACCAATGGGCACAATATTATACAAAGCTTACATAAGACCGTCACTTACCTATGCAGCGTCGATTTGGTATCCTTTTATCTCACAAACAGACAAAAATAAACTGCAAATAAGTCAAAACAAGGCCCTCAGGCTAGCATTATCAAGGAATAAGATCGGAAACCTACCATTTACAATAGACGAAATACACAAACTGACAGGAACACCCACTCTAGACTTCTATATAGAAAACAGATTAATTCCCAGCTTGATCCATAGATTAATGACACATAGTAACCCAACAATAATTAAAGCAATGCAACCCCAATTCAGACAACCACCAAAATATCCCTCATATAACTATATTTACACCCCTTGACCCCCGCCACAAAATCCAAAATTTTAACACTAATAAAAATGATTCAGAAAAGCAGAAAACACTCAGAAAACACAAAGCATAGAAAAGAGACATACAAAACAAAACAAAATTAAAACAAAAGATCCATATAACGACAAAAGGAGGCATACAAGTGAGAATAACAAAAAGACCCATACAAATATTAACATAGGATTAGATAATGTACCAGTGCTTCTTAGCAGAGAGATAATGTAAACTAACAACTAACAAAAATAAATAACAAAATCACTAACATCAACCGGAAAAACCACTACCCCCATGTTGACGACATTAACCCACGAAACCGGAAAGCCGAAACGAGCACGCGGACCAACAAAAATTAACAACCGGCTAAAGTATTCAGTCAGAATAGAAGCCAAACATCGACAATCACGCAATGTTAGCGGCTCAAGCACTCCGCAAACCTTAGGTACACACTAAACGGCTCAAACACTCCCTAATAGTGATAAATAGGAACAAAGGATTACCTACGCAGCTCGGCTATATTTTAACTACCTGTATATATCAATGAGCTACTTAAATAATTAAATGTAAAGTCAGATGAATAAAATCAGACAATGAAATAACAATTATGATATCTGAGAGAAAGTGGAATGCTCAGTGAATAAACTCACCAGTTGTAAATATCCAGAAATAAACAAATTCACACAGGGCACGATTTGGCACTATTCAATTTTTAGTTGCATACACAAACAAAGCCACACAGTAAAATGAATCGACCCTTGTAGGGCATATTGGCTTCAGGCGTTTGTTTACAAAAATGTGCCCGCCAGCATCTTTCTTTGCCTGGCCTGTGTATATGTTTTCTATCGCCTTTATCTTAATGGGTATGGTGTCGCCGTTATGACAGCGGACCCATAAATTAGCCAGACGAAATAAACTTACTTCTTACAAACGCAAAGTTGATATTCGAGAATAGGTCCTACTGCGGTCAAAAAAGAATAAATGTAGTAGTCTATTTTGCCCGAAAAAGTTCTACTTACTGTAAATTGAGGTTTTTATCTTAGTTATCACTTACGTCACTTTGTCGACAAATGACTGGTGGCGTGTTTTTTTAACGAGGAATCTGACAAAAATATGCCTCATAAATTAAGAACTCAAGGTTTTCAATATTGTCAACCGAACAACACAAAAAGGTACCAGAGTGAAGCGTAATACTTCACATAGTCGGGTTTGTAGCAATTCATTACATAGAGAAATAAGAAATAGATGAATAATAAGGAAGACACACACACTTGCCAGTTGTATCTCTAGACATATATACGGAAACGAACCACAAGTTCTTTCACCTTCATTGAGGATCTTCAGAGCGATGTACGATTTTTTTATTGATCATTTATACTTGAATTTAAAATATTAATACTTCAACACTTTCTCAGTGACCTTTTGTGACATTAAGTTTTGGCGGAACTGAAATTCACAGAAAACACGGACCTATTCCACTATTTATATTTGTTCTATTTGAACATATTATGTATAAAAGCATTAGGATTAGGCATGCAGTTATCCAGAAGTTGTTAAAAATTAATTAAATTATATAAATTAGATTAACCCAAGATTGCTTTTCACAAAACAAATATGAACAGCAAAGAACTTAAAAGCTAATAAATATATTCCAGGGTGAAAATTGGGTTTTTTTCGAATTTTCGAAATAACAATTGGACGCCGTTATGCAAAAAGGAACCAACGCCAAAAACTAAGTTTTGAGAAACGAAAGTTAAAAGTGTACAAACTATAATTAAATCGGCATGACATTATAGATGCAGATTTGTGCTTTATCTTGCGTTAAAACTCAATATTTAAAAATCAAATATTTATTATCTATATTTAAATAGTCAGGGACACCTCCAAATCCATCTAGATCATCTTCAATATGGTCATCTGCAAAATGTAATGAATAGAAAGTCCTACAATCTTTGAGAATGAGGTGCCATATTGATTTTATATCCGTGAGTTTTTCGTTCGAAATACATTTTCCTTCAGGCCAGAGTATGTTAAAGTCTGTTTTATATAAACCACTTTTAGGACGACCACGGATTTTCTTTGAAATATCAACTTTTACTGATATGGTATTTTCATTCAAGTCTCGCTTCATAAAAAGGGAAAACGGCTTTTCTCTTAGTATAGTTATCTCCCTTGTCTTTAACCAATTTATCTCTTCTCCATTTATTCCCTTCTTTAAGTTTTAAATTTTAAATTCAAATTCTCGTAAAATATTTTTTTGTATGTTGAGAAACTAACCACATTTCGTCCGTCGACGTAGAGTTCGTACATTCTCGTGAGAGTCATATCTACTGGTAAAAATGAAGATTCTGTTTCTGTTCAACTCAGTTCTGTTCAACTGTGAATAACGCCCGTACGATTTTGCTAACTACGCTATGTACTACTATGCAGACAGCATTTACCTAAATACTAAACTAGTTAGCCGTATTATTTCCACTAGTATATGCGACGTTTTTATTCGGATCTAGGTTATGTTTGTAATACAATCTAACATAATGATTATTTATGTGCTTCGGCAAATTTTCAGTACACAAAAACTAATTATATTGTATCAATTAATTTTAATTAATAGCAAATGATATATTATACCGCAACAGAAAGAACAATTTTTTTCAATAGAGGATTGGATATCTTATAGTTGATGCTTATATACATATCTAATAATTTATGGAACTAGGACGCTTACCTTATACGTTAGAAACTATGTACATTATATTTGTTTATTCCCTAGTTTGCGAACAATTTGCAATTATACTCAGTTACGTGTGTATACCGATAACAACTGTTATTTGCTAGTTGATAACTTCGTCCAGTAGTTAATAATGGCATGCAGAAATAATGAAGAAGGAAATGTTTACCAATAGCGCGTAAACATTTTTTAATTAATTTGGAATATGATCCCAAAAATATGATTCCGAAAAATAGTTTCGTTCCTCCTACCTACGAGCGCGCTTCAATTGTTATTAAACATAGTAAAAAGCAACTAATTTTATTCTTATACTTCCGGTAATGACTTTTAGTGGTAGTCGAATTGCAAAAACAGTCTAAGATTGTTAGTTTAAATATTTCGTCGCTAGACACTACGTGTGATAAATGTGATAAATCAGAAACCAGAAATAGAAGAAAGTTCATATTTTAAGAAAGTTACGTCACGACACCCTTGGTTCAATCGCATATTCCAGATTTGTCGCAGACGGATCAGTGGCGCCCAAAATGCTATCCCTCGCTAGACATTACGTGTTATAAACCAAAAACAGGATATAGAAGAAAAATTACGTCATGATACACTTCATAGTTCAATGATATATTCCAAATTTGTCGCAGACAAATATAGTGGCGACCAGAATTAGATTCGTCGCTTACTATATTCCACTTACTAACTGGAAATGTCCATTTATTTACTAGGTGGAAATAATTAGAAATTTTTTCTTGCCGTGGCCTTTCGGTGCCATCGTAAGAAACGGCAAATTGTACACACAATTTTTTTCTGGCCAATGTATTAAAATTAGTTACAATCCAGTCAAATCGTGTTTTTACGAGGAAAGTTATGGGGTAGTTTTGATTTCTTCCATTCTACATGTTTTTGGGGTGCTGGATCCGAATCTGTAATTTGCTAAAGAAAAATTGTGCTGCAACATTGGAAAAAAAATTTCGTCATCGTCGTGGCTTGTTCATTGATCAGGAAAATTAATGAGGTGGTGAGGAAACAACACGAAATAGAATGTGAGGTTAAACACACCTTCGGCATCGTGAAAACGTTTTTCTTCAGTCGGTTCTCGGTCTCTTCTTGGTCTATGTCAACGCTGTCTTCCAGGAGCTCGATTTTCACATAGCCCTTCGCGTGAAGGTCAGATCGGGGATCAATGAAGGCCTGCTACCTGCATCCACAATTGCGTTGGCATTTTTTTACATTTCTTATTATTTTAAAACATCAATGACTGGTTGCAAGTGATTGTTCTTCTGCAGGACTTCAGTTTCTCCTCAGAAGTGCTATCACAATAACTGCGGATAGCCGAAATACGCCAATTTTCAACCAGCGATTATACCCGAACATTTCGTCGGAGAAAAACTTAACTAGTGAAATTTGTAGGAAATTGTATGTGCTTTCACTTAGAATGGGGAGGTTATCTACAAAAGATGATAGTTTCCTAGTTATAAGCACAAAAACGAAAAAATATGATATTTTTTACCTTTTTTTTGAATTTTTTTTCGTTGTCACTCGAAATTTTGTCAGATCCGGATTCAGAACCACAGAAAGCATTTATATGGAAGAAAGCGAATCTAGCCCAAGACTTTCCCCGCGAGTGGGCTCTTTGAATACAAATTGAGTTTTACTCTCTTTACTTTTTTTTTACTTTTCATTGTCAAAAAATATAAAACTTTTAATTAAAAACGACCATTAAAAAAAGTATGTCACGAGTTGGGAAAAACTTACTCATATCTTGTGTGATCCAATGAATAAAAAAATCGCTCTGGAAAGGTAAGCCTTTAAATCGATTTTTTTATTGCATATGAAAACGCATACAGCGAATGCATTCGAAATTCATATTTTTTATTTTCGGACACATACACATACATATGTTCTGCCCAACAAAACAAAAGTAAAAAAAAATATTAAAAAGACAAATTATATACGTTTAAGAGATGGGGAATTGAAAACGCTGCCTATTTCAAGACTTGGCTAAGTTTCAGCTTGTAGGTAATAATTGAAAAAAAGGGTCTGGGCCCTGGGACTATTATATGTTACAAGAGGAATTATTAATCCTAATATGTGGTAGCTACTGTGCATTTAGTTGGTGGATATAAATTAGTTTAGTCGCATAAAGTATGTATGTATGTTCCAAGCGGCTTCTAACCCCTATCCCCTATACCCTATACCAGATAAACTACAGCATATTTTTATTGAAATTAACTTTCTAAGTTGTAAAGCAATCTGATACTTAGCATTGAATGTTTAAATAACCAATAAGATGTAAAAAATATGTATTATAAAATAACATTCCACACGCTTATTATGATTAAAGAAATGTTCCTGAATGTAAAAATTACGTATGTCTGTATGATGTATATAAAATATATATAATATATATATAAATGTCCGATTTATGGTTATGTTTGACGTAAATATTGTTGATAGGTTTACAAAAAAAAATTGTAAGGGGTTTATCACGCATGTGCTATACTTTGTAAACTTATACCAATTAGGAAAAAATAGTTTATTAGGAAAATGGACTTACTTAAGAGTAGTTATTAGTTAACGTCCAATTACCTGACTACATGTTATGCTACTTATATCGTAGTATCGGTGTAAAACAATATTAAATAGTATTTAGCATCACAAGCTGGTGCTTTATATATCAAAGCAGTTTTAAAGCATTTAGTGATATACCCTATTACATGTATTATTTGAATTTTTGTTTAACATTAGTTTGTATTTTGTTCTAATATAATTATGTGCAATATGATTCAGTTGTTAGTTATTATGAAAAAGCATTTGTATACAACAGCAAATTATATTACAGATCCTGACTGTATAAAATTCCCCGAGTTCACAGTTCCCATTTAATAGTCTAGTTCGATATACATTATTATATTTATATAAAATTGGAAAATGTATAAACTAAAATATTCCTCAACTTTTGTACATAAAGAAATAATTTCATAGTTCAATCTCGATTAAATTATGCTTAAAAAATTCATTTAGGTGAATTGACAATTTTATAACAAGACAGTGTATATCCTAAACGGAAATTATAATGTAAATTTTAGACATAAGATATTAGATAAATGATTTGTAGTTGTCTTCAAATTTCCGACATATATACCTTTTTATATACTTATATCTATTGTTATCTAGAAATATTTATAATGTTTTAAAAATTGGTAGCTGAGTGGATAAAACCCTTATTAGAAAAACAAAAATAAATTAATTGATTTAAAACCATCTCTGGCATTCACTGACGTCTAACTAAATCTCAAATTTGGTATTAAAGGAAGAAAACGTTCAATAATACAGACCTATATTAAATGTAGGTAAAATTAATTTTTTATATATATGACCTGCTAACTTAGGTCTTAGGAAGTTAGCAAGGCACCAGATATAAAAAAAAATTGGATAGCGGCAATTTTTTTTCTTTCGCGATTAATTAGCGGCTAAAAAACGGCAAATTTTAAGCTAATTGAATTTTTTTTTATTTATTTTTTTATATGTGACCTGCTAACTTAGATCTTAGGAAGTTAGCAGGGCACCCGATATAAAAAAAAATTGAATACCGACAATTATTTTTCTTTCATGATTAATTAACGGCTAAAAAACGGCAAATTTTGAGCTAACTGAATATTTTTTAAATTAATGTTTTATATATGACCTGCTAACTTCATTTGAAGGTAGCCGATATAAAAAAATTAAAGAGCGGCATTCTTTTTCTTTCACGATTAATTAACGGCTAAAAGACAGCAAATTTTAAGCTAACTGATTTTGTTTAATTAATTTTTTATATATGTGACCTGCTAACTTAGGTCTTAGGAAGTTAGCAGGGCACCCGATATAAAAAAAAATTAATAGCGGCAAATTTTTTTCTTTCACGATTAAGTAACGGCTAAAAAAACGGCAAATTTTGAGCTAACTGAATATTTTTTAAATTATTGTTTTATATATGACCTGCTAACTTCATTTGAGGGTAGCCGATATAAAAAAAATTAAAGAGCGGCATTCTTTTTCTTTCACGATTAATTAACGGCTAAAAAACAGCAAATTTTAAGCTAACTGATTTTGTTTAATTAATTTTTTATATATGTGACCTGCTAACTTAGGTCTTAGGAAGTTAGCAGGGCACCCGATATAAAAAAATTTAATAGCGGCAAATTTTTTTCTTTCACGATTAAGTAACGGCTAAAAAAACGGAAAATTTTGAGCTTACTGAATATTTTTTAAATTAATGTTTTATATAAACCTGCTAACTTCATTTGAAGGTAGCCGATATAAAAAAAATTAAAGATCGGCATTCTTTTTCTTTCACGATTAGGGAGTAAACAGTTTTTTCGCGATACCTTAAGAACCGAATAACACAAAAAAAATTGCTTTTATAGAGACTTTTCCATAGAGAATTGAATTATCTACAATCTTCTTACTGTAAAATTGAAAATTAAAGCGTTATAATTAAAAATAGATTAAAATTTTCAAGAAAAATATTATGTACGTGTTATAACTTTTTTCTATTGATTTTATTCAAAAACACAGATGTTTTTTGTAGATCATTTTATTGCGGACATTCTGCAAATTTTTTAAATGTAATATTTCAATGAACTAAATGCAGTCCACTTACTGTACTTACTAATGTAGGTACTTACTAATGTTCAAAAATATTTCGTTGCTAATGTGATAATATTATTTGAGAACTAAAATTAGAAATTACAGTGAATCCAGAGAATAAACACGTTTTTAAATATGCAGTATTAGATATTTAATTTTTCATTTACATACTTCACAGTACTACTACCGTTGAGATTTTCCACTAAAATATTTATGATGTAAACTATCTGTGACACATCCAATAAGATGTATATACAAACATATCGCAAAATATTTAATTTTGTATAATTAGTTTTACTTTCAAAAAGTATTAAAAGTGTAGACAATAATTAACACGTGAATTTTGTTTTTGTAGAAGAATATGGTGTTTACGCTTAATGGCGATACTATAGTTGTTGTATATTGAAGAAAATGTATACTTTAATGTATTATTTATTATTTTTTCTATTATTGAGTAAACGATAATTATTTCAAACCAAAGAACAAATATAGTTTTAGACTGTAGCCTATTAATACATCCCTAGCTGGTAATAAAATTACTAAAACTATTGTAGAGTTTTATTTTATCTCAGAAATCACACAAATAATAAGCAGAAATTAATATGTTGATGATTGATTATAAGCCACGTGTCCATAAAAGCAGCCAACTTATTGCATGGGTGACATTGGTAAGTATTTAAAATCCCCATCAAACACAATACAAACTCATAGAAGCGTTGGAATCCCTACTTTCGTTGACCATCCCCACCAATCATTAATGATTATATGATCTTAAAGCACATATTACTCTTAAAGTATTATGTGGCAGATAGTTTTCCAAAAAATCAAGATAAATAGCTCCCGTCAATGTACCATGAAATAAATGTGGTCCTGTTAGGTCTCCAATAATTCCAGCCCAAGTCTTTATAGACCATCTGTGTTGGTTATCAACTTGCATAAAAAAGTGAGGATTTTCCGAAGCATAATAATGAAAGTAAGAAATCCATTTTTATGAAAAGTTGGCTCATCAGTAAATAAAACATTATTGAAGAAGTTGGCATCATCTTGCATTTTACCTCTGGCCCAATGACAAAATTTTAGGCGCTTTTGAAAATCTTCATCAGATAATTCCTGATGAAATTGAATATGATATGGATGCAAATATTTTTTTTTTAAGATTCGACCCACAGACAGACTTATTCCTACTAATGAGCTCACTTCTCTTTGACTAACAGGTTTTTTTTTTGGGAGGAGGGGAAATCCTCATGGACGCCCATACGGTTGGTTTGTATGAGGAATGTCAGACTCTTACTGACTAAAACCCCTCCTCGTTTGCGTCTGCTTCTAAGACGGAATTACCGTGGCTAGGTATACCGATCTATTCTATTCTCTATCTTTGGTTTTCGCTCTATTTCCTTATTTTCCATTATTTTCGTCATCATCATTTGAATTATCTTCCATACTTCTTCCTTTTCCATCATATAATTAACAATGTTTTCTGTATTGAGTTCATGTCCCAGAGTCAGGTAAGTGTTCTGCCTGCACATCTTGTGCATACGAACAACGTGTGCTCCACCGTATCAACTTCCCCGCAGTAGACACACTGATCACTCTCCGCCCCACTGATCTTGTGTAGGTGGGCATAGAAGGAACCATGGCCTGTCAATACCTGTGTAGTGTAGTAATCGATATTTCTATGTTTGCAATCGATCCACTTTCTTATGACTGGAATAAGTCGTTTTGTCCATTGACCTTTGGTGTCGTTGTTCTCCCACGTCTCTTGCCATCTTTCCAGCGTTTGTCGTCTTTCATACTTTCTAGCTTCTCTTTTGTCTTCTTGTACTCTCGATACGTTTGTTCTCTCTTGAACTTGCAATTCTATGGGTATGATTCCGGTAATAACCTGCAACGTTTTGGTGGACGCAGTTCGATAAGCGCTCGCCACTCTCAGAAGCACCTTTCTCTGAACCCGCTCCATTTTATCTTTATGTCTTTTAATAGTGACCATCTTATGCCATACCGGACAACCATACAATAGTATTGAGTGCGCTACGCCCCTCAATACTGCTCTCTTGTGGCTTCTAGGGCCACCTATATTAGGCATTATCTGAGATAGGGACGCTATTCTTTCTTCTGCCTTTTTTGTGATCATGTTCCCCGAACGTAAGGTGGCTACCCAAAACTATTCCCAAATATTTGATTGATTTACTTGGAGTTACAATCAATCCCTTTAGTTCAAAACTAATGCCATCTGTGCCTTTAAGGATTAACGCCTCTGTGTTTTCGGGAGCTAATTCCAGGTCATGGTTCTCCAGCCATCTGTCAATCCTACGTCCTTACCATACACTGAGCGCGTAAAGTTTGGAATAAATTCAATTAATCGTTATTGAAGGATTTTCACAGGAAATCCTCGGACACGTCAACCTTATTTTATAAAATGTCACTTTTTTCAGCCATCGATTTTTTTTTGTTTTGTTCGTTTTTGAGCTATGACGTCATCGACATTTTTTTTAAATGACAACCCATATTTTTTTTCACGGATTTCGATAGAGCACATTTTTCTGAGTGCGAATATGTCAAAAACATAGTACCTTTAACATTAAAGTTTTCGAGATATTCGGTTGCAAAGTTTATAAAATGTACCATGGCACCATGCATAAGCTATCGGGCGGGTCAAGATTTTTAATAGCTTATTGATTCTAATAGCTTATAGCTTATTACATTTTAAAAGGTTAAGGAGTAATATTATTTATTTTGGTAGCTTATCGAACATTTTGAAAGATTTGGAAGTAATCTGTTTAATTTTTTAACAACAATTTAAACAAATAAAAAAATATTTTAACAAATAAATGATAAATAATTAAAGTAAAAAATAAAATCAGAGTAAATTTTCAAAGTGACCTCCATTCACTTCCTGGCAATATCCCATCCGCCACTGAAACTCCTGCAGAACCTTACCAACAGTATCGGGTTGAATGGTTCGAATTTCATTGCGAATTCTGTCCTTTAATTCTTCGATGGTATTTGGTCTATTGAAATAGACTTTGCTCTTTAAATAGCCCCATAAAAAGTAGTCTAGGGGAGTGAGATCTGGAGATCTAGGGGGCCATTCGATAGTTCCCCTGCGACCAATCCAATGGTTAGGAAATACATGGTTTAAATAATCGCGAACGATCACTGCAAAATGGGGTGGTGCACCGTCTTGTTGGTACCATATCGTGTGATGGGGCAGATCTGGATCTACGTCATTTGGGTAAAGTACCGCAAGTGCAGGGACTAAGTCGTCTCTTAAAAATTCTAAATATAGTTCACCTGTTAATACGCCTTCAAAGAAAAATGGGCCCAAAATACGATTACCTACAATACCAGCCCAAACGTTAACTTTTTGTGGAAACTGACTACGAGTTTCCATTTTCCAGTGTGGATTTTCAGGAGACCAATATCTACAGTTTTGCCGGTTAACTGTGCCGTCGAGATAAAAGGTAGCCTCATCAGAAAAAACAATATTGCGTAAAAATCCGTCGTCATCAATCAGGCGTTGCAACATGGTTTGGCAAAACTGTAACCTACGGTCAGGATCATCTTCGTTTAACTCTTGGACCAAAACCACTTTATACGGATGCCATTTGTTCAAATTCAAATATTTCAAGACGGAGCTGTGAACTATTCCGTTGTTTGCCGCCACTTGGCGGGTGGGTAAATGGGGATTTTCTTGAAGCTCTAGTAGAACATTCAATTTAACATCTTGTTGCACTGGTGGACGACCCGTTCTAGGGCGATCTCTCGTATGAGCCACTTCTAAAAACTTTTGTTCTATTTTGCTAACGGTGGACTGTGTAATTGGTTCTCTGTTTGGATATTTGTTGTTAAATAAACGGCAAACTTCTACTTGTGTGCGAGCTCTGTCCCCGTAACCGATCATCATAAAAATTTCGATTCTTTCCCTTTCACTCAAACGACGGACCATTTTTAAATAAAATGAATTATGATGGAATAATGATTAATCAACTTACTTAATGATATTATTCAACTGATTAAAACACAAACTTGCGAGGAAAAACTTCAAAATTGTGACAACTGTCAAAACTGTTGTTTTTTCTGCCCTTTCTTGATAAATGATTAACATTTGGTCATCGCTTGTATAATTCATTCTTAAAACTTTGCAACCGAATATCTCGAACACTTTAATGTTAAAGGTACTATGTTTTTGACATATTCGCACTCAGAAAAATGTGCTCTATCGAAATCCGTGAAAAAAAATATGGGTTGTCATTTAAAAAAATTGTCGATGACGTCATAGCTCAAAAACGAACAAAACAAAAAAAAATCGATGGCTGAAAAAAGTGACATTTTATAAAATAAGGTTGACGTGTCCGAGGATTTCCTGTGAAAATCCTTCAATAACGATTAATTGAATTTATTCCAAACTTTACGAGCTCAGTGTATAGATTTTCCTTAATAAATACTGTATATAAAATGCTGTCACCCTATAACTGACAGATACTTCAATCTAAAATAATTTTGTATGCGATCTGTTTACAAAAGCCTGCTTCACAATGGGAAAATTTCCAAAATTTCTCACAAGACTCGTTTACTTTCAATTGAACGGCATTGTACATGTTTAGAAGCGCTATTGTGTCTACTTTAATTTAAAAAAAAATCAGCTCGATATGTTTAGAGATATGACAGTGAAGACGTTAAAAAACACGTTTCAGAAAAACATATTTTTTCTAGTTTTTTTGTTTCTAGTAATAAAAAAAGTCCTGACCACCAAAAAATGTCATAAATCGTGGTTTCATGTACACAATCGCCTAATTAATGAATCGCAGCAAGTCCGGTTTGGTTCTACGCAAGATTTTTTTTCACGAAAACTAAGCGACTTTACTTCCCAATTTCGCTGTTCTATTGGTGATACATTCTAGTGGCAAATAAACTATGTCTGACTCACCCAAAACGAAAATCATGTCTACAAGTTCCCCTTTATTAAAATTCATATTGTAAAATTCCAACTAGGTATTTTAAATTCAATACAAATTACAAGACAATTTATACCAAACTGACTTTATACTTCTTTAATTTGACACTTATTTACTTATAAAACGAAAATGGTTGCAATTGGCCATAGGGAAGTACTTAAAAAAATTTTCATTTTTCATTTCTACATCACATAGTTGAAAAATATACAGGGTGCTCCATTTGAAAAAATTGAGAAAATTCAATTTAAAAAGTTCTTAAATGAAAAATAATTTTTGGCCACCCTGCACATTTTTAGGAAATGAAAATGATTCAAAAACATTAATTAGATGTCTCGTGACTGGTATACTCTTCGGTCCAGGAAAATTTTTTCTTCAGCAGTCCTAATCGCCCTGATTCAGGATTCTACTAATTTCTACTAATCGTACTCGTATATTACCGTATATTATCACTTTTTTTAAATGTTAACCACCGGATTTTTGTTAATATTATAACGCAGTGCAATTTGTCTCATTGTACAAAATCGACCGCCCGTCTGCTTTAGCTAACTAATTGACAATATCCAAAAACTGAAGTTAGATTTTAGTATTAGTACACAACTGGATTTTAGCAAAAATACGTTATAAGGCTTGTCCTTTTTTTTGCTGTCGACGGACGGTACAATTGGGCTTGCGGTTGGTATTCACTTATATATTTCCCTACGCCATAACGCCATGCCATGCCACTGTAGAATTTTATATCAAAGCACTGCTTGAACGGCCTTGACAACGAGACGCACAACAAATAAAGTCAGATTGTATCTCATCAGACTCAAGGTCTACAAGGGAGCGAAAGACTCTTTGGTGCAATACATAAGGGTGATTCTTCAGCAAGTACGCGAGCAACTATTGAATGCATTTAGTTCCGCCAGTCACGGCTCCATCGACTGCCGAGTTGGTTCATGCTCCAAAAAGAACAAACACCGAGGTATTAAGAGTTCTTCGTGTGTTTTAACAAAAATTTATTGTCTACTGTAAGGCGCAGGTCTGATGTTTCTTCAAGCGAAAAAGCAAAACTTTAAATTCGAATATCTATACTATTAACGTAACTCAACTGGCAACAATTTATTCGAGTTTAAATATCCTGACGCACGACAAAGAATATATCTGAATATCCATAAGTTGTTCCTTCTCCTTCAACCGTATTGTAGCTGTCACAAGTCTTTTTTTTATCAAAAGACAGTGGCATACTAGAGAGGCATATGCAATGGATTGCAAACATAAATAATTGTTTCCCTCCAACTATGGGCAACACTCATTGCACAAGCTAATACGAGTGCAGTACTAGCCACCTCTACAATTTTGTATGGATTTTCTAAGACAATTGGCATCAACTATTTATCTAGGATACCCTATATAGAAATAACAGGAATATTTAAATTTTCAGTATGTAAGTACATACGTGTATTGCACGGCATCGGTAGCAGAAGGGAAAACATCGTTAATTTATTTCATTATTAAAAAATGTCAAGCCTTTATTAAAAAATCAGACGTTAGACAGAGGGACAAAACGTAACTTTCCGTTCCGTTTAATAGTCTATATTTTAAATAATAATACCATATTTCGAATATTTTAAAATAAGCCGCGTGAAGCGTAACGTCATAGGCGTAGCTAGCATTTTCTACTTGGAGGGGCCCAGCTAGGGCTAAATTTTCAAGGTCACGCGTTTTCCTGGCACCTAAGAATTTTAATAATAAATTCACTTTTACAAAAATACTGACTTTCACAATATTACATTTTTGAAATTTGTTATCTCTGTAATAATAATAACACATTGTCGCAAGAGCGACACGTATCATTCGAACAGATATATTACCTTACCGTACCGCCCGTCCATACTTTTTATACCTACCTGAACAATTTGTATATATAAAGTATTATAAATATAAATTGGCTAAATCGGGAGGTCTGGCAGCCCTAGCCCCACCATCAAAATTAATGAAGCATAACATATTGAATACGCGCAAAAATCGTGGCTAGACGCTTTTTTTTGGAAGAACTGACTAAATATAGAAAGATTTATCTCAAAAATAAATTTTGCATAATAATCTTTTAAACATATTTGGACAATTATGTAGCAATCTTCATAAAACAGAAATGAGTAATTAAACAAACTAAAAAAATGAATAATTTTTCATTAATATAAATATTCCACTCTTTAAATATGTAATACTAATAATAACCTTTAAATAATTACCTTTACCTAGTTCAAATATGGATTATACTAATACTTTTTTGTACCTGTATCTACATACCTACATCATGTATGAATTTGTTTTAAATTTAAAGTTATCATAGCTTATAGTTAATTTAATAACATAATATATTTTTAATTATATTATAAACACCTATATTTTACAAAAATGTCAATATAATATTGTAAAATGTTTATTTTTCTCATAATTTCGTCTTAAATCATATCATTTATGTCAAAACGGAAAATCTTACGATTTCTCACGATTTTTGCCGTCCGATTTTATGAATTTTCGCCCTGCGAACAATCTGGCAGCCCTGCGCGGTAGTATGCAGGCGACACACTAGTCTATGGGCAATCGTAGTACTCCCTGTACTCCTAGACCGTCATAAAAAATGAAACCTCCGTCCATCTGGTACTATGGGCTTGACTAGGAAGTGTACTGCTTTTCTACATATGTATATTGTGGTCCAATGATATAGTTTTCTTGTTGATTCGGTAGAAAGACGTCGGCGACCGGCGCCGCAAAAAATTCTTGAATGGGCCTATGGGCCAGGGGGGCCTATTTTCGCATCAGGGGGGGGGCTAAATCCCGCTAGCCCTCCCTAGCTACGCCAATGCGTAACGTACAATATTGCTGGACCGGTGGGGAAAATATTATAAATACGCGAGACGCTGGCATTTTCATCCTCTCTTGACGCTCGTTCATTTCTATTTTTCGCTTCAGTAACTTGAACAGTTATATTTCGTAAATTCGGTTTAAATTAGCTTTTATGTTCTTTGCTATTCATATTTGATTTGTGAAAAGAGATCTTGGGTTTGTAGAAATTCGTTACATAGGGAAATAAGCAAATGGATGAATAATAAGGAAGACACACTTACTAGTTATATATCTGGACATATATACGGAAACGAACGACTTAGAAATTGTACCAAGTTCTTTCACCATAGACATTAGACTAGGGTCGATAATTTTTTAAAACCCAAAAAAATAATAGTAGGATGTAACCCATTGGAAAAGGAAGAGTATATAACAAAAATGAAAGGAAAAATAATTTACGGGCAATCTGAGGTCGGGAAGTAGAGGGGCGAGTTTTTAAGGGTAAAAAACGGTTTATCTCGATTTCCGGCAAAACTACTTTTTACTTACTTTACTTACTTTTTCACATAACCTCAAAATTTATGTGAATAATTCAAATAACCAAGTTTTTGGTTTTTTATTTTTCTTTTACAAAAAAAAAATTAGATATGAGTTTAAAATAGGATATCCACATAATAAAAAAAACTGATAAATTCAATATTAATCGAAGCATAACATTTCACATCGGCCATATTAGTGTATTTAACTGTAGTATATACCTACAGATGGAGCCTTAAGCTCACAACTGTTTATAAAATTAGTAGATAAAAATATATTTGAATGATTTAAACTTATAGGTAGCATTTAAGTAGTATCCGTAGTATCCACGACAATAGAAATCAACACATTGTTGTTAACTTAAAATGTACAAATATTTCTTGAAATTTTAGTATTAAGTATAAGATAGTGTCTATTTGTGGGTAAGGTGTAAAGACAATACTGAAAGTTATCATTATATGTCGTATGTATTGAATATTTGTTCAGAAAAATTTTTTCTGCATTCTTAAAATTTAATATTAACAGAGCCTAACAGAACCGACTACTGCAGAAAGAGAGTACCTACATGCTAAAAAATGGATAGAGAGGTAATGAGCTAGCCAGGTAATAAAAATAGTAAAGGTATAAGTATAATAATACAACAATAAAAAATATACATATTAAATCATATTACATAATATAAGTTAGTTAATAAGTTTTAAATAACTATAAATATAAAAAAATCTAAATTCAATAATTAAAATTGTAACGCAGAATTAATAATCATTTCTGATTATTAATGACTAATTTTTATGATGATTAAGTTAATTCCAGAATGGTTTTCCGCCTCACAATCAAATTAGGGTTGTAACCGGCGCATTCGTCATTTCTTCTGGAATACCTGGTGAGTTCCCCCGTATTTCTTCGGAATCCAAGGTCCAATGCCATTAACACGAAAATGGGACCCTCTTAAAAACAACCCTATTCCGAAAACAAGAGAATTTTTAAAATTAATTACATACAAAAACATTCAAATCTCCTCCTTTTTGAAGTCGGTTAAAAAAATTAAATGAAAGCATTTCATAGTACTTACGAGTTATTGGTAGGACATACGTAGTTATACACATCGCCAGCATGTTACTGTACCTGCTGGTTAATAATTTCATATAAAGATATTTGTGCAAGTTCTTGAACAGCACGTTGACTGAAAACAATACGTGATATATTTTATAGGCATCAACTTTTTGTCAAAATAAATTATCAAGACGGCGCGGCGGCTCCAAATCTACGAAGAGAATGTTTCACATTTTATAGTTTTCGCTAGTTTGTTTGTTGATCTTTATACAATTTAGTGTAAAATTACTGGGGTATGTAAGCTATTTTTAGAAATCTATTGATATATTATTCCTACTGGCACACGCCAGATCAGTATTCACAATATATAATGCAATAAGCTGAACAATGGTGGTGCCGTTTTTCGAATAATCTTGTCCCTTTATTCAATAGACCCTCGTTAATTTAATTGGCGTGAATCGTGTTTTCAACATAAAGCCCCAATTCCAACACACGCATCTCTCTCCCCCACTCGAAGTGTTAACAAGATTAGAAATAGAGCAGAATCCGTATTAAAATAAGGATAAATGGTTTATGTATCCACAAGACAAATAATTACTTAGTATACTTATAAGTATTGCATCCATCAACAATGCATAAAGATTTTGTTTTACATTACATGCCATTCTCAAATATATTAAACTTTGCCGATATCTATTGATTAAATTATTTATTAAATTATTGATTAAAGGTAGTCCATACACAAATTTACGATTATGTAATAGGCAATAATATTGTATCACAACTTCAATCTGGTTTCCGTAAAGGATATAGTACAGCCTCTTGCAAATATTACCGACGCGACGTAGGTAATTCTGCCGCGCTTATCCTCTTGGATTTTTCTAAAGCGCTTGACACTCTAGAGCACGCTTTATTGGGCGCCAAACTCGAGTACTATGGTTTTGACACCAATTCAGTCAAATTCTTTAAGTCATATCTAAGCTGCCGCAAACAGGTTGTTAGTTTGAACGGTAACATATCTCATGTTCTACCTATCTCTTCGGGCGTACCCCAAGGGTCAGTTTTAGGACCAATATTATTCCTAATTTATACAGCTGACATTATTTCCTGTGTAAATAATACTAAAATTCAGTTATATGCGGACGATACACAGTTATCACACTCATTTCATCATCGTGATATCGATTTAGCTTGCAAAAAAATTAATTCTGATTGACAGTCACTTCTGAATTATTCGAAAAACAACAATTTAAAGCTTAATCCTCATAAATGTGTCGTCATTTGTGATACTAGTCATAGAGTAAAATGTCAAGTGGAATTAAACATTAAACTAACCTTAGATGATAAAGCACTCACTCTTGTTACTAAATCCAAAAACCTTAGTTTGACTTTTGAAAATAATATGCGTTTCGAAGAACATGTCTCATTAATACTAAAAAAATGTTACATAGCTTTAAAATGATTACATAATAATGTTTCCATTTTGAATTTCAAACGTAGAAAAAAATTGTGTGAGTCTCTCGTATTGCCTTTATTAAATTACTGCAATATGATTTATTTTCATGTCTAGATACATACACTCAAAACCGGTTACAAAAAATACAAAATAGCTGTTGTAGATTTATTTTCAGACTTTTTTGTCATGTTTCATGTTTCATTTGATCATGTGTCTCTAAAAATTAATACTCTAAACTGGCTAAAAATAAAAAATCTTTACAAATATAACCTAGCAGTCTTTACTCGCAAAATGTTGAATACATCCTCTCCTCCTTACCTTCGCGACAAATTTATCTTTAGACATAATACCCACAAAAAAATTCTGCGGTTTACTACGAAATTATCTCTTCCTCGATATCGGTAATCCATGTTTCGACGAACTTATATGTACATATTTTCTAGTGTATGTTTTAGCATTCTATCTGCTTTATCTTAGTTGAAGTTAAATTACTATTCTTAATACACTCCCCGGCACAAAATTCCGTCACCCTAAAATTTTGCCCAATTTTGATGTTTTATAACTTTTTTATTTTTCATCTGATTTTCATAAATTTTTTACCAGTCTGTAGATCAGTTCATTGTGTGTCTTTTCAATTATTGTAATAAGTCATATTTTTCGTCCAGGCAATATTATACAGGGGTAAATCAAAGTGTTGTTTTTTGTCGTAAACTCAAAACACCCTGTGGAAAAATTGAGGCGAATAATTTTGTTTACAAACTGTTTGCTGCCATCTTAGACGTATTGTAAACATTTTGTTTTTTGATTCATCCCATTATCTCATTTCTTCTGCGAGCAGCAAAATTTTAAATGAAACGCTGATTTCAAGCTTATTTTTATTAACAAAAACATCCACTAGGTATATCACAAAATTAATTAACAAAGCCAAATTTTAATAACGTGTATGTCCTCCTCTCGCAGCAATGACAGCTTGCATTCTTCGTGGCATCGAATTAATAAGATTACTTATTCTGTCTTGAGGAATAGCCTGATATTCTTCTGTCAGCGCCAGCCGTAAGTCTTGCAAGGTTAGTGGTTGCACAGGACGGCGACGGAGTGCTCTTTTAAGAACATCCCAAAGATGTTCGATTGGGTTGAGATCCGGGCTACATGCGGGCCAGTCCAATCTTGGAAGTCCAACCTCATCCAGATATTCGCTCATTACCCGTGCAACGTGAGGTCTAGCATTATCATGCATTAATGTAAATTGGTTCCCAATGAAAGTAGCAAATGGAACAACAATTTCTTGGAGGATTTCCTCAATGTAACGGTGGGCGGTTAGTGCTCCATTTTCAACAAATACAAGGTCAGTACGTGCATCGGTAGAAATACCCGCCCAAACCATGACTGAACCACCGTAATATTGCAGTCGCTCAGATATGATGCAGTCTGCATATCTTTCATTTCTACGTCTGTATACCCGTTCACGACCATCCGGCGACCTTAAACAAACCCTGGATTCATCTGTGAATAGTACGTTTCCCCACTGTTCTACAGTCCAGTCAGCATGCGCTCTTGTAAATCTCAGTCGGTGTTGTCGATGCCGAGGAAGCAATTTTGGACATACTGCTGGCCTTCGTGAATGCAATCCTGCTTCTAACAATCTTCTACGTATCGTTCTTTCACTTACACTTACTCGACGTACCATTTGCAAGTCATTTTTTAGATACACAGCAGTAGCTCTTCGATGTCTTAAAGAACTCATAATGACAAAGTGATCATCAGCTTGAGTGGTCATTCTCCTTCTGCCAGAGCCTTGCCGCCTAATTTCCTTTCCCGTCTGTAGATACCTATTCCAAACATCACAAACTGTAGACCGCGCAATTCCCAGAGTACGGGAGACATAACTCTTATTGCGGCCATCCTCTATTAAGGCAACAATTCTACCTACGTCTGCTGTAGTTACCATGATGACAACACACTAAATTAACTGTACTGTCAAATATTCTGTCACAATAACCGCGTATTTAGCCAACGTCGATGTTTTTTAATTAAAAATGATAAAATTAACAGCGTTTCATTTAAAATTTTGCTGCTCGCAGAAGAAATGAGATAATGGGATGAATCAAAAAACAAAATGTTTACAATACGTCTAAGATGGCAGCAAACAGTTTGTAAACAAAATTATTCGCCTCAATTTTTCCACAGGGTGTTTTGAGTTTACGACAAAAAACAACACTTTGATTTACCCCTGTATAATATTGCCTGGACGAAAAATATGACTTATTACAATAATTAAAAAGACACACAATGAACTGATCTACAGACTGGTAAAAAATTTATGAAAATCAGATGAAAAATAAAAAAGTTATAAAACATCAAAATTGGGCAAAATTTTAGGGTGACGGTATTTTGTGCCGGGGAGTGTATTATTATTTATTTGTGTATATTTTATTGATTTTTATTTTCCTCAGTTCATGCTCAGTTAATGCTCCTCAATAACAGTCAACGCTATATGCCTGACATTAATTAACTATTAGTTCATGCTATTAATTATTTTTAATTACTAATTATTTTGTCTATTGTTATTTTTTGTGTGTGTTATTAATTCAGGATTTTAGGTTATATTTAAATACGTAATTTCTAAATTTATATTTAAATATGTAAAGGTTGAGTTGTTGGTGTAAAGGTTGAGTTGGTATACAATTTTTAATAAAGACCATTTATTATTATTATTATTATAAATGCGAATATACATAACATGGTAAATTTATACTTATGTTACAGTACAGTTCTTAAATGTAAGAAATATAAAAAAATCACAGGACGCCGACAGCCTATGCATGTTTATTAATATTGCTAATATTAGTGTTTGGCTGTATGGCGTAATGTATAAACCTCTGATCTGTTAAAAATTACAGGTGTGTAATTTTCAGTAAAATTATTAATAGGCGAGACAAATAATTCGTATCAGTTACTACCAAATATTTTCTTTCAGTAGGTACAAAATCTAAGGTTATAGCTAATCTCAATTCAATTTAAAAAACCGTACAGAGACGCTCCATCACGGAATGAGTTCCTGATGCTATGGCTCCATTTTACGAAAGGCATTTACATAATAATACTATGCCCCTTGCGTCACTGAAAATTAATTTGCATCTTGAATAGAGATGCATCACGTTGAACTGAAGTTAATAAATAATAATAAATAGGTACAAATTCAAGAATAAAAGATCAATTAAATAAATCGTACATCATTATGAAGAGTGAGTGAGTACCTTAATTAAAGGGCCTCTCATGCAGGAGATGTGACGTAATGAATTTTTTCTTTGTTGCCTATCGGCTGCTCAGTTAAATACGGAGGTCGTGGATAAGTGAATTTGCTAGAGGCTTGCACTTAGATACCTTTAGATATATCACCAGAAAAATCACACCTTAACAATGACCGGCTTTATCTACTTGGACGCCAGGTCAAGAGTACTTTAATAGTACAGAAGACCGCAGAAATGATGAGCCAATATTATCAGCTGTGACCTCTTGTGACTCAGACTTATCCCAGAGAAATAAAAGATAAAGATTTTTTAAAAACAATATATTACAAAAATATTTATATTATCAGTTGATGGTTCACAGTGATTCTAAAATTAAAATTTACAATTGGATTGCCTGAGGGGCGTTAAAAAATGTTCACTCTTGACACAAGGTCAAGTCGAGAAATTTATCATTTACAACAAAAGTGAATTGTATACCTTGGAAAAAAAAGCGGAAAAAAAAGTGGAAATATTCCTTAAGACCTGGTCATTCCTAGGGCAATTAATTGTACAAAAATACCTTTTCTCTTTTCTGGAGATCCCCTCGTTAATGTGCTGGGTTTCCTAGAACCCTAGGTTGAAGCTTCGGCTTGGTGGTCCAGCTGGGCTGAGACGTAGCCTCTAAGGGCGATGTATATCGCAATGAGTGGAATGTGCCGGCTGCAGGAGGAGATACCTTCCAGTCTGACGTTCAGGAATAGGTAATAATGGTCTGCTCTGCTCACCAAATTTTAAAATTAAATTAAAGTTAAATTCTCAAAACTTGAGATTAGACTTTATCGAAGTAAAAAAATTATATTATCAAGACAGGAATGTGGTATGCAAATTTTCACGATATGATTAAATAAAAAAATAAAAAATTGAAACAAATGCCACTTTTTGCCGATGCTAAATATAAGCAAATACCTATGGCTTACGCCGTCGAAGTAATATCTTTAAAAAAAAATTAAAGTATGCTACCATTCGGTAAAACAGTAGCAGTGATTCAAAATCACCAGGTAGGTAGTCCAAAATCGAACGAATCAAATTTAAATTAAATATATATTTAATTCAATAAAAAAATAAAATGGTAATCATATACCAAAATAGAAAAAAATATATACGTGGCTTTTGTGTCCACAGCTCACTCCAAGTAGTTGCTATTGTTTAAACTGTAAAATTTAATATGGCATTAACGGATTTTAAGGTTCTCACAAAGCCTTAATTACTTGGCCCAGCTGTAGAACATTTACACATATCTCTTAATAATAATAAAATATTTTTGACTGTACCTGGTAACTTTGAATCACTGCACCACAACAACGAAGATATATCTTCGAGAGCGTAAGGTCGACAGGCTAAAACAAGCCGGCAGAAAAGGGCAAAAGGAATTATTCTTGCGGATCTCGCGTATAAATGTGCTTGTAGCGGGACGGAAAGGTAACGGTAGATGGTGAGTCGTTGTAAATTTCTACAAGGTCGCGCGGTTTTATTTTAAATATTTGAAATAGGAATTCAAACATTAGTCATCAAACGGAACGGAATTTATTTACGTTACAAGAGTCTCTATAAAGGCGAAAGAGATTGAACAACTTGTTGTTTTCATGGATTATTTCTCTTGTAATGGATTGCCACGAACCCAACTCTTCTTCTTACATACTAAATATGACCAGCAAAGAAATTAAAAACTAATGCTACTAATAAAAGCGGAAACTTTAGAGGCAGACAGAGAACCACAAAATAATATCAGTTTGTATTATAAACTATATTCGAAAAATGCTTCTTTACAAAGAAGTGTCAACATTTTAATCCAAAGTTCCGAATTTATTAATATTTTTAAAACTACTTTAGATATTTTAATGAAATTTGGAACCTTTGAATAGGTAATCTAGATACTAATTTTTACGTGAAAAATATTATTTTTCTTCAACCAGTGGCGTGCGTACGGACAGATCTTCGGGAAATTTGAATGAAAAAAATGGTACGCCAATATTTTTTTTAGAAACAAACGCTATTTCTAGAATCCTTGTTCAATTTACAACAGAAAAAGGCTGCTTACTTTTTTTTGCTACTACACACCGTTTGCCAGTAAAAAATAAAATTCTTTAAGCAACTGGAATTCAAACAAATTTTAATCTGTTGTAGTATTAGGTCATGAAACAAAAAAGACTACTACTGTCAGTGTTTTTACATTTTATAATGACAGTTAATTGAATTGTGTCAGGTAATTTAATTTCGAGTTATTGTTAACATTGTTATTAGAGTGTTGGGTAAGTATTAATCTGAAAAATGCAGAATGCAGAAGCGGCAGTTCGTGAATATCATAGACGCTATCCAAATGGAAGAGTTCCAGATGCTCGCGTTTTGATCAGAACACATCAGAATTTTCGTAACTTTGGCCTGCGTGTTAATAACGAACGGAACAGACACCGTCGCTGTAATATTCAGAATAATCGTATACTACGTACTTTTGATAACAATCCGAGGCTGAGCTCTCGGAAGGCAGCTCAGCACCTTCACATTCTTAAGTCTAAAATATTACGAACACTACAAGATGACCACAGACATGTATATCACCTACAGCCTGTTCAGGATTTGCATCTTGGTGATGCTGAAAAAAGAATAAGATTTTGCCAGTGGCTTTTAAACTGGACGGAAGAAAATCCGGACTTACATAAGATTCTTTGGACGGACGAGTCCTCTTTTACCAGACGTGGGGTAACAAATTGCCATAATATCCATATTTGGGCACATCAGAATCCTCGAGAAATTCGGCCGAGATCATTTCAAAATGAATTTTGCGTAAATGTTTGGTTGGGCGTTATTGATGGTAATGTAAAATCGCAGATTTTTAAAAACCGTGTTTTTTACGTTTATATCGTCATATCTCCAGATCTACACGTAACCTATCAGCCTCATCAAAACATATGGTATAATCGAGTTGTACATGTTTAGAAGCGCTATTGTATCTACTTTAATTTAAATAATTTAGAGATATGACAGTGAAGACCTTAAAAAACACGTTTCACAAAAACATATTTTTTTCTAGTTTTTTCGAAATAAAAAAAGTCCTGACCACCAAAAAATGTCTGGTTTGGTTCTACGCAAGATTTTTTTTTCTCGAAAACTAAGGGACTACTTCCCAATGTTATATAAAATTTCGCTGTTCTAAAATGTTATATAATGCTGTTCTATAATGTTATTTCGTGAATATATGTAATATTCACGAAACGTGTTTAACTTTCAATACTAATAATACACAATTTGCAGGTAATGGAGAAACACCCACTACATAATTTATTACTAGCCAACATATAAGGCTATTAGAAGCAACATCCTCCGTTATTTCTGTAGTGCCATTATCAACCAATAGAAGCGAAGAGCTGTTTATATGGCTCTTTGATAGAAGTAAATACATACGTCCTGAAAAGACGGCATACATTAGCTTTGTGCTATAGCATATAATTTGTTATTGTTACGAATTCAATGAAAAATACAATAAACATGTATGTTATTTATCGTTGTTCATATCATTCATTGACTGAAGAATGCTTCAAGTCAACGATAATATCAACAAGTTCCTATTACCTATAAGAAATGTACAGTGTTTAGAGTCCATTGAGTCCAAACAATTGAAACATGAAACAATGACATAGCTACTGAATGATAAATATGTAAAAAAAATTTGGGGACGCTTATTATAAGACGTGTACATGAACGAGCCTCAAACTCATTCAGAGTTTGTGCCATTGTTCCCTTGAATAGATTTATTTTCTCTGATGAAGACTTTTTTACCGGCATCTGTTACAGACCAAACGGAAAACAACTAACAGGAAGAAAGGGGTGTTCGCGTTGTAACAGATCAATCAAGCCAAACCTGCAGATGTCATTAATGGAAACGATGATAACGAAGACTCAAGACAGTATTCAATCTATTCTCAATGAAGAATTAACGAATAATGACAGTTCTGCTGAATATGAAATTTCTTTACTTTCCATTCCTAAAACATTAGAAATACAATCATGTTTTGATCTAGGAAGGAAAACCCCACAACTGTCCACCTCCAGAATCTATGGGAACATAGGGGAAATACAATTAAATCTGGATCTGAGTAGAGTATAGGTATATAATAGTCCACTAGGGTTATATTTTATTTATATCATTTATCGTAATAAAATTTGGATGTAAGTAAAACCAGCGAAAGGCAACGAAACAATATCACTTACAAATCAACCAATCTAGTAGGTATATATGGTCAGTAGGTAGATACTATTGTTTCGCATAATGGTAGGTAGGTATAATATAGAAATTCATGATTCTGTAATGTTCTTTTTGTATTCTCTCATACAACTCTCGAAAGGAATACGAACAAACATCCATTAAGCTGGGTATGGAATAAGTAGAAATCAATATTCAAGTAACAAATATTTTTATTGCCTATTTCTACTCCACATAATCGTAAAATCAATCAGCTTTATGGCAACATAGCCTTGAACCAATTGTAGCTAGAAAAGCCAGAAAGTAGCAGAATAGCCACCATGTGACCGTAGCTCGAACTAAGTCAAAAAACGAGCGTTATATCCTCTATCAGATCAGAGGTGGCGCATTGATTAACTCTACATAATTTCGCCAGCTCGGTTCGGATGCTTTTCTTACAGAATTCTGTCTTACTGAATACCTCAAAGCAATCAATAAACACCAGACTTCTAAATATTTAGACGTAACTATATATACACAAGAATTGCGTTAACTAACCTGCTTCGCAGAGAGCGTATTCAGTGACTATTCAAAGTATAATAATGCGTGTGGCTTAGTTTGTGTCCAAAATGAACCAGTGACGGTAAATTGCCGCTCTTTGCCTTTAATATTACCTGTTTGTTTAAATCACAATGAAAATGGCGGATAATTCACTAATGACATTTCAGAACAATTGTGAATCTATTAATAGAAATAGTGTCGAGGTTAAAGTAAACCGTATCAAAGATAAAAATGCAACAAATGACATTACGGCCCTAGAAATAATTATAAACAACACCGGTGACCAACCACAGGAGGCTGTACCGCAAAATAGTTCGGATATTTTCACGCAAGGGGATGTTGTCGATGAATTTTTGGCGGGAGAAAATAAAACGGAGTTTAATAATGATATGTTATTGTCCAATATTGACAGTGAACACGAGGGCATTTCTTTTAAATCTGAGAACGTCATACTCGAAGAGAATAATGGGGAGTTGGAGAAACCCGAAATTCCTGAGGGTGCAATGGAAGAAGTGGAAAGTTCAGACCCACCTCGTCACAGAATTTCCACCGCCCGCTTCATCGCCAAAAAATTAAAGAAAAGAAGCATAAAATGGTGAGTAGGTACATAACGTTTATACTTTCAAGACGTAGTAAAAATTTGTGTGATGTTATTGCCACCATCAGAATGAGGTAGGTTTTATTGTTACCTACCATTCTTAAAACCTTCTTTATACCTACTTATAGCCCAGGGGTACTCTAAACAAATTCCTTGCAAAGCAAGTTTTGCTGTGGTATGTCAAGTAGGTGTTCTCGTATAACATACCAAAAGTCTCTAATGTTTCGACTGGAGCTTCAATGCGTCACAACGATTTTTCTAAAAGGGGTCTAAGTAAATAGATAAGGTATATTATTATGAAATTATGTTGCATCACCAACTTTTATTTGTAAATCAATGTGTTAATATTTTAACCTCCGTATTGGTTGACACGCTTTAGTTTGCTACTGTTTTTTTTAGAACTTGATGTATTCGATAGGAAGTGCAGCCGCACCGCACGTCCACGCGTGTTTCCATACTAGCGATCGCGTTCCATAAACCAGGGTCGATAATTTTTGAAACCAAAAAAAATAATAGTAGGATGAAAGGGAAGAGAATATAACAAAAATGAAAGGAAAAATAATTTACGGGCGATCTGAGGTCGGGAAGTGGAGGGGGTGAGTTTTAAGGGTAATAAACGGTTTATCTCGATTTCCGGCAAAACTACAAGTTCTATGGAAAAAAGTTAAAAGGTAAAGTTGTAGGTAATAAAAAGATCTACAACTTTTGTATTTACACTTTTTTCACATAACCTCAAAATTTTTGAGAAAAATTCAAATAACCAAGTTTTTTGGTTTTTTATTTTTCTTTTACAAATAAAAATTTTTTTAAAGAAATTTGGTGAAAACTTACCTTTTTATGTCCAAACACAATGTAATTTTTTTTATTTAAAATATTTATTTTTCACCTTATTTTGACTTAATATCGAAAACGCACCCTAATTTTCAATCGAAAATTCTTGCGTCAAAATATCTGTTTTTTTGTTCAAATCTCTACTTTCTGATGGTGTAAAAAAAATATACATTACTACGATAAATGTTCTCAGAAAATGCAAAGAAACGAAAAAAACTCGAATCCGAAATTTTGTTAAATCATTATGTACAATTTTGAGCTATTTATGAAAATTTACACTTTAATTACTCGAAAAACTTAAGATTTCATGTTACATTTTTTTTACCAATTTGTGTCTGGTATTTTCTATACGCCGCGATATTTGCGTAAGATGCAAGATATATGGATTTTTCAATAGTATATGGTTCTATATTTTTATAGGTTTTATATGCCTTAAACCATGGTGGATATTTATGTTTAAAATTTCTGAATAATGGAACAGAAAAAATAAATATGTTGTTTAAAATCGTATTAAATTTTCCACATGTATTTATAGAATATAAAACGGTTATATAGTGTTACTGTAATAAAGATAGAAGGTTAGGTAAAAAAACGAAATTAATATTATACAAGACATTAATAATGTCAATAGTTAAATACGCAATGGAAAAATAAAACACTGAACAACAACAAAGGAGATGAACTTCCCTTCCAGTATTCTAAGTTAGTATACAAAGCAATAACACATTATGTGGGAGAAGTAAGGAAAAATCCACTATGAAATAATGTAATCGCTTAAAAATAAATAAAATCACATCCTCAATTTATTACATGAATAAAAATATGTTGTTTTGAATTATATTTTAAAAACAGGTGTTATTCTTATCCGTGGAACAATATTCGTAGTCAGAGTGATAACCAGATGGCATGGTAGCTGATATTTGAATTAATTCATTGTATTTCCATGTACTCCTTTCAGTTAGTGTCGGATTTGTTTTCGCTTTCTATACTTCTAATTTCTGCTAACCATAGCTCGCCCTAGTAAAGTGGATAGAATCAATATTTAGACGTGACCAAAGCAACGTTTAACTTCCCTTCGATAATAATACCCGGGTGTTTATCCGGTTTAAAATAGCCACAATCATATATTATATTTTATTGAATATGCGTATTTTCCTATACATAACTCCTACCAAGAAGTAAAACAACATCCGTGTTTTATTTTGCATATACATTGTTATAGTACAGCTGGCTTAGAAGCCTCCAGAGATGCCAATGCTGTCCATTTTCTTATTTCTCTAATGTTGTTGCACCTTGTACAATGTATTATTTTAAATTAAAATGTTTAAGAAACGTTTTTCTTCTATCTAATTATACTTATTTGTTAATGGATACAAGTGTTTACGTTATACCTACTCTGTTATTGAAGAGGAGGTTGGACCGTCGAATTGTGAACACTGAAACAATGTATCTCAAAATTAGATAATAATTAGAATCCATCTTAAAATTAGGTATTATAACCACCTAGTGTTTATAATACTAGTTAATTATTTATAGTATTTTACAAATTAAAATGTAAATTAATGATAATTAATAATTTATTAACACATACATACCTATTAGATTCGTACAACGTACAAACCTCACAATTTAAAATCCTAGATATGAATTATAATTAAAAATGCTTACTAAGTAGAATTAAATTAATTATCTGCTGACATTTTTTATAAATAATAATAATTTATTAATATTGCAAAAGTATTACCTAAGATATCTGTTTGGTAAAAGTTGATGCTAAATAAATAAATATGTAGAAAGCATATAAATATTTAAACTCTACATATATAATATACTTTTACAAATAGATGGATTATTTTAAAATTTTCTCTACAGCTAGCCCGATTCTGATGATAATTATTAAAGTTATCTGCTTTCGATAAAGTCTAGCAGTAGAACTAAGAACTATTGAAATTACTGACTCTCTCAAAAAAAATATTATCTAGTAAAATATTATACTAATTCAAACATATAAATAAATAGATTTATATAGGTCATTTAAACTGATTTTTTCCCATTACGAATATATGGTTTATCCAATCTATATAGTCTAAGAGCCAGTGACAGTTTTTCAGTGATGATTTAGTTAAGGCCTATTTTTTGAAAGAATGAAGAAAACTTTTTTTTAATAACACTTCGTTCTCCTTTATAAATTCAAAACAGTTTTGAATAATGTATTCTGTCACAAACTGCAATAAAGATATACCAAACACACTTTTTATGTCCCAAACACACTGTAATCTTTTTGATTTAAAATATTTATTTGTTCACCTTATTTTGACTTAATATCGAAAAAGCACCAATTTTCAATCGAAAATTCTCGAGTCGAAATATCTGCTTTTTCAAAAAGTCGATGGGTTTTTTGTTCGTTGAAATCTCTAATTTCTGATGGTGTAAAATATATATACATTACAACGGTAGATGTTCTCAGAAAATGCAAAGAAACGAAAAAAACTCGAATCCAACAACTCGAAAAGAAGGACAAAATAATAAAAACGTTAATGAAAAGATTAGTCACGAGGATTTTCCCGTAAACAAGCAGAAGAAGGTGCTGATGCTGACATAATTAAGACCTCGATAGAAATTGCCAGAGATATTAATAAAACTGTCCTTTTGAATCAATTAAATTCAAATAATCATGACATTTATTTTCTCAAGCCAGCTTCTGGAAATGTAAAAGGTAAAAGATCTATTATATTCGCGCCTCTCTCTAGAACATATTTATGGTTTTCCTTCTCTACGCCAATGGTCGCCACTATTTTAAAGCAAAACAAATCACATCTCCGTTGGCCACTCCCACTCCAAGCTCATTCCTTTTTTTGGCGCCGCGGTAAAGCCACGTCGTGTGCTCAGTGCTTGTGTATTCTGGTGTTTTTTTATCAATTATAAGTGAAGTGATAACTTAGACAGCATGAGACCTGGGATATTGACAAAGTTACTTAAACCGTTAGGTAACAGTTTAAATAAATTAGAGGAAAGCGACATGTGATGTCCGAGCGAAGAAAGTATTTATAAAGCCACAGCCGCCAGCCGACAGGTAATCTTTATTTTATAATTTGTTGTTTTAGAATGGATACCTAGACCACAGAAGAAATAATACCTAAACCACAACACACTCTAGAACAAGTGATTGTTTTTAATATGAACAGGATTTTTCACGTCTAATGGTTTCAAATATGAATCCTTCAAAAATATCGTTGCATTTCTGCATTGTTTTTCTGGTTGCGATACAAGATCTGGATTTGCCGGAAAAGGAAAGAAAAGTATCGTAAATTCATTATTAGACGATAAGAATTTGTTAAATTTGGCAAAATATTGGCCAAATTTATAAAAAAGATGCAAACAAAGGGCTGGGGTTAGTTTTAATAAAACCAAATTCTCTCACTACAACTAACTTATTTATTTATTCATACTATTGCTGTGACACCTTTGAGGAACACCTATCACTATTTAACAAATTAATATTACTTACATTATTCCCTTCACTAAATCTACCCCCATGGCTTCAGGAGACGTGTCAACTGCTCTATCACAATTCTGCAAACCCACTAACTCTTCCCAGCTTGCTATCTCCCCCGAAAGACCTTCCATTTCCTATTTTCTTGTCACCCGGGGATAAAAGCAAGTCTAGCAGAATCACTATTCAATAAGTTCAATGTTTTCTACTTCATTTAAAGTTCCATTCGATATATCTTTACTCAGCAAATAAACTGTGATGCCAATAAATGATATAAGATATCTTACATCCGGAATTTATTCATTATTAACATGGAACTTATTTGACTTTGTAAAATTTATAATTATTATGCATTAATTTACTATACAGTGTGTTTTCTAATTTGTTGCCAAAATATGTTTATTTTTATATTTAGTTATAATTGTGACAATATCGAAAAAAATGGATTACAATTAATCAAATCTTTTTATAGATGTAAAAATGATAATATTATACTGAATTGATTTTGTAAATATCAATTTGTAAAAATTAAATCATCTTTCATATTGGCAAAACTCCCACCCACAGAAGGCGCAGCAGAACATCTTTGTTACAGGACATATTATCAGCTTCAAACTTGGCTGGGCAACGAACTGACAGCAACAGATTGGGGCTGGAAGCAACATCAACGAGGCATTATGCCCAAATTTAGAGAAAAGGAATTAATTCCGGAAATATTGCTAAAAACTATTTGCTGCAGCTGTGAAACTGGATGTAACAGTTTAAAATGTGGCTGCCGAAACCATGGTTTAAAATTCACAAATTTATGCTCAATTTGTCATGGTCCTGAAAAATGCTCCAATGTGAAGGAAAAAACCTACGAGGAAGTTAATGATTGCGATTAAATTGTGGATGAAGAACTAATGCAGACTGGAAATAATATTGGAGACGAAGACGGTGATGGAAAAACTAATGGATAAGTGATTATAATTCAAGATAAGGTATTTATAAATAACAAGATTAATGTATTTAAAAATATTATAATTAATAACGTAATCAGCATAAAGTATCTAAATTCAATAGTATGATTTACATGTATATTTATATATTATGAGATTTTCTATGACATAAATGTAATTAGAATTTAATAAATCAACTTTTTTACGGAAAAAAATTGCACATTTCAAAAATTGTCACATTTTTTAGATTTAAATCCTATCCTTAATATTTAGAACAACTATTTTCGCATGTCTTTTGTAATCTTTACGTTTTATGGATTTGTAATTTTTTTATTTATCAATGCAATATGGAATCTTAAGTTTTTCGAGTAATTAAAATGTAAATTTTAATAAATAACTCAAAATTGTACCTAATGATTAAAAAAAAATTTTCGGATTCGTTTTTTTTTCGTTTCTTTGCATTTTCTGAGAACATTTATCATAGTAATACATTTTTTTATACCACCAGAAAGTAGAGATTTTAACGAACAAAAAGCCTACCGCCTTTTTTGAAAAAGCAGATACTTTGACTCGAGAATTTTCGATTGAAAATTAGGGTGCTTTTTCGATATTAAGTCAGAATAAGGTGAAAAAATAAATATTTTAAATAAAAAAAATTACAGTGTGTTTGGGACATGGAAAGGTAAGTTTTCACCAAATTTCTTAGAAAATAATTTTTTTGTAAAATATGAAAATAAAAAACTAAAAACTTGGTTACTTGAATTTTGCACATAAATTTTGAGGTGATGTGAAAAAAGTGTAAATACAAAAGTTGTACTTTTACTTACTTTTTTTCATAGGACTTATTTTACCGGAATCGAGAGAAACCGTTTTTTACCCTTAAAAACTCACCCCCTCCACTTCCCTACCTCAGATCGCCCGTAAATTATTTTCCTTTCATTTTTGTTATATATTATTTCTCTTCCTTTCATCCAACTATTATTTTTTTTGGTTTCAAAAATTATCGAGCCTGGTTAATATACCGATTGTTTGATTTTAACATTTTACAATAGTAGACAAAGATAGCCTCTAAGGCGCTGCTAGTACAACAAAAGTCCACAACAGTGTATTTTATACCTCGCCTACGTCAGAGCGGTACACAATGTGAGCGAGGGTAAAATTGCACGAGGGTGTCGGTTGTACGGCATCTGCCTGTCGAAAATCGAGGGCACCCAGCATTTAATATACTTGTACCTAAGGGCGAAATTTCTATATCCATCAAACGTAGTGACGTGCAGTCCTATTCTTCCACTGCTAGTTTAATAAAGATCGGCAAAGTTAGATGCAGCGTTTATAGTTTCATCAGATAAACTGTCTTCAAAAAATTAAATAACTGCGCTAAATAAAATATGCCACAGTGTTACGTAACTTCGTGTAGCAACTACTATGGCAAGACGCGTGGGAACTCCAAAATTATATACCATATGTTACCTGCTTCCCCTATTTTGGCTCTAAAATGGGCTAGAGTGTGCGGTAACCAAAGGGATGTGCAGCCACCTCCATACGCGCGCGTGTGTAGTGAACATTTCTCACCTAGCTGCTACCAGAGAGATCTGCAGCATGAACTGCTGGGATTGCCACTAAGAAAAAAATTAAAGGGTGGTGCGGTTCCAGATGAAAATTTACCAGCAGATGCCAAACGCGAAAATGAAATCTTGAAGAGTAACGAGGACGTGCAACTAGCAAAAAACAATAACAGGGTTAATAGGATGCCAATGCGGTCTAGTATACGGATAGCGAAAAAGAAATCTATCGAGTCTCTAAGCGATTCGTTTACTACCAAAATTAATAGTAAAGTAACGAATGCCAGTAAAAAAGAGCGCTTTTCGGATAAGCTGAAATTTATGGCGAAGTTGCAACTTAAATATGAACGAAATGAAAATAATTTTTTTCGACCTGCTTGTGATTTAGATGCGTTTTTTGAGAAAGTTATAAAAGAAGAAGGTACTCTTAAACACATAAGGTGAGTTTCACATTTTCAAAATAACTTTTATCTAAATAATGATTTCCTTAATGCAATTAATATTGAAGATGAAGACTTTATGGCATTTGCGTCCGATTTATATGGATATGCATTTGCGTATTGCGCTAGTATTACGTTATGATCCTTAGATCCTTAAAATCTATACAATAAAATCATTATTTTTGTCACAAATATTTGCTATTTATGTGTTCTTCTTGGTATTCTCCGAATATGTATATTTATTGCTTCTATTACTACGTATATATCTGGTATCTGGAAGAAGATCTGGTGATTTAAACAATATATGGGATGCAATTATTCAAATGTAAGAAGGGTAACATTGCAAAGCCTAATTTGTTACCTGTAGCTGAATACGGAGAAATATGGTTCTCTGACGAATAATGATAGGTTCTATGTCAATAAAATCGTCGACTTCCCACATTTTATCTTCTATTTAGCATTATTCAGGCTAAGTCACCTTTTACCTGCACTGATTCCAATTCCATACGGTTCAGTTCACAGTTAGAGGGTGGTAACAATAATATGCAGTTATTCGACGATTATTTGCCATTTAATCTATACAGGGTGGGCCATTGAAAAGGAAACACGCCTGTTTTGGGCCACATACTAGTTTCTTGAAAAAACGCTCGGACAGGTCGATTCTTGATTTTTGGGCACAACCCCCTAGCCCTAGCAACCCCAAAGTCAAGAATTTAAATGAGGAAAAGGGGTCAAGAGACCCCTCATTTGAAACGCATTTCAATTAACTATGCGACAGCATGGTCGAAATTAATTTTTTTCGATTTTTTTTCGTCCCCATGATCCACCCTCTAGATTAACTAAGGTGGGGATGTTGTTTGGGAAAAACCCTATCAAGAATCGACTTGTCCAAGTGTTTCTATGAGTAATTTCATGGCATTCATGGATGTAAAACAACATAATGACATTTCACATCGCTTTCTTGACATGATATGTACAAATTTGATTGTGAGGTTTTACACAGTAAAACACCAATGGTTGTCGAAGATCATAGCATCCATCTCTAATCGTTAACCTTAGTATTCCCTCAAAATTGGCCAGATTTTTAACAGATACGTCTCAAAAAACATATAATTTTAATAAAACAAATTATCACGCGCTCTATAATAATAGAGATTACAAACATTCACAGATGTTGACGCCGCTGTTAACGAATTCTACACCAAATTTTACAGTATTCTGCATTTACATATACCTCAATACCCAAGATGGTTTTCTAGAGAAATTCTATCGAATATTAAGAAGAAAAATAAACATCATTTCCATTACAAAAAACAAAATATCATTACCACTTACAGCAATTTTAGACCAGGGTCGATAATTTTTGAAACCAAAAAAAAATAATAGTAGGATGAAACCCATTGGAAAAGGAAAAGAATATAACAAAAATGAAAGGAAAAATAACTTACGGGCGATCTGAGGTCGGGAAGTGGAGGGTGTGAGTTTTTAAGGGTAAAAAACGGTTTATCTCGATTTCCGGCAAAACTACAAGTCCTATGGAAAAAAGTTAAATGGCAAAGTTATAGGTAATAAAAAGATCTGCAACTTTTGCTTTTATACTTTTTTCACATGACCTAAACATTTATGTGAAAAATTCAAATAACCAAATTTTTGGTTTTTTATTTCTTTTACAATTTAAACTTTTACAAATTTGCCTTAAGTAATATCGACAAAAATTATGTTTATTATACGGGGTGGTCAAAAATTACAAAATCTTAAAATTCGATAAGAGTAAAGTTTGTACTTTTTGATCACCGCATATAAAAAACTAATGATGATTTTGCCACAATTATGTTTTTATACGGGGTGATAAAAATCACAAAGTTTACTCTTACCAAATTTTAAGATTTTATAATTTTTCCATACGCCTGTGATACTTGCGTAAGATGCAAGATCTGCGAATTTTTAAATATACCTAGCTAAAACATAAAATAAACAAACAAATTAAATCAATTAACATTTTATTTTAAAATCAATATTTAATAGGTGCTCCATTGCTAGCAATTACTGCTTCCAACCGTCTGGGCTAGAATGAGCCAAGATTCGGCAGTAATCTGCATTCACATAATTTCAAGCGCTCTTGAAGGCCACAAAATTGGTTCCCTGTTTTGCAGGCGTAAATCTCTAACATGAATTTCCTTCACCAATCGTCCCCGAACGTTTTCAACTATATTAAGATCGGGACTTCTGGATGTCCAAAGCAAAACTTGAATGATGTTGTCCAGGAACCAGTCACGCATCTTTAATCAGCAATTCGATTAAAGATGCGTGCCTCCTTGCAGCTCCTCCCATATAATACTAAATCCTCACCTTGTAACCATTCGTTCTAATTTAAGTGTGCAACTTTCGCTAACTTGGAAAAGGTTCGCAATAGCACTTCAAGATCACCCAGCATTAAAATAATTGACTATGCATCTCTAAGCTTCTCCATGGTTTGGCTCCAAAATTATGAAATGGAAATAAATTTAACAGAAAGTTACTTTTGACATATGAAGTTAATAAATTCACAGGCATATAATATCCACATTATAATATCCACATATTACTGCAAAAATTTAAAACCACAAACACAGGAAGTAAATAAAGGCGTTTACTTTCAACTGCTCGCCACTCTAGAGGGTAAGTCTCTTAAGATTGACACCCAAGGGGGGTGTCAATCTCACTTATCCTTTGCCGATTTAACTCATTCAAAAAAGGAGTAGACGCGGTTTTTGATGAATTTTTATAATCTGAGCACGGATATTAAAAATCTCATAAGATATACAGGGTGGAAAATAAAACATGATTTTTTTAAATGAAACACCCCGTATATTTTTATACCAAAATAATGTCCTTAATTTTCTGAATAAAAAAATATCTAATTGTTATATAAACAGTCCACCTGTTCGTGAGATATTACTAAAAACTTATCACATTACGGGTGTCAATTATAAAACAAAAAACATATCAAGATACATGTGGAAACAATGCCATTTATTGAGATAATAAATAAATAATATATAGGTGACAATGACAGTAACGAGTAATAACAATAAACAACATAAGCCTAATAAAAACAAATAAAAGTCAATATTAATACAGTAACACAATAGTGGAACACAATTTTATTTATTTACACGTAACGTAATTAAATATTTTCCACGTAACCACCACCATTCTGAATACACATTTGGCATCGCTTTATAAAATTGCTTCTCACCCTTTGAAATATATCACCATTTTGGTTTAATTCCTCAATTTTTACACGTATGCATTCTTTTAACTCATTCATATTATTAAAAACCCCAGTTTCGTATATATCTTGTTTTATCGTAGGTACCCCCCAGAGAAAAAAATCCATAGGTGTTAAGTCCGGACTTTTAGCGGGCCAATGTATAACACCGTGCCTTCCTATCCAAATAGGATATTTTCTGTTTAGGTATTCGGTGACGTTCCTTGCAGAGTGTGGTGGTGCTTCCATCCTGCTGCCAAATAACAGATCTGTTGTCCACTAAATTAATATTATCTAAATAATTTTCAACTGGATGTTGAAGAATATCTATCCACATAACGTTGTGCATTTAAAGGCCCATTTATAAATACAGGACCTACAATAGCAGCCTTGTGGATGCCACACCACACGTTTACAGTTTGATATCCTTGTTTTTTTTATTTTTTTTTACAATATGTGGATTTTCCGCTGCCCAGTAATGTGCATTTTTTCTGTTAAAAATTCCCGCAGTAGAAAAACTGCTTTCGTCAGTCCAAAAGACATGACTTAGAAACTCATCATCTTCCTCTATTCTATCAAGTATGTCTCTGCAGAAGGTTAACCTGTCTTGAAGGTTGTTATCGTCTAAATATTGAACGGGCAAAATACTATATGGTTTAAAATTATGGCGATGTAATATTTTTATCACACTTCTTTGTGATATATCCAATTCTATTGCTGCGACATAGGATGATTTGGGTGGATTTTCAGCAAAATATAATAACGCGTTGAGTTCTGTGTCTTCTCCTGTTTTTGTTCTTGCTTTGCATAAACTTTGCATAAATGTTTTTAAAGCTATTTTTTTGGAAGGAGGTAGCCTTTCTCGAAATAATCTAACATACTCCTTCCGAGCAAGAGACTTATTCTTGTTGCACGGAATATAAATTTCAAGTAACTCTTTTCGCTCTTCCAATGAATATACCATTTTCAAAATAACTTGCTTCTTTACGAACACTACGTATTTTTTACGCTAATATCTAAGAGAGTGAACTACTATCTCACAAAAAACTGACATCTGTCAACAAATAAACAATGCAAATATGCATTGTTTCCAGAGGTATCTTGATGTTCTTATTTTATAATTGACACCCGTAATGTGATAAGTTTTTAGTAATATCTCACGAACAGGTGGAGTGATTATATAACAATTACACATTTTTGGATTCAGAAAATTAAGGACATTATTTTGGTCTAAAAATATACGGGGTGTTCCATTTGAAAAAGTCATTTTTATTTTCCACCCTGTATATTTTACGAGATTTTTAATATCTGTTCTCAGATTATAAAAATTCATCAAAAACCGTGTCTACTCCTTTGTTGAATGAGTTAAATCGGCAAAGGATAAGTGAGATAAGGGGGGGTCAATCTTAAGAGACTTACCCGATACATATTTGTTGAGATGGTAAGAAAATCGGCTTTTCTTATACAGGAAATTGGCCAGGCCGGTGGAAAACTGGCCAATTTATATATTATTTATATTATTATGCATTAATATCTAATAGTTTTTTTAGCATCCACCACATTAACGATGTTTCCATTGTGAGCTACTAGTTAAATATAGCGAGAAAGTAAGCGACTGACCGACTGGTTACTGAATGCATATTATAAATTTAGCATGCTCATGCTCATATCGAACACAGCTTATGCTTATGAGTTTCCTGCTTCAAGGTTCTCTTGCAGGGCATAATTTCCAACGGAAACCTTGAACCCATCGTCACAGAATTAAAGTGGCACGAGGCCAACTCCGACACAAAACCGCAGTACATTCTGTTAGTATAGTATCTTCGACCTCTATGTGACATTTTATTTGTAATAACTATACACCGCCGCTCATTGCTTGCTGCTTCAACATAACATGTTTTCCTGATAAGAAATGTTACAATTGTACTAGTTTTGTTTTAGGATTCAATATAAACTTACCACTACTTATGTATAAGTATACAGGGTGTATCTAACTTGATGCGATATATTTTAAAAGGTGAATTTTCAACAAAAATTAAAAGGGAATCTCGTAAATTCTTTAAATTTTCTACCAAAATTTCAGAGGCTTGTAATTTGTAGCGAAAGGGGTTTTGGAAGAACAGTTAAATGAAAGACCCCCCCCCCCATTAAAATTACCTACCAGTTACCGAAACAAGCCGAAAGATCACCACCAATTTACAACTGCCCCAAATATATGGCAATATCCCCAAATTTTTTTCAAAGCCTCCTAGATGGTAGCGGAATACCTACCTCGAATCATGTTTTTTTCTAACTTTTTAACTCACCCTGTGTGTTAATCAATTAATGGTATTGAAAATGGTTACACTCTATGTGAAAGGCGCTTCTTTTACGAGCTCTTTTACACTGATCTGTCTCTAAAATTGTACAAATTACACCATTTTTGCCGAAACGTTGCATAATTACCAAATTTCTGAACTCTTAAACACAAAATTATAAACTGGGTTAACTGCTTAATACCGTGTATTGCCACCCCTGGCAACTCTGAGAGCTTCTTAAATATTTATATATGATATTTGATCGTATTTATCGTATTTAAATTTTTAGAAATTCCAGTCTAACATTTATTAATATTTCTTACGGTAACAGTAATCTTCACAAAAAAGTCACAATCACAATGACAGAACGCAATGGCTGATCGAATATACTCTTGAAATACAGTGTGTGTTGTATTCTGGGTTTTAACAATCCACCTAATAAAAATCTATTCAAATTGAGAGCGCAAACTATTTCTGAAAAATAATTTATGTATTCTATATTTACTAATAAAATAATATTGATTGTCAGCAGAAATATAGATTCAAGTGAAGGATCAAGTGTGTCCTTTTACACTTTATATGGCTCTGCCATGGCCGCCTTTGGGAATGCAACTTATTGTATTTTCTTATTAAATCTTAACCTTGTGAGGTACGTTTTAATTTCTTTATGTAGAGGAATTCTTTTAACCTTTACATTGATGGAATAGCAGATATGGAACTTTCACTTATTTGAAGACAATCTAAAACTCCTTATTATAAGGACCGCGTATTTATAGTTCAATCCTCGAAGGTAAATTCGATTTATATCATATTTGGTTAAAATTTCGTCAATCAATTACACCTATCAGGTTAAAGGATTAGGTAGTATTAATTATGTTAAACATAATTAAATTATTACAAAAATTATTCAAATTAAAAGATATAAACATATGCTTGATATTTTATAATTGAATTATTTTTCAAATAATTCAATTTTTTCCTAGTTTTAAGTTTAACTCTACAGGTCGACCTTACAAATATTGCTACAAAAAGGTCAAACATTTATAATTCAAGAGAATGTTAGCAGAAGATGGATGGATGTCCAATAGGCCCCAGACCACCGAAAGAACCACAGAAATGTCACAGGATATTTTTACACATATTTTGACAATAAGTATTTGAATTATTTAGACGAGATCATGTACAGGGTTATTTATTATATTTAGACCACCCCTCATTATCGTTATTCGTTTTCATTGTCTCTTCCCTATTGTATCCTTCTCATGGGCGCCAGTTCAGTTCTATGAACACTTATTTGTAATTGGAGAAGGTTCACTGATAAGCACGAGTCCTCTATGGTCAATAAGAGGGGGTTCAATTAGGCCCCTATTTATTTTATAATATTTTAACTTGAAATTTGAAATTATTTTATAATGGTCAATGGATCTATGATATTTATTACTTTGTTTTGTCAAAGAGATTTAAATTTAAAAATTTTTATTAAATATAGACTTTAAATTATGTGCTGAAAATATTGAAATAAGAATAATAAATCAGAAGTTGCATAGGACTAATTTTATTTTTATATAAATGGAAGTATGATTGTCACTATGACAATTGCAATGCACAAGTACGAAATTTATATATATGCAAGTTATAGTGCAAATGGAATTAGAAATATTAATGCGAATTATAATGCAAAATAGTAAAAAATTAAATTTTTTAAACCTTATAACTATCCTACGCCAGAACCTACGTAACTTATTCTAATAACATGGACTAAGCCTTTGGAACAATGTTTACTTAAAACTAAATATGTTTTAGATGGTTATTACCTTATAAAGTTTTATATTAATCCTTTTTTTGCTTTCGAATCACAACACAACAAAAATTTTTCGGAAACATTTTTTTTTTAGTTTTCTTGCGATTTTTATTATAAATTATACAATCGAAAAATACGCGATTTTTATTAAAGGAAATATCGAAGGAGTTCAAAGGGGTTCTGATGAGAGTTCAGAATGGCGACCGAACTCTTCGTTCGTGCGAATACCCAAAGAAAAAAATTTCTATCGCGATAAATACGATTTTTATTGCAAAATTAAATATTAATAAAATTAAATTAATTAAATTAATTAAAATTAAATTAATAAATATAAATTAAATATAAAGATTTCTGCAAAAAAAATTTCCAAGGAGTTCAAAAGGCTTTTGATGAGAGTTCAGAATGGCGAACGTAGAGTTCCTGCGAATACCGAAAGAAAAAAATTCTATCGCAATAAATGTGATAGGAATGCCTTTTGAACTCCTTTTAATTTTATTTTCTCAAAAAATCTCGTTTTTTCAACCATGAAATTTGCGATAAAAATCGCATTTATTGCTATAGAAATTTTTTTAATCGGGAAACTATTCGTTAAGCCTTCTGAACTCTCATCAAAACCCCTTTCAACTCCTTGGAATTTTTTTGTTAAACAAATCTCGATTTTTTCAATCATGAAATTTGCAATAAAAATCGCATTTATTGCGATAGAAATTTTTTTATTTCGGTTTTCGCACGAACTTCTTCGTTCGCCATTCTGAACTCTCATCAAAACCATTTTGCACTTCCTGGAAATTTGTTATTGTAGAAATCTTTCATTTTTCGATATTGAATTTTGCAATAAAAATCGTATTTATCGCGTTAGAAATTTTTTTCTTTCGGGATTCGCACGAACTCTTGGATCGCCATTCTGAACTATCATCAGAAGACCTTTGAACTCCTCCAAAATTTCTTTTAATAACAATTTTCGATCGTATAATTTACAATAAAAATCGCATTTATCGCGATATAATCTTTTTTTTGGGATTCGATTGAACTCAATCGCTATTACATAGAAGAAAAATAAAAAAAAAATTTTTAGAAAAAATTTTTTTTTAATAACTTGCTAATTTTATGAACAATTTTTATTTGTTGGGAACTCCTGAACTCTTTCGTCTCTACCGAAAAATCATCGTGAACTCTTTTTCGTTGAAAAAACAGGGCAGCGTGAAGTTGGCGCCCTAAAATGGTTTTTCTCGATTTCTCGACTTAAATTGCTAGAACTATTGCTGGTTTCACATTGAACTTCTCTTGTTTTTATTGGGAACTCCCAAGAAAATGATGATTTTTAAAAGAAGCAGCGCCAACTTCACAGGACTGGATTTGCAGGTGTAATTCAATGCAGGAAGGAGTGTTAGCTCTCTAAGTAGTTGTTACTTGTAAATCCATTCAGTCCACACAATCTAAGAACATTTATTATTCCTATTACAATAGCTTCTTCCTTTTGGTATTCAATAATCACAGTGTTAATTTAGGGATATAGGTATTTAATATTTTATTTTAAAATATACCTATGTAGATACATGTGATACTGCCTGTCCGCCAACACTGTTCGAGTGCAATCCTGCATTCCTGTAAGATGGTAATGAACGGGGTTGCAATCCATCTTTTGCTGTCCGAACGTACACAAGGGGGCTACAGGAGAGCCACGTGGGACTTGCAATGTTGGGGTTATTGATCGTAGTGTAGGGCTAGACAACCTCACAGCAGTTACCAGGAATGAGTCACTCGATCTACCCTAATTGCAGCAGCATCGGATGCTTTATGCTCCTCATTTCTCAATTTAGCTTTCTCATTCATAAACTGTACTGCAACGAATTTAAATAAATAGTACACGGATATCCATTGTTAATACCACATTTAACTAAATAAAATGAATCGACTGAAACGGTAACAGTATACAAAGATGTATACAGAAAATTATACAATAAACAATTACAATTCCTTGCTATGGCGTAGCCCTTTTATTATTAGTGCAATTTTTTATTTTAAAGAGAATGAAGGAAATTATTAGTACATGGAAATCGTACCAAACAAGTGGTGTTGCCTCTCATCAAATATTGATGTAGTTCTGATTTTTTTATATGGTGTATGTAATGAAGCGGTAATGTCAGATGCTCGTAAGCCTTTCGAATCATTATTCGAATCATTATTCATTCATTATTAAATATTTGTAAAACCATTAAATTTTCAGTTTTTCTCAATTTTTACCACCAAGGGCCTGTATTACGGCAAAGGTCACTATCTACACTTATTAAGTAGACTAAATTTGCAAGAAAATGAAGACAATTTGGTCTCGATAGACCAAATAGTTTCTAAGATACAACTGCTTAAAGATTTGCAAAATTTCCAATTTTTTTTCGTCAAGTTTTCCATTTTACGGCAAAAGTCATCAGTACGTTATTAAATTACACTAAATTTGCAATAAAGCGAAACCAATTTGGTCTATGTAGATTTTTTATCCGACTATCCGAGGAGGTTCTCAATTCGGTTGAGAATTTTTTTTGTTTGTTATCTCAGAATAACCGTCATTTATAAATCGATTTTAAAAATTCTCTTTTTGTTGGAAAGGGGGTATTTTCAAGTGGGTCCCGTTTTAGTTTTATTGGCATTATACCTTGGATTCCGAAGATATACCTGGGAATTCACCAGATATACTAGAACAAATGGCGAGTGCGCCGGTCACAACCCAAATTTATATATATTTAAATTAATTAAAAACATATTTTCTATCGGTACAAATTTTGAGGCTGAAAACTATTCTCGTATCAACTTAATCATCATAAAAATCAGTCCGGCCCTTAGGGGGAGTTCCATGACAACACACGACCAGAAGAAATAAGCAAAAAGATGAATAATCAAAGGAAGACACACCAGTCACCAGTTGTATATCTGGAAACGAATCACTTAGAAGTTCTTTCACCTTCATTGAGGATTTCTAGACTGATGTACAATTTGTTTTATAGATCATTTATACTTGAATTTAAAATATTAATACCTCATCATTTTCAGTGACACTTGTGATATTTAATTTTCGTTACTGTTAACACAAATAGGGAATCATGTAACAAAATTCCGTGTTTGTGTGTCGCGAAGTTAAAAGGGTACACGCGTTCGAAACCGAAAAAAATTTTTAATTTAATATCAACATTAGAAAAACCCGTTTGATGTTTGTTGTTGTACCCGAACAGTGGGTTACCAATAACGACACATTGTTTTGGCCAAAGCACCTGTTACGCTGGGAGGTGAAAAAGCTTAGGGCGGACCCAGATTCGTCTCAGATACAAATTGGGTCTCCCAGAAGTGTTTTGTTAAATTAAAAAATATTAAAACGTTTGAAAATGGAATTCCAATAATGCGAATTATGAGAGTTATGGTACGTGCAAATATACTTCCGCAATTAAATAAAATCTTTATTCTCTTTGGAAAGCCACTGAATCAAAAACAAATTAATAAATATTGCTAAAACTTATACTTTCCGTCAATTTTTATGTACCAATGAGAATCTGCCGAGTATTTTTTATTAGAAGATACGCGTAACACACGCGTGTTCTGAAATTTAAGTCTATAAATTATTTTTGGAGATTTCGCTCCGCCATTATTATACCAAAGCAATTTGGTTTTTATGAAATTGCGTAAAGGTGAGTGAACTCAGTCATTAGGCATGAAATTATTGTGCAATTAGTTTCGTGTAGTTTGGAATTTTTAAAGTAGGTCGTGTGGACCAAGGAAAACCAAGCAAGAATTATTTATTAACTATCAATGACTTTCCAATTCATTAAAAATATTTAATATAACTTATCGGATATTTTAAAAGTTTTGATAATATAATAACTCACATAAACAATCTAGTAAATCAGAAACATTACAACATTCACAATCTGTCACTTGTAATTATTTTTACAGGTCCGTCATGCCTGTTTCCTTATTTTTTTACGTATACCGTATGTCCGAAAGTTTTGGGAAAAAATCACCTGGCTTGATTGAGTGACAAAATGTATTCAATGAAGTATGTCATGGGAAGTTTTTGGTTTCTGCTTCACAAAAGTCTTATAAAATTGATGTTCGTTGAGGTGTTTATAATCTGGCTGGACTAATGTCGAAACGAGACATTGTCGATATTTCTCGAGATTTAGATATCGCACAATAAAAGAATGTCAAGAGGGGATACCTGAAAGATGGAAAACTGATTAAGGAGTTAAACACAAAATTGGGACCACACAGGGAAAACTGGCCAGGAGATATTGTTGGAAACACTACGGTCTTTCTGAGAAAAGCAGGAAAGCTCCAAAATAAACAGAGACTTAGAGAGAATTCCGAGATATTGCTGCGTATTGAGGCGAGTGCATTTCGTCAACAAGTTGATCGTGATGGACGATGAAAAATATTTCTCTTTGGTTTGTACACGGACAGTACGAGAATGTCCCTAATGGTGTGAGATTAAAAAGCAAAAAAAAAGTTTGAGGACAAAATTTTGGTATGGTGTGCAATTTCTGAGGTGCTTCATCTCATTGTTCGGGGTGAAGCCTTAAATGCAGAGCGTTATATCCAGTGCTGTCTTGCTAAACTGAAGAGGTTTCTTCTGGGCAATATTGAGTAGGAAAGCCTATAATAACATGATGAGAAGCACAAAATGAAGAACAATAATTCTGTAGGTATCCAGAAAAAATTGATAAATCAACACTGTGGTCGTCCAAACTAAGATGCAATGCGTCAGAGGAATACTTAGGCAAAACGAATATTTTCATTTGAAATATGAAATCTACGATAAGAGGAATACACGTTTAATTTTCCATATTCTTTCAGTGCATCATAAATGTTGTACCTACTTACCTTATGGGGTGGTTCATATGTTATTCGGTGTCTCCAGGACAATAAACTGTAATGTTTGACCCTACAATTGTTCCTGCGCTTTGATCTGAGCCATAAAGATTACTGGTGCCATAGATTAATATATTATATACGGATAGATGGCCTTCTTCCTAATATCCAACTAAAGTCACTAAATATATAAATTACAGCAATTCATTTGCTTAATGCGTTAGACAGAGAGCCTAACTTGGGAACAATATAGCTGCAAGCATATGTTAGCTGCAGTTTGATAGGTAGGTATGTCATTTTTTGACAATTGAACAGATTAAAAAAAGGAAGAGAAACTCTAGCAAGTGAAATGAGATACATCAATTTCCACGCAGAACACTCATCCTTCATAATCGCATCGTGTCAACATACTTTTACTTAGAAGCGACCGGAATTCACTTCCTTAGTCGTGACGGTAACCAAGGTCAACAGCCATTATCTTAATTATATTATATTAGTGCAATTGTATTTTTTAGAATGGCATAAACAGCTGCTATTCCCGCTTTATTTTACGACAGCTGCGTTTGCAGGAGATGCCATAAATAGCACACCCTTAATCTAATATCTGCACGTCTCACGATTATTGCACAAAATCGATCAGTGAGGCGGTGGCGGATAGACGCCCATGACGTCACCGGTGCTCAGTTTGGTGGGGTGCGGCATTTGGACCAAGGCTCGAGCCTTGAGCTCTAACCAGTGCGTGTCTGAGTCTGGGTCTCCCCCTGTCGGCTCCGATAGTTCCTCGGTCTATGTGTAACCTTCTGCTTATAAAAAAAAGGTGTTAGTTAGTGCCAGTGTGATGTACTATGTACAAGTGATCTCTGCTACGGTTGCAGCTACCACGTGGTGATTAAATCTACATCAAGTGTGTCGTTTTCTGGTTACCAGTTACCTCTAAGCGTAGCCAGATGTGTACTAAGTTTCATTGAACCCGCACTGAATTGAATAGTAAAGTAATCGCTAGACAAAACAAGATACTTGATATTAAGGAATTGGTACATGCTGGTATTTGAATTGCAACCGGAAATTGTGTCAGTTTCCCTTCAAGCAGTGGCGCGCCCTCTTCCGTATTCACGCGAATTTCCCTTTGCGGTACATTTAATTCCATGAAAATACCGCCACCCATTTTGTTCTTCGAAATAGATAGCTAAATACGTTGATTACGGTCCTTTGTCGTTTATAATAATTACTGTGCGCGCACAATTAAAAGTAAATAACATATTCTGCGAAGTAGATTTATTATCTTTAGCAACCATTTATAAAAGTGGAATCGCAGATTAATTAGATATAAACAATGTGATCTGATTAATATTAAGTACCTAATTTGACACAATTAATGGATAAATATGAGATTAGTCATAGTTCCCCCAGGCCCCAGTTCAGTAGTCACCAAAGGAGATGGTCACCAACCTTGGGCCGATGCAGTAGTTTTTCAGACAAAAAGGCTTGGAAATCTTCAAATATATTTTTTAATTACAAAACATAATCCTTAGGTTCAATTTATGAATAGGCAGTGGCGGCTCGTGCCAAATTAAACAGGTATTGCCAAAACTGGCAAAGACACATAATGAAGGGCGAAATTTTTAAAATTTTCAGGGTCACGCGTTTTCCTGGCACTTCAGAATTTCAATAAAATATCCATTTCCACAAAAATAAAAATTGTCCTAGAAAAACACACTACACGTGATGTCTGACAGTGAAGCGCGATGCATCAAAATCCGACTATGTCAAGAAACTGAGCCCGGCACGCAATATTCTTTCCGTTTACAATTTATCCCGTGTAAAATTGTATGGACCACGTTTATCTCTGTCGCTCACACACGATTCAGGAACATCTATTTCATTTCATCTGTGCCAGTCCATTAATAGCACAACGAACTTGCGTAACTCATGATATAACCTTCTTATTATATGGATTTAACCCAGTTATATGGATTAAATTCCTGTTATTTAACGAAAAACATTTAAATACTATAGTAGAGCACAATTGGTCTACTTTACAAATTGTTTTAGGAACACTAAGGTCACTAAGAAATAAAAAATCAACTGCACCGGCATAAACAAGTTGTTTACAATAACAATGTGTTTGGGTGTGGTTCAGTATAGACGCCACTGGATCTTTAAACCACGCCTACTTTTGCGGAGTTGGAACAAATAGTTACTCCAACAGTTTATCATCTTATGTATATTTTAGAAAAAGGCACTACCTACTTATATACTTCATATTATGTTACTTTAAGTCCTTAAGTAACTATAATCTATTTCGATACGAAAGAGAGTAATAAAAGCTCATTAAAAACGCAAATCTTCAATAAATCTAGTCCAAATTCTAATAAGTATAATTTATAAGTAAATTCTTAAGTTTAAATAAGTTCTCAAGTTTACTACCGGTGTTATGGAAATTATACACTACAGATAAACCCTTGTGATCTGCCCTGGTCTAATGCGTTTAAACTATCCGCCGCGCTCTCTCATTACCAGTCGCTATATGTTTGCGGTGACGAAATGAATTTCATAGCCTTTTTTTTTGTACGGAGTGGCCTTGTACTTCCTCTGTGGGGGAAACGTCTCGCCTAGGCCATCAATCAGCCCAATACAAAAATATGCTGATGTTGCCTAGGGGCATTTCTCTCAAATTGATTCTCTGGTTGACGATGTGGCAGGACATTCGCAAGTATATAGATGCTCGACCATCTATTTGTGTTCGCATCCTCTACCGACGATAGGTATTGTCAGTTGTCACTTTGTCATATTGTGTCATATTATAGTCATATTAGTACATATTATGGAGGTGTTTCCTTACCCGGCTATGTTCAGTTAGGTAGGATTTCTATGAGAATCGGAAGTTTCCTTTAGACATTGCTACATAATTCCTTGCTGTCTCTTCGCTGGGATATATCAAATTTCTAGCCAGCCTCTCTCCCCCCCCTATCTCTCCCTTTCTCTCTCTCTCTTTCTCGACTCTCTCTCGCTCAGCTCTACTCTCTCGGCTCTCTTTCGCTCGGCTCTCTCTCTCTCTCTCTCAGCTCTATCTCTCTCAGCTCTCCTTCTCAGCTCTCTCTCTCGGCTCTCACAAGCACTTGGTGCCATTCCCATACTTATATTATAATTTTTCAGGGCTAGTAGCGTTTGTACTACACTGTGGCATTTTTTTCCATAGTGCATTTACATTGAAATCGCAGATTTCTGAAATATATACCACGGCCTGCTCCTTCTTTCCTCTTTGATCCTCTTTTCCTCTTTGATTGATTTCAATTGACCATATTGGTTAGGTGAAGAAAATCCGGGCGCGAAATTTGAAATGGGTTCTTAAACACATGTATTTCTTATGGGAGAATTAAAAGAGTAATTTTTCTATGGTTATGGGCATTTCTTAGTATTTAAACCTATTATACGTCAAACTTTAAACATTTCTCTACAACTCAAGTTCAAATTGTTTTTTTTTAGACCTATGAGTTAAATATAAAAATTATTATAAATTAAAATGTCTGTTTTCCGTGGACGTACGTTAAAACTATTAGTTCTACTATTTTTTACTTTTACGGAAGAGCTCAAGTGCCAGCTGTAAAAAAAGTAAGGTTATATTATCAGATCGTCAGTAGGTTGTTTATTTATTTATTTCTATTTTATTACAGCGTTTTTTCTTGTATAACTTTTTCTTGTTATCCGACATGATCGCAAAATTCAACGATCATGCCAAACCCCTTCCACTATGAACCATTGAATTAAGCAACAACAAAGGTTTTTTTTTACAAAAATCGCGTTCAAAAATTGGTAATATCATTATTTTGATAATGTTTAATTAATTTTGGAAAACTCTCAGTCAATCAAAAAATTTGTGTATTTAACTTATTTCACTAACAGATATCTATAGGCTCTTAACTTGAGTCTCATTACCGAGATGGTGGTCCAAGGAATATTTATGTTTTGTAGATAATTTACCTCCATTAGTCTTAATGTACTACTTACACCGTATCGCTTTTGCAGTTTTGGCAACTATACCGGGTGTCAAAAAAGTCCCGGGACGGTCAAATATTTAGAAAAATATGCGTCGTATCGGAAAACAAAAAAATAGGGGTTCAATATTTTTGAAAAAACTATTCAGACATACCAAACTCAACCCCCCCACTCCACCCACTGGGGCGGGGGTGGGGGTAACTCCCGAATTTTAAACGGCAACCCCCAACTCTTATTGCAGATTCCGATTCTACGATGAAAAATATGAACTTTTTGTCCTAAACTTTTTTTTGTATACCGGCTACATGTCGCTCAAATCGACGGTCTAAAAATAATAAGTCCCGGGACGGTCAAATATTTAGAAAAATATGCGTCGTATCGGAAAACAAAAATAGGGGTTCAATATTTTTTTAAAAACTATTCAGACATACCAAACTCAACTCCCCCACTCCACCCATTGGGGCGGGGGTGGGGGGTAACTCCCGAATTTTAAATGGCAACCCCCAACTCTTATTGCAGATTCCGATTCTACGATGAAAAATAAGAACTTTTTGTCCCAAACTTTTTTTTGTATACCGGCTACATGTCGCTCAAATCGACGGTCTAAAAATAATAAAGCGGAAGCAAAAGTCTCGGGACGGTCAAATATTTAGAAAAATATGCGTCGTATCGGAAAACAAAAAAATAGGGGTTCAATATTTTTGAAAAAACTATTCAGACATACCAAACTCAACCCCCCCACTCCACCCACTGGGGCGGGGGTGGGGGTAACTCCCGAATTTTAAACGGCAACCCCCAACTCTTATTGCAGATTCCGATTCTACGATGAAAAATATGAACTTTTTGTCCTAAACTTTTTTTTGTATACCGGCTACATGTCGCTCAAATCGACGGTCTAAAAATAATAAGTCCCGGGACGGTCAAATATTTAGAAAAATATGCGTCGTATCGGAAAACAAAAATAGGGGTTCAATATTTTTTTAAAAACTATTCAGACATACCAAACTCAACTCCCCCACTCCACCCATTGGGGCGGGGGTGGGGGGTAACTCCCGAATTTTAAATGGCAACCCCCAACTCTTATTGCAGATTCCGATTCTACGATGAAAAATAAGAACTTTTTGTCCCAAACTTTTTTTTGTATACCGGCTACATGTTGCTCAAATCGACGGTCTAAAAATAATAAAGCGGAAGCAAAAGTCTCGGGACGGTCAAATATTTAGAAAAATATGCGTCGTATCGGAAAACAAAAAAATAGGGGTTCAATATTTTTGAAAAAACTATTCAGACATACCAAACTCAACCCCCCCACTCCACCCACTGGGGCGGGCGTGGGGGTAACTGGTTGGAGTGGGGGGGTTGATTTTGGTATGTCTGAATAGTTTTTTCAAAAATATTGACCCCTATTCTTTTGTTTTCCGATACGACGCATATTTTTCTAAATATTTGACCGTCCCTGGACTTTTTTGACACCCGGTATGAGGCGGCGCCTCATGCATCGTAAAGCAGCTTTCTATGCATAGATTATTATAGATATGTAGTGTTCCTCGATGACAATTTTTTGCCTCCCTGTAGTTGATTTTAGGGGATTCGCAGTTCATTTTTATATATAAATACTGTATAATTCTATATATCTAGGATATAAATTCAATCAATTAAAAAAAATTAATACCATATTCATGGCCGCGTCTAAAACTCTATAATCATAGGGTTTTATTACCCTTTCCAAATATATACTATACTCATGGATTATGCAAAACAAACGCCCAAGAAAAGATAACTTCTCTTACCTAATCATTTATAAGATCATACAATAATTACGTAAGTGTTATCTATTTTAATGTACTATTTCACAAAAGAGTGAAAACAAGTACAATTTTCTGGTATTTAACATTGATAAGCTTATCTCTGCGTAAAGCAGCAAATGAGGACACGGAATGGCCTACAATTATTATCTAAAAACTTCTCGTTCAAGCAGCCGTATGGCATCATTTTACTTCGAAGTGTGTATTGATTTTAATGTTTCAAAAGATAAAAAAGTTTATTTATCGTATGAATTTGTTTCACGAAAGTAAATCGTACCCTGGAAACTGTCGATCACCATTGATATTTTATAATATTCTTATCAACCAAACCGCCTATAGCTACGTTCTGCCGTAGCCGACCGATAGTTCTAGCCATGACACAGCCGCATGTCGTCACAACTGGAGATGGACACGATATCGCTAGGCATTTATATAATATAAAAGCTCATCTTTCCGGTGGTGCTTTATTTTTGCAGCAATTTTTCATGATTGCAAATATGAGGTATACATATAAAACTGCAAATACTTTAGCATTGTTTTATAAGTATTATAAGGAGTTGATTTTAAAGAAAGAAGTATCAAATGATATTATGTGATTCAAAAACTCACATTTTTTCAAAATTTCTTTAATAGATGCATTAGTTTGTTAATATTCTTCTGTTGGAAGTCGCCTTGCACCTACCTAGGTAATTGATCTCTATACAAACGCAACGCTTGATACTTAATAGCTATTTCTTCCCGATCGTAAATACACATTAATACATGTAAATTTTCTCGTCGAAGGTAAACATACTTCATATCATGAAAATACTACAGTCATAACTATTATAAACGAATCACATTCATCAACAATAATACGCACACAAGTGAGATATTGCAAGGAGACACTGTCATAAGAGGACTGGTTGCGAAAGGCTGTCCGCAGGGAGGTGTTTTATCACCACTGCTATGGAATTTGGTTCTTGACAGCCTCCTAAACCACCTCAACGTGGAAGGATTCTACACAATTGCATACGCAGATGACTTAACGATACTGCTTAATGTAAAATTCGAAGGAGCTCTCTGTCAAAGAATGCAGATGGCCCTAAGAATAATCGAAAATTGGTGTGAGGAGTATGCCCTATCCGTCAACCCCAGGAAAACGGAAATGGTACTCTTTACAAGGAAAAGAAAACTGGAGCCAATGAGAGCACCTGTTCTCCTAAACACAGCACTAAATTTTGCACCACAGGTGAAATACTTGGGGGTAACTTTCGATGCTAAATTAAACTGGAATCTTCACCTCGAAAGAAGAATAAATAAGGCATACATATCATACGAGCAGTGTCGCAGGACAGTAGGGAAAACCTGGTGAATGAAACCCAGGGTGGTCCTGTGGATTTACACTGCTATCATAAGACCAATGTTGGCCTATGGAGCTGTTGTCTGGTGGCCCAAGAGTCAACAAATAACAGCAAAACTCAAGCTAGGCCAGGTACAAAGAGTTGCCTGTCTGAGCATAACCGGAGCCATGCGAACAACACCAACGAGAGCAATGGAGATAATGCTCTGTCTTCCACCACTAGACCTACATCTAGAAGAAGTGGCTCTCACTACCATGACTCGCCTTAAATCTGTTGGCATACTACCAAATGCAAGCTGTGGCCAAACCAGAAGCCGCCTGTGGACTGAGGCTGTCAGAAAGATACCCCTTTTACAGGCATGTGCAGATGGTATTCCGCCTCGGCTTGTCTTTGATAAACCTTACACCATACATACTACTGGTGAAGACGAGGCCGGCGTTGAAGGTGTAAACTATGTTTTCACGGACGGATCAAAGAAAAAGGATGGAGCAGGCTGTGGTATATATTCCAGGAATCTGCGACTCCGATGCAGCTGGACTATGGATAAAAATGCAAGTGTAGTACAAACAGAACTCGCTGGTATAACCATAGCCGCACAAGAGATTTCTCGCAGAGAAATAACGGGCAAAACAATAAGAATCTGCACAGATAGTAGACAATCACTACTGGCCCTGAAAAATTATAAAATAACTAAAGGATCAACATGGGAATGTCACCAAGCACTTGTGAGAGCATGTCAGATGAATAACATCTGCCTGTGCTGGGTCAAAGCACACTCACAATGCAACGGCAATATAGAAGCTGACAAACTGGCCAAGAAGACAGCCAACCCGAGTATCCTTGGGCCTGGTCCTTCAAGTACGCTACCAGTTGCAGCGAAACTTCAATTAATAAAGGAAAACACCCACATAAAATTTAAGGCGTTATGGGATGAAACAAGTAGCTGTCAGCTGGCCAGAAATCTCTTGAGATATCCCAGCGAAGAGACGGCGAGGAACTATCTGGCAATGTCCAGGGGTAAACTGCGATTTGTTACAGGAATCCTAACCGGACACTGCCGGGTAAGGAAACACCTCTATAACATGAGACAAAGTGACACACCCATCTGCAGAGGATGTGAACAAGAAGATGAAACGATCGAGCATGTACTTTGCGAATGTCCCGCCGTATCATCGACCAGAGAATCCATATTGGGGGAACGTTGGCCTTCTATGGCCAATTTGAGGGAAATGCCCCTGGGCAACATCATCACCTTTTGTACAACATTGGGCTGGTCGATGACCTAGGGAGACATTTCCCTCACGGAGGAAGCACAAGGGGCCCAATGGGGCCTAAGTGCAGCGGATCTCGATCCGCACTCCGGACATATTCCAGATTCCAGAGATATTGCAACTGTCAAATTTAAATAGTACAAAAACAAAGAAATGTTTGTTGTTTATTTTCCATAGGCGCTTATGCCTAGAAATGTTTTTAAAATCTGGCCGGTGCCGGTGTTCCCATTAGCTTTATTGGACAGGGCAAATAAAATTATTTCAGCCATGTAAATTTCAATTCGATTCCTCAAAAATGTCTGGAGATATAAGGAGCAGGCGTCTCTTTAGGGACGGACGGTATAAATAATATAAAAGTCAAAGATAAAAAATATAAAATTCGGAGACTATCATAATATAATAATTAATATTTTTTGTATGTTAACCCTCCGCGGAACGGGTGAGAACATTTTACAATAAGGCACGGGTGGTGTCTGAGAGACACATAATGTTATATTTTTATTTAGCAACAAATGATACATTATTTTTTAAACATTCAAAAAAACATTTATTCTAACACTTACTAAACAAAATAGTAGTGGTTATCAAATCTAAATTAGAGAATAAACTCTAAATACAGAATAATAAAAAAAACTAAAAAAATCTTCATGTTCTCAAACTCCATCTATTATTTTTCAGTCTGGCAATAGTTGGTCCAAACAAATGTTACAAATCGGATTCACATGCTCTAAACACAGCCATCTTCTGCATTGTTTGCAAAAATACTTTGTTTTACGATTTCGGCAGAAGTGGCAACGTCCATGCTGGATATTATCGGTTGCTCTTCTAATATTCACTTCAGTACCTGATAAACGTTGTGCAATTTCACGAGTTTCCCTCGTCAAGCGCATGTTTTGTGCTCTTTCATCTAAACTAGGTTTTATCAATGTCAGAGCAAGTTGCTTTAGATAGTCTCTTCTCGATATGACGTCATTTTGATTAGCCTTTAGAATAACAACCATTTATACCAGCAATATTTATCATATTGTAAAACAACACCATAGGCCATCTTCGTGTATTTCTACTTACATTATAAGCCGCCGATTTCTGATCAACAGAATCCACGCTACCTTTGGTAATGTTATAAAATGTGATAATGTCTGGTTTGCACTTTTCTCCAGAGCTTGCATCAATATTGTCATCTCGATGTAGTGACGATACAGCTAGGACAAGTTTCCCCTTTTTTGGAATATAGGATACCAACGTAATATTTTTCTCAAAACCAAACATTGAAGAACTTACTGGCCGTTGTTTGCAATTCAAAAATTCTGGAGGGATTTCTCTCCTGTTTTTCCGTATAGTACCGACAACAGTTATTTTGTGATCTTCTAAAAGCTTAGTAACCATTGGAATCGTAGTAAACCAATTATCTACAGTCAAATTGCGGCCTGAACCCAATATTGGATTACACATTCTTATTACTAAATCATCAGTTTTGTTTGTCATTGCAAATGGGCCATTCGGTTGCTTTCCTGCGTATATTTCTAAATTTGCCGTATAATGTGTTCTAGAATCTACTAATGCAAACACCTTAATGCCATATTTGGCAGGTTTATTCGGGATATATACACGAAACGTAGATCTTCCTCGGAAGGCATACAACATTTCATCGAGGGTAACATATTCCCCTAAGCAATAATTATTCTTGCAATTTTCGACAAATATTCTCCACATCTCTCGAACAGGTGCTAAGTTATCAAGAGCTCTTCTTTCATTCCTTGTACTCACATTGTCAAACCGTAAACAGTTTAGTAAAAATTTCAGCCTTCTATATGCCATTGCACCATGAAATATCTCAACTCCTGTGCCGTCAGTCGCCCAAAAATCTTTGAGATATTTTCTGCCGCTTTTGAAAATTCCTGCAAGAATCAGTAGTCCAATAACGGTTTTTATCTCTGAGGCATTAGTAGGTTTTACGTCATAAGGATCTTTGTAACGGTTTGAAATAGTTGCAATATAAATATTTGTATTTTCAACTATAAGTGTGATAATGCGATCATCAAGAAAGCAATTGAAAGATTCTGTAGGAGATTTGGCATTTTTTGCTAAACCTTTTGGTCCTGGCAGATGGCTAATTAGATTGTGACTTCTGGTTCTTACATGCTTATTTGGCACATGCTTATTCCATTTCGTACTGTTATCCTTACCTATATAGTATAAATGTCTATTAGCACCTCTCATAACTTGAACATCAGTAGCCTCAAGTTCGTCATTAGCATCAGGTTCCTGTTCCGTGTCACTTTCATGTTCCATCGATTCACAATTATCCTCTTCATCATCAGATATATCATTTTCTTCTAGGCTCTCATCATCAGTTTTGACCTCTTTTGAAATCACTGATATATACTCTTTTATAGCAGCAGTTGCACTGAATCTGCGTGTGATGTTAAAACGCCTTATTTGTGGCAGCTAGACTTGCGCACAACCGTACATGAACGACGGCCGCGTTTTGCAATACAAAAGAAATGGCGGCTTGTCTTACAGACACACACCCGTGCCGCGGAGGGTTAAGGAAGCTTGTATTTTAATGAACTGCCCGGGTTCATTAACATACAACAGATTTTGTTTTACTTTCTACTCGTACTTAAAATAACTAACCATCATTAACGAGTTGCAGCAGCTTGGTTTGAACTGGTGCAACGATAATGACATTCAAAGGTGTGACATGAATGTGGGTGTGAATTTGAATATGGGTTCCAAATTTCATCACATGAATTATTTATGTATATGGACCTTGTGATTGTTAATTACTATTTTTTACTCGATTTTATAATATATTACTAAGTAGTCTGAAATATATTATATATTACCAGTAATAAATACCAATGAGTAATGAAAATGATAGAAATATGTCCAGATTCCCCTTTCACAAAAAGTTAAATTTGAAATTAAGAGTCAATAGTAGCCTTTCACTGAAGTTGAATCTATTTAAAAATGTACGATACGATAACCATACGATATGAGCAAGTGCTATATACCTAGTTATTTACCTAAATCGCGATCCTTTTACTATGTGATATTTCAGATTTACCTGTACTTCACCTGTACTTTCTAGAAGGATTGGTAGAGTTTCTGCTAAAAATATCAACATGTACCAAAACATATACCATCCGTAAATTACATGATATCAAACGATTCATTTGGGTATAATATGTCCCATTGGAACAATATTCGTATTTGGTGTAAAATTCTGGAACGACTACCTCAAATTTCTTCAGAACATGCTTGTGGAAGGGTAGACGTCGAGATGTCTTGAGACTTGACTAACCTTATATATGCATCTACAAAACATAATTCATAACATTGTTGTTTTTCTCATAAAATTACCGTCTCAAACAACATACTAAGATCCGTACCATATGCCGAATCAATGCGTGAGGTGAGAAGATATATTAAGCCAATGCAATTCGAATTTCTAGATGAACGTCGCTCATAAGATCTAGAGCTTGAGATCTAGAGCACTGGCAGGTATCCCTCTTCCATAATACACCACCTTAGACATCCTTCGATTTTATTAGGAAATTTCTCCAGATTGACTTTGCCAGGAGTTCCCGGGACGTTCCCTTAATATCCACAGACTTTTCTAGATCCTTAATCTGTTTGTCCTAGAGTTTCTGGTTGGTATACATCAGATTTTTACCTTGGCTTTGTCCATCCAGATACTCGAAGATGACCTAACTGTTCCTAAGTATGTTATGGTCAGACATCCAGAAGATAAGTACTAGCATTTGAGAAACATGTATGATCTACATTTCTATGATCTTATAAGGGGCTCAAAGGTATATGACCAAATGCGAAACATTTTGTCTCGGTTATCTTCGAATTTTAGCCCAGTTGCGTAAATTTTCGAGAAATTTACCTGTATATTTCCAATTATATTTTGTTAAAAGGTTCAGAGAACTGAAGTCTTATCAGTTCTTGACTATTAACATTAACATCAATCATTAAGTCGTCTTAGACCTGTTTTGATATCAGGAAGCTTAACCAGCTACAGTCTGATGTAGAAGATGGGGAAATAGACACACAGAAATCGACCAATGGACTCACTGCATCTCCTGCAGTTGGAAGAGTATACTAATCTGGTATAAAAATTGGACCAAAATGTCTGATAGATGTCTGGTATACACTATATTTGACCTAGGAAAATATAACTCCATCTTCAAAAATGAGATATCTTCTATGAACTCATGAATATATGACTGTAAACATGCAGCATTTAATAGTTTTCTGAGACAGGCAGGTAAAGTCATTCAAGTTTCACTTTGAAACACTTATCTGAATAATACATCCTGGTTGTGGAAACTTTAAGAGTACTGAAGAGTTTGAAGTACAAAGAGATCGTGTTTTGAGGCACAAGCATGTCTTGGCATACCTCAAAGCAGGTAATAAACAACTGACTTAATACCAAGCGTGTTCCTTAATACCAAGAGTTCTGACGAGGTTTTTGATCCAAGATACGACGCTGCGACTCTCAGATAAATATTTGCAGCTCAGCAGGATGCAAGCCAGAGTTTATTGTCGTTAGTCTTATAGGCCACTATCATTTGCACAAACACGAGAGCCAGCAATGTTCCATATATTTATATGAACCATATATTTACTGTACATCTTCAGCATCAATAGTCAATGTGTGCAAATTTCAAATAGTCCAATCATTATGTAAATTTGAAAATGTAAAAAGAAACTTAGCAGGCTCATTTTTGTATATTGAGTAGGGGGCTTAGAAAAACATAGCATAGATTTCCTATGAACTTTCTATGAAAACTTTCTATCATATGAAAAAGCTCATAGAAAATCTTGGTCGACAATTTCAATTAAGGTTTTCTAACCCCCTACACAATATCCAAAAATCATCCTTTTAAGTTTTTTGCATTTTTTAGTATTTTTTTAACAAAATGCCTGGATAAAAGGGAACCTATGAAGGGAGTAGACACCCAAATGAAGCGTTTGAAACAATCCGAACATAGTAACATGATTAATTAATAGTTCATACTACTTGCCAGCTGGATGATGTCTCCGTTTTTCCAGTCTATTAGTTAGCAAGCAAAGTGCTTAATTACTTGTGCACCCTTCATATTAATTACAAACAATGTAGGTAGTGATAAATAAACAGTAAATAATATAGTTCAATGTTAGTGACATTCAAATAACGGCTAGTGCTCGACCTCTCATCACATTGAAATGCCTCAATGTGCGGTGGTGGGTTGCAATAGTACACACCGAAAAACGAAGGGAGGTCCGATTCGATACCACCGGTTCCCCGGGGACACAAGAACTCGTGCTCGCTGGTTACAGGCCTGCGGGAAACAACTGAATAATTGTTCTACCGCTCGGATATGCTCGCGGCACTTCATTGAGGACAGCTACGAACGTGACGTTCAGCATGAGATTTTAGGTTTACCGACTAGATGTAGGTTAAAGAAAGGTGCCATTCCAGAAAAAAATCTTCCAACGGACTTTCTAAAAGAAGAAGAAGTCCAGGAAAGTGCCATCGCGATTCTCTTGGCAGTTGGTCTTGTACCTAACGCTCATCATACGGAGAAAATATCTGGTGGCCTTCCACAAGAGTAAGTTCATAGGATAACGATATTTTATCACGACTTCATTCATAATCATTTATTTATTTATTTATTTTATTGACATCCTACAGTAATTTCTAAATACAAATATTAGGTATATCAGGTAAAATAAATTTCAGTTAAGTTTGGAGTTGAACGTTGAATAACTTTCACCTTCGATTCCTTAACTCCATTGAAAATTAACAACAGAACAAATTGTAATCATGCAATGGTAGACTATCCCAAAGTCAACCCGCCAGTAGCAATATATGGTTACCATCAAAAATCCGGGACACCCGTGTCTCCGGTTTCCACCATTTTGTTAACTTTTCGTAGCGAAACTATTGTTACCCCATATTCTAAATTTATGTCATAGAATATCTCATAATATATAAATATATATGCAAATTGTACGATTGAATTTACATACTTATTACTTACTTATTACATTATAATGTTTGTAAATACATTAATCTTATTTGTTATTTATAAATACCATATCTTGAATTCTAATCGCTTATCCATTAGTTTTTGTCTCTTTGATGGCATTTCTTCATCGTTAGATTCGACAAACGTTCCCGATTCTCGTAGATCTTCGAAATTTTCAAAACCATCACCGTCTTCGTCTCCAATATTATTTCCAGTCTGCATTGCTTCCTCATCCACAATTTCATCTGAATCATTAACTTCCTCGTAGGTTTCTTCTTCCACATTGGAGCATTTTTCAGAACCATGACAATTTGACCATGTTTTCGGCAGCCACATTTTAAACATTCAGTTTCACAGCTGCAGCAAATAGTTTTGACCAATATTTCCGGAATTAATTGCTTTTCTGTAAATTTGGGCATAATGCCACGTTGATGCTGCTTCCAGCCCCAATCTGTTGCTGTCAGTTCGTTACCCAGCCCTGTAACGCCCTGTAACAATGTTGTTCTGTTGCGCCTTCTGTGGGTGGGAGATTTTCCAATGTGAAGGATGATTTAATTTTTGCCAATTGATATTTTCGAAATCTTAATTGAATCAGTGTTATATATTTACATTTATAAATAGATTTGATAATAATTGTAATCCATTTTTTTCGATATCTTCTTTGTTTGCATCTTTTTTATAAAAAAGTATTGGCCAAATTTGTATCGTCTAATAATGAATTTACGATACTTTTATTTCCTTTTCCGGCAAATCCAGATGTTGTATCGCAACCAGAAAAACAATGCAGAAATACAACGATATTTTTGGAGGATTCATATTTGAAACTATTAGACGTGAAAAATAGATCTTTTACATTTCTAGAACCTGGCTTGAGAAAATAAATGTCATGATTATTTTAATTTAATTGATTCAAAAGGACCAAAAGGTCAATATCTTGACCCACAACAATGACAGTTTTATTAGTATCTCTGGCAATTTCTATCGATGTCTTAATTATGTCAGCATCAGCATCTTCTTCTGCTTGTTTACAGGAAAATCCTTGTGATTGCAAACTTTTCGAGTTTTTTTCGTTTCTTTGCATTTTCTAGGAACATTCACCATAGTAATGTATATTTTTTTCACCATCAGAAAGTAGAGATTTCAACGAACAAAAAGCCCACCGACTTTTTTAAAGGGTGGTAATTTCCCCGTGTCCACTCTTCTTTTTCGATATTAAGTCAAAATAAGGTGAAAAAATAAATATTTGAAATAAAAAAAATTACAGTGTGTTTGGGACATAAAAAGGCACGTTTTCTCCAAATTTCTTAAAAAAAAAAATTTATAAAAGAAAAATAAAAAACCAAAAACTTGATTATTTGAATTTTGCACATAAATTTTGAGGTTATGTGAAAAAAGTATGAACACAAAAGTTTTAGGTCTTTTTATTACCTACAACTTTGCCATTTAACTTTTTTCTATAGGACTTGTAGTTTTGCCGGAAATCGAGAGAAACCGTTTTTTACCCTTAAAAACTCAGCCCCTTCCACTTCCCGACCTCAGATCGCCAGTAAATTATTTTCCCTTTTATTTTTATTATATTCTCTTCCTTTTCCAATGGGTTTCATCCTACTATTATTTTTTTCACTCTTTACCACTTTCAAAAGATTCAGCCCTGGTCTAATACGAAAAAAGACGCTGTAGTTTTTTATAGAGACTTCCATAGCTTTCTCTTTGCCCTGATATATTTTTGTCGTAGAGGCAATGAAAACCGAGATATCTCGAAAAATTCGTGTCCGAGCACGATTTCAACCCTTTACAGCGTTGCCCTTTACAGCGTATCCTTACCCTCCCACGTCGGGGATTTGAGAACTTATTCAGGATACCAAAACATACCTGGAAAACCAAAATTTGTATGAATTGGTCCGAAGCAAAATTCTAAATGATAACAGAAATCATCATGTAGAGGTGTGTAGGTACATAATCTAAAAGTTATCTAATTTCGATGCGAAGGGTGGGAACGAATAGTAAGGGGTCATATACCGCGAGAAAATTAAAGAAAACCTTGCCTACGTTACTGGATTAGTCATTACGCACCCACCCTTCCAGCATTCGCAATCAACGAGTGAATCCCTATTGCATTTTGTCATGAGCTTGAGCGGCGCGGCGTAGGAGTTTCGCAACTATAGTCCGTTCTGTTCGAGAAAACACAAAACCAGCTCTCTAATCCCCCCCCTTCGCCGGCGCGCTATAGTTCATTTGCCCGAGGGTCCCTGACCGCCCGTTTGTCCGACCTACTTCTCGGCAATGCAAGGCGCCTTCGTCGGGTCTCCCGCGTCGAACTCTGCCGTATCAGCGCATAGTGCACGTGTTTTCTACATGAATTCGTCGCGTTATTCGTTGTTGTGGTCCCATCAAAACACATTTTCTACGTAAACAATAAGTGCTGTTAACATAACCGAAAACATTAAAAGTGCATTGTTCAATAGTTTTGCTGGTACAAAATATGAACTAAAATAGGCAAGTCTATATTATTTCTTAATCATATTAAACATATTATCTAATACAATAATTATTGGTAATTCTGTTTGTGAAAGTGTTTCGAATACAAAAGAGTTATATAAAGTACATACCTAAGGAGATCGGATTAGCTGTGGAAGAAGGTGAAATTAAACGCCTAAGTAAATATATTGATAGATATTTTAGTAGGTACCTAGTAAAAACTTTACAACACTCAATATTTTCGAACACTTAGGGTTGGTTCTGCAATATAGTAACATTTATATTTTATACAAATAATATATGCATATAATGTATAATGTTGATCATTGGCGATCCGAATCCATGTGGGCTATTTCTATATCGTATGGCATCTATTCTATATCGTATACGGTTCTAGGTATCTAAATCATTTCAAACTAGAAAATGATACTGATATCTGTGAGCAAATAGAAAAGGTTGGTAAAATACCTCTATAATGTCTCTATAATATCAACCTTGAGGATACATTACATTAATATTTCAATTCAACATTGTTTTCATTGACTAATAATACCAATACATAAATAACACATATAGCTAAAGTGCAATATTTACAGACATTTACTAGCCACTTATAGGCGTATTCCATCTATCTTTATTATTAAAAGTAGTAACTCTAAGAGCTTCTAATTTGCGTGTCATATTGGAAATTAAATTGGTTATCCAGGATTCGTCTGTATAGGGAATTCAAAACAAAAACCGTTGCACGTCATCAGTGGCAAAAGAAGACAGATCAACAATGCCACTGTATCACCAGAATTTGAATAAGGCGGGTCAGTACAGCGCATGCGTTCTATTTTCGTCATCTGTATTTTCATTTACAGGTTGGGTCTCCTTCTATGTTATTATAAGTTTATTGTTGGCATTGCTGTCAGTTGTCATTGTATTTGAAATGGGAGTTTGTTGTTTTGCGTGCAATAAAGTATTTTCTAAACAAAGTAACCTCAACAAACATAAAAGAACTGTGCATAATATGTACCTACAATAAACTATTACAAAAATGTTGGATCATATAAGTGTTTAGAAAGAAGAGAGAAGAGACCTGTGAGATTTCTTTCAGATTTAACAAGGATTTAAGAAGACATCTGAAGCAAAACCATTCATTTAAAAATGAAGTTTTAGAACAAATGTTTAACACTTATGATCACAGTGATTATTACGCTTAGTATTTTGGTTGTGTTTACCTATTTATTAACAATTAAAATAATGAAAATTTACCATTATGTAAATCTAGCAATTTCTGAAAACAATGATATTTTGGGTACGTTAACAAAAGGTAGTCACAACACAATAATGAAACTGATTTATTTTGTTGGCATACCCTAGGAATTATTGTTTTTAGAAATTGCTAGATTTAAATAGTGAATTTTATGGTAATTTTAATTGTCACTGAATAGGAAAACATTTAACTAAAACATCCGACACAGTAAAAATACAGGATCTCCCATTGAAAAAAATACGTGTAATTTTTTTTTGAAAATTGTTTTTTTGTTTTTGGTAACTTTTAAAAATATCCTTTACAGAGATGTTTGTCCAATTCCCCTATCTCAAATAGTAGAGGCGTGACACCCATTTAAAAGTGCACACACTTAAAATAAACACGCTGTACATAAATACAAATAAGTACATTAATTTTGAATTTCCAATTTAAATTTGGCGCAATAAAACGAGTAGGCGACATATAACATCCAAGAGCGCATGCTCCATCATGGATCGGGTTCCTGCATTTACCGCCGGCGCGGCGCCGTCTGAAAATTTGTGTCGTTGCCACGGTTTCTTCTTCTTCGACACTTGACAGTAATACCTATACTTGCATTTTGTATATTTACGTTTTACGCTGCGATTTGTAAATTATTATATTTTGGCATATATTTAAACGTGATTTAAACTGTTTACAAAGCTTGTGATTGTCCATATATTGTGATTGATCAAAACAGATACTGCAGTTGGATTTTTGCTTATACGAAAATGCAGAAGCAGTCGACTAGCCGCTGCAAGGAACGTGTACGGGCCACTATTAACTTCGTCGAAAAAAACCAGCTTATACTAAGCGGGTGTGACCTAGAAATTGACTTATTTCATTTCAAAATATAATAAAAGTGTACACCTGGAGTGGCTAAATAAAATTAAGTAACACAGTAAGCTACAAAATAATGTCTGTATTAAAAGGTTTTGACCAACTATTTGACATAATAACTGGTAGGTATCCATTCAATCATTTTATGTTTATTACTGGCATATGTACCCTAATAATTAACTAGCAAATTTATTTCAGTCAGTTACACAATCATCTCTTAAAAAATAGGTTATATAGGTATGTAATATATTTTTGATTTTTGCAGAATTTGTTTACTCCACCATAACCTCAACATGCAAATACATTTTTTTTAACACTTACTACAGTACAGCAGACTCGGCAACGATGTTCGCTGGTCAATTGATGATGTGAACGGTTCGTGCTTTGAATCCCCAAAAATCCAAATACGACGACAGATCGTTCTAATTCTTGTAAACTATTTCTGATGTCAAAATAAAGATAATCCTCTTCAGATTTTTTTCGCATAAAAAGTTATTTTGGTGGGTTAAATAACGACGCATCTGTAGCTCCAAGCTCCGCTAACGGCAGTTACCCTGAACAATACCGCAACGTTAATATAAGGGAAAACGCACAATTTTCAGGCAGCTACTTCTAGTGTTTTCTACTTCTTTCCCTACAGCAGCTACTTCTAATAATTCTTCCCTAATATATATATATATATATATATATATATATATATATATATATATATATATATATATATATATATATATATATATATATATATATATATATATATATATATATATATATATATATATATATATATATATATATATATATATATATATATATATATATATATATATATATATATATATATATATATATATATATATATATATATATATATATATATATATATATATATATATATATATATATATATATATATTTACTAGCCACTTTTAGGCGTATTCCATCTATCTTTATTATTAAAAGTAGTATATATATATATATATATATATATATATATATATATATATATATATATATATATATATATATATATATATATATATATATATATATATATATATATATATATACTATATACTATTATATATATATATATATATATATATATATATATATATATATATATATATATATATATATATATATATATATATATATATATATATATATATATATATATATATATATATATATACTATATACTATATGTATATATATATATATATATATATATATATATAATATATATATATATATATATATATATATATATATATACTATATATATATATATATATATATATATATATATATATATATATATACTATATATATATATATATATATATATATATATATATATATATATATATATATATATATATATATATATATATATATATATATATATATATATTATATATATATATATATATATATATATATATATATATATATATATATATATATATATATATATATATATACTATATACTATATGTATATATATATATATATATATATATATACTATATACTATATGTATATATATATATATATATATATATATATATATATATATATATATATATATATATATATATATATATATATATATATATATATATATATATATATATATATATATATATATATATATACTATATACTATATGTATATATATATATATATATATATATATATATATATATATATATATATATATATATATATATATATATATATATATATATATATATATATATATATATATATATATATATACTATATACTATATGTATATATATATATATATATATATATATATATATATATATATATATATATATATATATATATATACTATATACTATATGTATATATATATATATATATATATATATATATATATATATATATATATATATATATATATATATATATTATAAAAAATGAAGGTTAACCTAATTATGTGTTTATCTTTTTTTTGCAGTTTGAATAAGATGCAGATCATGGAAGATGTACGAGAAGGCTGCAACGTCCAACCTTCTTCCCCAGGTCATGCAGAGCAGAGAAGTGACACCGATCCTCAGGCGAAACCCGAAAGTAACACTGAAAATGGGTATGAAAGTCAAAATTCCAATAATGCAAATACTGAAGACAACTCGGAAGATCAGAAAGAAGACGCTAAACCTACCGAGGGTGAAAGTGAAGTGAATGAAACTAGCAAATCCGAATTTTCCGATGCCAATAATTTAAATGATGAAAATTACAGTAACACCAGTACTCCATCTGTAGATAGCAACAAGCGCAAATCAGATAATGATGATTTTCCTATCAAAAGACTGAGAACTGAAATCCATGACAATTTTATATCTCGTGATAAGATTCTCAACGATTTCATTGAAATGGCAGAATGTAACAATCTGGAACAAGTGCAAACGTTTAGTGAGCAGTTATTAGCCGAAATAAAGACACTCAATGATCTTGCAAAGGAAAAAGAACGAGAATGGAATAACATAATCCATTTGAAAAAAATAAAAGAGGAGCTATTGATACGAATGCAAAGAAAAACCCAAGTTATGTTAATAAGTGAAAAATCAGATTACGTAGAATTACTAGGTGAATCTCAGGCATATGAAAATTCAGATGAACGCTTAAAAGGCAGCTCACCCCATAGTATCTTAAAGTCCAATTTAACTAATCCACAAAAGTCTGCATTACGTATTCCTAATATTAATCTTAACGGAGACAAGCTAAAACACAGAAGTATTTTCCCAAAACTACCCCAAAATGCATTGGAACTAAATGGTTCCCTGGACCTTCGACAAGGAAAACAAAGGCCCATTTTGGATGTGCAGTCGATCATTGCAGATTATCGGCAACGGCATCCTGAAGCTGTCCCTCGAAGAGGACGCAGAATTAGAAACTCGCAATCAGATGGCTCGAATAAATCTTTAAACAATATTCTCAATTTTTCATCTATGGCACTTGGATCCGGTTCACAAGTTAGACAAAATCTTCAGAGTGTAGATATGAGCAGTGAACTTGGTATTCTCCTAAATTCAATGAACGGAGTAAGTATATTTCATATGTAGTAGGCAGCCCTACATATAGGAGCAATTATGTACAACGGGCTGTAGGAATTTGGGAGCAATTATGTGTAGGAAAGGAACGGTATATTTCTTTTTTCCCTCTTTTTGTCGCATTTTCAGACCTGCATTTAAGAGCGTTTTTTCTTTAGCATTTTTGCGCTCATAAAACCTAAAACGTTTCAAAGATAGACTATAAAAAATACTTATGATTATTCAATTGCACTTTACTTTACTTTACTTTATTCAATTGCACTTTAATTACTTTGATGTCCGTTGGACAATGTCATCTACCAATGACAGATAATACGCCCTCGGCGTAAGGAGCTGTCAAGACACGTTTTAATTTCTCTTTAAACGTCCCGGACCTACACCGGCGCCCAGCCTTTCAATTGCCGCTACATGTGGATGTCCAGCTGGACCTGAGCATGGTATTATTAATTAAAAAATAAATATTTTGAATTGAAATTGAATTGCAGTGGCCCGGAAAGCCAAAGGTCCCGGGTTCGATTCCCGGCTATGCTATAATGTTTTAGCATAGCCGGGAATTCACTCTACTACATATAAAAGAAAATGGTCTGACAGACCTTTACACCAGGGTCGATAATTTTTGAAACCAAAAAATATAATAGTAGGATGTAGGATGAAAGCCATTTATCGTTTATCTCGATTTCCGGCAAAACTACAAATCCTATGGAAAAAAGTGAGAGAAAGAACATGGCAAAGTTGTAGGTAATAAAAAGATCTACAACTTTTGTCTTTACACTTTTTTCACGTAACCTCAAAATTTATGTGAAAAATTCAAATAACCAAGTTTTTGGTTTTTTATTTTTATCTATTACAAAAAAACGTTTTAGCCGGAAATTATTTTCCCTTTCATTTTTGTTATATTCTCTTCCTTTTCCAATGGGTTTCATACTACTACTATTTTTCCACTTGTTACCGTTTTAAAGAGCTTCAGCCCTGGTCTATAATCGGAATGCCTTGTGTTGAAATAACTAAAACCATTATAATTTTCCAGAATAGAACAGAAAACTTAAAACCATTAAGTGCAGATTATTCAGCACTGACACAAGACAACACATCATTTAGAGATATGCTATTACAGTTTGCAAGGCTATCTCAAAGTGAAAGGAATGAACTCATTCAAAATGCTATCAAACCACCACCTCCGTATCCTGAAGTAACAGTTCACCCAGTAGTCCCTACCACAACGGCGGCTCCAACCAATTCCCTTCTTCATGGAATTTTAACCAAGGTTTGTATTTAAATTTTTTAATACCTTCACTTTATAACACATTTCTACAATTTCAAATATTAGTGCAGTCTGCCTACGGATTTGGACCCTTAAGTGGAGATACAATAAACAAAAATATGTAAAAAATCTGAAATTTTCCGTAGAATTCAATAAACCAAAATATGAACAACTGACACCTCCAGGCCCCATAGTAAATTGGGCCCAAAGTTGGCCAAAAACGGGTTATATCATTTTACTCTGTCATGGTTTACAGAGTTTGTAGTTCATTACTTGTATTTTACATAAAAAAATACTACAATGACATATTCGTATTGTGCAGTATTTAGCTGGCCAAAAGCGTTTAGAGGGGATAGTCATAAACTTTACGAACCCAATAATGGAAATTTCTTAAAATTGGTTGAAATGTTGGCAAAATTTGATCCAGTTATACTGGAACATGTAAATAACATTGAAAAATTTAAACAACTAAATGAACGTATGCCTCATTATTTGGGAAATCATTTTCAAAATGAATTAATCAGTTTGTTATCAAGATATATTCAACGTGAAATTTTAAACTGCCTAAAAATAGCAAAATATTATTCCATAATTTTAGATGAAACTCCCAATGCTAGCCATGTTGAGCAGCTTACTTTCATAATAAGATTTGTTTATTGTTCCTCAAATTATGTGGAAATTAGAGAACATCTTTTAGGTTTTTTTCAAGTTACAAATACTACAGGCGAAGAACTTTTTTTAAAGTTTTAACCGAACAAATATTACCAAAATTTGAAATAAATTAAGATTTCAATTATATGAAATTTGTGAAAGTTTACATGATTTGACGGAAGATAATTCCAGAGATATGAATACTAAACACACGGCACAATCATTATTAGATAAAATCAAAACTTTCAAATTCATATGTTCGATTGTAATTTGGTATGATTTGCTACCAAAAATTAATATAATCAGTAAAATGCTCCAAAATCAAAATTTAAATGAATGCCACAAAGGAATAGAAAATCTTATTAGTTATTTTTCTGAAAAACGGTCAGACAAAGATTTCGATTACTTTATCAATGAAGCCACAGTAGAAGCTGAAAAGAACAATGTAGAGCAAGAATTTCCCTTAGTGCGACAAAGAAAAACCAAGCGCCAATTTTCATATGAAAGTACTGATGAAACTGTTTGAACTGATGAAATTGTTGTTTTGGATCCAAAACAACAATTTAAAATCAATTTTTATTTTCAAATTTTGGACGCCACAATACAATTCAAGCTTTACAAAGGCGTTTTGAGGGGATTAGTAAACGCAACGATTTATTTGGTTTTTATGCAGTTCACAATTTAGATTCAGAAGTACTTAAACAATCATGCATGGATTTAGACATAGCTTTGCAAATTCAAAATGAATATACACTGCGCAACTTATTTAACGCACAACCAAAAAGTTAACTCAAATTTGACGTTATGTATTTTCGACAATTTTTGTTCGTTTTGGTCGATTTTTTTTTCAAATTGTAGGTTTTTCTATTAGGAATATCACTGTCTTAGTTGTTTTGGTAAAACGAATGATTTTGATATTATACCAGGTGCTATAAAAATGTTATGTTTTTTTCCGAAATTTCAAAACGTCCTGTGGGCTATACAAGGTATTGCAAGTTAGTGCAATTATAGCCAATTTAAAGCCTCATGTTTTTTCTACATTTTCTTTTTTTATTCATTTGTTTATCTCTGTTACTTCATAAAATATCCAATTTTTGAGTTGACGTGATTTTAATTAAATTTATTAACTTTCTTTTTTGTCAAGTGCTCATTATTTATTACTCATTATACTGGTTCAATGCCTCATTTTGCGTTCTGTTTTCCTTGATATCTTATAATTTATTGAGAGATGCAAGGTGTTTTAGAAGAGAAAAAGGTCTTAAAAGGACAAAAGCTCAAAAAACATACCTAGAAAAATGGATTGCTTTAATCAAGAAAACAACGAATAACAGGAAACAAAACAAAAGTAAATAGAGAATTAGTATCTGGTGTTTCCACCCCTTCCGCGAATGACCTCCCGACATCTTTGGTTCATACTTAAAACCAAAGTTCTGATTAGGTTCTGATCTAGACCATTCCATAATTCGACTAGGCGTCCTTACAATTCTTGTAAATTTTGGGGTTGTCGTCCCTCACTTCGTAACCGCCGACCGATAAAATCCCAAACATGTTCAATGGAGTTAAGGTCGGGGCTACAGGCTGGCCAGTCTATGTGATCAATTCCTACTTCTTCAAGATAATTTCTCACGATAAGACTCGTGTGGGGACACGCATTGTCTTGCATAAGTAAAAAATTGGGTCCTATATAGGGGGCATAAGGCAAATCATGTGCTTCAAGAATGTCTGTGATGTATCTGTCAGAATTGAGATTTCCATTCACAGTTACCAAGTCCGTTCGCCCAGTCAAAGATATTCCGCCCCACACCATGACGGATCCACCTCCATATAAAGTTGTGTGCAAAAAATTGCATTGACTGTATCGCTCATCGGGTCTTCGGTAGCCGCGATTACGTCTGTCACAATTATACAAACTGAACCTTGACTCATCAGTCCAAAGAATACGTTCCCAATCTGCTTCCATCCAATTAACATGCTCATTGGCAAAATTCAATCTGGCTCTTCGATGATCTACTGTTAATGCGGGTCCTCGAGCAGCAATCCTGGGTCTTAAATTTGCCTCCCTCAGTCGTCGGCGTACAGTTTGAACGCATATGAGTGGACCACCTGCGTCTTGAAGTTGTGCTCTTAAATGTGTTGCAGTTATAAATCGTTGTCTTACAGCATTTACTCTTAAAAAATAATCCTGGATAGCAGAGGTAACACGAGATCTACCTTGACCGGCCCGTCTGGAATGTTGTCTGTTTCCGCGTACCTTTGAATTGCTCTCGCTATAGTTGTGTGAGACACTCCCAACCTTCCAGCTATGCGGTTGTAACTCCACCCTTCACCATGTAATGTAGCTGCCTCAACACATTCATCACGAGTTAAATTTCTGGTTTGGCGTTCCATTATTCACTAATTATTGCTGGACTGTCAACAAAAATCTAATGACACAGTTGTCAGTTTATGATGTGTAATCTTCGATTTCCATAGCTTGCTAGCTGTTTGAGTTGTCCGATAAATGCATTTCATGTGAATAAAAGCATATGGTGTTTCAAAACGGTGTATTTCATGAAGTAACAGAGATAAACAAATGAATAAAAAAAGAAAATGTAGAAAAAACATGAGGCTTTAAATTGGCTATTATTGCAATAAGTTGCAATACCTTGTATAGCCCACAGGACGTTTTGAATTTTCGGAAAAAAATATAACATTTTTATAACACCTGGTATAATGTCAAAATCATTCGTTTTACCAAAACAACTAAGACAGTGATATTCCTAAGAGAAAAACCTACAATTTGAAAAAAAAATCGACCAAAACGAACAAAAATTGTCGAAAATACATAACGTCAAATTTGAGTTAACTTTTTGGTTGTGCGTTAAATAAGTTGCGCAGTGTATATTACAAAAAATAACCTAAAATCGTTGTTTCCAAATTTCTTTATAGCTCTAAGAATATTTTTGTCTTTGCCCAATCGGTGGCTTCGGGAGAAAGGAGTTTTTCAAAGTTAAAAATAATAAAAAATTACTTAAGAACTTCGATGTGCCAAGAACCGCTAGCAGATTTAGCTATTATTTCAATTGAAAATCAAATTTGTGAAACCATCGACCGTAATGAAATGATAAACGAGTTTGCGTCTTAGAAAGCAAGACGTATTGTATTATAATTTTCTGTTATTCTTGTTTCAATGTGCTTGTTGAATTTACATTTATTAGAATTATAGTGTTTTTATTAGTTTTTTGATACCTCCTGTTTATTTTATTGTTATTTTATTTTTATTAAAAACAAGCTTCTATTTAATTATTTTATTTGTGTTAAAATTAATATTTTAAACATATATATAAGGGGCGGGAAAAATATCTTGCACGCAAGCGCATGACCCCCGAGGAACGGGCCTGATCTTATTACATTATGCAAAATAGCTGGAACCTACAGAGCAGACACCAGTTATGTCTCTTTCAATAAGTAGATTGAGAAGGCAAGTCTGTATTCGATAAATAAAATCTGGAGTAGAACTAAATCAGACTTGGTAAAAAAAAAGTTATTTATGGTACAAGTGTGTTATGTTCTATATAAGTCACGCTGAGAAATGTTTTCCAAATGTTCCCAAGTGACTTATATAACATAACACATGAATGCTATACAAAATGTTATCCAACAGCAACAGCATTGCCTCGCGGCCAAATAGATGCATTCGGCGAAGGACTCTTCATAAATAAAATAATCCTAGAAACCTAAAAAAAGCCACTAGAATACTCTCTGATAACATCTAATATGGTATATTACTAAATGCACCAAAGATAATTTGTAAAAGTTCTGTAACATAACACTATTAATCGAATTGTACCTCAATTTATTTTCAGAGTCCCTCAAAGCAAAACAGTAAGAATTCATTCAGTCCAACTTTGGCTCGTCTTCTAACTGCTCCCGAACGAGCTGCTAATAATCAAGCAACGTCTACACCTACTATATCCACCAATTCCACAATCAGTGCAACCAATATGTCTATTTCAGAAATACTTTCGACAAGCAAGGTATGTAAAAAATCTGAGAATACACAAATATGTTCAGCAAAATAAACAAGGCAGAAATAACCTCTATATTAACTTTACTGCTACTGCAATAAATTTACAGTTTTTAAAATTTAATTGTTAACCTGCTATTCAGTTTATATTAATAATGCCAAAGATAATGGCTCTGTAAGCATGGTTGGCTAACGGCATGTAGGGAATTATTTTTGCACGTGTAGGTATGTAGAAATTACGTATATAATAATTTTTCTACATGTACAGAATATTACGTAGAATATCAAATGCAGAAAATAAAACGGGACAAGTAGAGACCCTTTAATGAGAGTCTGGCCAAGGCAGCCATTTTATACCACAATAGGTGTGCACAAAAAAAATAATATACATTAAAAGTAGCGAGGAATGAAGCTTTTGACCTAATAATAGCAATATTATAACTGTGCCTGAAAAAAAGTCAATCCGAACCACAACAGCGTCCGTAGAAAGTGCTTGCTTTATTTGAATCGGATAAACGCGGTGTCATTGGTTTGACGTCACATCCTTGCTAGGTCTGCACGCGCGAGAGATCAACCGTATTATTCGCAGTATTATCTAGTAGTGCCTTTATTATTTAGAACGTCAAATATAGTTTGCTTATTGCTTGTTGTCAAATATGGAGGAGGGTTTCCAGAAAGGAGATTCACATAATTTGCCGAACGTAGACGTGATTATTGGTATCTAATTTTCTCGCATCAAATACCAACCTCAACCAGCCCCAATCCAAGTCGGCATAATAGCCATCGGCAATAACAATAACTATCGGCACAAATAACTAGCTCATAATAGTCACTAACCTTACTATAACCACCTATAACATCCAGTCTGACGCATACAGCTGGCATGTGATGTCATCCGCCTAGTCTCGCTCGCGGGAGCATTTTCCTAGCCTCGCTGCGTTGAGGTAATTACTATTACGAAGAACGCAGAAAGTAAATAACTATTATTTTTTTACTTTATATGGGCTTATAATACCCATAGATCTATCATTTTCAGTTGAAAACAAAATTTTGTGGACAGATCTATTCGTTTCTAAAAAGTTTAGAAATGATTTTACTGCAAACATTCGCACCGATACACGTGGATATGCGGTATAAAATAAAAGGTTTAAAAAATGAGTAGTACTGCTTCTACTAACTTAGCAGTAAAATATGTATTTTCATGAATAATAAGAATGGGATGAAAACTCTAGTGGAATTGTGACACTCAGGTACACAACATCCCGTCATTTTATGTTATTAAGTCCTATTTATTACCTCCTAGAAATAACGTTTTGAGTTCATTTTTCTTTAGACACAAAGCCAATAATGGCCGAGTGCATTGTAGTCTTAATCCTGCATTAAATTTAAGACAGACTTATTTTGACACATTTACGTTGCACCGTGTATTAAAGCCCGGATTAATGTGATAAGACCGACTTTAATTAAAGTCGCCAATTTCGAGGGCTTAAGACGGAGTTTAACGTTAAGTCTAGCCACAAATAGGTTATGTTTCATTATTTTACAAAATGTTTAGGCATTATTAGGTATTTTATGCGCTTTTAGGCCTTTTCCTATAGCACATTTTTTTCAATAAATGTCCAAGCCATAGGGGACAGTGATTTAAAAATTAGAGATATTGCGGCAAGATGGCCCGGTAGCGCTCATGATTCTTGATAATACCCACCATCTTTAACAATAATAGCAGAATTAAAGCAAGATTTAAAATGAGGGAATTTAATAATTAAACACATATTTTACATATATATATATATATATATATATATATATATATATATATATATATATATATATATATATATATATATATATATATATATATATATATATATATATATATATATATATATGTAAAATAAAATATATATATATATATATATGTAAAATAAAATATATGTATATATATATGTAAAATATGTGTTTTATTATTAAATTCCCTCATTTTAAATCTTGCTTTAATTCTGCCATTATATAAATCTAGATACATGACCAGTGGTGACCCTGCTCCAAAAGCGTCAAAAGTCACTAGGCGTTCGACTTCGAGGCAACGTTGCCATATTTTAACTGGACGTAGTTAAGTCTTTATGAATTTTTAACGGTGCATTTGAATTAAAAATAAGCCTGACTTAATATTTTAAGTCGACTTAACTAAGCCCAACTTAACGTACAATCGATGCACTCGGGCATAACACAACAATCAACACAACCTCAATTTTTAATCACAACTTGCAACTTGCCTATCCAATATTCTGATTTCTACATATGCACAAATATTTGAAGCTTACCTTCGAGTTTTTCACAATGAAGAATGGTAGATTTACTTTGCATGTCACAATTCGCGGATATAAACAAACCTACAAATGTCAAAATCTGAGTTACTCAATTCTGAACTAAAATGGCGGCACCAATCGGAAAGTGGAAAGTGGCAACGCCTTGGCCTGGCCAGACTCTCATTAAAGGGTCTCTACGGACAAGGAATCTTTAGCGACATCTTTTGAAGATCCCCTGACCTTTTAAAAGCGTTTTCAATAAGATGGCATACGCGACATGGGGCTGTAAATATTATAATTTAATTACGTAACATACCTAGTTTAAAATGGCTGGAATACCTCAACACAATTTTTGGAAAACAATTTCCTTGTATCATGATTCTTACCTACGCCGGCTTTTATACTGCAAAAACACTAAGGCTGGCTGCTTGCATTCACTCAAATATTAAATAATAATCCGCCGGCTAAGCGGATTATTATTTAATATTTAGGATAATAATAACGACAAATAAAAACGAAGATTTGTTGTTTAAATTACAGGGAAAACAAAACGACAATCCGTCTTAAGTTCACAACGCGAAATAATCTAAACACTTTAAATAAAGTCACAGAGGAGATTCAGAATGATATCAATAAAAAAAAACGATTAAAAAAAGGCGATCACACTATCACCCAAAATGCGCGGAATCCCTGATTTTTGAGGCATTTTTCAGGCAGCCGCGGGTCCGCTTTTTGTCGGTCGGCGTCACACATAAATACGTTGAAACTCGTATTATAGGATTATAGCTTGCATTACGCTGTGCAAACTATTGCGGTATGCAACAGAACATTGCCCTTAATTTTCATATGGTCGTTCAATTTCGTCTACTTTATAATATGTAGTTTATGTTCTACAGGGTTTCTAATATAAACTCAACGACCAGCAACCCTGACCTACACAGTGTCTCTCATTGGCGTAGCCATTTTTTTCTCTCAGGGGGGTGAAAGTAGAAGGTTTTTATATGCATATTTTCAACACCACAGCTGATATTGAATGCAACTTTCCACACTACTCATGAAGTATTGCTTTCAGCGCGTTACCATTTTTTAGTGGGTGGTTCGCTAGTAGCCATATTTCCCACAAGAAACAAAAATAATATGTACAAAACAGCTAAGTAGCCGCCGTGAAAACTAAAATAAATATACTTGCAATTGAAATACAGTCAGATTTATTGTGTAAGTAGCGGCCTCAAGCACTGGGATATTTTTTGGATAAATTATTTGAGAAATGTCTCAAGTGGGGAGGTAATAGGTACCTACCTCAGTACACGTAAGTACCTACTGCGAGCATCTCATAAATCAACTTGGTTTTTTTGTTATAGTCGGCTCTGCTCTAACACCCACTATCCATTTTTTTTAAATTAACACAAATCGAGTTATTTTGAAGAAAAAAACATTTTTGACGCTATTTTTTTCAAAATAAAGGTATTTCTGGTGGGACGCGATCCAAAAAACATAAAATAAGCCTATAAAACTAAATCCTCCTATTTTTTCAGGTACGCCATTTTTTTAGTCTCTATTGACTGAGTATATGCTATAAAAAGCTCTTAAATATTTTTTCTCCCACATTTTTTTAGTACATCTTTGATAGACATTCGTGGTAGAGCACAGCTGACATCCGTTATGATCTATGTTTCAGTAAAAGTCATTTGGAGTATTAAATAATAATTCCGTTTAAATTTTAAATAAATGTTTGGCAGCTGTCATTTATTTTATCTACTTCAACCATTTCTCAATGCAATACGAAACGAATGAGTCCACCATTGCTTCTCGCTCTATTCAAATCATCTTAGTTCATACTATTCTCGTAACGTTCACGCAAAGAACGCTGGCGTGGGTTTTACATAAGAACTGCTTAAGTTTGGTCTTTGAGTTAAGCTGAACGGCTACAGTAGTACGTAACTACAAGACATAAATAACTACAAGATTATCAGTGATAGGAGAATGAATTGAACTTGTTCAATAAGTTGCAGTATACAATAATAAATTTATTTCCTCAGGCACGTAATGAAATAACTATCACTCCAGTGGGAACACAATATGAATCAACTCCGACTAAGGGACGTACAACGGTTAGTATATTTATTCAATAAATATTATTATTAAAGTAATACGAATTAATATTAATAATAGACCAGGGTCGATAATTTTTGAAACCAAAAAAAATAATAGTAGGATAAAACCCATTGGAAAAGGAAGACGATATAACAAAAATGAAAGGAAAAATAATTTACGGGCGATCTGAAGTGGAGGGGGTGAGTTTTTAATGGTAAAAAACGGTTTATCTCGATTTCCGGCAAAACTACAAGTCCTATGGAAAATAGTTAAGCGGCAAATTTGTAGGTAATATTTTTTTATTACCTACTAATCTGTATTTACACTTTTTTCACATAACCTCAAAATTTATGTGAAAATTCAAATAATCAAGTTTGATTTTTTATTTTTCTTTTGCAAAAAAATTATTTTTTAAAGAAATTTGGTGAAAACTTACATTTTTATGTCCCAAACAGACTGTAATTTTTTTTGATTTAAAATATTTATTTTTTCACCTTATTTTGACTTAATATCGAAAAAGCACCCTAATTTTCAATGGAAAATTCTCGCGTCAAAATATCTGCTTTTCTAAAAAAGTCGTTGGGCTTTTGTTCGTTGAAATCTCTACTTTCTGATGGTGTAAAAAATATACATTACTATGATAAATGTTCTCGGAAAATGCAAAGAAACGAAAAAAACTCGAAATCTAGGTAGCCGCTTAGACTTGACCGGTAAGATCTTCAAAGATATGCTGGGCGGGCGTTGGTGGCACTTGGATGGGGGACCTAGGCAGGCTTGGGCCCGGACTGTGGCGTCTGCCCGAGACCTGGGAACACTCAACACATCATCAGATAAATGGCAATGAGGACCAGAGTAATTAATCTCGGTAACTCAGAACCATACTATCATACATACAAATTGTAGAGACTTTGACACCAGGCCACCCGTAATAAATAGGATGATTTGAAGAAAAGTACTCGAGTAAAAAGGAGGAATGCACAGAGGGCCTAATGAGGCCTAAGTGCTGTGGTGGAATGGGAGTGTAACTACCTTCCACTACACTCCGATCCATATACATACATAGATCACCGTCTTCGTCTCCAATATTATTTCCAGTCTGCATTGGTTCTTCATTCACAATTTCATCTGAATCATTAACTTCCTCGTAGGTTTTTTTCTTCCACATTGGAGCATTTTTCTGAACCATGGGGGTCGCTCAATCGAAACAAAAATGGGCAATTGCATATTCAACAAGTACATTTTTTTCCATAATTTTTGACATAAGAAATAATGTGCAATATTCAGAAATAAGTGTTTAATTGCAGCTTGAATTTCTATGACGTCATTAAGCGAAAATAGACAAATCACTAGATATATATGTTATATATGTATATATAAATACTAATATGAACAGCAATGGCCGACAGGAAGCAGTAAGGCGTCGCTGCCGTCAATTTATAGACAGAATACCCTAAAAATCACTACATTTGCCGCATTATTTATACTTGCGCTTAGTGACGTCACATGATTTTATTTATTTATTTTAGAGCTAAACAAAAAAATAAAAAATACGGGTATCTTCTTTTTCCATTTACTTTCTGCTCCCATTGTTGAAAAAAACTGCGAAAATACCCCATTTGGGCATAAATTTGTGCATTTTAAACCACATTATAAAATGTTACATCCAGTTTCACAGCTGCAGCAAATATTTTTGAGCAATATTTCCGGAGTTAATTCCTTTTCTGTAAATTTGGGCATAATGCCATGTTGATGCTGCTTCCAGCCCCAATCTGTTGCTGTCAGTTCGTTACCCAGCCAAGTTTGAAGCTGATAATATGCCCTGTAACAATGTTGTTCTGCTGCGCCTTCTGTGGGTCGGAGATTTGCCAAGATGATTTAATTTTTGCCAATTGATATTTTCGAAATCTTAATTGAATCAGTGTTATATTATCAATTTTACATTTATAAATAGATTCGATTAATTGTAATCCATTTTTTTGGATGTCTTCTTTGTTTGCATCTTTTTTATAAAAAATATTGGTCAAATTTGACGCATTTACACATATAATTTAAAGAAGATTCTACAACTTTCTAAAAATATTGTAGAATGTCCTATTAAATATTAACTTTATTAACCTATTCGGTTGATAATTATAGTAGTATATTTCGATTTGCAATTTTTTTGTTTATCAATGTAACATGGAATCTTACATTTTTCGAGTAATTAAAGTGTAAATTTTAATAAATAGCTCAAAATTGTACAGGGTAAGTCTCTTAAGATTGACACCCCCCTTATCTCACTTATCCTTTGCCGATTTAACTCATTCAAAAAAGGAGTGGACGCGGTTTTTGATGAATTTTTATAATCTGAGCACGGATATTAAAAATCTCGTAAGATATACAGGGTGGAAAATAAAACATGATTTTTTTAAATGGAACACCCCGTATATTTTTATACCAAAATAATTACCTTAATTTTCTGAATAAAAAAATATCTAATTGTTATATAATCACTCCACCTGTTCGTGAGATATTACTAAAAACTTATCACATTACTGGTGTCAATTATAAAACAAAAAACATATCAAGATACCTCTGGAAACAATGCCATTTATTGAGATAATAAATAAATAATATATAAGTGACAATAACAGTAACGAGTAATAACAATAAACAAAATAAGCCTAATAAAAACAAATAAAAGTCAATATTAATACAGTAACACAATAGAGTAACACAATTTTATTTATTTACACGTAACGTAATTAAATATTTTCCACGTAACCACCACCATTTTGAATACACATTTGGCATCGCTTTATAAAATTGCTTCTCATCCTTTGAAATATATCACCATTTTGGTTTAATTCCTCAATTTTTACACGTATGCATTCTTTTAACTCATTCATATTATTAAAAACCCCAGTTTCGTATATATCTTGTTTTATCGTACCCAGAGAAAAAAATCCATAGGTGTTAAGTCCGGACTTTTAGCGGGCCAATGTATAATACCGTGCCTTCCTATCCAAATGGGAAATTTTCTGTTTAGGTATTCGGTGACGTTCCTTGCAGTGTGGTGGTGCTCCATCCTGCTGCCAAATAACAGATCTGTTGTCCACTAAATTAATATTATCTAAATAATTTTCAACTGGATGTTGAAGAATATCCACATAACGTTGTGCATTTAAGGGCCCATTTATTTATAAATACAGGACCTAGGAATAGCATCCTTGTGGATGCCACACCACACGTTTACAGTTTGGTATCCTTGTTTTTTTATTTTTTTTTTACAATATGTGGATTTTCCGATGCCCAGTAATGTGCATTTTTTCTGTTAAAAATTCCCGCAGTAGAAAAAGTGCTTTCGTCAGTCCAAAAGACATGACAGAAACTCATCATCTTCCTCTATTCTATCAAGTATGTCTCTGCAGAAGGTTAACCTGTCTTGAAGGTTGTTGTCGTCTAAATATTGAACGGGCAAAATACTATATGATTTAAAATTATGGCGATGTAATATTTTTATCACACTTCTTTGTGATATATCCAATTCTATTGCTGCGGCATAGGATGATTTGGATGGATTTTCAGCAAAATATAATAACGCGTTGAGTTCTGTGTCTTCTCCTGTTTTTGTTCTTCGCCTTTCCCTTTTCTTGTCTCTCAGAGATTCGGTATTCCTGTATACACGCCTTTCTCGAAATAACCTAACATACTCCCTCCGAGCAAGAGACTTATTCTTGTTGCACTGAATATAAATTTCAAGTAACTCTTTCCGCTCTTCCAATGAATATACCATTTTCAAAATAACTTGCTTCTTTACTAACACTACGTATTTTTTACGTATTTTTTAATATCTAAGAGAGTGAACTACTATCTCACAAAAACTGGATGACATCTGTCAACAAATAAACAATGCAAATATGCATTGTTTCCAGAGGTATCTTGATATTCTTATTTTATAATTGACACCCGTAATGTGATAAGTTTTTAGTAATATCTCACGAACAGGTGGAGTCATTATATAACAATTACACATTTTTGGATTCAGAAAATTAAGGACATTATTTTGGTCTACAAATATACGGGGTGTTCCATTTAAAAAAATCATGTTTTATTTTCCACCCTGTACATTTTACGAGATTTTTAATATCTGTTCTCAGATTATAAAAATTCATCAAAAACCGTGTCTATTCCTTTTTTGAATAAGTTAAATCGGCAAAGGATAAGTGAGATAAGGGGGGTGTCAATCTTAAGAGACTTACCCTGTACATAATGATTAAAAAAAATTCGGATTCGAAATTTTTTCGTTTCTCTCCTTTTTGTGAGAACATTTACCATAGTAATGTATATTTTTTACACCATAAGAAAGTAGAGATTTCAACGAACAAAAAGCCCCCTGACTTTTTTAAAAAAGCAGATATTTTGAGGGCAGAATTTTCGATTGAAAATTAGGGTGCTGTTTCGATATTAAGTCGAAATAAGGTGAAAAAATAAATATTTTAAATAAAAATAAAAAATACAGTGTGTTTGGGACATAAGGAGTTTTCACATTTCTTTAAAAAAAAAAATTTTGTATATGAAAAATAAAGAACCAAAAACTTGGTTATTTGAATTTTTCACATAAATTTGAGGTTATGTTAAAAAAGTGCAAATACAAAAGTTGTAGATCTTTTTATCATCTACAACTTTGCCATTTAACTTTTTTCCATAAGTAGTTTTGCCGGAAATCGAGATAAACTATTTTTTACCCTTAAAAACTCACCTCCTTCCACTTCCCGACCTCAGATCGCCCCTAGAATTATTTTTCCTTTCATATTTTCCTTTTCCAATGGGTTTTATCCTGCTATTATCTCTTTCACTTTTTACCATTTTCAAAGGCTTCAGCCCTGGCCTATAAACAGGCGAATATAATTTATGCCTCAATTGAATAATTTGCAGACACATCGTCGGTCCACTATTGGTTTGTTTTATCTCCTAAAATTGTAAATGGCCAAAGATAGAGGTCAAAGTTATTAATACGGATAATTTTAATGTAAAAATATAAAAAAATTAAAATTGACATTTCATGTAAATGAGTGTTTTAAAATTGAAACCTAACCTACCTTTGGTAAATTTTTCTAAAAAAAATAAATTTAGTTTGGGGATACGACAAATGTTCCACTTTTAGAACATTGACCAATGATTTTGCAGGAGATAGAATATATTCATTCTGGTAAGTGGAGTTGGAGCAAAACAATAACAATTGCATGTAAATATTTATTTAAAAATAATAATATTATTATAATAAGTAGTTTATTGTACTAATTCAAGAAAACTAAAAAACTAAATTAAAGTACTCTAATAATTCAGGACTGGAAATACTGCACATAGGCTAAAATTTGTTTCAAAGTATACTTATGTGAGGTAAGGACAAAGCAATACTTAGATCAAAACAATGAATGGAGGAGGCAGAATAGCTCAACTCAGCTAAATATGAGAAACTAAGTTTTTTGATTGGAGACAAAACAAAACAATTTTAAACAACCCGACAAATTTTACAAATTTGTAAAAACCCTAAAATTGAATAAAAGTGGAGGTAGAACAAACTAATACTGGACCGACGACATGTTGTCCGCCTGCTTTATTAGTGGAGGCATTGAAGCGTAAAATAGGGTCTTACCTCCGAATTTTTTTACTGTGCACCGATTTGCATGAAATTTTGGAATTAAGCTCATCTTACCCTTAACTTCAAAAGTGAAAATGACCCGAACTGCGCCTATGATTTTTAAGGGGTAAAAACAACCCCTTAATGGAAAAATTCGCATTGAGCCATTTTATCGCCAGAAAACGCATCTAATATTAAGGGGTGAAATTGTAAAGTATTTTCTAACACAATCACTTCATATTAAAATCATTTCCAACCCCTTGAAAACCTTACTACCCTTGCGAACAACCCCTAAATTGAAAAAATCACAAAAAATTAATTTGGTAATTAATGACATAAAAAGATTAAGTATAGAGTCAATGATATTTTATGTTCTCTATTTTAATTATCGAATTGTCAACCCCCTTTCGACCCTTCAAATCAACCCCTTGATAAAAAATTGTTTAAAAAAATTACTTTTGATGAAATAAAAAGGAATTAAATGTTATTCCACGTTCTCGAAAATGACTATCATATTCTCAATCTTTTCAACCCTTAAAACGACCCTAAATTAAAACATTGAATTATACATTTAAAAAAAATTAATTATAGAGTAAAAAATCACCATTTATTGAATAAAACATAAACTTACAAGTGGTCTGAAACTGTACCAGATTGAATTAGTAATACATTTTAAAATATTTTACAATAAAAGCATGACGATACGTAAAAATTCCATAGTCATAATTTTCATATAATTTATAAAAAAAAACATTATCCTTTATGATTCAATTTCGGAGTCGCTGTCAGAATCGATATCTTCTTCTGGCTGAATTGGAGGGCTATTCTGGCAGCTATCTCCACTGCACGTTCCACAAGTAGTATTGCAAAACAGACCAACTCTTCGGCATCCGCAAGAGGCTCCACAACCTTTTTTGCAGTTGCAAAAAATCATTTTCAGTAGTTCTTGAGGTGCAGGTGGATCTACAGATTTAATTGGATTTAATAAACCTTCATTCATGGCCCATCCCCAATCTGTTGGATGAATGTTTTTGTTGCCAAGCCAAATCTGTGTTTGAAGATAAACCCTCTTTGTATGCTCATTTATGGCACCAACAGTTGGGACTAAGGATGATAATTTCACGGCAGTGTTTTTTGTGGCAGCTTTAACGAAACTTTCATACCGCATCTTTTCGAGATATTCTGATAAGTTTTCCACTCGACTCAGCTTATTTGGTTGTATGTCTTTAGCAAGTCCATATAAACATACCATGCAATATCTACCAGCCTCTAAAATATCTTCAAGTCCAGATGTATTATTATACAGAAATATCTGTGCCTTATTTCTCAAATCTTCCCTTCATTCTAAAAGATCCATGATTTTTTTTTGCCTTTATTATATGCCGCCAAAGTTGAGTCACACCTAGTGAAAGAATGTGCAAATAGAATCAATTTCCAGCTGTTTGGGTAGTTTATTTCTAAACTTTTCGATGAATATATTACTGTTTGCACGTTTTGTCTGCCTAATTTTAAAAATAAAATTTCTTCGTCATCTACAGCCCGGGCAGTTAAAATCACCAAAATATCGATATCTTCTGCAACAATAACTTTTGTCAAGTCAGTACTAAATGATACTGCTGTATCAACAATTAGTTCGTCAGCTTCACCTTCACCTTGGCAGCATTTAATAGATTTTTTTTCAAGTTCTTCCATAAGAAATTTAATAAAACGTCTTTTGTTTTTATAATTCGATAAGAATTTATCTTGGCTGATAGTTACTGGCATATCTTTTGTAAATTGATATTCCTTTGAAGCAACTTTCAGTGCGCGACGGTTTCTCGCTGATGCTTTATTACTTTCTCCATCGTAACAATCAAAAACTACCGTAATATTATTGCCAAAATGATTTTTTAAATATGCAATGTAACTGTCAAAAACGTCTGCATAATTACAATTTGCAGGCCATTTTACTCTATATAAAATGTTATTATATAACCTCCATCAATAAAGTACACTGATGCTTCCTTGTTAATTACAACGTCCTGGGTTTCGAATAATGAGTATAAGGTAGATTTGTTTGTCTTTCGCATCCCAATATCGTCAAATAATGAAAGTGGATATGGTGCCAGTTCATATTTAAGGTACGTCTCCAACTCTTCGTCACTTTTTTTCATGATACAAATACGTTGAAATAATAATAGTGGATCTATAGGCAATTTTATCGCCAATTTTTACTTTGCTATTGACACCAATTAATGAAATAACTTTATCTTTTTTGGACAATTTAATGTCATTAAAGGTCTTACCATCGATGCTCTTCATGGCTTTATATGTATATATATTTTATGTATAATGCTTATGTATATTTTATGTATAATGCTTTAATATGTATATATATATACATAAGACAACAGTTTTGGGTCTCTATTACTGTGTACTTTCACTTTGCTCCAAAAATTCACACTCCGAAATTTTCAGTTTAATAGGTAGAAAAAAATACGATTAGTTTTTGGACCATAACTCCTTCAATTTTGATCCTATCACAACTTCTAAAAAAGCATTTTATAGGTAATTTAAAGAGCTACTTTTTTCATTACAATGTATAGTGAAAAACCTTTTATTTTGAAACGGTGAAGGGTCAAAGGGCTTGAGAGGGGCTGTGATTGCGCTACCGCGCGCTCTTCAAACAATCATATCTCCGTCAATTTTTGTGTGGCAGAAATAAAAAAAAAACCAAATTTTTTGTCAGAAAAAGACCTACATTTTTTATCACCACACTTTTTCACGAATCTTTCATCATTTTTGAGATATTATGAAAAAAAGGTGATTTTTTTGAAAATTCGAAAAATTCTTTTTTTCTAAAATCGTCATTTTTTTAAAAAATGCGTATTTTAAAGCAGTCAAACTGCTAGAATTCATCAAACTCTTTATACTAAAGTTAATTCTAGACGGAATACGATTAATTTTAATTTTGGTGGAAATGGCACTTATGAAACCCATCAATTTTAAAAAAAATCATTAGATATTCCCCTTTTTTTCATTACAGCTCACTCATTTTAGGTGCAAAAGACTTTTAACAGTGCTCATTTTAAAGCTTATTTCAAGCACTACAAAATCCTATTTCAATAGAATGCATAAAATATATCTGCTCGCCGCTAGATGGCATTGAACACATCGATAAAATTTCAGGCAAAATAAAAAAGGCTTTGACCTTCAATATCTCGCTTAATTTTGCACTTAGCACAGTTTATAAAAAACCAATTTGTTCATTTTTTAATCTACAACAATTTAGTTTATCATAAAATTTTTGTTAAAATGCATATTTTTGGAGATATTTGCAAAAAACCAATGAAAAACGTGAAAAAATTTCGAATTTTCAATTTCCAATAACTTGAAAAGTATTGAGTTTTGAAAAACTTTATAGAACATTTTTTGCTTAAAATGAGGCATTCTATCAATATCTGAGGTTTTTTTGAAAAAAAAAATGTACACCACCGAGAAGGGGTGGCAACCCTCCCCAGGGTGCCGGCTCAGTTCGGGACATTTTCACTTTTGAAGTTCAGGGTAAGATGAGCCTAATTCCAAAATTTCATGCAATTCGGTGCACAGTAAAAAAAAACGGACCCAAAATGCTTCAATGCCTCCACTATATGGTCTTATCAGATTTCTGCACTTTTGCCTTCTGTGCATAATAATTATAATGTATGTCACATAAGCTTTGGGAACATTTTTCTAGGGTATTTTTACCAGTTACCCTAGGAAACTCAACAACGCAAAAATCTATCTTTAGTTAGAGCCTACTGAAATCGGATAGACTCTAAATAAATATAAAACATTTCACATCTTGAACTCAATGCAATATCTTTTAAGCAAACAGACTCGTCTCATTTCTAACTTTATTACTATTCATTATTCTTGTTTTAGGAGGAAGAGGAGGCTGAAGATAGTGCAGATCGCCTGGTAATAGATGAAAGCAGCGAGGTAGCAGAAGCTCGGAGAACTGCCGACAACAATTCAGATGCAGGTGATGAGGTACCCCCTTGCCAAGGATGCAACCAAAAGCCTGCTCAATTCGTATGTGCTGGATGTGGAAACCAATGGTATTGCAGTCGAGACTGCCAGGTGATAAACATTTCCTTAACACGCTCAGGTTCTAGGGAAAAATTTTTTTTCCATTTTTAGTTTTTAAGAAAAAAATTATCTGTGATGGACAATTTCCATTTGTTATTGCTCTTTGCTCGTTTATAGCTTTATTAATATGGGATCTTTAGTAATACAAACCTATCCAATATCTTATCTAGAAATATCACACTTCAGCTGCTACAAAAACTGTAGTTTAAAAAAAACACTGGTCTCGGAATATTTTGTTGGGGCGCTCTTATAAGTCAGGGTGCCTTTGAAAACGGTAACGAAACTCATTGGAAAAGGGAGATAATATAACAAAAATGAAAGGAAATATAAGTTACGGGCGATCTGAGGTCGGGAAGCGGAAAGTAGCGAGTTTTTAAGTGTATAAAATGATTTATCTCGATTTCCGGCAAAACTACAAGTCCTATGGAAAAAATTTAAATGGCAAAGTTGTAGGTAATAAAAAGGTCTCAAACTTTTGTATTTACACTTTTTTCACATAACCTCAAAATTTATGTGAAAAATTCAAATAACCAAGTTTCTGCTTTTTATTTTCCTTTCACAAAAAAAAATTTTAAAAGAAATTTGGTGGAAGCTTATTATGTCCCAAACACACTGTAAGTTTTCTGTTTTATATCCAATGGGTGTCATCCTACTATTTTTTTTTGGTTTCGAAAATTATCGACCCTGGTCGATTAATGTAAATGATAATTTTCAGGTTTCCGCATGGGATGAACATTCAGAAGTGTGTTCCGGTTGAGGAATGAAGATGTTTAGTAAATAAGATGATATTTTTATAAAGAAACAATAATGATTTATGCAATGATGAATATTAAATAATAAACTACATACCGTTATATATTCTAAAAGATGATGCACCAAACAGAATTGGGTACCTGTATGAAAAGTTTCATTGATGCATGAAGTACATTAATTAACAACATTCCCTTTAATAATTAACACAAGTTACCAATTTGCGTGTCAATCTTGAAATTTTTATAAGCCTATATTATATTACCTATATTATTGTATTTTTGCATCAATACTTGCTTTTGAATTATTATAAGCTCTTAATTAGTACCAAAGAAATCCAAAGGTAGATATTTAGATTTTATTACTTACTTCTACTTTAAGCTATAACAATAAAGAGCCAAATTAAAAATCTTATACGTAATTCTTAGAATTTAATGGTCTATTCAAAGTAGGTAGTGTCTTTATATGTAATAAGGATTTTATCCTAATTTATGGTTATCTTTTCCTATAAAGAGATAGCTGAGGTATTGTAATTTTTGTGCAATTTTTTTGTGGTTAATGTACTATTCTTAATATAATAGAATACACAAATCTTAATTGCTTCAATAAATGTTTCTAAAAGAACAACAAAAATTAGTTCCTATCTTAATCATTTATACAGGAACCATTTCATGTTCTCACTAAATAACAGTGTCTCAAATGTGTCAATTACTTCTAGTGTCCATGTTATCTAGCTAAAGATCATTGTATATCAGAGACCATTATTAAATATAGTTTTAAACCAGTGCCCGCTAAATATGCTATCATTTATCTTTAACAATTATTGCGTTACTATTTAGGTTCAAGATATAACTTACATAGCAGAAATATGTATAAATACATCAATAACTATCACCATATATTTATTTTACTGTTTTAGTACCTATACATATTAGGGTGGCCATTATTTTGGAAAAGTCCCGATTTTTTTTGAGTGCTCTCACTAAATCGGAAGTAGAGGCCTAGAAAATAATTATGAAACAATAAAAAGTCGGGAAAAAAAATAATAACCCGTGCCCCACGCAGGTTGAATTTTAAATGGGATTTAACATCGGTTTTCCGGTTTTTTAGGTTAAACCAAGCGTTGAGCACCATCGGTTCAAGGTGAAACTCGGTATCCTTAGGTAAAAAACCGGTTTTAAATATAAAAAACCGGTTTCGACTAATGACAGCTGTCAAAAAAGCAGTCAATAAAAATTATTTTTTTAATTATTTAATATTTTTTTTATATTTTAACACAAATCAAGTTGTTTCGTCGTAAAAAATTGGTAACGTGTTTTTCGCTAAATGACAACTGTCAATTAAGCTGTCAATGAAATTTTTAATCGAATTTTTAGTTTTTTTCAATTTCTCAATTCGGAAAATAGTCTTAATTAAGTGTTTCAATACAGCTAAATCCAAATACGATGTTCAAAACGAGTTTGGACTCATGACAGCTGCCAAAAGTGCTGTCAATAGAAATTAATTTTTTGATTAATAAAAATTGTAAGTTTTTTTTTATATTTTAACAGAAATCAAGTAGTTTCGTCGTAAAAAAAATATTTACGTGTTTTTCGCTAAATAACAACTGTCAATGAAATTTTTAATCGAATTATTAGTTTTTTTCAATTTCTCAATTCGGAAAATAGTCTTAATTAACTGTTTCAATACAGCTAAATCCAAATATGATGTCGAAAACGAGTTTGGACTCATTACAGCTGCCAAAAGAGCTGTCAATAGAAATTCATTTATGGATTATTAAAAATTGTAAGGTTTTTTTTTATATTTTAACACAAATCAAGTAAAGTTTCGTCGTGAAAAAATTATTAACGTGTTTTTGGCTAAATAACAACTGTCAATTAAGCTATCACTGAAATTTTCAAGCGATTTTTTTTTCATTTTCTCAATTAGGATAATAATATTGATTAAATGTTTAGAAATAAATCTGTTTTGACATACGTGACAGTTGTCAATAAAACTGTCACTAAACGTAATAAATCAAAAATTTTAAAAGCCCATTTAAAATTCAACCTGCGTGGGGCACGGGTTATTATTTTTTTTTCGACTTTTTATTGTTTCATAATTATTTTCTAGGCCTCGACTTTCGATTTAATGGGAGCACTCAAAAATATCCGAAATTAGGACCACCCTAATCTAATACATATACTACCTATTTATTAACTGCTTACATTACACCTAATTATTCGTTTTCTCACGTGTGTGTATTATTGTTTATATAGATATAAGTTTCCTATTTATAAGAAAACTATGCTAGTCATTATTTTATTTTTGTTACCTACCCTTATCATGTTTCTTAAGTGTTGTGTAAGTGCCATTTGTATGTGTAAGGCAAAACATTTTTAAATATTTTTTTCAATTCTAAGTTGCAATCATATATTATTTAATGAAAGTTGTAAGATACTATTCTGTGATACCCATTTAAGAATCAACGATACTTAAAATAAAACCAGTATCTTTCATATGCAAATGTCTGTTATTTATTCTATCACCTCCTATGTAAATGAATACTAATAGTCTATTGACTATGTTGAAAAAAACGGGTAAAAGCAACTAATTCATTTAAAGTATTTTTTGTAATTCCGGGACTAAATTAATAACTACACTCACTTATGACATTGGGACTGAAGTGTCAATGTCTCTCCTTCCGGGATTAAATATTAACAGAAGTCCCACAAGCAGTGACGGCTGGTGAGGTAGTGCCACGGAGCCATGGCACCGCCTTATTTATTCGTAAAAATACATAAATATTAACTGTATCTTTCATTTAAACATATTTTCTATCTAGTGCATTTCTCCCCATTCTTCAAGAGTTTATAGAAAGTCTGGCAATAGCGCACTCCGTACTGCCCCGCCGACGCGACGCACGCTCTAAAAAAATAGGTAGGTACGTAAACATTGGAAAACGGTTAGCCGCGGCTGGTTTCTTGCTCAATCTGCGCACGCAAGTTCGTTGCGCCTGGCACAGTGAAATGAAATAGATGTTCCAGAATCGTGTGTGAGCGACAGAGATAAAGTGTAGTCCATACACAGGTTAAATAGTAAAAGGAAAGAATATTGCTGTGCCAGGCTCAGGCACACAATTATGTTGTTAATTCTGTGGCTCGGGGCAGGGCTCAGTTCGTTGACTTAGTCGGTTTGTGTTGCATCGCGTTTTACTGTTAATGCAGACATCACGTGTAGTGTGTTTTTCTAGGACAATTTTTATTTTTGAATCAACAGATTTGTTTTGTTGTAGTTAACTTTTATTGGATATTGGATTCGTGTGTCTGTGTGTGATAAATAGTGTTTAGTTTTTAGTAGGTGTTAAACAAATTAATCATGAATAAGAGCGGCGATTTATAAACTTTTAGTAACTTTTCACTGGAAGAAAAACTTAAAGTTAAAGAGTTAGAATGACCTGATTTAAATATTATAAAACAAAGTGGCAGTGGACATCTCGATCCCGTAAATTTAAAAAACTATCTACGGTAAAAATTATTGGTTGTGTGGTTATGTGAAGAGACTAATAAACTGTTTTGTTTATTAGTCTTTGACACTATTAAACTTTCATCGCGTGTGTTAATTAAATTAATTTTACATCTTTTTTTTAATAGACATAAAGACATTAAGTAGTTTTAGGAGTTCTCTATAGGATTATATCTCAGGAGGTTAGAAGTAATCTACAACTACCGTGAGTAAGTAATGTTCTATAATCTTTATATTGATTAATTATTTTGTACTAATACATTATGAGAATTTTTTGAAAATTATCTATAAAAATAAATGTGTGTTGAAAATCAAAACAATAATGCACCCTTAAAGCCGGTGGCCATGGTAATCATAAACTGAAATAATTATTCTTGTGGAAGTCTGTATTTTTGTTCAAATGGATATTTTATTGAAATTCTGAAGTGCCAAAAAAACGCGTGAGCTTGAAATTTTATTTTATTATGCGTCTGCCCACAAGCATAAAATTACAAACAAAAGAATGTAGTTACAGTTCGTCATATTGACCAGTCTTTCCTGGGTGAATGCAGCAGATATTACTTCAGCTGCCCTTTTATTATTATCAGATACACCTTCTTCACTCATAATCGAGCTTATGACAAGCAATGACAATGTCTCCAAATTAATATTGTCACAGCGCAACATTACTACGATTACAAACTTGTCAATCGGTGACTTCCATTATTTGCCTCGCTTCATGCTTAATAATTATCCGTGTTTCTATAAAGGTTTCTATGTGCTTTTTTATATTATGTATATGTTAAATTTCGGTATGTATTATTGATTAATTATGTATTATTATTGCACTATTCGGAGCCTGATAATAAATCCTACGGGAGCCTACCTACTTACTTAGATTTGCTACGCGTTTTGTTTTCCTCGAGCATTGTCTCTTTTTAATACCTCACAGACTTCTTAGACTTCTTTCAGAGAGAATTATTAATATTTTTAAAGTATTGTATACAGTTTCATTAATCCGTCATTAAATAAATATTTACAATTGAAATGTAATGATAATAAAATATAGACAGAGATGTTAAAGTGAATGAAGTGTTTTGCGTAAAACAAGAAACCCAGAAAAATGATAACTGGGTGTATATAGGGGAAGACTCGAAGGTCCCAAAACATGTGTGGTAATTATAATTTTAAGGGATTACGGTGAAGGACCAGTCAGTCTATGGACTGACAAGCGGTAATAAATAAAGGATTAATATATAAATACCTTATTTCATATATGTTGTAACTAGCTGGGCCCAGCTTCTTCTCTCCTCTCAGCGGCAGTGGGAGCACAGGTAAAATTGAGGAACCAAAAATGAGGAGCGACAACGTTAAATTGGTAAGCACAAATCGACAGCGGTATTATGACGAAAAATTAATGGCTCGGAAGCGTGCGATTTTATTGAAAGCGTATGCCGGTACTACTTCCGCCGATTCACTTATAAAGTTATAAACAGCCTATACCAGGTTGTCTCTGCCTATACCTATCACAAAGTAGTGACAACTGACAAGTACCCTAAATTCAAAAGCTGTTTTCGGGAGCTCATGCGCGAGCTTAGCTGGACCTTTGGACATTCACCGCTGGGTGGCTCTAACTCAGTTAACACTTAACTGTCATTTTCCATTTCTCAGCGTTTGTTGTGATTATTCAGTGATTTAAAATGTTAAAAGCATTTGTGCAGTGAGATACACATGTAATAAAATGACAACATTAATTCAATTATATATACTTGCGATAATCCATTCCAATAGTTCCATTGTCCATGAAAAAATAATGTGCCAAAGGTACATTTTTCATATAATCCATAATACAAAGACTGGTATGTCAGGTTAACGAACCAAAATTGGTATCATGGTAAATATCTACCTAACCTACCTACTGTTATTTTCAAATTGAAATTGACAAGATTTTGCGTTTTATGAAGGTATACATAGAGGTGAATAAGTGTGAATATTATTATATCTGCTACAATTTTTAAAACAATGCCAACCTGTACTGTCGCGAGGTGTTGTAATAATAGTCGAAATACTAAAGGAGGTCACCTCAAATACTATCGCTTCCCTAAGATTGAAGAGTTCTCAAAGCAATGGCTGACTCTGTGCAAAAGAGTGGAAAATGAATTTAAAGAATGGTATGTAGATAATAATAGTAGATATATACTTACTATATTTATGTGATACGTCTAATGTGGTAATTTAAAATTCAAGTACCTACATTGTTTTAAATGCATTATTTTGTTCTTTGTTCGCTCTTCTTTCACTACAAAAATGCAGTGCATTGATAATTCGATTTCTCGAAAACCATATAAGTCCCCGTGCTGATTTATTTTTAAAAAACTTTTTCATAGTTCTGTCTACATAGTACATTTCATTCGATATATTCATATATAAATTCTTAATAATTAACATAGCCCTCCGCAGGGAGGGTATTAAGTTTTCCGTGCGCAGATTTGCTAGTAGCGATTTTAAGGCTATTTTTTTCAAAAACGTCTCATTTAAAAACTTATAATTTGCTATGGGAAGCACTGTAATGTCTTCTATAAGCAGCCAAAATTTCATGGTTATATCTCGAGCCGTTGATTTAATAGCGCAGTGTATATTTAAAAAAATGTGTTTTTCAAATTATTTCGCGGGCAAGGAAAAAATTAATTTGCAAAATTCGTCCATACTAAAAAAAAATTGTAACACATGAGCAAACGGCCAAAACTATGCTCTAAATGATGTTCAATGTCCCATACACATCTGATTTTATCAGTTATATAGTTTGTATAATGAATCTTTGCGTGTGTATGAAATTAGTTAGGACATACGTGAGATTGCTAAACGCATTATATAGGCAAGCTATGTGGTTACGTATGTCATCGAGCCGCTAAGACACGCGATCGATACGATCGAATAAATTGAAACGGAATTAAAAAGAGACGTTTATATGAATAGTAGTCGTAGCGCTTGTCAATGTTACTCTGACAGTTTAATTCAGTAGCGTTCACAAAACATCTTGTTTTGGGGTATAGTGTTGTCGTATTTTTGCTTTTTTCGTTCTCTTTTGATTTATTTGTGGTGCTATTAGACAAGTTGTAAAGTGTATATCGCGGATATAATTGTTTCCTTTTATTGTTCCTTTTCTCAGAGACTTACAAGTAAGAGTGAAAATAAAATCAGTTCTCTTAAGAACTATAACCTAAAATGCCTGGAAAAAGGTTAAATTCGCAAGCAAGGGAACTTGTTGCCAATTTACTTAAATATTTCGCGACTGAAAAAGAGAACATGGGCCCTTTAGTTTCTGTTAATGGAGTTGAAGAGGTAAACGAGGAAAACTAGAATAATATACTTATCAATACTTATTGAAAACTTTTTTGCAGCGTGTTGCTGATGCTTTTTCGTAAAGTAATTTCACTCATGTCTTGCTCACTAGTTTTTATACCGGGTTCAAAGTATATATTTTTACAGCTAGACGGCTGCGGGCTACGGGAAGGCTGAAATCGCCTATATTTTCAACTTTCAAGATAATTATAACCTCACTCGAGTGTCAAATCACAGTTGTTTAGTAAGAAACGTGTTGCCAACATCATATATACAAAAATATTGCAAGCTATGGTAAATTATTTTATGAAAATAGATTTCTGATCTTAATTGTATAACCATGATTAGTGGTAAATAATAATAACTATTATTATTTTACAAAGTAAATTGTCACTTCATGAGTATTTACGAAGCCAACATTTTTTCTAATTTTTAATTGGTTGTCCGGTGATGACTGAAAATAAAAACACATTTTCATTTTACTCCCGCCGTCACTGAAATTAATGACCTTGAACTGATTGATTCATACAGTTGTTGTGACGCACACGCAAAGATTCATTATACAAACTATAGGTAGGTAGGTACCGAGTTACGAAGTAGCTGGAAATGTCGCACCTCACCTGACGTCACATTACCTGCGCGCTGACATACATTGTCTTTGTACTATGTGAGCATTTGACCAACACTAGTCAGCAGAAGTTCCTAAGGTATAGATTTTAGTGGTTTTCTTCGCTGGTTGATTTTATAAAAGTATAAGGCTTGCTACCTTATCTTTATCTACTCTTAAAGTAGATTAATTTAAGAAATGTACAGCATGTGAGAAAAAAAAATGCCAGTAGAGATTGCAACAAAAATATATTTCCTTATATTAATATTTATTGTTAAATTATAGTTTTACATGTTTTAATCTTAAATCTTTGCTAGTACAGCTGCTCTTCTGTCAGTATTCTGAAATAACCCTCTAATAAGTTGTTTCAATTCACTAGGCTTAAACTGCAAAGCAAGAGGTCCTTTACCATCGGCCCACCTGTCATTAATATCCAACAAACTAGCACCAAGTACGAAATTTAATTCATTAAATTTATACCATGACGAAACATACAAGCTTATTTCCTTTAAATCCGTGAACAATTTAGGGCCTCGATTTAAAATTATTTTAAATATCTCCACCAACTGTTCAGGAGCATCATGGGAAATGTCCTCTAATTTAACAACATAATTTATAATATTATTACACAGCGAGTTTAATACAACACCGATAGTTTTATTGTAAATAGGATAGGAAAGTATCTTGTGCCAAACGGTTCTCAGTAATTCTTGCTGTCGTAGACATTGCCTTATACATTTTTCAGTTACAGGCTCCAGCTTCTCCAAGGTAGGTCCTTCCAGCATGGCTTCTTTCATTATTTCCTGTATTTGTTTGATTTGTCCTTCCACATAAGTAGTGAAGAGTTCAGACCCAACATTTTGTAACTGATATACCTCATTTGTAAAACCACAGTTTTCGATTTTCAGAATGGGAGGAAATTTTGGAGAATAGGTTTGATCCAATTTAGTTAGTTTATAAGCCATGTAGGAGCAATTGTTGTGGAATAAAGCAATCTGCTGCGGTATTGTCTGCAAAAGTTTTTGGTGGCACTCGGGAACAAAGTTACTATACATGTGAAATATATTTTGCACTGTACACAAAAGACGTCCAGCACAAACATCAGAAGCTGACAAAGCCTTTTGAATAATCTGCTCCGTAAATTGTAACAGCTCTAAAACACTTTTAGAAACTGAGCAATGTAAAAAATCATCAACGCTATAGCCTAACGGATTATTTGGGTTATATGGTGTACCAACTTCCACTATATCATGTAAATCTTTTTTCATAATTGTTCGTGCCATTGCCAGGTATTGTTGACATTTTTTATTAATGAATAAGATATCTACATTATTCGCATATTCAAATATTGATGCAGTATCTTCAGTGAATATGTTACAATCCTTTAATGCTACTTCCAATAGTTTAGTTTCCTCAACGACAACCTTATATAATTGCAACTCTGCCGTAGTGGAAGGAATAGTATTCTGCAAACAATTTTTTATTATAAGTTCCGAGAGATTATCCTTTATATCGAGTCCAATATATCCTAGAGTTGTGAGTTCTTCTGTTATCTTTAAATTGAAGTGGTTCTTAAGGAATCCCAGGACTATTTTTAAATTAGAGAAAACTTTTCGATAATCTGTTTTATCAGAGCCTACCAACACCACCTTTAGCATATAAAATTGGTCATCCTCATCTGTATCAATTTGTAGTGTGGCATCTACGATGGGCACCAGAATGCTCGTCCATAATGATTTTGCAAAGCAATGCAATGGATATATTACTGATTTTTTGTAGTATAAAGCCAGGAGTGCTTGTTCCAATTCAGCATTATCCTTTTTTATTTTCACTGTTATATTTTCTTTTCTATCGTCAAGTATGATATTATCCGTAAAGACATTCTTTAGTTGGATCAATAACATATTCTTTCTAGTGTCAATTGTAACTTTCAGTTCGTCTATAATTTCTACATACTCATCATCTGGTACTTGATTAATTAACTCCTCTAAATTGTATATCAACTTGATACACTCCAAATATACTTTAGAGTTTAGCAGTTCGTAGAATTTTATTAACAACTCATTTATTTGGCAAAAACTTGACACTATGAGTATCGAAAAACTTAAGCTATCTAAGGAAGCAATATTCTTCTCTAATTCATGACTGGATGCCAATAATTCTTTTTTAGTAGCAAGTTCTGCTTTATTCTTTAATGATTTTATATCATCTTCTATTTCACGGGCCTTATTCAGCAAAGATCTATTTTGCTTTGGCCTTGCACTGTATTTCACATAAACATTTTCAATATATCTAATAACTTCACTTTTCTTATCTCCTATTGTTGACCTCAGTTTTGGTACCTTCTCATTAATATCATCCAACTCAACTTGTTCAGCGGATGATAATACTTCAGCGAGAAAGTTCATTTTACTAAGAAGTACTATAACTATAAGCAGCAAGCTAGTTCATAGACAGTTGTACAGTACACATAGACATAGTTGTACAGAACCGAACAGACAAAGAATAAACGGTATAAATGTGCTATAAACTTAACCCTTTTTCAGTTTGGGTCTGAGCTTCTTTAACAAAGATTATCAACACCCAACGGTTTGAAGTTTGAGTTAACCACAAAACGCCCACAAGGAGGAAGAGGAAGAAGTTCAGAGAAACTTCTGTGCTTTTCGAATCACAGAACATATATGAAGGTTTGGACCACAAAAAGTTAATGTTTAAACAAAACACAAAACATGGACCACGTTTCGAACGAAATAGGTCATGGGCGGATGAATACAGACTTAGGCCTGGGGCTCTATTCTCAACCACTCGCGTTACTAGAAACCCTTCGCAAATGACGTCAGAGGCGAATTTTAGGATTCTTAACTCCTCGCGCCTAGGTGTATGCGCGTTGAGACAAGCAAGAACCCTTCGCGTTGCAGCGGGCGGTGTAAACCACTTGTTTTCTTGGCAATTGAGGTTACGTCGTATGTTTTGAGTTCCCAACAATAATTATTTTAACATTTTTCTTTGCATTTATGTTTCTTTTGTAAAATATGGACGACTTAGTGTATTTCAACTTGTTGGAAAACTTGGAAAATCCAATGGTAGATCATTTAGAAGCAAATGCTGACGTACCAAGATATACTGCAAGGGATTCTTTAATAGAATTGAGCAATAAGCAATTGAGAAAAATATTTGGATTGACTAGAAGACCTTTTTAGATATTTGGTTGAGTTATTACAACCATATATACAAGTGGGAATGACAACAGTTTCTTTAAATATTGAGTTGAAGGTATGCTAATTGCGAGGTTAATCATATTTTAGATAGGTAGGTACCTACCGATATACCTACCTAATATGTAGGTATTTTATACAAAAATGGTAAAACAAAATAATAATCATTGTAGATTCTAATTGCTTTAAAGTTTTATGCAGTTATTACAACCATATATACAAGTGGGAATGACAACAGTTTCTTTAAATATTGAGTTGAAGGTATGCTAATTGCGAGGATAATCATAATGGAAGTTATCAATTAATTTCATTTCATCCATTCAATTCAATTTCATCCAATCAATTCATTTCATTCATTCAATTCATTTTCTTTGCTTTATATTTATGCAAATCAACAAATACAATTGCAACAATAACGTGACTCACGAAAACGTAACTAACGTCTGAAAACTTGGGTTCTCCCAAGGATGGTATTATTTGTAGTTAACCATCCTTACTAGTAGTTAACTAATAAAACAATAAAATTAACGAGATGAGTAACCTCTATTGAAGTTTTCTGTTGTGACTATAGAAAATCTACCATCTAGATGGTAAATTAGCTATGATTGTGACAGTAAAAGCGGCGTTGTCAAATTAAAGCATTCGTGTCACGCGAAGACCAACACGAGGGGTGTTGAGAATGCCACCTAACACAAGTCTTCGCAATGAAACCACTCGCCGTCGGCGCGTGTTCGCGAACGAGGTTGAGAATAGGGACCCTGATCCCCAAACGAGCGTTTTCGCGGACTGGCAGACGCGGACAAATGTTCCCAACCAATCACAGAGCGCGATTTCGGTTCAAGGTCAATATGCCAATTCCGCCGAAAAGTTGGTTTTATTTTAACTTTTCGGCGTATTTTAAGTAAGACATAACCTATTAGTTGTTGATTTTATTTTGTATCATCAACAACATCATTAAACGTTTTCTTCCTGGCGACTCAATAATATTTAAAGGATTTATATAGACTTTACTTTTGGTTTTTTGTAGTTTCATGACAGTTACTACAACAGTTGTTTTAAGGTTATGTTCACTCATTTACAGAGTAGTACATGGGGAAGAGGGTCTCCGTGGAATTCGACGGATCTATAAAACGTCGTCCGCGTAAACGCTCGTTTGGGGATCAAGCCTTAAAGTATGCCAGAAATTTCATTCGTATCGAACTGCGCATGTGCAGATCCGATACGAGCTCATGTTTAACTGTATCACAAAATCGTATCGTGTATCACAAAACATCTACGTCGTTACTATAGGATTTGATTTTTAGTAGTTACCACAGAGATATATATCTGTGGTAGTTACGTGCTAAAACCTAAAACCACGGCCAAACTCAACTCTCAAATGGCACACATTTTTACACGTCCTAGGTAAAACAAACATGTGGTGTCTTCAAATTTTTCAGTTTTATTTAGAAAATTACCCTCCTATCTTGCTTATAAAGGATTCAAAATAAATTAGAATAATCGACAAGTAACAGAAACTTAAAAATAAAAATGAAAATATGTACAATTTCTCTCTCGGTCTCCCAAGGAATGGGTAAAGAAGTATGCTGCACGGTGCACGCGGATTTTGTTTTTTTTGAATACGTACATTTTGTTGTAAAAGTATTATTGAATTCCGCACCCCATTCGAGATATTCCATGATAAATTTGAGACGACCGTGTTGAAGGGAAAAAAATATTTAACATTTTCTGTTATGCTTGGAGAACCATTCCTCACAATGATCTGAAATTCAACAGAATTAAATAGCACATTGCAAGGCTATTTTAACATGTAGAACAGCCAGTTATATTGGTCCAGTGGCGGGGAAATTCGGATTTTAACCCCATTTTACGCACGTATACGACGGCTCTTCTTCGATTGTTCTTTTTTCTGAAAATCGAGTAAATTTTTCTTGATTGAATTTGTAAACTATAAGGTGTAATTGGTTTTTTTCACTGCGCATCGTTTTCGATACATTCCATCGCTAAAACGAGAACTACTTTTGAAGGAATAAAGTGAATTCATGAACTCTTGAATAACGATTTTGAATTAAAAAAAATGAATTTCTATTGGCAGCTTTTTTGACAGCTGTTAGAGTCAAAACTCGTTTTTGACCACATATTCGGATTTAGCTGTATTGAAACAATTAATTAAGACTATTTTTCGAAATAAGAAATTGAATAAAATGCGATTAAAAATTTCATTGACAGCTCAATTGACAGTTGTCATTTAGCGAAAAACACGTTAACAATTTTTTTACGACGAAACTTTACTTAATTTGTGTTAAAATGTAAAAAATCCTTAAAATTTTAAATAATCAAAAAAATAATTTTTGTTGATCGTTTTTTTGACAGCTGTCATTAAAATACCTGGCGACGTCCTAGGTAAAACAAACATATGGTGTCTTCAAATTTTTCAGTTTTATTTAGAAAATTACCCTCCTATCTTGCTTATAAAGGATTCAGAATAAATTAGAGTAATGGACAAGTAACACAAACTTAAAAATAAAAATGAAAAAGCATTTGTTCCTAAATATTATTATATAATTTACAACAATTTGTAGTTTTTCAATGTAAGTTAACACGCAACGACTCTTCCACAAAGATTTTGAAACACCTAAACCCCCTGAGGAACAGCGATTTTTATACTCAAATAAAAATAACGTTCAGAGGTAGTTCTTCCATTGCTTAAATTTCTTGTTGCAATGCTGTCTAAACTCAGGATCTAAAATGAAAAATGTATTAACTAAATATTTTTGATTGGCGTAACGGTACGTTAAGGATTATCGTTTGACCACTTTAAATGGCGTCCTTGCGTAAGAGGCATCTGATAACTTATAATTATTAGTTCGTTCGCACAGTGTAACCCATCACTTTAAACAACGGTCAAAATAAATACCGCCAACGTATCCTCCGCGGATCGCTTTCTGCACGTTCTGCTCAAACAACCTCCGGTTGTTAGTCAGTACCTCGGCCGCCTCCTTGTTCAACGGGTCCTCCGGATTCGGCTCGAGAAACAGATACTGCAAACCGTACACGATACTGTTGATCGTTAAGACGGGCTTCCAATCTTCACGGAGTATGTTGAGACAGACGTTACCTTGCTGGTCGATGTTCGGGTGATATACTTGTGTCTCACACTTCACCTTTGGCGGTTCGTGCGGATAGTTTGGGCCTACTTTGAAACTAAACACAAAGCGGCCCGTCCTGTAGAAACCCTGGAAAAAACGATCTGTAAACAACTTCCACCCAATGATACTCTAATTTACAGCCAATACTTACCTCATCTGGAGAAATAACCAACTTAAATGTTAGGAGGTCGTCTGGGTCAGGAAACTCTGTCGTGCAAGTCTTCGGAAGATTTAGTTCATTTATGTCTAAAATAAATTCACATAACAATCAAGCTGATACCAACAGTAACAGAATATCATTCAACAACCTTTTGTGATTCTCAGCTGAGCTGCAGAAGCTTTCTTCTGGTTCCCAGTCCTTGGCGATGATTCTCCATCTTTTTTCTGTTGTTTTAGTGAAAATAACTTTATCATATTTGTGTTGTCGTGAACTAACTATCTTAAGCACTATGATAAATACTTGTTTTAAAACATACAAAACGTAGGAATTTATTTACAGTGTTGCTTTCTTTTTGTGATTTTTTCCAGGACTGTCAAAAACACTTATTTGTCACCCGCTGTCAAGGTAGTTTCTTACGAAAAAAAGTTAACAAAAACAATACCGTCGTAAGGCAAAAACAACTACTTATAGAATAGTTAACTTACGAGCATACTGCGTGACTATTTAGAATTAGAAAGTTATTAATAATACTAAAAATCTAAAAAATATCTGCTATGCAAAATCCATACTAGGGAGGGTTCATGAAGTACCAGCTACCAACACACAAACTGAAAACTGACACGAGTCACGCAGATTGAAAGAACTAAATAAAGTGAAAACACGGCGTAATAAAACGACTGTAACTTTAAGCATATGATGCTTAACCTGTGTCTTATTTAAAGATTATTAGAACGAAGAGAAATATGCTATGGATAAAATAATATCGTGTATATTTGTTATGCTGTTAAATTTGATTGGCAATGCTGAGCAGTGTTGCCAGACTCACTACAATTTGTAGTAAATTTACTACAATTTAATGGTTCTAGTACGTTACTACACTTTTTTAGTATTTGCTATATACGTAATATTTCTACTACAATCTACTACATTTACAAATTAGATCAATGTACCTTTATACTTTTACGAAACCCAATTTCCATTTGTATTATATTCGCCGCAACATGTGAACCGCACCTTTTTTGCTATAAAAAAGAACTACTGCCAACGCCTTTTTTCAAATAATAACTATTTTAAAATAATCTGCTACATTTTTGTTTGATCTCTACAATTTGGAGTCAACTACTACATTATAGAAAAAAAATCTGGCAACGCTGGTGCTGAGAACTTTTAACCTACACTCTACATAATCGTGTGCCCTTTGAGTGACGTACCCGTGACGTTTCACATCTCGAGTAGGTCAAATGTTCCAATCTTATATTACAACTTAGAACTTATAACCTCAAATGAGAACGGAAAACTAAAAAGCTTTTGTAAGTGTTATTACCCGATTAAAGGTATATTTCATGAAAAAAATATGGTTTTACGTAACAAAATTCTTCCCATATTCGTCATTCGTAGTCACAGCTATTCAAAGACAGTTGTAAGGTACAATATAATATTTTCATCGATAGACTTGGTCCAGAGAACTATACCATTTTATTTTTAGTAGCAAATGGCGAAGTGTGGTAGGCTTGGAAGTACACGCCCAAATCAGTGCAGAGAGTAAATTATTTTCAGGGGCGTCTACGAAATTCTCTTCGCCTGTAAATTCTAACGTTGCATTATTCGATTGCTCGATACCCGGGACGTTACCAGTTTTAAATAAGCGATGCGTGGAAGCCGGGGTTTTGACTGCACTTGCATTGAATTGCCGTATCAATCCTGTGTCGTCATTCGATAGAAAGCACTACTTTTATGCCGATATGCCGGTAACTGTCGACAATTGAGCTTGATTCCTTTAAAAAGCAGGTTTATTTTAGGCAGGATACCAAATAACACAACAACGGGCCCCTTTAGCTAATGACGGTATGTTGGAATTTCAAGTGTTCACGCCAGGGGTTCACAAAACCCCGTACAAAGCACAAGTGAAAATTAAACAATTGCAACTCGAACAAGATAGTGGTAAAAGTCTTCACGATGAAGATAGAAGCCTGGTGGACTTGAACCGCGCGGGGGCGCCTCTGATGGAATTAGTGTTCAACCCTGACCTAAAAGATGGGGAAGAGGCGGCGGCGTTAGTCAAAGAACTGATAGTGATTCTGCAGCGGTTAGGAACGTGTTCCTGTAAAATGGAAGGTATGAGGTTTGTTCCAACTTACGTTAAAACCGTACAGCGCACGATCACGACGATTAATTTTTTAGATCACCTTATTTAATGTTCGCGCTGATTTATTTTTGGGGTCATCTGTTGTTTTGGCGATTAGCACGTGTCGCATGAATGCATTTTTTTTTAATCGGGCTTGTTTTTGACGTTTATTGACAATAAATTATTATAAAGCTTCGTATTTTCTAACAGTAAACATAATTCATATATCAGCGGCAATGATCCCGTCCAATTTTTGCAATATAACCTAAAAACTAAAGACCACAAACCATTTGTGGTTATTCTGTGCTAAAAACTTAAAACCACAGAACACTCTGTAGCAGCACAAAGCCGTTCCAACTGCTTGGCGATTTGTGCCATCCGTAGGACGATACAAAATTGGCGCCTGCGCACGAAACCGTTCGCGCTGCGGCTGTGACGTCACCGCGGACCATAATATACGAATTTATATGGGATTTATAAGGGAATGGAACGTCTTTCGGGTGTTAATTTTATTTCCAAATTAATACTTGCCTAATACTTTAATGAAAGACCAAATAGATTAAATAAATATTTAGTTTAAGGTTTAACCTATAAAAATCATAATGAAAAATTGGTCATAATGGTAAACTAAAATATATCCTTTCAACTTTAGCGCCTACTGGTGAGATATCTTACTACTCTTATGTGCTTAAATGTTGGAGACGAGTTTTCCAGGGCAAGGGAAAATTTTATAAAATACAAAAAGTAGCTTTAATTACTTTAATCACTAGTTTGGAATAATTTAATTAGGTACGTATTATATAGATGACACCACTTGTCTTTGTCATAAATTGTTTTGTTTATTAATTTTGATGGGTTGGTGTTGATATAAAAAATATTGCTGTCAAATCAGATATTCTATCGTTAAATCAACTATAGTTGGAACAAAACTATTATATATCGTGGATTGGGTACTGCACGTTAAAAATTCTACTTGCAGAGGGCGCTCTTAGGGTGGACGCTAACATATCAATCCATCGTCCCGGTGAGGAGTTTGGTACGAGGACCGAAATAAAAAATATAGGGTCACTTAGAGGCGTAGCCAGCGCAGTGCAGTATGAGATTCAGCGGCAAAAACAAGTCAAGGGATCTGGCGGCACGGTGGTTAACGAGACGAGAGCATGGGATGCCGTTAGTAAAAAAACAGTGGCGATGCGTGATAAAGAAGTGCAACAGGTAATATTTACCAGCAATTTAAAACAATATTAAAATTACTGCGAGAAATCTTTTCATCATCTCTCATCAAACAATTGAGTTTTTTACTTTTGGTTGGCTCTATTTTCGGTTAAGTAATTTTGTATCTACTATAAGGATTATAGATACATGCCGGAACCGAACCTGCCACCGCTGCATATTGCAATGGGCCCCATTACGAGGGGATGCGTTAACGTCGATGAGTTAAAATGCAAAATTCCTGAGCTACCAGAACAGATACGAATAAGATTAAAGCAAGATCTTGGTTTAACAGCAGAACAAGCTATCATTCTTGTGGTAACACGCATTTTTGTATTATCTTAAAAAAATGTTTACATGCATATGTTCCAGAACGATTTTTCTCTGCTTAATATATTTGAGGATGCATTAAAGAAGCGAAAAATCGACGGGAAGCTTTTGGCGAATATACTAATAAATGATTTAAACACGCTCTTGAACAAGAATGATCTGGATTTGAAAGATATGCAAGTACTTATACACTTATCCGCAAAAATAACTCACAGAAAATACACAGTTTAAAGGTACTGAGTTCGATTCCCGGCTCTGTTAAAACATTTTTCACTTTATTATAGTATCAGAAGTGGGATTAATGATCGAAATCGGGCATAATTTGTGGTTGTGGTTGCGGTTAAGTGTAGATATTATTGAGTAATAATAATTCGTGATTGTTTTTAGTCATTCTGATGCTGACTATTATGGAGAAATTACGGAACTTTTGCAGAATAGACGGATTAATAGGAGTACAGCAAAGGTATTACTGGAATATATTATTTCAGGCAACTCAGCGAGACCAGCGCAGGTGAGAGTAGAATATGTGAATCAGGGGCGGCGACTACGTGGGGGCTCCAGGGCTTAAGCACCCGCAGAAAAATTTAGATTATGTTTTTATAATTTTAAATTTTATTGAACATAATAAATCAATCGAATATATAATTCAATCAAATGGTCGCGGGCAAATATAATTTGTTTCCTTATTAATGATACTTTTAGATCGTCGAAGAAAGAAATTTATTCCAAATTATCGATGATCAAGAACTGAGGAATCTATGCCAAGAAATTATAGATGAAAACGAGAAGTTAGTCCAGGCGTATAAGTCGGGGAAAAATAAAATTTACAAGGCAATATTAGGCGCCGTTGCAATGAAAAGCAAGAACAGGGCGGACATGGCCAAATGCGATGTTATTTTAAAAAAATTGTTAGGAAAATAAATAAACCATAATATTCGTTTTACGTGGTTTTACTAAGAACTAAACTAAATTCATATTTCGGTTCTATTTACTTTGCAGTTTCTTCACCCTTTGCAATTTGAGGCCAAATAATTTGTGGTTAAATTTTAAAACTACATTTTCCACGACCTATAAGGTGACAGTTATGATGCTTATGATGAATAATATGATATTTGCCGTTTATGTTCTATTATCTTATATGGATCGTGAATTTTGGATGTCTGTGTCTGTCACTATGTCTGTGGTTATGGCACAGCCATAGCACATAATTATGTGCTGTGGCACAGCAGAGCCACAGAACAGGAAAGTTCCTGTTCTCTGGTAGAGCTGTGGTTCTGGTAAACAGTGGCAACTCTATGGGTAACTGTTATTATACAAGTCTACTGCAAAAGTGGCACAGAACAAATAATTTGGAACTGTGGTAGCAATTGCCACAAAATTATTTTGATAATTATTTCTGTAGTACAAAGGAATAGTGCAATTTATAAAGTTCAAATTAATTAGTATTTGATTTTAGAAATCGGAACTAAAGAACGAGAAATAATGAGTAATCCATTGTTTTACGGAGTGACGGATAAACGACAAATTAACACAGACAACAAACGTTGTACAGTATTTGTGGCAATATTTCGTATCTTTGAAAAATAACATTTTGTACAGGCAGCGTAGTAGTACAACGGTGTAGTAGCGCCACAGTTTGAAACAATTTATTTTTTTAAATCTCAAAATACAAAATTTTGAGAAAAAATCTCAAAAACTGTCACTCTAGTGGTATCGCATGGTAAACACCATTTCTCTTTTTGGTTGACACAACACTCTCTATGCTTCTTAAAGTGCTAAGTAAAGAGAAGAAAATATGTGCTTTCTCCGTTACAGCGCACGGTTTTTCTTTATTTACCGCGTTCTCTTTGTGCTAAACCACATATTACGCTAAACGATAGACAGAGACATTTTATTTGTCGTTTCTTGTTTCCATGCTTGTCACTTGCCATCACAGAAGCACAGAGCTGTTCTGTGACAGAAATGTCATTTCATATTCAATTCAATTTCATTGAATGAAGGACTCTTCCTTCAATCAACGTTATAACTTAAACCCAGTTTTGAATGTAGTAGTTATTTGTGTGTTAAGAGCGCAAAGTACTGCATTGCCGCTTGCGAAAGAAATTTATTCTTGTATTCGGTATTCTTTCAAAAGCGGCAATGGCAGTTTGTGCTTGTAATACATACAACAGTTTTTCTACAATCGCTTAATATAGTGTGTTCTTGTATGTATTTGACATATGTTTATATAAGAACCGATTTTTATAAGTTTTTTTGTTAGCTACATTTCTCATGTGTCATTTTTGACTGACAAGCGCCTGCTAAGGACTTTATAATAAAGAAGCGAGCGGGAATTGACACTATTGCCGCTTTAAAGCGGCAATGGATGATAATTATGTCAACATCGGAAATGGCGTACTTTGCGTTGATAATTGAAAGCGCAAAAGCCTACTATTGAGGCGATTGTAGAAAAATATATTTAAATAAGTTCGTAGATGGTCTGCATCAAGAAGACTAGAACAAGGAGACCGAGCTCGCGTAAAATAGGTATCGAGAGAACGGCACAAATGACGTCGAAATCCGCTAGGGGATTAGCGGCGCCCTACGTAGCCTCGGGAGTTTCCGTCAGCCTTCGTGCTTTCTCAGGTTAAGGCGCGGGTAAAAGTCCGCCGCTATTATGTTTATCTTTCGACGTATTTTGTGTCGCCCGAAACACGCGAGTTCCGTCTCTTTGTTCTAGTCTCCTTAGTCTGCGTTATGCTAACGCCACGGCCCTCTGCAAATAAAATCCGCATTCGTGATAAAAAGTCAAACTTCAGTGCCTTGATACACAATTAAGTATTATTTTAATTGTTTTTCCCTTTTATATGAATAAAAAAGCATGCAATGTGTTCAAAACGTAAGAAAATCAGAAAAAAGATAATGTTTAATTCTCAATATTATGTATTACAAAGATAGTAAATAACTATAACAAAAAAAAATGTTTAAGAAGCATTCGTTAATATATTATTAAGGCTAAGTGCATAGATAACGTTTATTCGGCTCCCTGCGCCTCCTGCTGCTGCATCTGACTGGGAGTGGGGACTTCCTTGTCGCCCCTCTTCTTAGACCCAGACACAATATCATCAATACGTAGCAAAAGAATAGCCGTTTCAACTGCGGTTTTATAAGTCTGCAACTTAACCGCCAAAGGCTCCCAGAGACCCTTCCTGTCCTGCTCGACAATCTCACCAGATTCCCCGTCGATTCCCCAAGTACAGGGAACGTCTGGATCAGCGTGGTTTGCGTGTTTCGCTCTTAATGCAGTCAGCGTTTTTATTGTATTAGCTCCGCAGTTTTGAGCTAGCGTTTTGGGGATTATCTCCAGAGCGTGTGCTAACGCTCGATAAGGCCCGTGTGTGGCTTTTTGCAACAAACGCTGTGCAACGGCCATCTCGATGGCGCCACCTCCGGGGACCAAGCGAGGCGACAGGACGATATTCCTCGCCACTTGCAGAGCATCCTGGAGATTCCTCTCGATCTCGTTCAAGATATCCTTGCTGGCGCCACGTAGCAGGATAGTGCAAGCTTTGGGGTTTTTACACTCGGTAACGTAGCAGAAGTATTCGTCGCCCAGCTTTTTAATTTCAAAAAGTCCAGCGCCCGTTCCGATATCAGACTCTTGCAATTCCTCGGTTCTATTAACGATCGTCGCGCCACACGCACGTGCAACTCTGTTGTTATCAGATTTACGCAGGCGTCTGATGGCCGTTATACCAGCTTTAAGGAGGAAATGTTGCGCCAAGTCTGACACGCCTTTTTCGGTAAAGACAACGTCCGGCTTTAAGGCTATAATTTCATCGCATTGGCGCTTCACATGCTCTTCCTCGAGCTCCAGCATCCTCGTAAAATCGGCGTCTCCTGTAAGCTCGACATTGGTCTGCGACTCACCCTTTTTGTATTCCAGACCGCAGTCTAATAACATTATTCTCGGGTTTTGGATGTAGCGTTTCATCTTCGGGTGTGTCACGTCCTTATTGACCATCACGCCTTTTAAAATCTGGGATTCCTCCACGGATCCACCGGGGACCTTCTCGACTTTGGCGTATCTTTTGATGTCGACTTCCGTTCTGCCATTTTCTTCCAGTAGGACAGTGCTCACAGCATCCAATGCTATGTTTACAGCAAGATCTGACCATTTACTGAGAAACTTTGTGCCTACGCAGCCTTTTACGACTTGGGCCAGCGCTCCTTTATCGTTTTTATCGATGGGAATGCTCAACGGTCCCTCCAAAAACGTAACCATGTCCTCTAGCGCTTGTCTGTACTGGCGAATGATCACCGTGGGGTGCATTTGCTGCTCCAAAAATTGTTCAGCCGCTGCCATCATCTCACCTGCCAGGACAATGACAGAAGTCGTCCCATCTCCCACTTCTTCGTCTTGTGTTCTCGCAATCTCTATCATGCTCTTAGCTGCTGGATGCTGCACAGTTATTTCCCTCAATATCGCGTTACCGTCATTAGTCATGACGATCCCACCCATGGGATCCATCAGCATTTTTAGCATGGCCTGCGGTCCCAAGCACGTTCTAATCACATCTGCGATTTGCTTTCCGGCGTTTATATTCTCCAGCTGCACTTTTCTCCCAGAGTCCCGTTTGGTATTCTGACTCAAAACTAAAATTGGTGCACGTCCACCGCCAAACATTTTGATTTATTTAACAGCCGGTTTCTCGTTTCTTTTCAGCGTGACGAACTCTTTGTTATGAAATTAGCTACTTTTTCTAGACAGGTTGCATATGTTTCTAAATAAACTGAAGTAGGCGTTTTCACAGGAGTACCAACAAATAATCCTAGTTTTTAGCGTGCTGATGTTTTATGATTCTGTTATCAGGGAAGCAGTGCCTAAAAAATTGGTACGTATCGCATCCGTATCCCTATCGTATCAGCTTACGATACTGAGAAAAAGTAAGTTAGAGCTGTTCTCTACGTATCCGTATCTTCACAGTATTTCTACACCTACTCAACTGTGGTCTGTGGTATCTTCAACCAAAAAATTCGTTGTGCTGTTGATTTCGAATATTTGTTATAATATGGAGGGTGTTATCAATAATCCCCACAAAAGAATATTAGGTAATGTCCACCCAAATGATTGACAGTTTACTCGATACGACCACAGCACAGATAAAACTCATAGAGAAATAATACTTTTCTGTGGATACGATACGATTGATACGAATATAGTTAAGATGCGAAAGCCGTAACGATACGAAGGTCGTATCGCATGATACTAAGACTACAAGTATCATGGTCGTAACGTATCTGAACCGCCGTATCGGTTATGCACATGCGCAGTTCGATACGGATACGAATGAAATTGTGGCATGATTTGTATGTGCTTTCCGAAACGGATTACAATGATTACATTATTACATAACCTCAAACAACAATTAAAAAAAAATGAATAACCTGAATTACTGCAGACGACTTACAAAGGAAGATTTTGACAAACCATGCAAGGACTTGGCTACTTTTCTTTTGGGCAAAATTTTAGTGAGGAAATTAGAATCTGGTGATATTCTCATGGCTAAAATAGTGGAAACTGAATGCTATTTGGGTGGGCAAGACAAAGCATCGCATTCTTATAATGGCAAGTACGTTTTTATATAAGTGCTGAATCTATTAAGTGAATAATTATTCGTATAGGTTAACTAAGCGCAATGAAGCTATGTACATGACTGCGGGAACTGCGTACGTTTATGTCTTATATTTTGGGAATCACTGTTTCAACATATCAAGTTTAGAGCCAGGTTCTGCGGTTCTACTCAGAGCCGCAGAGCCCGTTTCTGGAATGGATATGATGCAAAATCATCGAGGTTAGTTATGCTATTATTATATTTCACAATACTAATTCAGCTTTTCAGCTGTGAAATACAAAAACGGCAATAAAACGTTAAAATCTGAGATTCTTTGCAATGGCCCATCAAAGTTATGCATTGCTATGGATATAACTAAGGAAAATTCTAATAAATTAGACTTATCAGATCCGCAGAACACCTACCTGTGGTTGAAGGATAGTGTAGATATTGATAAGGCAGAAGTAATAAATACAACTCGAATAGGAATTGGTCCATCTGCAGAAGAATGGGTTACAATACCTTTAAGATACTATCTTTTCGGTAATAAAAGCGTTAGTAAAAGGGACAAAAAGGCCGAAAAAATGAAATGTATTTAAGAAATAAAGGATTTATAATATATAATACATTTTAAATTTCCCACGTCACATTGTTTTGACAGGGACACCACCAATTGTCATCTGTCATTCAATCAAGCAGTTAGTTTACCGTGGTGGCGCCACGTATTCTTTCTTCTTTAATGCTCGACAAACATGGTGAGTTTCTAAAGAAATTTAATTTTATCTCATCCATCCTTTGCCGCCATCAAGTATTATTGAAATTCCTAGACTTACAATGAATTGGAAAATAGAGTTGTTATAATATTTTCGTAACATTTTCAGGGTATCGACATTAATCACAAATACGACCGTAAGGTTAGACGCACAGAACCTAAAAGTCAAGATGTGTACTTGCGACTTTTAGTAAAGGTGAGAAGCATTACGTTTACTGAACTTTGTGACTTATTAATTGCTTGTTTTAGTTGTACCGTTACTTGGCACGTCGTACCGATGCCAAATTCAACAAAATCGTCTTGAAGAGATTGTTTATGAGCCAAATTTACAGGCCCCCAATCTCGCTGGCCAGAGTCATACGATTAATGAAGAAGCCCGGTCGCGAGGGGTTAACAGCCGTAATTGTAGGCACAGTTACCGATGATTCTAGGATATTTGAGATTCCTAAACTCTCTATATGTGCTCTACGTGTTACGGAGACAGCGCGTGCTAGAATTCTCAAAGCAGGTTGGTGTGATGCTTATTAACTTCGTGAATAAAAAAGAGCTCAGTAGAATTAAATAAGAAGTGACTTCTTTATCGAATTTTATAGTTATCGTTGCTTTCAGGTGGGGAAGTAATAACGTTTGATCAGTTGGCATTGAGGTCTCCCACGGGGTCAAAGACTGTGCTCTTACAGGGCCGCAGAAATGCCCGTGAAGCTGTGAAACACTTTGGGCCAGCACCGGGTGTCCCACATAGTCACGCCAAGCCGCTCGTGCGCTCAAAGGGACGCAAGTTTGAAAGGGCTCGAGGCCGCAGGCGTTCATGCGGCTACAAGAAGTAGACTTAAGTTAATTCTTACACCTCAACGTTCTGTAATTCTTGCGATATAATAAAGACGGAGTTACAGTATCAGATTTGTTTAAGTTTGTGTTTTATTTAAAATTGTGTTTATGCATTTGCGGATAAATTAAACCCTGCGTAAGAGCAGAGAGAAAGAATTATGTATTTGGTACATTAGAACTACAGTCTGCATAAAGGCGAGTACTCACAGACGCGTTTTGCGGTGATCATTTGATGGTTATTTTATTTTGGAAGGCCGAAATTATTTAACTTTATTCTCACCGCATTTTTCTAGTCGGTGATTTTTGCGTCGAAAATCTTCCCTCTGTCAATTGTTTGCTCTCTTTCCAATGAAAATACGAAATGGTGCATTTAACATTACATGAAATGAATTTGAGGCTATAATTATAATAATTATGAATCATCTTGTTAATTATAATCATTAATGTGACGCAGACAAACTCTATTAGCTTTATTATATTTAAAAGATGAATTTACGAGGCCGAGTGCAATGTATAAACGTTTTTGGGTTCGAACATATATTTTAAAAAAACAGTGATTTTTAATAGAGGAAATGCAAAATTTACTAAAAACGTCACTAAACAAAAATCGCGGACAAACGCGATGGTATTAAAAATATTTCTTAATTTTTTTGCCGCAAAATGCGTTTGTGAGTACCATTATTAATTTCTATCGTCAACGCAACCACAGAAGAGAGTATAAGCTCTCTGTTCTGTGACACAACTGTGTCTGTGACAACACGTTACAATTTCTTTGTATATGTTTTGTGGTTCTAATTGTAAATTATCACCTAACCTCACATTTTACGTTTCTACATGTTTGCGAGCATGGGTATACCAAATTTCGAAATCATAGCGGGTACTTACGAAGAATTTCTACTTGGGTATAAGTTTATAGCAAATGTAAGTGCTCATATTTGACGAACAATGTCGATTTTATGTTTTATTTACTTGGTTTATCCGCCTTTACATGATGTACTATAATGTATGTAATTGTTTTAGTCATCCGAAATCGTACAGAGCTTTGCGTCCCATGACCATAGCAGTAGCATACGTTCCACCGCAATATCAGGTCATTACTTGGCCTCTGGAGCTGCTGATGATAGAATAGTGGTGTATGATTTAAAGGCACGAAAGGAGCATTGCATGTTAACGCATCATAATAGCACAGTGACTTGTCTACAGTTTACGAATAATCACTCGCATCTCTTATCTGGTAGCTCGGATGGGGTGTTGGCTGTGGTAAGAGTGGGGAATTGGCAGTTGGAGAAGATCTGGGACAAGGCACATAAAGGAGCGGCTATACTGGACATCGCTGTACATTCCTCTGGAAAACTAGCCTTGACATTGGGCGCAGATTGCACCCTGAGAACATGGAACTTAGTTAAGGGCCGGCAAGCTTACATAATTAACTTAAACAGCAAGAGTAAGGACGCGAGGAGTTTGGAGAAAATAACTTGGGCAGAGGACGGCGTTAGATTCATTTTATCCGGTGGGAAATACACTGAAATTTGGAATGTTGAATCCGGGGGCATTGTAAATCTTATTGAACACGACGTAAGAGTCAGCAGTTGTATTTGGTTGTCGAAGAATGAGATATTAGTAGGTTACGATGACGGACAATTAGCCGCGGTTAAAATCAACGATTGCACTAAAAACATTCAAAAGGCTCATGCTGGGAGGATAAAAGCCTTGGCAAAATATGAAGATTGGATTGTGTCGGGGTCGAGTACAGGGGAAATTGCGGTTTGGGATAAGGAATTAGAGGAAGTAGCGAAACATAATAGCGGGTGTCGTATAACAACTTTAGGAATTGTGGCTCTTATAAAAGTGAAAAATGAGGATCGGGACGAAGGAGCTGTGGAAGAAACGGAGAGACCAACGTTAATAAACTTAGGAAGGAGTAGTGTAGTGATGGAGGTAGAGGGAAGTGATGACGAGAGCGCGGTGTGTAATATAAAAAATGAAGCAGTTCATTTTAAACCGGTCAAAAAGAAGCAGAAGATTATTCGAGATTATTCCAAGGATGTAAAAAAAGAGGATCATGAGGAATTAATAGTTCGACAAAATTCTACCACTGAAAATCAAGGACGTAAAAAGAAGAAACTTATATCAGATTTTTCTATTGACGGTGAGGTCACGAAACGCCGATGCAAAATTACTAATGGGAATACTAGTAGGGACTTAAACGCCCAAGAACTTAAGAAAGAAGATAAGAAAAGGAAGAAAAAACGTAAGCACATGCTCTCCGAACAAACTGACATTTCGATAACGGATTCAGTAGATGAAGAGGCCATGTTGGAAGAACATCAGCCATCATTTAAAAAGAAACGTAAAAATCGTCCAGCTGAGAAAAACAGGGAAGATATTCAAGAAAAGAGTACCGATAAAAAGTTTGTTGAAAAAACTGACGTGAAAAAAAAGAAAAAGAGCAAACACAAATTGAACGACGCAGATGAGGTATTCGAGAATATGAATATTTCAAAAACAACGAAATACAGAGATTCAAGTACCTTTCCGATAACTACAGATGTTGCTAAAAAGAAGAAAGGTAAAAAGAAAAAAAGATCTGTTTAAAATATGAGTGGGAAACTAAACTCATTGTAAATATTTTCATTATTTTGATATTTTTATCGTTCATGTAATATTACAATAAAATTCGAACCCCCATTGTTTTTTTTTTATTTACATTAATACATTAACAACAAATTTCAAGCGACAGTTTAAAAAATTCCTGGATCTAACCGCATGCTTCCTACTCGAGTTCACATGCCTACGTGAGTTTTGAACTACTAAAACCAGGACTGGGGAGCGACGGCAACTCTTGAATCCGAAGGCACGCATGCGCCGTGACTGTCATCGTAGTGACAGATTAAATGCAGATGCTGCGGGATTCAAACTTGTTAATTCTAGATTATAATTAAGACTTACTTATTTTGACACATTTATGTTGCGCCGTGTATTAAAGCCCGGATTAATGTGTTGAGACCGACTTTAATTAGTCGCCAATTTCGAGGGCTTAAGACGGAGTTTAACGTTAAGTCTTAGTCATAAAAATAAGTTACGTTTCATTATTTTTAAGAAAATTTAAGCATTATCACGTATTTTATGCGCTGTTAGGATTCCTATGGCACATTTATTTCATTAAATATCCATTATTTATGAAATTAATTAGAAAATCGAATTATAATCGTAGTGATCGTCGTTTGTTCACCTGCATTTGCAAACAAGAAAAAACCTCGTTTTATTGAAATCATTTTGTCAATCTGCCTGCCTGGCGGATTACTTTAAGGTTTTAGTGAAAGCAAGCCACGTGTCATCGTCATTTGCAGCTAAGCCGTCGTAGGTAAGAACTGTGGCTTTTTTGTGAAGTAAATTTATTTGAATCACAGCCTTCGAGCTCACGACCTAATAAATATCTCTGCTCTTAGCTCTAGCTAATCAGGCCCCTGATGGAAGCGTCCTTTAAATTGATAATTTACCTAAACCTACCTAAGTATAATAATTATCTTCATTTTATAACCTTATTAGTTCTGGAGATCTTGGGCACAATTTTATTTTTTTCTTCAAATCCAAAAGGTCGTACGGAAACACTACCTTGGAATATTCAAATTGTTTGGACAACAATAAAGTGCTGTCTTACTGTCTGTGACTCTACTGTGTCTGTTTATAGATGGTTTGTGGTTCTAATTGTAAATTGTCACCTAACCTCAGAATTTACGTTACATGCGGGCCTCCGCATACAAACGTTGCCGTCGCTCGGTAAGGTTTTATCCAAAAATGGGGCTCCTTCCAAACTCTTTGTATCGAGGGGAAACAATTATTTGCTCTTTCGCACTACAGCGATTAGTGAAAGACGGTTAGAAAAATGCGCGAGTTCCAAATGCCGACCACGACTTTAAGTTGGCGTTACTGCAATGTCAAGTGTCAACCCAACTGTTTTGTTGTGAAAGCTTTTGTGATAACAGATCGACGCGTTTGAAAACATGACCGATTTAGAGAGCAAAGTTGATGAAATGGTAATAAAAAGCTCGTCTGAGAGCGATGGCAGTTCCTCCTCTACAGAGGCATCAAGTGACGAGGAAGGTCTGGAGCCTAAAAATTGTTTGGGTAAATTTTTTATGTGTTGACATTGCAGAGAACGTCCCAGCTTTTCCGGTTGCTATGTGGGATTTCAATCAGTGCGATCCTAAGAAATGCTCGGGGCGTAAATTGGCTCGCTTGAAACTAATAAAATGTTTCAAAGTCAAGCAGCGTTTTCCCGGACTAGTGCTGACGCCTACAGGAGAAAAATGCGTGAGTCCTAGCGATAGAGACATTATCCAGAGTAAAGGAATCGCAGTTGTTGATTGCTCTTGGGCACGGATCGACGAGACGCCAATAGCCGCTTTAAAGCCGACGCATCCTCGGCTGCTGCCGTTCCTGGTAGCGGCAAATCCCATAAATTTCGGGCATCCCTGCCAGCTGAGTTGCGTCGAGGCGATCGCCGCGACTATGTACATAGCGGGGTTTAAGAAGGCCGCTAAATTCTACTTAAGTAAATTCTCCTGGGGACGCTCGTTTCTGGACTTAAATCGGGAGATTCTGGACATTTACGCGGGATGCACGGATAGCCAGTCCGTGGTCGCGGCGCAGACCAAATACATCGAAGACGAACAGAACAAGCAGGCGCTGAGCAAAAACGGTAGGTTGAATGTCCCGATTTTTTGAGAAAATTACAATTTTAATTTCAGCGCCCATCGACTTTCCCAGCGCCTCAAGCGACGACAGCGAGTAATTAATGAAACAATTGTTATTTTATAAATATTTATATTTTAAGACTTAAAAAAATACAATAAAAAAGTGATTTCAAGACGCTTGCACTTCCTCAATTGTTAAGTGCGCGATGAACCGCAACCGTAACTGCAGCTGCGGCCGCAGCTTCCGCACCACCGCCTCCAGCTCCTTCTTCAAGCTGTCCCCGATGCACATGTACTTAATATGGTACAGCAGGTCACAGATCGGGTCCATGTATTTCATCTCCGACTGAGCCTGGTCGACTTGCGCCAGCAATTCGTACAAGGCGTTCGTTAACTCGACGATTACCATGTTGAACGTCTGCAAGAACGGGCCTATCAAGTGGCAGACGAAGAGAAACTGTTCCTCGGATCGCACGACGGGTGGCAGGCATTCCTTCACCCAGCGCGACACGCTGGTGATTTGCCCGGGTCCGGCGTGGTGCCAGACGGAATGCGCCAGCGCCAGCATGTAGCTGAACCGGTTGTGCAGGAGGCCGGCGTGGGTTTCTTTGAAGTCGAATAGGCGGAACGGGGAGCAGTCGAACGTCCACTTTTCTAGTTCCGACAGGGTGGATAAGAGGCGATCGTGTAGCACGCTCCAGTAGCTGACGGGGAGCGCTGCGAGGATGAGGCCGATCGCGTTGATCCACTGATGGATTTCCTCGGAGGGGATCATTACAAAGCCTGGAGGAAATGCAGTAATTTTGTATTGAGGTGTCGAGAGTAGTTTCGGCAAATTATGTTGACCGCTGTTCGCAGAATTTACGAAAAGTTATTCATTCTGTATTTATTCCTTGTAAAGAAATACCCATGATAAGTTTAATCTCATTCTTCATCTCTGCGAATCGATGTTTCGTGTTTTTTAATTTTTTTTTGTTTTTTTTTATTTCTGGTCACAATTTCATGAATTTTAATTTTTTTGCGTGGAACCCTAATTATTTTCTAAAATAAAAGCCTAAGCACTCCTTATAACATCAGCTATGGCAGTGAAAGTCCCAGCCAGTGAAAGTTTTTCTTTTCGTTTTTTAATTTTTTTTTGTTTTTTAGTTTTTGCTCACAATTTCATGGATTTAATTTTTTTGCGCGGAACCCTAATTCATATGCCTTTAGGAAAAAGATATTTTGACGTTAAGGACACTTTAATTTTATTTATTTGTAGTTTTTTTTATTTTATTTTATAATTTTTTTGGTTTTCTTTTTTTTCTCTTCTTTGTTATTTTTTAAAATTTTTGTTCATGGATTTACATTTCATTGATGGATCTTATTATCTTAAATTTACTGTCGAATAATCTGCCAAAAAAAAAAAATACGCCTTCAGTCAGCAAAATTACGGTACTCACCTTTGGCGATGACGTCCAAGAGTCCATTGGCTACCGCGGAAGGCCCAGCTGACAGTGCCATAAGCTCCACGCACGAGGTATACAAAATGTGGGCGCCGGCATTCGGAAACTCATTGAACCTCCAATCGGTCATAGAATTGGCGTTCGACCCGCCGAGCACCTCCACCACCCTCCTTACTAACTGTATATAATAATCCAACTCGGGCATCCACACCTCGTCGGGCGCCCTGCCTAAGAACGCCTGGTACGGCTCGGAGAGCGTATCTTTCAGAGTGCCCAGTACGGCTGCCACCAACCTGGGAAAAATATTTTTTTACAGAAAATATTTAACCACAAACCAAAAAAAAAATGAAATATAAAATTTAAAAAATATTTATATATATTCAGGGTGTGTTTGCTAAAGAAAGGGCCATACTTCAGGAATAGCTTCCTTGGGCGAAAATAAAGTGATTTAAGCCAACTTAGCTTTTTTTTTATTTTGTTATTTTTAAATTTATAAGTATGTCATGTTTTCATACTTTTCAAGCAAAAAAAATCATGAAATATATAAAATTTAAAAATATCTATATATACAGGGTGTGTTTGCTAAAGAAAGGGCCATACTTCAGAAATAGCTTTTTTGGACGAAAATAAAGTGATTTAAGTCAACTTATTTGTTTTTTTTAAATTTGGTTTTGGTCATGTTTTCATACTTTTCTGATGGTTTCACGTTGTTCATGTTTCGAGTATTTATTGCTAACACACCCAGTATATGTATATTAAAACATTAACAGCCATTCTCATATTTTTTTGTTTTTTTAATTTTTTTTATTTCGCTATTTTTAAATGTATAAGTATATGGCATGTTTTCATACTATTCTGTTGGTTTCACGTTGTTCATGTTTCTAGTATTTATTGCTAACAACCCAGTATATGTACATTAAAACATAACAGCCATTCTCATACATTTTTTGTTTTTCTTTATTTGTTCTTTTTTTGTTTTTTTATTTGTTTTTTTTATTTGGTCATTTTTAAATTCTCATTCTCAGTAAATACTAACCTCCTTTTAAGCGGCGGCCGGTCCCTCAACTTGGCCTCGTAATAATGCAAGGTGTTGTACAAGTAAGTCACGGGCCGATCGTGGAACTTGTACAAACACCCCAAGTGCTCCAGTAAAATCTCTAGGCTCTTCGTCACCTGCGGAATCTCCAGCACCCTGTGGACCACGATATCGAAAACGGGCAGGAAGCGCAGACACACGTTCCCGAAATACGGATGGTACCCGCTGCTCTGCTCTTCGGGAGCGAACTTCTCCGGATACTTCCTGTGGAACTCCAGGTGCTTCTCGTGCCAGTTGGTCTGGTTCCAGTGGTCCGGGGAGTTGTCTTTCACGAAGTCCTGCACGCGGTTCCGGAACTCCGTGGCCTTCAGCAGCACCAGCTGGATAATGAACGAGCAGACTTGCGCCTCGCTGCCCTCCTGGGTGCGCAACGCCAGACACAGCACCAGACGGTCGATAGTCACGATGTTATACTTCCAGATCATCTCGTTGATGGTGTCCACGCACTTGTTCACGTGCTGCCCGCCGGGGGAGTTGCTGAATTCGAAGACCAGGCAGTCGCAGAACTTACGCAGATGAGCCGACAGGGCTCTAGCGCCGATCCTCTCCAATATCCTTATTAAAGGACAAAGCAAAATAAACAAGTAACAAAAATACAAATAAAAAAAAAATCTCACTTGTATGCAATGGGGCTTATGTGGTTGGTCTCCAGGAGCATCTTCCACAACAGGCAGAGGAAGAGGGGCGGTGCGCCTGGGACCCCGAAGTGCGCCATGATATCATTCTCATTGTTCATCGACGACCACTTCCTGTTCTCCTCCTCCACCGCCTTCTTCAGCTGCTGCTTGTTCTCCTTCGGTACGGCGTGTTGCGTGAAAAACTCGGCCATGGCCCTAGGGAAGCATTCCAGGGTCTGGGGGGCCCAGGTGTGCGGGGTGCTCTGGGCGATCGTGGCGAGTAATTCGTGGCACCAGGAGCCGTCCGCGCCGGTTATGTGCGTAGCCCTGGCCAGCGTGAGGACCAGGGCTCGGTTCAATTCCTCGGATTCCGCGGACACTATGGTTTTCAGTTCTGCCATGAATCTGGACAGTTCCGGTTGAACGTCGCAGCTGCCCAAACCTACAAATAGGACGTAATTTCCCTCTATTTATGGGTTCATTACAATACAAATATCGCGCAGAAGCAATATTACCTTATTTCAAGTCCCAAAACGTGGAGGGGACCGAGAAAAGGCAATATTCAAGGTGGCGTATTTCCCAATAAAAATAATAAACCTCTTAAATGCCTGTGTTGTCAAACGGAGTTCCTAATCCCACTTCTGATATTGCAGTAGAGTGAAAAATGCACGGCCGGTGATCGAACCCGGGACCTTGGACTTTCCGGGCTACTTTCAACTAAGCTACAGTGTCGCCACAGTCTCACTCTACTATTCGGGGTTCCGTCCTACACATAATTGCCCCCCAAAATTCCTACAACTCGTCTTACGTAATTGCCTCGTAGGTAGGGAGCAACACAATGATGCGAATTTAAACATATCTGGCAAATCAACTGACAATGAAGAGAAAAACTAGAAGAGCAACATAATAACAAAGAATATTGCCAATTTCAAGAGGAAATTAATTATTCACCAAAAGAGACCCTATAGAACAGTTGTATCGATTTTTTTATTTCAAGACAGAAAATGAATTTGAAACCCACTTTTTTTTATGTTTTTTTTAATAACTCAATTTTTATTTGGCGGAAATGGGAGTTATGGGAATTAATTACTGGCATTTTTTCACGAAAAAAAAGCGTTTCGAATTTTTATTTTTAAAAATATCTATTTTTTTTTCTATTTTAAAAAATTTCTATTATATAAACATACCTGTAATTAATCTCAGGGCCGTGGATTCGACGCACAGATGCAGCTGCGTCTGGTTAGCCTGGGGCACGGCAGCCAGGGAATGCAGGTGGCTGAGCAACTGCACCCTGTAATACGGATGGATATGGTGCATCCTGTAACTGAACATCTCCAGCAGGGTGTAGAGCGTGCCCCAAGCGTGCGACTTGTAAACCTGCGGCAACAGCTGACTTATAAATCCCTTAATCCCTAGCGACTCGATTTCGGTGTACACCAGCAGCCGGCTGTACGTCTCGACCAGCGCGGGCGCCAAAGGCATGCCGGACTTTGCCTGGGCAAACTTGATAACGTGCGTGACGATGCTGTGGATCAGACTCATCTTGGAGTGGACGGTGAGAGAGTCGAGCACCGTCATGCTGAGTGGCGCGGTCGGGGGCGACGTGGACTTCGCGCTGCCTTGGATCGTCTCCACTAGCGCTTGCATGGGCTTGCTGAAGTAATCCTGATTGGTGGAGTAGGCGTTGCAGAGTAAGGCGATGCGATAATCGTTGCCCATGGCTAAGGCGGCGTTGTTCGGCGGGACCAAGTGCTGCAAGAAATCGTGATGGATGCGCAGCTTGCTAGGCACCGGCCAGGTCAAGTTCGCCTGCTCCGCCTGCGCCTTTTTAGTCAGGTGTATCCAGATGCAGGTCATCGCCATCTGTCGCGTGCATTGCGGCTGGTTGAAATCCGGCACGGGCAACGGCGGCTCTTGCTCGGGGAACAGTAACTCGTACAGTCGCAAGACCGGCAGGAAATTCGACAGGGGGTTGCGCTGAATCGACCCGGATATAAACTGCAAGAGAACCCACATCAACTGATCCCTGCCCCTTCGCAGATCCCTGCCTTGCAATCGCGAGTGCAGCGACATTACGATATTCGGAAAGCTGGCGAACTGGAACAGCACAAAGTAGATCAGCTGGGAGGACAGATGGAGCCACAGTCCTTGCGTGGCTTGCTCCTCGCCCTCGGCCTCCGTCCTCTCCAAGGCCAATACCACCAGCTCAACTAACTGCTCTTCTATAGCCTGGCAGTATTGTTTCTGTTGCTTGTGCTGTTTGTGTTGCGATTGTTTGTTTAGGCCTAACATGCCGCACACCATGTCGCGGCTGTAAGGCTGTTCCAGGACGTAGCGCAACAAGCCTGTTTGTTTCTCCAGCAGTTCGGGGGCGTACGGTAAAGTGGCTATAAAAAATTACGTTCGCAAACAATGAAGCGTTACATTAGGAAACGTTGGATTTTTTCGCTGCGATATTTAGCCATTTAGCCAGATGAAACCCATTGGAAAAGGAAGAGAATACAACAAAAATGAAAGGAAAAATAATTTACGGGCGATCTGAGGTCGGGAAGTGGAGGGGGTGAGGTGGGATAAGGTGAGTGACAATTTTTTTGTTTATCGATGTAACACGGAATCTTAAAAAAATAAAAAAATTACTGTGGCTATCCTCATTGTGTCTTGTTAGGTAGACACTACTCAAACAACACCACAAATTTAAGTTACGTCACTTTTACAAAGGAAAATCTGGCATTAGAGTAGTTGGTACACTTTCCACCGCTTGCTACTGTGCTCTTTAAATCATTATTTTAAAAACACCGCCAATAGCATTAAATGAAACTTGATTTTTTTTTCTTTCTAAAATTTTTACATTGCAAAACGAGATTGCTTTATTTTAATGTTTCGAAATTTGATCTTTTCTTGTACTTTCATATGGAGTGAAATTTGTGAGGCGGAATTTTTGAATAATTCCAAGTTTTCTTGCGTGATGTCTTAAATGCAAACTGTAAAAAAAGGCCCACTATTTTATTAATAAGTCACATTGAAAAATAAAAAAATGACTATGGCTACCCTCATTTTGTCTTGTTAGGCAGACACAAAAAAAATAGAAACGTAATTATTTTTTACTTTTTAGTGATTTTTCTTGATTTTGTACTTAATACTCCAATTTCAACGAATTCAGATTTTTTTTTTCTAAATTTTATATCGGTGTGAAGCTGGCCACTGTTTTGCAATGTGGCAACGCCGCATTGTTCCCTGGGCTGCGAGCGCGGCCAGCAGCGGCTTGAGAATCTACCAATTCGATACACCATACACCATAGACAATACACCATAGAGTTATTTAATTATCATTTAATAATATTTATGTGATTAACCGTTGCTGATCAGTGATCATTCCCTATGGGTTGTTAGCATTTTTAAATGACGCCTTTATCGAATTGGTAGATTCTCAAACTGCTGCTGGCCGCGCTCGCAGCCCACGGAACAATGCGGCGTTGCCACATTGCAAAACCGTGGCCAGCTTCACACCGATAAATTTTATCGTATTTTTATTTTTTCGCATTTTTTAACTTTGGCTCTTAATATAGCAACGTAAAAGTTTTAAAACATTTGATCCAACGCTTTCTTCGCAAAAAGAAGTCTCAAGTTAGTTGAATTGGATTTAGTGACATCATTAGCCAAAGATTTTCAGTTAAAACTCGCTCGCTGTCAAAATCGTCCAGAATTCGGGGGTTAAAAAAATTTTAAAATTAAAAAAAATATATTTTTTCGAATTTTCTAACTTTGGCTCTAAATATAACAACGAAAACATTTGTTCAAAGTTTAAATTAAAATTTTGAAAAATAATTGAAAATTTAAAAAAAAAAAAAAAAATTGAAAATGAATGCAACAGAATTTTGAAAAATTTCTGACTAACCTTTAAGATTGAACTTCAGCGTAATAGGATCAAGTTTCCAGGGGTTAACCAAGTGCTCTGGGCAGCCGCTATGTTCCACGACAGGCCGCATCTCCGCCTGCCCAATTATAGACACCATCTGCGCGCAAACTCTGAAACTCGCAACGTAATCAGAAAATAATGCCGCCAACCTCCAATGCGGACAGTCCGCGTAAGCTTTCTGCAACTCGTTCACCAACAGATATCCCGGCAAGAGGCAAGTGTTGCGATCCATTATTTTCTCCGCAACCTCCAGCAGCGCATGGGCTTGAGGTTGTATCGCGGAATTCAGACGCCAAGGCAAGGTTTTAGCCTTCTCGCAACACCCCTACAACAAATAAACATGAACAGATCTCGAGATGTTAACGTACCTGTGATATACCTTCATAATCTCTCTGACGCCTTTATATTCTACCAGATCAATAATCTTTTTTATTAGCCTGAAGCTCTCTATCCAAAAGTGGGTGTTGCTATACTGGAGAATCTCGCTAGTTATTATAACCTCACATACTTTTCTCGCACCCAAAGTACCCCCTCGAACAGACGACTCCAACAAATCCATTAACAACCGCAGCCTGCTCTGAGAACAACCGGCTGCTACAGTTAAATACTGCTTCAAAGCTACATCTAACTGCTCTTGTGTAGCACCCCGCAGAGCAGCGGTTAGTTTCTGTTGCCATACCGAAATTTTCTCGCTTTCACTGTCGGACCGGTGCACTAGAAAACAACTGAAGGCCTCCTCGATACCCTCTACCTTCAAAATATCGTTCAATATCGGCATTAGTGCCTCAGCCATCGCAAATTAATTCTCAGTCCATTTTCCGGAGTCAGGATTTCTGTTTCTGCTGCTAGAGGTTATGTTTTGTCAACAAACGTCAGCTACTGCGCAGTGTCGCCAACTAGAAAATTGCGAATGTCGCTACGTCACTACAAAAATCCCGCTACTCTCCGCCACAGCCCAGGCTTTTGTAATTCCGCTACATTCCGCTCTATTTTGGGCATAAAACTTGAATATGACTCGGAATTTTTGTGCTATACCGTACCTATATAGTATATGTATAGATTATTTTACTGAACTCTAGACATAGAGTGGTTTTCTTAAAACTGATTAAAGTAATGTGTGTTGTTCTGTAGATTGTGATTCATATGATCTTTTAACGAATGCAAATGTTGGGGGTTCTTTGAAAATTGACATCCCTGAGAATCTTGCTCTTGACAAATTCCTGGCAAATTTACTGGCAGGACACTTAATTCCTGGCAAATGCCAATAATTACTGCCAAAATGGCAGCCCTGGCAACTGGGGAAATTCGCCATGCCAACTCAAGAATAAGAAACTTTATTTCTTATTTTCCTTTATGCCAACTTCAAATTTGTATTATTGGTTGTTATTTATATAAAGTGATATTTTCAAAATTGTAGGTAGCAATAAAAGTAACAACATTTTTATAAACGGGCACACAATATAACTTCATGATTTGTAGCTGCTGTTTAAATACCTAAGTGTGTGAGAAAAGAAGACATTACTGTTTATTAAAATGTTACCCTTGTTTTACTGTTATGCTGCATTATATATGGTTCAAATGAACAACAATTTGATATTTACTTACCATTCAAGGTGCTCTGTTATATCTAATTTTACTTCAATTCATCCCCACTAGGCGTTATCTAATTAATTGAAATTGGTTTCCCATATATAGACCCCCGGCACATATTAATATAACTCATAATTAAACTGATATGGAAAATAATTATTTACATACCATTTTATTTATCTCGATTTGTGTTTGCTTATCTGTTAATAATAAGGCCCTCATTAGCTCTCACCACTTGCTTTTGGTATCTTTTTGTTCCATTTCATTGGAGTAATGAGATCGCAGTTCGTAGAACAGGCAAGATATTTTTCAAAATAATGAACATGAAAGTTAAAACTGGCAATTTTAGGTGCAGCTGCTAATGGAGATACAGCAGATCAAGCACGCTGAGTTACTTTTCGGAAAGTCAAACTACATGTGGCTATGCAGCAAGAAAGTCTCCATGATCTGGATGTCCACGAAGGACGAGTGTCGGATCCGACAAGCGCTGACTAAGGTATTAGACATCCAATGGGCACGGTAATTTTTTTCAGTTAGTGTATTTTAAAGGTTTCCCCCGATCAGCAAGTGCAAATTATGAAGCAGCTGCTAACATGGCTGGATCACAACCCCCGTGCAGATGTTCTGAAGATCCCAGAAGTGACGTTGTTCCTCATAAACAACACTGTGACGAATAACCTGATCAACGAGGTAAATTTTTCGAGGATGAGCAGTTTTAGGAAGAGCATACGGAGATTGTCCGTATTAACGAATAAAATAGCACCGGCTCCCCAGTGTTTGAATGTCGCCAAGGGCCGACGGTCTGTCACTTTTAACGATGTACCTGTTATCTATCGAATCTCAAAATAAAAGCGCTTAAAGCACATATTGCCTCTTTTATTGATAAAGTTAAATATCCAAAACACTATTTAATCAATTTCCAAACAATTGGATCATCTACGTCTATTGGGTTAAAATCGAGTATGTTAGACGGCTACGTCTAAAAAACTTGAATGAATGAACATGTTCATTGACGAGATATAAGCGTAAAACCGCCAAAATACCCCTTTTGGGGTATATTTTTACATAGTGCGGGGGGGGGGTACTTAAACATAACATCACCGAGGGGGAAAACCTAGCAACTTGATAGTCATGTTAGGCAACAAATGAACCCATTGACAGATTGACACGATAAACCCTTTTGTGGCAATTGTTTAAGATTTGGATTGCTAGCCTACTGGCTGACTTATAAAATGAATTTAAAACTGTCTTTGATTAGTAAATCTTTATTTATTGCAACAATTCATTATTGGTAATGATGAGAAGACGGATTAACCACAGACATTATTAATAGTTATTAAATGGCAAAGTAATTATATCAGTAATTAATATCCAGACATAATAAGCAACAAAAATATAACCTTAATTATTTTTATCTTATCTGTACATTCTGTTATTGCCAAAACGACATGTACATCATGGTAGGTACTTATCTGAAAAAAACGCTTATAGTAAATAAAACAAAAGGTGTACATTTGTTGTATATTCAAAAAAATAGACAGACTTATTTTATTACACAACTCGTAACATAAAATAATATGGAATGATTATTTTACAATCTCCAGCGGTAATTGGCATCGAAAGTAAATGCGTTGCTACATCCTAGTCCAACTTATGTAAAAATATATTTTATACAACTCTGTTAAATTATACTTAAATAATTCACAATAATCTATACAAAGAAAAATTGCACAAATTTAAAACAGAAGAAATTTACGTCGATGAGCAAGAGATGATTATTAGCTATCGAGTGACTATGCCATACGGATCGATTGGATGATTTGGAAAACTGCAGATCCGCAGACGACGAATATAAAGAGCGCTAAGAGCCAGGGCCCCACAGCTGCACCCTCCTGGGCCTGTTTCTGTTGAAACAAAAAAAATCTTTTAGAAACTAGCACAAACATAAACTACCCGACGGAATACATCAAACTCAAGCAAGTTTAACGCGAATTTATACTACAAAACTCTGTTTGAACACGTCGAACACTGATCTACAAAACAATATGGTTAAGCGCCACTGGTTACTTACCGTCGATTTGGGTACATTTCCCCGCAAGGTAACGTTCTTCATGGCTTTCTCATTGGCGATACGCATTCTCTGCTTGGGTGCCATAGCTTTGTCCGAAATAATATACAAAAATTCAACAGAAAAACATACGAGTCAACTGACACGTCTTTGACTTCCGACGACGGACTTTAAAGTGAACGAGCGGTGCGGTGCGGGGAACAATCACAGTTTGACAACAAGCACACACGTAGAAGTTTGCAGGCGAGTTCCGCGCGCAGGCGCCACGCACTTCAAATACGTGGCATTTTCAAATGCCAACGGGGACCGTACTCCTACTTATCATAGTTTTAACTGTAAATAAAATAATTTAACTAACGGTGACAGTTATTATATCATTGGCCCGCCATGTCACAGAATTCACGGCCCGTTTGTCAGCTGATGATGTCTGATCTAATTCCACAGTAAATCAAAAAGGGATTACATTAGCATAGTTTGGTAAAATGAAAAATATGTAACCATATTAGTAAGATAGTATTTCGGTTGCCTATTTAGCTCGTTTTAGCAGCGAGCATCGAAAATATAATGAGTTTTGCTGGACTTTCCAATTACATGAAAATACCTACCTACTAGAAAAGAGAAAAGGTCTAGTGCTTTACTAAATATCCTTTTACAATAACTATAACCACTTAATCTATAACACATCAGAATGCTGTGCTTTAAGTACTCAGGGCCGGTTTTACAGTGAGGTTTATCTGTGGAATAAGCTTATCTATGGAATTATTCACTTTGATACGATTGTTCTGATATAACAATTGAATCCATGGCAATTATTTGCCCATAATTTTATTCAGCTCTTGAAAAACTGGCCCTTGCTGTCAAATCTAATTCAATGGCGAAAAATAACTACAAATACTCAATTGTTTATGTATTTATTTTAAAGTGTATGTAAGTAATAAAATATAGGTACTTATAATTTAAATTTGAAATGAACTGTAAGCAGGTAATTCTGATTTGTCGCCTTAAATAGTAACATTGAAATTACTGAATAATTCCTAGTGGAAGAGGGTTATCCTCCGGAATCACCACCTTCTCGAAGTTGGTTGATGAAATCTTGAGTCGCCTCCCATACAGGGACGATAGCCACTCCTATATACCACAAGAGGAACATGCAGGGTGGATGCTGGTATAGCTTAAGGTCTGTGTAGTCTAACTCAAATATCGATGGCACGGCAGCTGGTTCAGCCATTTTCTCGCAACTATCTCACAAAAATTTACTATAATTCGAATAAGTATTTACAATACCTTAAATTTGGTCACATAGTAGTAAAAAACTGTCTAAAGTGATATATGACAAAAAATATTACATTCATTTGTTCACTATGGTAATGCTATTATAACCTTACTATGAGCGCCGTCAGAGGGGGGGGATAAATTTACTGATTTACCGTTGTTTCTAGCATCGTTTATATAATTTTGTCGTTTAATACAATTTATTTATTCAAATTCATTTATACACTGAGTAATTTGTGAAAAAATATTATTTTTATTGCAAATGAAAAACATTATTTTCGTGAAAGTTTATATTTTTGTACAAATGGACTTTTCCTTGAATTTTTGAGGAAGGCGCGTGACTGAAAGTTTTCGTAATTTTTTCGTTAGACGCTATAACATTTTAAGCGCCCCTCCCCCCCCCAGGTTGAAGGCTAGCAACGCCCTTGCGTCTTACAGCAGATTATAAAAAAAACATTTTAGTACTTAATTTAGTTAATACGGTTGCGGGAAATGTCAATCAGAAGGCGATATATTCTGTGCCGCTGCTACTAAAGTATCGTGAATTTCCTTCGTGTAAGAAACTTGAGCGCTCGCAGTCGCTAAAAACTGTGGGTACGTCAAGGAATTATCGTTTATGCCTAAACTCTCACTCCTCGTCGGCGCAACCGGTAAGTGCAGGTACCTATTGCTGCTCTCTTGTTGCGTCAGACACTTTACGGACGTTTTCTGAAAAGAACATTATACACTGGCGATGCTTTCACTCTTATTAGCACTCATTAATTACCAAATGCAACTCTATTTGATCGCATATTGAATAAAACTCCTCCAGGTTCTTATCAAATCGAGGAATTTGCACATCTCCTTTCCTAAAAATGAAAAATCAACACAATGACGGAAACAACGGATAAAATACATACTGTGATCCAATATCAACCTGGCTGTTTTGGTTTAAAGTCTGTGCCGCTGTTTTTATGGTATTCTGGAAAATTAAATCAGATTGAAATAATTTACACAAACAGACAAAATAAATACCTACAGATAGCGACTCCCGTAACTGTCCAATCAGGGACTTTATCTTTGAAATATTATCCAACGGTTGCGACTGAGGCTGTTGTTGTTGCACCTGCTGTTGAACAACTTGCTGCTGCTGAGTGGCTTGCTGTTGCAAAACATTCATTTTGAATTACTCCAATATTTTTATACGCAAATTTCGAGGTTAAGTTTACGTTTTCAGATAAGCACAAAACAATCAAAACATCAAAATGAGTAAGAAATCTGCATAGTGTAACGGAACCTCCGTAAAACAGGCCTGGGTCAAGAATTTGTGACGTCACGATACAGGCCACGTCACGGCATAGCGTAACATACATTATACAGAGGTTTTTATGAGTAAACTGAATATATTTCAAAACAAACTGTTACTTATGAGAAAATAACTTGAAAGGGGGTTTCCGCATTATCATAGAGGTTTGATCTATCATTATTTTGACTGTCAATTTCATTGTTGATTATTTTTGAATAATTATTAACGAATATATTCAAAAGAATATGACTAGTTTTAGTTAATATTAATTTAACACTTAAATAAATTAACTAATTTAATAACAGAATATGCACAATATCCGGAAATATAAAATAGTGATGATAATACTGAATAATTTAGTTTAATGTCAGACAAATTAGGAATTATTACTGAAAAGAAATCGATATTTTCAGACATGTCAAACGAAGAACCAAGGACCAAATGAAAACTCTTTTAAGGGAAATGTACCAAACTTGGCCGACTTTACTCTAAAAAGACTTGAAACTTTTAATTTTTTTTCTGATTCAAGGACTTGTGTCAGGGAAATATATAAATAAAAAATCTCTGAAATTTTAAAAAGGAAATGGAGCAAATTTTTCTGCTTAAATTTTAGTAAAGAGTTATCGAAATTTAATACGTTATCACTGCGACCCATTCCTGAAAAATTTCGTCCCGATTTGCTAACTCATTTAACTGCCTTTCGTCTGGGTGTTTTCGCTTAACAGGTGATGTTTTCGTCATATAGGACGGTTGATTCGAAAATATTGAAGGAAAAGCGTTTTTTGTAAGTTTTGGTTTCTCTCTTGGAACCTCCAAGATAGAACCACCGTCCCTAGTCATTCTACCTATTTTTATAATACACGGCTCTGAAAAATACCTAATACAGACTACTGAATGTTTGTAGGACGACTCTCTATGAATGGCTTTAAACCATATTGGTTTAATTTCCACATCTTTTGGAAAAGAAAAAACGCGCGCCAAGCAGCGGACGACGCCTTAACTAACTACTCAGTACTCTCATATCGAGAAATACGTAGGGAATGATTTTTAGAATCCCGGGGTACGGTACTCATAGACGACTTGATGTAAAATAGTGTAAAATCATCGGGACCGGTCTTGTGACGTCAGTGTCGTCATATTTTTGATTTTCCTGGCCTCTACCTTAGGAGCTCCCGAGTGTAAATCCTAAAACAATCTACATTCACGTCGTTCTAATATTTCCTCATAGATGGAAATCAAATAACAACTATTTTAGGAAATTTCGTAGGTATTTATTCTCACGAGAGCCTAACTCAAATGCTTACTTATTGTTTTGTAACGAGTAATTAACAATGATAAATACCTAATTTAATACGTTTGTTATATTTCAGTTTTATTGTAAAATTAAGTTGCTCAGTTGGATTTGAATTGTCATGGGGTCACATCATATGATCAATCAAGTGCTAGATTGACAACTGCGTTTTCTCTGCCGCTTTCGTTAGGCGTTGTCGTTGTAGCAGGTCCGAAAATCGGTTCAATTTAAATTTTGTTGCTCGTATTAAAGTTCCAAAACTCATCCACCATGGCTCTAAGCGACGCTGATGTGCAGAAGCAGGTAAGTCAGTTAATTTAATTTTGAAAATTGTGCACATACTTATAGGCAGCCACTAATTGAGTCTTAATTATTTTAAACTACCTCAAATCTCTTTATTATAGATCAAGCATATGATGGCTTTCATCGAGCAGGAGGCCAATGAAAAAGCCGAGGAAATCGACGCTAAGGCCGAGGAGGAGTTCAACATCGAAAAGGGACGTTTGGTCCAACAGCAACGTCTTAAAATTATGGAATATTACGAGAAGAAGGAAAAGCAAGTCGAGTTGCAGAAGAAAATGTGAGTCTATATCGGTTTTTCCTTGTGACCTATGTGTCATGTGACTTTAAACTCGAGGTATGTCCAAGGTTTTAACATCTTTCATATAATTTCAGTCAATCATCCAACATGTTGAATCAGGCCAGGTTGAAGGTGTTGAAGGTCCGGGAGGATCATGTCAGGTCTGTTCTGGAGGATGCCCGTTTACGTCTTGGGGAGGTTACCAAGAACACGGGAAAATATACCGGCATTCTCGAGAGCCTTATCCTTCAAGGCTTATATCAGGTAATTTTACTTAAAAGCTTACCCGCGAATCTTAAATTTTGTGATTATTTTAGAAGTTTGGACTGCATTATAGAATTGAAACATAATTGTGTAACGGCATTAACGCTTCTATTTACTTAACCAGGAATTTGAATACAATTTTTCCAACAGAGGGCTGGAAACAAGTTTGGTTTGAAAAAAACAAGTATGTAGCAAAGAAATTATGCCACTTTGTTGGCCATCATCATAATCAGGCAAAGCGGATGGTCATAAACGAGCTTTTAGAGTGCTCTTAAGAGCTTTTAGAGTACATTTTGAGAGCTCTTGAGTGCTTTTAACAGCTTCTAAATGGTTCTTGCTTCTGCTTTTAAATGGTTTTGAGTGCATTTGAGAACTTTTAGAGTGCTATTGAGAGCTCTTAAAAGCACTCCAAAACTCTCTTGCACTTGAATGTTCTCAAAAACACTCTAAAAAATCTGGAAACCACTCAAAAGATCTCTAAAAGTTCTAAAAAGCACTCTAAATCTCTTGCAAATACTCTAAAGGCTCTAAAAAGTACTCAAAAGCTCTCAAGATGCACTCTAAAACTTCTTGAAATCTGTCTCGAAAAAGCACCCTGAAAGTTCACAAAAGTATTCCAAAAACACTCAGTTCTCTCAAAAGCACTCTAAAAGCTCTTAAAAGTACTCAAAAAGCACTTTAAAAGCTCTTAAAAACCACTCAAAAGGCACTCTGAAAGATTTCTAGAGGTTCTAAAAAGCACTCACTCTAAAAACTCTTGAAAACACTCTAAATGCTCTAAAAAACGCGCAAAAGCTCTCAAGAGGCACTCTAAAAGTTCTTGAAAACTGTCTCGAAAAGCACCCTGAAAGTTCACAAAAACGCTCTAAGTAGATCTCTAAAAAGCACTCTAAAAGCTCTTAAAAGTACTCAAAAGCACTAAAACCCCACTCAAAAGTCACTCTGAATGATCTCTAGAGGTTCTAAAAAACACTCTAAAAACTTGAAAACACTCAGAAGCTCTCGAAAGGAACACTAAAAGTTCTTGAAAACGGGTCAAAGGGCACCCTGAAAGTTCACAAAAGCACTCCAAAAACTCTTAAAAACACAAAAGTTCTCTAAAAACACACCAAAATCTCTTAGTATTTCTCTAAAGTAATCGAGAGCTCTCGAAAAGCTCATGAAAGCTATCCAAAAACACCCTAAAAATTGTTGAAAACACACGGAAAGTTCGTAAAAGCACTCAAAAACTCAAGAAGCACTCTAAAAGCTCGTGAAAAGTAAAAAAGTATAAAAAAGCACACTGAAAGTTCACAAAAGCACTCCAAAAACACTCAAAAGTTCTCTAAAAAGCACTCTAAAAGTACTCAGAAGCTCTCAAAAGGCAAGAAGGTTCTTACGAGTTCGAAAAAGTTCGTAAAAGCTTAAAAAAGCACGAAAAGTTCCCAAAAGCACTATAAACTCTTAAAAACACCCAAAAGCTCTCTAAAAACTCTTTTAAAAGCACTTTTATGGCCTTATGCTTTGCCTTATGATGATACCCACAAAGTGGTGCTAGTGAAACAATTTTACACTAGTCAGTCACTAAGATCTAAAGCATTCTTGCCAAAATACAAATGGCGTTTACTGGAAACTTGTGTTTTACAAAACCTAACCTTTAAAATACAGTCTTGTGAGGCTGGCGCTGCTTTTTTTAAAATTCATCAATTTCTTGGGTGTTCCCAATAGAAACAAAAGAGTTCAATGTGAAAAACAGCAATAGTTCTAGCAATTTAGGTCGTAAATCGCGAAAAACCCTTCTAGGGCGCTAACTTCACGCTGCTCTGTTTTTTCAGGAGTTCACAACAAAAAAAACAATAATCCATAAAATTAGCAAGTTGTTAAAAAAAATGTTTTTCGAAATTTTTTTCTTCAAAAAATCGATTTTTTTCAACATCAAATTTGCAGTAAAAGTCGCATTTATTGCGATAGAAATTTTTTTCATTCAGAACTCTCATCAAAAGCCGTTTCAACTCCTTCGAAATTTTTTTTTAATAAAAATCGCGCATTTTTCGATCGTATAATTTACAATAAAAATCGCATTTATCGTGATATAACCTTTTTTTTTGGGATTCGATCGAAATATTCAATCACTATTGCATAGAAGAAAATTCCAAACATTTTTTTTTATAAAAAAAATTTTGCTAATTTTATGAACTTTTGTTTTTTTTTCGTTGTGAACTCCTGAACTCTTCCTTCTCTCTCGGATTGAGTTGCTTTCTCTTTTGGATAGCGTCTAGTAGTTAAATAGTAATAAAAGCATGTTCTACTAATCTTTATAGACAAAATACGCGGAAATTCTCGAGAACCTTATTCTGCAGGGGTTGTACCAGGTAAGAATTTGTAGTGGTATCTAACACTGGTGGGGGCCCCGAAAAACCTTACTCCCTACCCGTTTTTATCGAATCGCCGCTGGAAACGTAACGAACATTAAAGGTGGCCGTTCTAACCGTCGACTAACATTCATCCCATAATTCACTAGCGCGTCGCAGCTAGTAGTTCAAACGTACCGTATCGGAAATCCGATAATACGGTCCCGAATCTCAGCTAGTAGTTCAAACGTACCATATATGAAATCCTAATAATTCAGCCTCGAGTCGTATCAGCTAGTGGAAATCCTATAATACTGTCCCTAATCTCAGCTAGTAGTTCAAACGTGCCGTATTATCGGAAATCCTCTATTACTGCCCAATTTCAGCTAGTAGTTCAAACGTACCATATTGGAAATCCTATGATACTGTCCCCAATCTCAGCTAGTAGTTCAAACGTACCACATCGAAAATCCCCTATTACTGCCCAATCTCAGCTAGTAGTTCAAAGGTGCCGTATCGGAAATCCTTTAATTCAGTCCCGAATCTCAGCTAGTAGTTCCAACGTACCGTATCGGATTTACTGACCTGAAACATATATGATGAAAGTTTTTTTTCCAAACGCCCTTTAAGACACCCAGCTAAGGGAGATATTGTTCGAGAATTTCCAGTTAATTCCTGAAAACTTTTGTCTGGGGTACGTTTCTAGCTATTAGCGGGTTTCTAGCGGGTACATTGAGACAGTAATAAATCTAACATTCAACCATGACTAATACCAACGTTCTAACAACGTAGACCAGTAAAAACCGAGGTTTGCATATATCGCATCGTCCCTCTTGTTCCAGCTGTTCGAAAGGGACGTTATCATTAGGGTCCGGCCCCAGGATAGGGAGCTGGTGAAGTCGCTCGTTCCCACGGTCACCACCAAGTACAAGGACGTCACCGGCCGTGACCTCCACCTGAAAATCGACGACGAAACTCAGCTGTCCCAGGACACCACCGGAGGTATCGAGCTGTTGGCTCAGAGCAATAAAATCAAGATCAGCAACACTCTGGAGGCCCGTCTAGACCTGATCTCGCAACAGCTGGTGCCCCAGATCCGTAACGCTCTGTTCGGACGTAACGTCAACAGGAAATTCACCGATTAGGCGGTGCTTGTGTTGCATGTAAACCAAAATGCGTATTTTACATATTCCATGATTTTATTTAAGCAACTCAAAAGTGTAATGTATTGATTGTTGCAGTTTTTAAGAAATTGTAAATAGTGTTGATTATTCAGTTTTTAGTAGCGCTCCAATTGTAGTTTATTTTTAAATGTACGGTAGGGATAGTGAGGTTTTTGTTGTCACTTAATGGAATTTTAATCGCCCTGCAATCGCATATTACTATTATGTTAATAAAAAATTTAATGGCAATGAGTTATTTTTTTTTAATTTTTTACTGGTTGAGGTGTAATTGAGGAGTCAAAACTGCACTATAATATAAAAGTCAAAATTTCCATCTGTATAATTTTGTGTAAAGTACTTCTTCCCGCTTAAGCGGATTCGGGGGAAAATATATTTATTTAGCTGTCAAACTTCACCACCCCCTGTAGCCGCCCCCGTAGCGCGCACGCGGCTATAGTTTTAACCAAAGATGCCTACCACGACATAGAACAGAGCCTGAAGATTTGAGGCCGATCTGTCAAACCGTTCCTGAGATACACGTTTTATACCTACAAGAAGACGAAAACCCTATGGAGACGCTCCCCCAGGTCCGAGCCACTTCTCGCTCGGTTTCCTCATCAAACTCGACAGCGCGAACACACTGTCCAAATCTCACGTCGATATCTTCCATGCAAACACAGTTATCGCATTTCAAAGTTAGCATTCGTGGGAAAATATATTTATTTAGCTGGCCAGTAGGTGTACATCATTCTTGACTTCATGACTTCAAAAAAAGAGGGCTCTCAATTCGATTTTTTTTTGTATGTTTGTTACCTCAGAACTCCGTCATTTATAAATCAATTTTAAAAATTTTTTATTGGAAAAGGGGTGTTTTCAGGAGGGTCCCATTTTAGTTTTATTGGCATTAGACCTTGGATTCCGAAGATATACCCGGAAACTCACTACATATACCAGAAGAAATGGCGATTCGCCGGTAACAACCCTAATTTATAGATATTTAAATTAATTAAAAAATATTTTATATCGGATGAAATTGTGAAGCCGAATTCTGAACCCTCTAATATGCTAAATCAATCCCCACGGCACTATCTCTACCAGAACACGGAATAGTAGCCATTTAGTACACACAAGTGTACCTCTGACGTCGCTCCCCTTGGTCCTATCAATCTACAAATATTATCGTACTTCCCCCTTGACGGCCTAATGCCCTCACATAAATTTCGTGCTGATATCACCGACCACCGCGGCGATACCGCACCTGGACTAGTCAAACTTCAGCATCCCCTGTAGCCGCCCCCGTGCCACGCACACGGCTATAGCAAAAGATGCTTACCAATACGTACAACAGAGCCTGAAGATTTGAGGCCGACCTGTCAAAACGTTCCTGAGATACACGCTGTATACCTACAAGAAGACGAAAACCCTAAGGAGACGCTCCCCCAGGTCCGAGCACTTCTCGCTCGGATTTCTCATCAAATTCGACAGCGCGAACACACTGTCCAAATCTCACGTCGATATCTTCCATGCAAACAAAGTTATCGCATTTCAAAGTTAAGCAATCTTAGGGTCTCGCCGAATGAAAAATGCAATCCCATTCTGCGGACGCAAAACGCATCTCCGGAAACATCGATATTTTTCCCCTTAAAAATGCAACAACAAACCCAAATATCTCCGCTCCTACTTGACCGATCGAGCTGAAATTTTTACCAGCGACTCTGGGCCACACCCCCATGATTTCCTTCAATTTGAAAGCATCATCTCCAGCGGTTCCCCAGAAACCCCATCCAAGCACTAGGTCTCCGATTTCCATGTAAATTGCACCGGAGGTTCTCGATCATGTTCCCGAGGCCTCCGTAAAATTACAAGACGTCATCTCCAGCGGTCGCCCCGCAAACTCCACGGCAAGCGTCGACGAGACCCAGTCAACAGGCCACGCCCCCTGACTGTGTCACTAATTTTGCTGCAAGCAAAGTCGGATTTCTTTTTTCGTTCAAAACATTTTTTCTTCAATATCTCACTTGCTTGTTCTGATTGACCAAACTGTAGTGGCTACTGTGTGTATGTAATCGAAACAATGTTTCGAATCTTTAATTGTCTCTGATACTGTGTCGTAGTTTCTCATTACACAGACGCATAATTTCCTCTGTTCTCATTACTTGGCATGTTCAAGGCACGAAACTAAATCTAACCTAACGAATTTCTGTCTGTGGAATGTGGTGTCACTGTTATTCTTGTGATCGGACGCACTTATCAGTCCTGTCACATCAGTTTAGCATATCATCTACTATCACAGAGATATAAGTTAGTATATATATCTGTGTCTACTATCTACAATAAATATACGGGCAGCAATTAATTAGGCAACCAAATAAGCACCGTGTGAATAGTTAGGTAAATAAGCACTGTGGGGCGCTCGCATCGCAATAACTGACTAATTGACCAATAGAAAATGGATATTCTGTGCAATTTGACATTTGACAGTGGTAATTCAGTTTGATTATTTCAATTTATGTACGTCTGTATTTTGTATTATATGTCAGATATATTGTATATATATTGTTGCAAATTGCAATGGGGAGTTACTGGCAACGTTATCAAAAAAGTGTAGTGCCTATGGATGTGGACATACTTTTCCTAAACATGAAAAACTTTTTTATAATTCGGTACAAAGAGAGGTGAACAATCCACTTTTAGCTCCTAGAACTAGCGAAGAAATTCACAAATATTATCAAGTTTGTGTTTTACAATTTGCGGACATGGACAATGTGGACAAGGTACACCTCTGGAACTAAAAGAGGTCGAGGAAAAGCGGATATCCATCTATGCATGTACCTACCTAATAAAGTAAGTACTTACAAATGATAATTTACGGTTATGAGAAACATTTTGAACTATTTTTATGTTAGACGGCTGAGGATAAAAACAAATTTATGTTTTTTAATTCAAATAAACTAGTAACATTAGATGCTTTGCGGGTTAACAGTGAATGCGTAATTGTAATTGCCGATATTGGGTCCGATTTGGGTCTAAAAGTCATGGAAAATTGGATTAGACAGAATAATTCAAGTAGGCGCTTTCGTGGAGGACATTTTTTGAACGATGTTGTCTCCCACATAATATATACCTCTAATATGGCATGTAATATACTTAGAATAAAAAAAATGCTAAACATCTCTCTACCTGCTTATTTTGTAAATATTTTTTTACCAAAATCAGCAAATAAAACGTGTAAAATGTCTGACATAGACACAGTCGTTGATTTAAGGTGTTTTTATTTGAGTCTGCGTTTCATGTATGGGTTTCCTAAAGTTCGTTTATTTGAAGCATAGCTAAATTCTAGGTACTAAAAATTCCCTGAGCCAAAGATTGATTGGATGCTTGCTAATGCTCCCAGTGGAGTGTCCCAGGCCCGCTGCATTCCATAGACACTGCACCTTATCAGCATAATATTCTGCATAACAGGTATTTTTTTACCCTGCCTGACTGCGCGAGCGTTTTCGGTCGATCTTTTAACTTTTCGGTCGCAATCGCAATCTGCTAAGGTAACTACTAAAAGGTACTATTTATCGTCTCGTTTCCGAGAAATAGTAGTTATTTTAAAATATTTTTTTGCATATATATATATGGAGATTGTAGAGAATTAAATTTTAGTAAACCAAAGTTTACAACTTCCAAGTTGAAAGGGCCGGCACTGTCGGTGTACGTACATACCTAAGCACTGAGCATATATTATTATACATACTATGAATATCCATATATGCGTAGATATATAAAGCTAAGAATAGACATCACAAAAAAATAAATTACACTAATCAACTATCTTTCAACTAAATAATAACCCTGTGTTATGCCAGCCTCTATATTACGTCATCATCCCAATTATCCAATTTACTAGACATACCGACCTACCTACCTAAAGGTATGTCTGGGTCTGGACCATCTCACTCCCCTTTAAGTAATAACGTGCCTATATACCTGGCTTGTTATTATCGACCTTTTGTACGAGTGCAGTTCGTGAACGAAACGGACCAACTTTCGAACGAAATTATAAACATGTAAACTTCGTCCGTCGACGTAGATATATATAATATATATGAATAAATGTAAACTCTGTTGCGTAATTCAAGGGATGCAAAACACTTTCAAACTATTTTATATTCCTTAACCAAATCAATGACATTTTAATAATCATTACGTCCGTCAGTCCCCGTCCCAAAACTCTCTAGATCTTAGTCAACCTTTTTGGCAGCTGATTAAAATGGCGTTTACATAAATAGAACAGCGAAATTGGGACGTAAGTCTTCGCTGTCGCTGTCCAATAACTAATATTAAACCGTCCACTAACTAACAAATACGCCCAATAACTGTACTTTTTGCATTAAAATTATAAATAAATTTCTACAAAACACATGACAAAGTTTGATTGCAGTTACTAACTATTATCTTAATTTAATGTACACGAATTGAACTATGCTCTGAATGTTTTCTATTTTCATTTGATTTATTGCAACGTTCAGATACAGAGTATTTAGTATTTTTCTTATGTACCTATGCAGTCTACCCTCTCATGCATTAAAGATAAGTAGACACGGCACTGGATGGGCTTTGATCACACGAAGCGGGGTTGCCGCAAGGACACCGCCGCAGCAGCTGTCTTCCATTTTCTCTCGCACTCATTGCAGTTTTTAGAACAATAATAGATTGACTCTTCCAGCGTTTTGTGAATAACCCTTTGGGTCTCCCCGTATTAATATGTCTATGGGTAGATACATACGACGTCTTAAGGGATGAAGCGCACTATTTACGACTGAGAAATTTTGGTTTTTAATAATCCTCAATTTTTGTAGTTTATTAATTTTGTCCGATCTATTACAATTTTAAACGTTATATTACTGAACTAGGTATAAAATTTTTTTGCTGTACAACTACAGACCTATCAATATGCTATTCTGATTTCCGGATCTATTTGTATAGGTTTCTTCTCGTTAAATCTGAGGAATGCTTGGGGTTATCGAGCAGCGTATCAGATAGGAGATTAACGCCCAAAGGGTTAGTGATATTAGGGAACACACAAGGGTTAGCCCTTGTGTGTTTACTAACGACACAATGTGATCAATAATTGCCGATCTTCTAACAATCTGGTTCTAAACGAATTCCGCGGATTACGCTCAACTCACGCGCTGTAGCGTTAACTGTTGGGTGTGAAAAATGATAGGTGGATCTATAGTCATATGTGACACGGTGCTGTATAGCAAGGGCGTGACTAATCACGCTTCAATGATCGGTTGCTAAGCAACGCGTAAAGCGGGCTATACGGTATAGGTCCCTTGTCGCTATTCATACTACTTTTACATTTTACAATTTCTATGCTCTCAAATGCATCCAACTGTCTATTATTGGTCACATTTGTAGCTAATCTTAAATTACTAATATCTATTCTATGATTGTTGTCAAAAGCATGTTGTGCAACACTAGACTTATCTGTTCTTCCATATTTTAGATGAGCCATATGCTCTTTAAATCTGGTGTTAATTGATCGTCTCGTTTGTCCAACATATTTTCGATCACAATCATTACAACTAATTTCGTAAATCCCAGACCTTTCATTTGGAACAATTTTATCCTTTGGATTGTCTAAAAGTTGTTGTAATTTATTACTCGCCGAATGAATCGCTGTTATACCCACGTTTTTGAGGACCTTACTCAAACCACGAGTAAACCGGTGTTCGTACGGGATGGATACATATTTTCGAGTCTCTATATCCTTTTGAAAGGTCGTAGAATTACGAAGTGTGTCCTTAAATTTACGCTTCCTAATTAGTTTTTCAACTATATCTCTAGGATAACCATTACTCACAGCTATATCTTTAATTAATACTTTTTCTTTTTCAAACCTCTCATTACTGAGAGGGAGACTTAGTAAACGATGGACAAGAAAATTAAAACTTGCCATTTTATGTTGATAGCAGTGGTGATAGTCATTAGGGATGTATCTGATCGTGCTGGTATCTTATCTATATATAACAAATTCTAACCTATTGTCACTATTTTTAATTACTAATACATCTAAAAATGGAAGTTTTCCATTATTTCCTAGTTCATATGTAAACTTTACAGAAGTGAAACGACTATTTAATTCGGAAATGAAGTTTTCTACATCCGCAATCTTAGTGTCAAACACGGCAAAAATGTCATCCGCATACCTAAGCCAAATCCTAGGAAAATACTCGAATTCTTCTTTTGCTTCAGTTTCAAATCGACTCATGAAGACATTAGCAATGAAAGGCGATAAACAGTTACCCATTGCGGTTCCTTCATGTTGTTCATAGAACTTGTCATTGAAACGGAAGCAATTTTGTTTCATACAAAGTTTTGTAAGGTTTATATATTCTTCTATTACTTATTTTCTATAGTTGTTTAATTCGAGTAAATCCTCAAGATAGTCCAAGGTCCGTGGAATTGGTACACTCGGAAATAATGAACAAACATCAAAGGAAATGAAAATTTCACCCTCTTGCAATTGAATATTCTTGACCTTATCAATGAAATCATTCGATTTGAAATTCCTTAGTCAACCATTTTGATAAGTGGTAAGTCGGAGATCCAATAGACGATACTATTGGACGCACCGACTTCCCTGGCTTATGAATTTTTGGTAGACAATACAATTTAGGTACGGTAGGGTTAGATACACGTAACCTATTCTTAACAGGTGGAGTAATAAGGTTGTTACATGATTTGAGGATATTTTTTATTTCAGTGGTCATTCTTGGTAAAGGGTTTCTAGTAAGTTCTTTATAAGGACCATTACTAATTAGGTTGTTTACCCGTTCATAATAGTCCTCTTTATCTAATATAACAACCGTATTACCTTTATCTGCTTTTAAATAAAAACAGTCTTTCTCGCGCAATCTTTTGATAGTCTTTTTAGGATTCTTTGAGAATGACTTTCTATTGTCTACGTTGTTCATTATATTGTTAGAAATTTGGTTCCTGCAAGCCACTCTGACGAGACCCTTGGATGAATCAGGCAGATATTGAATTGAACTTTCAATCCCTGCCACGACATCATCCACAATCTCATCAGAATGGGCTACAGCAAAGTTTAAACCCCTGTTTAGGAGGTCAAGTTCTTCTTTATCAAAAGAGTGTAACGAGTGATTTTCCACCATGTTAACGAACTTCCGAGGAACATTTTTTGGTACATTAGTAGTCAATTTTTAAAATTTTTTATTTTGTGAAGACATTTTTTTGATAAATTTCGCGTTGATTGATAAAAACATGTTCCTCTGAAATTTTCGGCATAAAAAAATGTTTTAAAATTTTAATAATCAAAGGAAGTTTTGCACATTTTTTTTTCTATAAAGCCATGCCTATACTTATCTCTGATCCCAAAAAAGTTATAGGTAAAAAATCAAAATATCGAAGTTTTGGCTTTTTTTCTTTTTGTTTGAATATTTTCGGCATAAAAACAATGTAGTACCTGACTCGAAATTGTAGTAGATCAGACAAAAATGTAGCAGATTCTTTAAAATAGTGTTATAATTTAATAAAAAGCGTTGGCACTAGTTTTTCTTTTGCAAAAAAAATACAATTCTAAAAGAATAGGTACAGGGTAAGTCTCTTAAGATTGACACACTTATCCTTAGCCGATTTAACTCATTCAAAAAAGGAGTGGACGCGGTTTTTGATGAATTTTTATAATCTGAGCACGGATATTAAAAATCTCGTAAGATATACAGGGTGGAAAATAAAATATGATTTTTTTAAATGGAACACCCCGTATATTTTTATACCAAAATAATGTCCTTAATTTTCTGAATAAAAAAATATCTAATTTTTATATAATCACTCCACCTGTTCGTGAGATATTACTAAAAACTTATCACATTACGGGTGTCAATTATAAAACAAAAAACATATCAAGATACCTCTACCAATGCCATTTATTGAGATAATAAATAAATATATAGGTGACAATAACAGTAACGAGTAATAACAATAAACAACATAAGCCTAATAAAAGTCAATATTAATACAGTAACACAATAGAGTAACACAATTTTATTAACGTAATTAAATATTTTCCACGTAACCATTCTGAATACACATTTGGCATCGCTTTATAAAATTGCTTCTCACCCTTTGAAATATATCACCATTTTGGTTTAATTCCTCAATTTTTACACGTATGCATTCTTTTAACTCATTCATATTATTAAAAACCCCAGTTTCGTATATATCTTGTTTTATCGTACCCCAGAGAAAAAAATCCATAGGTGTTAAGTCCGGACTTTTAGCGGGCCAATGTATAATACCGTGCCTTCCTATCCAAATAGGATATTTTCTGTTTAGGTATTCGGTGACGTTTCTTGCAGAGTGTGGTCCTGCTCCATCCTGCTGCCAAATAACAGATCTGTTGTCCACTAAATTAATATTATCTAAATAATTTTCAACTGGATGTTGAAGAATATCCACATAACGTTGTGCTTTTAAGGGCCCATTTATAAATACAGGACCTGCAATAGCATCCTTGTGGATGCCACACCACACGTTTACAGTTTGGTATCCTTGTTTTTTTATTTTTTTTTACAATATGTGGATTTTCCGCTACCCAGTAATGTGCATTTTTTCTGTTAAGAATTCCCGCAGCAGAAAAACTGCTTTCGTCAGTCCAAAAGACATGACTTAGAAACTCATCATCTTCCTCTATTCTATCAAGTATGTCTCTGCAGAAGGTTAACCTTGAAGGTTGTTGTCGTCTAAATATTGAACGGGCAAAATACTATATGGTTTAAAATTGTGGCGATGTAATATTTTTATCACACTTCTTTGTGATATATCCAATTCTATTGCTGCGGCATAAGATGATTTGGATGGATTTTCAGCAAAATATAATAACGCGTTGAGTTATGTGTCTTCTCCTGTTTTTGTTCTTCGCCTTTCCCTTTTCTTGTCTCTCAGAGATTCGGTATTCCTAAACTTTGCATAAATGTTTTTAAAACTATTTTTGGAAGGAGGTAGCTTTTCTCGAAATAACCTAACATACTCCCTCCGAGCAAGAGACTTATTCTTGTTGCACTGAATATAAATTTCCAGTAACTCTTTTCGCTCTTCCAATGAATATACCATTTTCAAAATAACTTGCTTCTTTACGAACACTACGTATTTTTTACGCTAATATCTAAGAGAGTGAACTACTATCTCACAAAAAACTGGATGACATCTGTCAACAAATAAACAGTGCAAATATGCATTGTTTCCAGAGGTATCTTGATGTTCTTATTTTATAATTGACACCCGTAATGTGATAAGTTTTTAGTAATATCTCACGAACAGGTGGAGTGATTATATAACAATTACACATTTTTGGATTCAGAAAATTAAAGACATTATTTTGGTCTAAAAATATACGGGGTGTTCCATTTAAAAAAATCATGTTTTATTTTTCACCCTGTATATTTTACGAGATTTTTAATATCTGTTCTCAGATTATAAAAATTCATCAAAAACCGTGTCTACTCCTTTTTTGAATGAGTTAAATCGGCAAAGGATAAGTGAGATAAGGGGGGTGTCAATCTTAAGAGACTTACCCGGTACATTTTCATAGTAAGACAAAATAAAAATAAAAAATAACGTATATAAAATTAAAATAAAATTCTAAAAAAGTAAACTGGTTAAAGTAAAAAATAACTGGTTTTAAAAATTCGGACGTTGACATGGTGCGGCGAGGAAAATAAAAATAGAAATTAGGTTCCATAAAAGTAAAAAGGTAGGTAAATTGACCTGATTTGTAAATGTAGTAGACTGTAGTAGAAATATTAAAAATGTAGCAAATACTAAAAAAGTGTAGTTACGTAAATACTAGAACCACTAAATTTAAGTAAATCTACTACAACTTTAGTGACTCTGGCAACACTGGTTACATTGAAATATTTGGTCATTATTTACGACATCCACTTCTGACCTATGACAAAAATAAAAATACGTACTTACAATACATGACGTCAATAACAATATTCCGGAAACCATTTGATGTGCAAATGGTTCTAATTGCAACGAACAAATGTTTTAAGTTTTAAAAACCACCATTGTTATTGGGTTGTCATTTATTAGACCAGTGATCTAATCTGCATCACACAACTGTCTTATTTATCCGGTCATATAACCTGCACTGTTGCCAAGAACTACTTTTCGATTTCGTCGTATTTGTCGTTACATTTGTACATTTTCCTTGCCCCTCTCGCACCTACCAAAATTTCATGCACATAGGTATATCCATTAAAATTTATGGTTGTTAGCTTAGCCTTGACCCACTTAAATTTTTACACAGCCCGCACCCTATTTATACAGCTATTTGCTCCCAGGTACCGCATGCTTGTGGGCTAAGTACTCATTTGCACATTGTTATATTGATCACAAATTACTTCTAATAATGTCATCTACATGTTAGAAAAAAGAAAACGCCAAAAACGTAGAAGTGGATGTCGTAAATATTTACCAAATATTTATATAAATAAATTTCAGTGTCACACTAAAATTAAAGTACCATTGAAACTGCTTCCTATCAGTGAGAAATGAAAATATGAATCGCATTATTCTGAGGAACTATAAAAATCTATAAAATTTCTCGACTAGGGTTTCGCACTTGCTCGATCATCGATATCCCTCCTGGTTCGTGCCCGGCTCGCATACACCTGACGCGCGACGCGACGCGTGGAATGCATCCATCTCCCAGCTCTCCCCATCCCCATAGCCCGTCGACCGGCGGAGCCGGAGGATCAAGCGGGTTTCGCTTCCAGTCGGTCATTCAAGGTAGTAAGTTCACCACATTCACCGATAGTAGCCCGAAGCAGGTTTTCAACAGCACCTGCTCCTCGCTCATTCTCCGGTGTGAGGTAGGCCGCGATAGTGTTGCTGCGTCGCCCGCGAACCGAATCGTCTGTTAAACGGCGGTAAACAAACCTAGTGACCCCCGCGCTTTTCCTAGAAAATCCGGAAAACACGGCCGTGTTGTTTTGTTGACTGTGTACGGTGCCGAGACGAGTTTCTGCGCGATTTTTACGATGAACTAGCTGGATGCATTTCACCGCAAATATGTAAGTCGATATGTGTTATTAGTTTTAGTAATTATTATCCTCACTTAGTACTACGGTACATGGTAATTGGTAATTATTCGTATCGGCGCTTTTACTACGTGACGTGAGCGTATTCGAAATAAGTTTTCTACGCATATACGGGGAAGGAGCACTTAGTTATTCCGACGAAACTTCGTTGGAATGTGGAATTGAAAAGTTGTCATTTATTTATCCGAACCGGTGTGAACGTATCAAATCACGGCGGAGATGTGTGGATGGCGATTGGGTGCCGTGACTATGTGGCGACGAAAACGTATCTGCGATACAGGGTGTGACATATGACATACCTGCTGGCAATTGATCCAGCGATTGTTTATTGTATCTCTACGCCTAGGCGGATAAATCTATGCCTAACTGCGGGTACCGATAACGTAGAAACAACGACGACAACAAATTCATTTATTTACATTATTTACATTTATAGGAGTTTAACCAGAATGACTTTTTATTTATTATGTTATTAGTATAATGCACTTAATTATGTAAGGATTAAAATTTTTGTTTTCAGCCTCATATTTTGGCAATTTCTGTCTTTCTCTGCTTTTCTCCTTTTACCTATACAGGGTACATCATGGTGAGTGGCCTATTAGACGTTTCTGGGAAACCACATATATTTTGGAATTGAAAATTTGCACACAGGGGTTTTCAGGGGTGCTCTATTCAATGAAAATATTGCCGTGTATGTGCCACTTCCGGTTATATCGGAAGTCGACGACAACTTCCTTATTTTAAATGGCATGCTATATTTTTTATGCCAGATTCGAATTCTACTCGTTATTTTAAGGTAACCTTCAATATTCCCTATCCCTAAAAGTAATAGTTTTTGAGATATTTCGATTTTAATAAAATCTTATGCGAAAACAACCCGCACATTAGAAATTAATAACCTTCGCTATGGTAACTTTCAAGAACCAATTTTTGTTCCACATACTAAAAAAACATGGAGCTTATGTATGTATAAACTACAAATGCTCCATTATACACAGGGTGTCCAATAACTGATGTCAAACTTTGACTACTTGGACCTTCAATAAGTGTCTTATTTTAAATGTATTTAATACTGTATTTAATAATCCAATTCGCTTAATTTTTTGATCACCTTTCAACTCATATGTAGTTTGCTATAGCTAAATTGGACGGTTCTTGAGTTATTTACAGATATTTAAAAATATTGTTGAATAAAAATTAACATCGAGTGCAGTGTGCCATGGAAAACAAAAAATTCTGTTCGTCTTGTCGTTCTAAATTATTCTGCAAGTGTCAACGTATTATTGTTGTTAGTCATGATACTAAGACTACAAGATATGCTAACGCGCATGCGATCCCCTATCTCTCTCTCACTGCTGACGTCATTCCGTGACAAATTTCAAATATTCAAATTTGACACATCTTTAAGATACATTATTTTAAAGTTTAAATACATTATTTTATAAGTTTAAATACGTTATTTTAATTATTTTGGTAATTTGTGATTGTGATAAACAATAGTTTACTGTGCAATGAAGGATTGTACCAGTAACAATAATAAAAAAGTAAAAATTCTTCCAGTACATATCGATACTTTAGTTTCCAACTGCCGCAGAGATTTGCAAATTATGGGTGCAAAAGTGCTAGCAAACGCATGATTTTAATATGAAAAATGCTGGAATATGTTGCATTTTTCTGATTATGATTTCCATGTTAAAGAAAAATTATTGCAATTGCCCTAAAATAAGTGGAAGTTGAAAGATAATGCTGTACCTTCATGTCCTTGCCTTTTACTTTTTTCTTTAATTATGGATGACATAATTATATTAATAAATAATTAAGAGTATGAAATATATACGTTATAAACGAAAATCTTAGCTAAAGGCTAAATATGCTAAATAAAACTTAGGTTATGGTTATGTCAAAACTTATCTTTCGTGCGGTTTTGTGTAGGTACCGGGTAAGTCTCTTAAGATTGACACAAGGGGGGTGTCAATCTCACTTATCCTTTGCCGATTTAACTCATTCAAAAAAGGAGTAGACACGGTTTTTGATGAATTTTTATAATCTGAGAACAGATATTAGAAATCTCGTAAAATATACAGGGTGGAAAATAAAACATAATTTTTTTAAATGGAACACCCCGTATATTTTTAGACCAAAATAATGTCCTTAATTTTCCGAATCCAAAAATTGTTATATAATCACTCCACCTGTTCGTGAGATATTACTAAAAACTTATCACATTACGGGTGTCAATTATAAAATATGAACATCAAGATACCTCTGGAAACAATGCATATTTGTTGACAGATGTCATCCAGTTTTTTGTGAGATAGTAGTTCACTCTCTTAGATATTAGCGTAAAAAATACGTAGTGTTCGTAAAGAAGCAAGTTATTTTGAAAATGGTATATTCATTGGAAGAGCGAAAAGAGTTACTTGAAATTTATATTCAGTGCAACAAGAATTAGTCTCTTGCTCGGAGGGAGTATGTTAGGTTATTTCGAGAAAGGCTACCTCCTTCCAAAAATAGTTTTAAAAACATTTATGCAAAGTTTAGGAATACCGAATCTCTGAGAGACAAGATAAGGGAAGGCGAAGAACAAAAACAGGAGAAGACAGAGAACTCAACGCGTTATTATATTTTGCTCAAAATCTGCTGAAGTATGGTGGGAAACCTAACCGTGCAATTTTAGTTATTAGCCCCATGGCTCTTGCCATGTCTAGCAGGAGAAGTACTGTATTTTTGGCTTTGTTAAAATTTTTGGTTATATCGGTTGTGATTTTTGCCAAAGCGGTGTTATATCCTGGCCGGAAGCCGAATTGGCAATCTGGTGTTATTTTTCGTTTGGCGTCTACTCTGTCCAATCTACACAGGACGATTTTCTCTGTTAATTTAGACATGGTTGGCAGGAGGGAGATTGGACGATAGGATTCTGGTTCTGTGGGATTTTTTCTGGGTTTTGGTATTGGAATGACAGTGGCATGTTTCCAATCTGTTGGGAAGTATTGTAGTTTCAACATAGCTTTGATCAGGTAAGTTAATTGGAGTATGGCCTTTTTCTGCAGATTCTTAAGCAGTATGGATAACGTAGAACCAGTTTAGGATAAACGTAACGATAGGGATTCCTGAAAATGACCCTTGTTTTTGGAAAAGTAAAACATTAAGCGCCTGCGACGAATTAACCCTTTCAGGCTTCTATGTCATTTAGAAAGGAAGTTAAGATGTTCACGGATTTTTATTGCAGGAATAGGACAATGGGTCATTCAAGAAGAAAAAACCGCTGAGTGCTATAATAAATTAGAGGGTGGAAATTGGAGATAGGGGTGAAGATGCATCCTTTTCAGTTTTTTCAATATATCTCGCAAACGAATCAAAATGTCGGTTAACTTTTCATGAAACTTTTTGTATAGAATTGAATTTCCCGTCGAAATGGCTTATTTAAAACATTTTTTTGTATGCCAAAAATGCCGCAAATTTATATTTTTTTATTTTTTTGGGTCAGAGATACGTATAGGCATTGCAAATTAAAAGCAGTGCTGGACCGAGATTCTATCCCTGCGGAACGCCACTGTTTATTACTGCTAATTCAGAAGAAAATTCATTGATATACGTGTAGTTTGTATTTTCGAAATATGAGACGCAAACACCCGAGCAGAAACCCTCATTATATCGATCACTTCACACGTGCTATCGCATTTTTAACAGCGTTGTCAGGTAGAACCGATTTCCAGGATTTAAGGAAAAACAAATGAATTTATATACTGGGTTCCCCATAATAGACTACCCATTTTAATATTTGAATTAAAATTTTTTTAGTTAACAAAACAAACTTTTTATTTTACTAAATTACAGCTAACTCTTTGGGATTTATGATAACTTATATAAATATTTGGCTAATTTAATTCTAACTTTGACCTCCACCAACTTCAACACATTTTTTAATATTGGATAAAAAGTGTTTCATTACACGGTGTAGCAAACCTTCGTCTATTCCTTCAACTTCTTCACGAATTTTGACTTTCAGTTCCTCGATTGTACCTGGACGACTCGCAAACACTTTGGCTTTTAAATATATCCTCACAGGAAAAAATCGGGTGCCGTTAAGTCGGGGGACCTCGAAGGCCAAGGCAAATATCCGAATCGAGAAATGAGTCGGCCATTAAACATTTCTCGCAGGACCCTCATTGAATTTCTGGCGGTATGAGCTGTTGCCCCATCTTGCTGGAATACTAAGACATTGTTTAGTAATCCTCGTCTATTTAATTCTGAAATGAGAAATGTCTCTAGCATATTAACGTGGCGCTCGGATGTTATTTTCATCCTCAAAAAAATAAGGGCCAATAATACCAAAAGATCCTTGATTAATAATTTACTTAAATCCCAAAGACTACAGAAGATAATCCCACAGAGAACAACCTATTTAGTTATCCCATGGAATTTATTAATAATATAAAATGGGTAGTCTATTATGGGGAACCCAGTACATCGCCCATCACATATGACATTATCATGTAGTATAAATTTTGGATTTAATTCTTCTTGTGTGAACGTTTTCGACATAAAAAAATGTGTTCTAATGTGTTCTAAAAATTCTAATAATTAAAGTTTTGCAATTTTTTTTTGCAAAATATCGTGTCGAAAAAGCAAAGACGAAAAACTTACAGAATTACATGAAATACATTTTCAGACATACATACAGACATGTCAAAGCTTAACCATGTTGTGAACTTTATGTCCAATGTACTTAAAAACTTAATAGAGGACGAAAATGTTTCACAAGGAATTGAATTTATTTCTGATCAACTTAAATTGCGAACATTATCAAAAGAACGTTATAGATATTCGACTACCACTATGGTTTTTTGCTCAATTTTATATACAATTAGTCCTCATGCATATAGATATTTACGTAATCGTGGACCTATAATTTTGCCCCATCCCGAAACAATCAAAGGAGTCTGTAATGGTTTTCTAACTGATCCTCATATTGATGAGAAGAAAACTTTAACATATGCACAAAAAATCTTTAAATATTTAAAAGACCAAGACAACTCCTATGTTAGTTTACTAATGGATGAAATTCACATTGATCCATATTTAGATTATAAAGGTGGTAATGTAGGAGCTGCAATAAATAATAACGATTCGTTAGCGTATACATTTATGATTACTAGCACTTGTTAAAATTTTAAAGAAGTTCATATTGCTCCTGTGTCTAAAATTAATCACGAATTACTTTTCAGTTTTCTTAAAGCAATTAACCATCTAAACTCTAATAATTAGACACATGTAATCTTGACTGTATTTCGAAACAGTTAACCAGTTAAATTATTCTTTACCTGTGTTTTTCATAGACTCCGATCTTTGTTTAGTTTGATCTGTTTATTGATCTCCAAAACTACATTAAAACGATTTCAGACATACCTACCTAAATAACTACATAAAGCCCGTAATAACATAAGTATCTCGTAGGCCTCCGGATGGTGACGTCACGAGGCAGCACTATGTCCTTGTATTAGAGGTGTTGTTGCTTTTCACCGCTATAGTAGGGGATCTAGCTTGGCGTACGATGCGTTTTAAAGGCGGCTGGGTCAACTCATATGTATACAAAAGCGAAAAACCGTTTTCTATGTAAAATTTTCTGCCGAATTCGAATTACGTGTTCGCCACTAAATCCGGAATTTCGAAATTGAAGGAAAAGTTGTTTATTTCCAAAAGTAAGAAATAAACATTCTCATTCCCCACTCAATATCTTATTTGCAGGTATAAATATCGATCTAAAATTTTAGGGGAATAATCTTTAGACATTCTTCTTAAGCTCTGCACAGAGCAAAATTATAGTGCCAATATAATTTTTTTATTAAAAAAACTATAGTCCTACATGTCGCACAAAAGTTAAAAAATGTAGTGCAAAATATAGCATGCGAGAAAGTTTCTTATAAGTAGAGATAGAGGTGTAGTTAATCGACAAAAAACGATGATAAAAGACCAGAGAAGTTTTTGAATTTGTGATATTTAGAAATTTTAAAACACCCTGTAGATTTATTAGACTTGGGATAAACTCAAAATACCCAGGCGTTTTAAACGGATTCAGATTGAATTTTGTATCTTGATTCACCATAACATAATCGAAGTTACATAAAAACAAAGGTCGAACTTTTTGAACAGACAAAAAGTGATTGTAGAACACACGATTAAAAGAAAATTAAAATGAACATTCTCTGCATTTAGAATAATTGTTCAATTGTTGATAACGCAGCATTGAAATTAATGATACAAATGCCACCGTCGAAATTGAATTTGCGAATTAAGCAAGTTGGTATATATTTTAAATATCTACGCCGATTGTTTTTATTGTGTCTGAAAACTGCAGATAAAAGATTCGTCGGTGAGACGGAATGCATCCGACGAAATTCCCACGGATTTTATCTGAATTATCATCGAGGAACATTTGTTTATTTAGCTGCAAAACATAAACATTACGCAACCTATAAAACAATAATGATTTAAGTACGGGTATTTGTTACGTGAAGGTCAAGACAAAAATGTTTTCAAGGTATTGATTTGAGCTGGATCGATGAATAAATACACAATAATAATTATCCCATCTCAGGCACATCTATGTAGGCGGGAATCTGAGGTGCTGAATTCGACCACCTCTATACATACAAGTTGCGAACATCCACCTAAAAAATATGAAAGCTTAATGTGTCAAAATATGATATTTTTAATGTTCATTAAAATAATATTTTTTGCAAACTAGTGCATAATTTTGTTAGTTGACGTCCGATCGTTATGAATTTTGGAAATAACATTTTTCAATACTTCCCTGACATATTGCTGTACAATAGGAAATTTAGAAGTTCATATAAAACCTAAGTAATTTTTTTCCGCTAGATGACACAAAATATCGTCATTTTGCAGCATAAAATGGTGAGTCGAGAAAACTTTTTTATCTTTAGAGATAGCTAACTAGTATACGCGAGAAAATGTTGCCAATAGAGCAAGGAAACTTTTTTTTTCATACGACGCGACGTTTAGTTTGGGCTGTATATATTTGTAAAAACCGAACTAAATAGAACCGGCGCGTCGCATCTCTTGGGATTATTGCCTGTGTTAGATGCGCTACAGGAAATAAAGCGTTCAGTGTGTCAAAGAGAGCAAACAGCACAACCTTCTTCAGCGCATTATGGCACTAGCGAGCCACCGCTAGTAGCCATATTTCCCACAAGAAACAAAAATAATATGTACAAAACAGCTAAGTATCCGTGAAAAATAAACTTTAAAACGGAAAAATAAAATAAATATACTTGCAATTGAAATAGTCATATTTATTGTGTAAGTAGGTGCCTACCTACTAATTTTTAATTTTGCTTACTGATGTAAGTTATTAATTTGTGATCTAGGATGGTAAGTACCTACATAACAACATAAGCCTAATAAAAACAAATAAAAGTCAATATTAATACAGTAACACAATAGAGTAACACAATTTTATTTATTTACACGTAACGTAATTAAATATTTTCCACGTAACCACCACCATTCTGAATACACATTTGGCATCGCTTTATAAAATTGCTTCTCACCCTTTGAAATATATCACCATTTTGGTTTAATTCCTCAATTTTTACACGTATGCATTCTTTTAACTCATTCATATTATTAAAAACCCCAGTTTCGTATATCTCTTGTTTTATCGTACCCCAGAGAAAAAAATCCATAGGTGTTAAGTCCGGACTTTTAGCGGGCCAATGTATAATACCGTGCCTTCCTATCCAAATAGGATATTTTCTGTTTAGGTATTCGGTGACGTTCCTTGCATAACAGATCTGTTGTCCACTAAATTAATATTATCTAAATAATTTCCAACTGGATGTTGAAGAATATCCACATAACGTTGTGCATTTAAGGGCCCATTTATAAATACAGGACCTACAATAGCATCCTTGTGGATGCCACACCACACGTTTACAGTTTGGTATCCTTGTTTTTTTATTTTTTTTATAATATGTGGATTTTCCGCTGCCCAGTAATGTGCATTTTTTCTGTTAAGAATTCCCGCAGCAGAAAAACTGCTTTCGTCAGTCCAAAAGACATGACTTAGAAACTCATCATCTTCCTCTATTCTATCAAGTATGTCTCTGCAGAAGGTTAACCTGTCTTGAAGGTTGTTGTCGTCTAAATATTGAACGGGCAAAATACTATATGGTTTAAAATTATGGCGATGTAATATTTTTATCACACTTCTTTGTGAGATATCCAATTCTATTGCTGCGGCATAGGATGATTTGGATGGATTTTCAGCAAAATATAATAACACGTTGAGTTCTGTGTCTTCTCCTGTTTTTGTTCTTCGCCTTTCCCTTTTATTGCCTCTCAGAGATTCGGTATTCCTAAACTTTGCATAAATGTTTTTAAAACTATTTTTGGAAGGATTTTTGGCCTTTCTCGAAATAACCTAACATACTCCCTCCGAGCAAGAGACTAATTCTTGTTGCACTGAATATAAATTTCAAGTAACTCTTTTCGCTCTTCCAATGAATATACCATTTTCAAAATAACTTGCTTCTTTACGAACACTACGTATTTTTTACGCTAATATCTAAGAGAGTGAACTACTATCTCACAAAAAACTGGATGACACCTGTCAACAAATAAACAATGCAAATATACATTGTAGAGGTATCTTGATGTTCTTATTTTATAATTGACACCCGTAATGTGATAAGTTTTTAGTAATATCTCACGAACAGGTGGAGTGATTATATAACAATTACACATTTTTGGATTCAGAAAATTAAGGACATTATTTTGGTATAAAAATATACAGGGTGTTCCATTTAAAAAAATCATGTTTTATTTTCCACCCTGTATAGTTTACGAGATTTTTAATATCTGTTCTCAGATTATAAAAATTCATCAAAAACTGTGTCTACTCCTTTTTTGAATGAGTTAAATCGGCAAAGGATAAGTGAGATAAGGGGGGTGTCAATATTAAGAGACTTACCCGGTACCTATATATTTTTTTATTTATTTTTTAAAAATTTTTATTTAAACAAAACCTGTCATTTTTGCCTATGTCAAATATGTCATAAATAAAATACTCTTGAAAAAGGCCCAAAAAGGGACCGAAACATCAAGTAATATAATCAGTGGTTTTATTGCTACTATCCCAAGATAAACCCTCCAAAAACATATATATTGCGAGGAGGGGGGAGCTCGGATTAACCTGAAATTTGAACTGGGAGTTCCTTAAACATTGACAATAAAAGGGTTCCTTTTATTGACAATAAAAGGGTTCTCATCTTATGGATGAGAACTACTTTTTCTTTGGAATTTTTTTTATTTTTTATTTTTTTAAATATATTTTTTATTTTTTTATTTTTAAAATTTTTTTAATTTTTTTTATATTTTTTTATTTATTTAAATTGTTTATTTAAAAAAAACCTGTCATTTTTGCCTATGTCAAATATTTCATAAATAAAATACTCTTTTGAAAAAGGCCCCAAAAAGGGACCGAAACGTTGAGTAATATAATCAGTCGTTTTATTGCTACTATCCCAAGATAAACCCTCCAAAAATATATATCTATTGCGAGGAGGGGGGAGGTCGGATTAACTTGAAATTTGAACTGGGAGTTCCTTAAACATTGACAATAAAAGGGCTCCTTTTATTGACAATAAAAGGGTTCTCATCTTATGGATGAGAACTAGTTTTTCTTTGGATTTTTTTTATTTTTTATTTTTAAAATTTTTTTTTATTTTTTATATTTTTTTATTTATTTAAATTTTCTATTTAAAAAAAACCTGTCATTTTTTCCTATGTCAAATATGTCATAAATAAAATACTCTCTTGAAAAAGGCCCAGAAAAGGGACCGAAACATCAAGTAATATAATCAGTCGTTTTATTGCTACTATCCCAAGATAAACCCTCTAAAAATATATATCTATTGTGAGGAGGGGGGAGGTCGGATTAACTTGAAATTTGAAGTGGGAGTTCCTTAAACATTGACAATAAAAGGGTTCCAGTTTGGTGTCTTAATTCCCAATACGACTGGCCATAGCAATTTTTTTTTGACGAACTTCCCCTAAAAATGTCCCAAATACCCCAAAATGGCGAAAAAAATGGGGGTTGCGGTCAATTTAGGAGGTAGAAATTTTAGGCTTTTGTTTTATTCACCAGAACAAACATTTTCCGTGGGGTCGCGTTAAATCATAAAAAATTTACCGATATCAAATTATTGTTTGTTTCCCATACTCTACTACAAATTCTTATAATAAAAAGAACCTCTTGGTATATTTAGTACAAAAACTGGTAATACGTAATAGGTGAACCACTTCAAAAAACGTGCAGTGTATTTTAACCTCACAACCGATGAGTTTGCGAAGTATGTAAACTATTTTATAACCTCTTCTACAGAATTTTATTAGCTTTATTTTTCCCTAAAATAAATTCCCCAATTCTAAATTCCCGAAACCGGGTACACATCGAATTATTTACAAAAATACGTAAACATTTAATTTTTATATGGACTTTTCCAACATGGCGTCCAAACTTATTAGTAGATTTATTAGTAGGTCATCAAAATATCAAAACAAATTTATTAGGCTTGCTCATTTATTTTCACCAAAACCTTTTAAAAATGACGTTACGACTGGTCTCTTGATATTTATTTATAACATATGAAATTTCCATATATGTCGACGACAATGTAATTCGAACTGTAAGTAAAGCTGTGGTAAATTATTTAACAAATTTAACAGCGACTTGTGTAAATTCAATAAACACGTACATCCAAATTAATAACAAAAACGACGCCTATAGCAATTGCGCCTTAAAAAGGATATTAATTAGGGAGAAACCTCTATAATTTATATGAAATAGAAGCAATAATATATCCAGGTCCAGGTGCTAGTAGCTAGTATATATAGGTATAGGTACCTACCTAGGTATTTATTTAATAATATATAAATAGGTATAACTGTTCCCGCATATAAGGATGTAGGTATATTAGTGAAATAAACCGTTTAGCATCAGTCATTCAAATTTGTATTCTAATAACTTTTTGGTGCCGCTACTTAATAAAGTAACGGAATGAAAAGTCAATATCGGCTGAATGAAGGATCGTAGTTTTCTTGCAAACATGTCACCCAAGCAGCAGTTAATGCCTACATTTAAACAGATTTCAAAAAAATAGACGGCGCGGCGTAGAATTCAATAAACCAAAATACAAACAACTGGCACCATATTGGCCAGGTCCATAGTAAATTGGGCCCAAAAAATTTTGTTTGGACCCTTTGGAGCAGAAATATATTTTTTTAAATCTGGTGTCGCTATCTTTTAATGTTAAGGGCTGAAATTACAGAGTTTGTAGTTCAATACTTGTATTTTATATAAAAAAAATACTACAATGACATTTTCCGTATAAAAATAAAATATTTATTTTACATGAAAGTTCCATGAAAATAGTGACAGTGAATCTAAACATGTGCAGTACTTAATTGATCTATATTTTTTCTATTGGAGACCCCTCCTCCCCCCTCCTCGCTGTCACTGGTACGTTCTTCGCTTTATGCAGCGAGTACGGAAGAGTCGGCTTCGCTTTCGGTCTCATCGTCATCATGGACATTGGTCTGGATTCATCCATCACCACGCAAGACTCATTAAATACATCTGCGTCCAAGTCGTCATCTGCCTCCATCGTAGGTATTTCTATATTAGTGCAATTTTCTTGATTGCATGTCAAGCACATGCTTGAACACTTCAAACCATAAAATCCAACAAAATTTGTTTCAAACGAAAACAATATTCGTACAAGAGGGATGCAAGACAAAGAAGCCAGGTTCAAATGGCCATATCTCTGTCAATTTTCAATCAATAAAATTGTTCCACCCACCATTTTAGAGGAAATTTAATCTGCTTTTTTTTTATCTGAAGCAACGCCTGCCTATACCTATCTAAACCCAAAAAAATGATACAGGCGAAAAAGCAAAAAATCAAAGAATCGAAATTTTATCTTTTTTTTTTCAAGTTTGTTTCGACTGTTTCGGCATGAGAAATTTAATATTCAGAAAATGATATTCCGATGGGAAATTTGATTCTCTACAAAAAGTTTCATAAGAGATATAGCGACATTTTGCTTTGTTTACGAGATATATTGAAAAAACAAAAGGGGTGGTTTTTCGGCCCTAGATGTAAGATACATATACATATATATATATATATATATATATATATATACATATACATATATATATATATATATATATATATATATATATATATATGTATATATATATATATATGTATATATATATATATATATATATATATATATATATATATATATATATATATATATATATATATATATATATATATATATATATATATATATATATATATATATATATATATATATATATATATATATATATATATATATATATATATATATATATATATATATATATATATATATATATATATATATATATATATATATATATATATATATATATATATATATATATATATATATATATATATATATATATATATATATATATATATATATATATATATATATATATATATATATATATATATATATATATATATATATATATATATATATTTATGTATGTATATGTATCTTACATCTACACTGATATCTGTATAATTATTCAAACAAAACAAACGCAAGTCAAACAGATAACTGGATTACGAAACAAATTTATTATAGCATCATAGCAAGTAAACGCAGTAAAATAGCTGTCTGCTGATATACCTATTTCGTTACTGCGAGTATTATACCTACTGGATAACCTACATTATGTTGCACCTGAGTTGCCACAGAGCATTTCCACAACCTACAACATTTTTTTGCCTCGCGGCAACGAAATATTTTCAGCATGCACCGCGTACACGTATTCCATCTGGTATGCCGTTTATCAGTATTTGATTTATCGGCAGTTGTGCAATAGTTATAGTAGACCGCACGATTATTGCATTTGCGTAAAAAGGAAAAATATAGCACGGTCATGTTCACCTGGGAGAGGCAGCCGAGAGGTCGCGAAGAAAAATTTTCGAATACACATAAGCGGCAGTTTTTTAGTATTGAAAATACTTCTGGTTGCGTGTATGGGAGCCGTCTTTAAGAAAACGTTCGTGAACGCGAGCGACCTCGACATGGTCACGTCCTCCTAGAGACGACTTAGCTGTGTTGTTATCTATGTATATCTTTGGGTTATATGGTTCATTCGTTATAGACAATGTTAGTATGAAAATATAAATCATATCGGCTGGAGTTTTTAAACATTTAGGGACTGTGTGTGACTGTGTCACCGAGCCGTCGCGCCGCCTGTCAGCATTCATTGCATCATTCCCGATCGTGAAAGCTGCCTGGGTCACTTGGTCGCTAGTGTTTAATAATTATTAATCTTATGAATATTAGTTTTACCTGTAATATCAAAACTGTTCAAGTATAAGTAGTAATTCCGTTAATTTCACTTGCCCAAAAAATAGTAATGACGTCGACAAAAATTATGTTTATTGTACGGGGTGGTCACAAATTACAAAATCTCCGAAAATGTTTTGTTATAAAAATGTTTATTTATAAAAGTTTTAGCTTGCCTAAAGTAATGTCGACAAAAATTATGTTTAGTGTAATTATGTAATAGTGTTTAATAATTATTAATCTTATGAATATTAGTTTTACCTGTAATATCAAAACTGTTCAAGTATAAGTAGTAATTCCGTTAATTTTACTTGCCCAAAAAATAGTAATGACGTCGACAAAAATTATGTTTATTATACGGAGTGGTCACAAATTACAAAATCTCAAAAAAAATTTATTTTTCGGGAAAGCGCTATTATTTATAAAAGTTTTAGCTTGCCTAAAGTAATGTCGAAAAAAATCATATTTTTATACGGGGTGGTCACAAATCACAAAATCTCAAAAAAAATTTTGTTTTCGGGAAAACGCTATTATTTATAAAAGTTTTTGCTTGCCTAAAGTAGTGTCGACAAAAATTATGTTTATTATACCGTGTGGTCAAAAATTACAAAATCTTAAAATTCGCTAAGAGTAAAGTTTGTACTTTTTGATCACCACGTATAAAAAACTAATGATGACTTTGCCACAATTATGTTTTTATACGGGGTGGTCACAAATCACAAAGTTTACTCTTACCAAATTTTAAGATTTTGTAATAATTATTAACCACTGTATATACAACACAATTTTTGTCAGCACCATCACTATTTTTAGGAAAACAAAAACTTTTTTAAAGAATAACATTCAATCGAAAACAAAAAAAAGTGAGACTGTAATTTTTGACCACCCCATGCAAGATAACCCGTTTAAAACGACAAGACCAGGGCCAGACGAACAAAAAATCGTAACATAATTGCGTTTTATTTTTATTCAATTCACTTGAGAAATTTTTACCAGTTATGTCTAGTATGTTCAATACGCCTGCGATACTTGCGTAAGATGCAAGATCTATGAATTTTTGTTTCAGTACTTAATATACAGAAGCGCCATTAAGAACATAATAACGTAAAACCCCATAGAAAATAAATTTTGTGAAATTATCAGAACCTATAACGAAGTAAGGATTTTATTGCAGATAATCCACATTCGAGGAGATGAACTTCATCTGTCAACGCTAAGCAGTAACTGGACTAGTCACGATGGCGATGAGAATGTGCAGTTTTTTGTGGTGTATATTAATATTTACGTGCAGTGCCGGACTTGTGAGTGCCCAAGAACAAGTGAGCTGTTACGGACCTGGATCCATCGCCACCTCGGTCGTTGTCACTTTTATTTTGACGGTCCTCGTATTGGGGGCCGTCTACTTCTGGTGGACGAAGTACAGGGCCAAAAAAGGTAAGATATTTTAATATATGCCTGCAGAAAGGGAACATTTGATCGTTTAAACGCGAGCGGTTTTCGAGATTTAATGCAATTTAATCGTGACAAACTTAAAATCCGAAAGACGCCTCAATTTGTTTTGTACTCCGTCAGGTGGTAATCAAAATTTAAATACCCGATAAGAGTTTACGTCGTAATCTATTCTCGCTATTGCGAGCTGAGTTTTATTTTATAATTTAGGCTTATATCTCTGACTATAACATATAAAGATCTATTGTGATAAAATCATGACATTTAAATTTACATTTGTTGATAACATATCGCACAAGAGTGGGGTTTGGTAGAAAACATTTTTCGGATGCTTGAAGATGTTTTTTTTAAACATTTTAAACGACATGTCAGAAATTTTCTTACAAAAATATAATAATTAGTGCAACTGTGTGTGCCTACTGCATTTTGTGATAATAATAAAATCCTATGTATGTACTTCTAAGGATATGTACAATCGGGGTCAGCTTAAACCTTCTTTAAAAATATGTGAAATTTCCTATAAAAAACACCCACGACTTTAAGATAAATCTTCATATTTTTTTATGATAAATTTTCATAAAATCTGATTTCCTTAAAATTACATAAATTAACTTATAAGTTTGTAACAGACATATATGAGAATGAAAAAATGCCGCATCGTCAAAGGGCTCTCGATTTCAAGATTTTGTATATTACTATCAGTAAAATATTAACGACAAAATCGCACTCTTTACGATTAAATCAAACTAGGCGAACGGCAAAATCTCAGCCGAAAAACGAGTCGAAAAAAAATTTTCCAAGCGAGGAAGTCGTTTGTTCCGCGGCGAGCTCTCGATTTCAAGGTTTTTTGTTTACTACTATCAGTAAAGTATTAATGACAAAATCGCACTCGTTACGATTAAATCAAACAAGGCGAACGGCAAAATCTCAGCCGAAGAACGAGCCGATAAAAAATTTTCCAAGGCGAGAACTCGGTTGTCCTGCTGACATTCCGTGACCTCGAGATTATTTATTGATAATAATAAACAAAAAAACCTCGAAATGACGGGATCTCCGCAGGGCCACCGAGTTTTTGGCTGGAAAATTTTTTTTTCGACTCGTTTTCTGTCAGATTTTGCCGTTTGACCTGGTTGATTTAATGGTGAAGACAGCGATTTTGCCGTTAATTGTTTATCGATAGTAATAAAAAAAAAACTTGCCTTATAACTTGCAAAATCACTGCCTACAACAATTGCCTTATAACCATTCGCCAGAGGAAAAAAAACGGCAAATTTTAAGCTAACTTAATTTTTTTATTTCACTTTTTATATATGTACGTGTTAACTTAACTTAACATATGAAATTAGCTGGGCACCCGATTTAAAAAAAAAATTAAAGAGCGGCAAATTTTTTTCTTTCACGATTAATTAACGGCTAAAAAACGGCAAATGTTAAGCTTATTTTTTTAATTTATTTTTTATATATGTGACGTGCTAACTTCATATATGAAGTTAGCAGGGTACTCGATATAAAATAAATCAAAGAGCGGCAATTATTTCTTTCATGACTTAATTAACGGCTAAAAACGGCAAATTTTAAGCTAACTTATTTTTTTTATGTAACTTTATATATATGTGACGTGCTAACTTCATATGAAGTTAGCATGGTACTCGATATAAAATAAATCAAAGAGCGGCAATTTTTTTTCTTTCACGACTTAATTAACGGCTAAAAACGGCAAATTTTAAGCTAACTTATTTTTTTTATGTAACTTTATATATATGTGACGTGCTAACTTCATATGAAGTTAGCATGGTACTCGATATAAAATAAATCAAAGAACGGCAATTTTTTTTCTTTCACGTATTAATTAACGGCTAAAGAGGTAAATTTTAAGCTAACTTATTTTTTTTATTTAACTTTATATATATATGTGACGTGCTAACTTCATATGAAGTTAGCATGGCAATTTTTTTTCTTTCACGACTTAATTAACGGCTAAAAACGGCAAATTTTAAGCTAACATATTTTTTTTATTTAACTTTATATATATGTGACGTGTTAACTTCATATGAAGTTCGACAGGGTACTCGATATAAAAAAAATTAAAGAGCGGCAATTTTTTTTCTTTCACGACTTAATTAACGACTAAAAACGCCAAATTTTAAGTTAACTTATTTTTTTTTATTTAACATATGAAGTTAACAGGGTACTCGATATAAAAAAGTTAAAGAGCGACAAATTTTTTTCTTAAACGATTAATTAACGGCTAAAAACGGCAAATTTTAAACTAACTTAATTTTTTTTAAATAACTTTTTATATATGTGACGTGCTAACTTCATATGCAGTTAGCAGGGTACTCGATATAAAAAAAAGACAGCAATTTTTTTTCTTTCACGACTTAATTAACGGCTAAAAAACGTCAAAATTTTAAGCGCACTTATTTTTTTTATTTAACTTTTTATATATGTGACGTGCTAACTTCATATGAAGTTAGCAGGGTACCTACTCGATATAAAATAAATCAAAGAGCGGCATTTTTTTCTTTCACGACTTAATTAACGGCTAAAGAGGCAAATTTTAAGCTAACTTATTTTTTTATTTAACTTTATATATATATGTGACGTGCTAACTTCATATGAAGTTAGCAGGGTACTCGATATAAAAAAAATTAGAGCGGCAATTTTTTTTCTTTCACGACTTAATTAACGGCTAAAAACGGCAAATTTTAAGCTAACTTATTTTTTTTTATTTAACTTTTTATATATATGACGTGCTATCTTCATATGAAGTTAGCACGTCAGCTGCGTTAGCAGGGGACTCGATATAAAAAAGTTAAAGAGCGGCAATTTTTTTCTTTCACGATTAATTAACGGTTAAAAACGGCAAATTTTAAGCTAACTTAATTTTTTGTATAACTTTTTATATATGTGACGTGCTAACTTCATATGAAGTTAGCAGGGTACTCGATATAAAAAAATTAAAGAGCAGCAAATTTTTTTCTTTCACGACTTAATTAACGGCTAAATAACGGCAAATTTTATGCGAACTTAAGTTTTTTTTAAATTAATTTTTTATATGTGACCTGCTAACTTCATATGAAGTTAGCAGGGCAAGTTAGCAACTGACAATTCTAGCTACTGAGACAATCAGAGGCATGAAAGCTTACTTGAAAATTAGAAAAAAATCCATTACTCACTTTGTTTTTAAACAGTAAGAGATGCATTTTCAAAAAAAATGCCAATTTCAATAAAACCCTCGTATACGTATTCGAAAACAAGCGAGATATCAAAAAACGATGCAATTTTGATTTTTTTGTAGGGATTTATTTTACAACCCGTATATTCTTTTTTGAGCACGATAGAAACATGATATTCAGGCCATTGATTACCAATGAAGTTTCCATAAACGTACTGAAAACCGTATTTTAATATTCCATATTATTCAGAAGATATACGCGTCCAAAATTACATTAAAACTTTGAATTATTCCAACCTATTGACCAGCAGTATAGTTGAGTTTTAATACGTTATTTATACCTACCTAACCAGAGTTCTAATCTCATACGGTTTCAATTGACTCTCGTGGAACAAACAGTTTTTCCTTGGGATGTAGGTCAAAAATAATGAGTGTTATCTTGAGTTTTACCTTTACCTAGGCCAGTATTTACAACATAAAAATATGCAATGAATGTCGGAATGTATAATAAACAGCCAAGGTGTGAGGCCACAGGTGTATGTAGAAAATTAACCTGTGTCGCGCTAAATCCTGGTTACCTACTGGCACAACGACGTGGCTCTTACTCCAACCATTGATCGGTTCAAATTAGGGGTCGATAGACATGTATAATATTATTGTTACTTTAAATTGTAGGTGATCAACCGGTTGCTTTTCATGAAATCATAAAATAAAAAATCACAAAATTGGCGGTGTTCGCAAGTTCGAATTAAATAACAGACTAATAGGACATTAAACGTCGAAGGCACCACGAATGTTATAGGATAATGAGGCCCTCGTCGACATTTGTTATCCTTATAACACCCTTACTACCTTAACTAGGTACAATTTTGTCTTTGTCGACTGGCCTATTTGATAGGGTGTAAAATAGATGCGTGAAGTTGGCCCGAAAAATAAATGGGCTGGGTGGTAAAACGTCTCAATCGATACACCATCGTAAAACCACGTTTTACCACTAACTCATTTTTTTTACCACCTTTAGAAATGAAGATATTGAATGAACAAATTTTTTCAACGGAAAATGCGAAAAATCAAATGGGTAGCTTCACAGGGGTTGAAAAGGTTCTACAACTTTTTGCCACCCCGAGAAAAGGTTTTACCACCCCACAATGTCAATTTACCACCCTCTGCAAATGCGCACGCGCGTTATGCATATGTGTAAAAATCGGGCCAACTTCACATTCACTTAAAAACCACAAGGGTGCCCTCCAGGGGTATGAAAAGATTTTACCACTTTTTACCACCCCGAGAAAAGATTTTACCACTCCACCAATTCATTTTACCACCCCCGGGAAATGCGCACGCGCGTTTTATATAATTGTAAAATTCCGGCCAACTTCACATGCTCGGAAAATAGAAAAGGATGTATTCCAGGGGGATGAAAAGGTTTTACCACTTTTTACCACCCCGAGAAAATATTTTACCACCCTACCAAGTTATTTTACCACCCCCCGTGAAATGCTCACGCGCGTTACATATATTTGTAAAATTCGGGCAAACTTCACATGTTCGGAAAAAGAAGAGGGTGTCTTCCAGGGGGATGAAAAGGTTTTACCAATTTTTACCACCCCGAGAAACGATTTTGCCATCCCACCAATTCATTGTACCACCCCCGGGAAATGCGCACGCGCGTTTTATATAATTGTAAAATTCCGGCCAACTTCACATGCTCGGAAAATAGAAAAGGATGTATTCCAGGGGGATGAAAAGGTTTTACCACTTTTTACCACCCCGAGAAAATATTTTACCACCCTACCAAGTTATTTTACCACCCCCGTGAAATGCTCACGCGCGTTACATATATTTGTAAAATTCGGGCAAACTTCACATGTTCGGAAAAAGAAGAGGGTGTCTTCCAGGGGGATGAAAAGGTTTTACCAATTTTTACCACCCCGAGAAACGATTTTGCCATCCCACCAATTCATTTTACCACCCCCGGGAAATGCGCACGTGCGTTTTATATAATTGTAAAATTCCGGCCAACTTCACATGCTCGGAAAATAGAAAAGGATGTATTCCAGGGGGATGAAAAGGTTTTACCACTTTTTACCACCCCGAGAAAATATTTTACCACCCTACCAAGTTATTTTACCACCCCCGTGAAATGCTCACGCGCGTTACATATATTTGTAAAATTCGGGCAAACTTCACATGTTCGGAAAAAGAAGAGGGTGTCTTCCAGGGGGATGAAAAGGTTTTACCAATTTTTACCACCCCGAGAAACGATTTTGCCATCCCACCAATTCATTTTACCACCCCCGGGAAATGCGCACGCGCGTTTTATATAATTGTAAAATTCCGGCCAACTTCACATGCTCGGAAAATAGAAAAGGATGTATTCCAGGGGGATGAAAAGGTTTTACCACTTTTTACCACCCCGAGAAAATATTTTACCACCCTACCAAGTTATTTTACCACCCCCGTGAAATGCTCACGCGCGTTACATATATTTGTAAAATTCGGGCAAACTTCACATGTTCGGAAAAAGAAGAGGGTGTATTCCAGGGGGATGAAAAGGTTTTACCAATTTTTACCACCCCGAGAAACGATTTTGCCATCCCACCAATTCATTTTACCACCCCCGGGAAATGCGCACGCGCGTTTTATATAATTGTAAAATTCCGGCCAACTTCACATGCTCGGAAAATAGAAAAGGATGTATTCCAGGGGGATGAAAAGGTTTTACCACTTTTTACCACCCCGAGAAAATATTTTACCACCACACCAATTCATTTTACCACCCCTTGGTAAATGTCTTCCCAATATCTTCATTTCTAAAGGTGGTAAAAAAAATGAGTTGAAGGTATAACGTGGTCTTACGATGGTGTTTCGAATGAGACGTTTTACCACCTAGCCCGCGAAACTTTTCGGGCTTGTGAAGTTGATTTGTGATTTTTTTTCTTTATAACAATAAATTGGAAGGTGGTAAAACGAAATGAATCGGTGGTAAAACGTGGTCTAACGATAGACAATCGATTTAGCCGTTTTACCGCGCAGCCCGAATTTTTTTCGGGCCAACTTCACGCACCTGTGTAAAATGGTGTCAAAAAAGGCAAAGGTACACGACGATTGAAACGTCAGAAATGCTATACTTACATAATTATTATATTCAGACAGTGACGAGTAAACTATCTGATAAGGTACGAGTGCCAGGTAATTATTCAAATGATACCTTGATACCTACCTGATAGTGTCGCGTGTTTACTATCGAGATTAAATTTAATTTACTGCTGCAATTGCGCATTAATTTAAAAACGATTAACTGCAGCTAATAAACAGTATTGTTTTGTTTGTTTAATTTTTAAAATATTATTTTTTTATCAGCAAACTATCAATTTTGATAAGACAATTTAGAAACACGCTGTATATTCCGACTAATATACGACCAATCAGTCGTATTAGTGGAATTTATAGGTAAAAAATAAATTAATCTGGGCTAAAAGTAAATCTAAATCTGAATCTAACTTTAGGAACGTTATAAAATATTTTTTAAATGAGATAGGACCCTCAATATTTATAATCCGCTTTCAATTTGTTTATGTATGATGGATGAGTCACAGGATTCATCGTCAATTGTTCCTCAATACAGAAACATTTGCGTGTGTTCGCCTTGTAAGTTTCGTTGCCCACCGCAACCTACAAAACGGACCTCGTTATGTAACACATTTTATTGTTATATCTGTAATATAGTTGGATTAGCATTTAAATTATCTATATATGCTTCGGTGATATTTCATTTGTTTTGTTAGGCGTGTTGAATAATTAATCATAAAACACGTTTAAATTCAAATAAAAGATAAACGAAATAATGCAATAATAGAATTTTTCTAATTTTGACATGTAAAGTGAGACTTTTCAAAACCCTTTGACGTTAGGAAACGTCTTACTTTTCACAACCAGTTACGAAAAGTAAAATATTACGCAACTGGTTGTCTAAAGTTCATTTCATATTAGGCTATTTAGACCTGACAAGCTATGAAAGGGACGAGCTGTCACACAGTTACAACCTACTGGATTGTTTTTAAACGTATAAAATGCAGTTTTCTTCTCATAAAATTGGTGAAAATTAGAAAAAATCTTGTATGAAACACGCTGGGAAAAACTATTTTGTGTAACTCGCTTCTTCTAACTTTTTCATCACCTGTTTCCTATCTTCCTCGAAAATATATCGTAGGTAAAAATGGAGAAAACCAAAATTGTGCTAAATTTAATTTCAAACCACTGGTCATTCCCTATCTAAAGTTCATTCAATATGTATCTGTAGTTAACTGATATATACAGTGCTGTTTAAATGTTATTGTGATACAATATAATACGGTTATTTTTATTATCTGAGCGATGTAGGTAGGTGGTACCTCAGACGAAAAAAAAAAGTCCTGTATCTAAAAATAAACTAATAATTCCGTTCTACGTATGGACCGTTCTACGTATCGCATTTTTTGCATCTTCGTCCACTACAATCTTATTTCGACCGCTTCTGGGTTTCGATGGCTGTACACTTCCATGTATCTTCTGTTCTCTTAAAAGTGTATATATGCTTGACTTTGATGCTTCTGTATAATCCGAACACATTACGTAGTAAAATACTTTTCTTCTCAGCTATCGTTCGATAAAGCCTACGTTTTGGAATATTTTCCATCGTTGACTGATATTATATTGTATCACAATCACAGTAAAACAGCACTACACATACGCGACGAATATCCTAACCAACGCACTACTCTATCGCGAATGACCGTTACAGATTACAGAATACGCACGAAAATACCGCCAACCCGCCAATGCTAGGTAAATAAAGGCAGAGGACCGATTACCGGGTTTACCGATTGTGTCAAATGAAAGACAGACAGCGCGTCATTGCATTGCAAGTTGTGCATACCTGCACAACTTTTATATAATATTGTGGAATTTGATATTTTAATTAAATATTGACCACAGCATTGGTTTCTTTCGCCCGTCAGTGCAGTTTGTATATTTATTGGAACTACTGTAGGTATATTTTTACCCAGGTACAGGTACCCGGTCGTTATTTACCGATTGTTTTGTTTTTCAAGGCACGTGATACGAAGCGAATGATTATGTAGATTGTATCGTTGCGGTGAAGAAATGCGCAGTTGCCTAAACAAAACACCAGGTAATAAGGGAAAAATATACCTACTGTGGAATGCTGCTCTATAATAACCTATGAATTCACGAGATGAGATCTAATTTCGAGCCTTGGAAAGTTACCAGCGTTGCACAGAATTCAGAATACTTATATAGTCATTATATGTGTTCTGTCTATGCCCACAACAAAAAGTTGATAGTATTACGTGCAGCGGCGGCGATAAGGGTTTTCTCTAGGGAGTACAGATAAATATATTATAGGAATATAAGGATAAGGAAGTACATGGAATGCTAGGGATATTATAAAGACATTAATTCAAGGAATTAATTTATGGGAAAAAACAGTTGCATATTCCGTATATTTTTGGGTAGTTTTCAGGAGGTTGACCCGTCGGGACAGTTTCTTAAAGGTTTTCTCAAGCTATTCATTATTGGTTATTGTTCAATTTATCTCCTGCAAGCATGGCAAATTTGTTTAAAAAATAAATAAATAAGATTTAATAATTCTATATCATAAAACATTATCAAAGTCATCATATTTTTAGTAATTTCGAGATTTTGTCAAATGTAACAAAATGAAACACTTGACCAATGAGTTTTGATTGGAGGTTATTTACAAATTTAAAAAAAATGTTTTACAATATTAACGTTTTTTTAAAATACGTCGTCATCTTCACTGGATATTATTTCTTCATCGTAGTCAGTTTCTCTGTTTCAACGAGAGATATATTTGTGCATGCGTCGATCCGGCAAGCACTACAAGCTCCTGTGCAAAAAAGGCCTTAATATTGATGAAGAATTCCAAGACTTAAAAAAATGGGGTAGTTCCATTTAAATTAACAAAGTTGATGTCAACTTCCGGTATAACCGGAAGTGATAGACATTCGACAATACTTTAGAATGGTAAATGTGTCTCACATTGGCGCATTCGCCACACTATAGAATTTACTGCACGTTATAGATTCATTAAATCTCGGGCCACACCGCACAAGCCGGGATATAAAGATGTGTCTCACATTGGCTCATTCGCCACAATATAGAATTTACTGCACGTTATAGATTCATAAAATCTTGGACCACACAGCACAGGCCGGGATATAAAGATGTGTCTCACATTGGCGCATTCGCCACACTATAGAATGTACTGAGTTATAGATTCATTGAATCTCGAGCCACACAGCACAAACAGGGACATAAAAATGTGTCTCACGTTGGCGCATTCGCCACAATATAGAATTTACTGCACGTTGTAGATTCATTAAATCTCGGGCCGCACAGCACAAGCCGGGATATTAAAAATGTGTCTCACATTGGCGCATTCACCACAATGTAGAATTTACTGAAAGTTGTAGATTCATTAAATCTCGGGCCGCACCGCACAAGCCGGGATATAAAAATGTGTCTTACATTGGCGCATTCGCCACAATATAGAATTTACTGCACGTTATACATTCATAAAATCTCGGGCCACACAGCACAAGCCGGGATATAAAAATGTGTCTTACATTGGCGCATTCGCCACAATATAGAATTTGAGCAAAACCCTTAATAGTTATGAAAAATAAAAGACTTAAAAAAATGAGGTTAAATTAACAAAGTTGATGTCAACTTCCGATATAACCGGAAGTGATAGACAATCGAAAATATTTTAGAATGGTAGATCTTTTCCGGAAACCCACTGGACTCAAGTTTCAAAGCGGTATTCCAATTCGCTCCGGAGATACGCCTAGATGTTGGAAAATATCACCCTGTATACATATATATTGGTTTTTCTCAATTTTTGGACAAACGGTTAGGAAAATCGGAAAATTTTATTATATATAATTTGTAGAGAATTTAATTACGCACATTTTTTTTATTTTACATTTTCCGATACCATGCACCGCCTTCGAGATATTTTGAATTTTAGATGAAAATTATTGAAAAAACTCATAATCTAGACACCAAATCCTTCACCTTTTTTAAAAAATATCGCCACTGACTTCTCAAAAACGATGATTTTTTCCTATTTCTACTAGCCTATATATCTAATGTGTGGTAATTAAAAAAATGTAGGTAAAATAGAAACCTACAAACAAATCGGCAATATTCTCATGTTCATCCGCTGCATGTGATAGTCTTCGATTTCTTATAAAAGACGAAGAAAGCGGTCAGCGGCAGCAAATATCACGTTCGACTTTCATCTTTGTAATAGCTTTAACTTGTCGGAATTTGCCCATTTACAGATAAGCGTTTTCTACGACGACAAAAGATTTTTATTCAAATATATTTTTATGGCAACTTGGCCGGGTATGTTACACGTAAGAAAGAGATGAGATAAAACTTGAAATGAAAGGAAAAAATGTTAGCTGGCGATATTCAGGACGATATCGCTCTCAATCGGGGGATATACTAATAGAAAGTATATCGACAATAACAGGCTCTCGCAAGAAAAGACTACTATCAGTTTATAATAATTTGTTGAAACGAAATAGTTACTGTATATCGTATTGTAATTACCTTAAATATTTTTCTGAAAATAGAAAAGTCAATAAGGTAATGAAATACCTGGTATTTACATAGCCTGTGTCTAGCGTTATATTTCAGTGAAGGATATTGCTATTGCTGAGCACAAGTATGTTTACCGTGTGTCATATCAACAATTAAAATTTTGGCTAAGAATTTAAATCTCCAAAACCTGTTCCCTTAACAGTCGCCGAATACGCTATTATATCCGCTAACCCATGTTGTTGTATTCTAATTGAAAATTACTGTTGGACGTGGAACGAAGAAATTCAAACGCAATTATATTTATAATATAGACAGGTCAACCAGATAAGTCATTAACACGCTTTTATTAGCTTCACCTTGTATGTATGCATCTTGTAGCGGAACCTTTGAACGAGATTTCCACCCACTTCCAAACATCCGATTGAATTGAAACTTTGCACACTTATCAAGGCCCGATCACAATACAATAATTTGACAACATTGTCCTGATGTGCTTTCCAGGATCATCAAAAACCGGGATATAAAAATGTGTCTCACATTGGCGCATTCGCCACAATATAGAATTTACCGAAAATTTTAGATTCATTAAATCTCGGGCCGCACAGCACAAACCGGGATATCAAAAATTTGTCTCGCACTGGCGCATTCGCCACAACATAGAATTTCCTGAAATCTCTAGATTCATTAAATCTCGGGCCACACCGCACACACCGGGCGCATTCGCCACAATAAATAATTTACTGAAAGTTATAGATTCATGAAATCTCGGGCCACACAGCACAAGCCGGGATATTAAAAATGTGTCTCACATTGGCGCATTCGCCACAATATAGAATTTACTGCACGTTATAGATTCATGAAATCTCGGGCCACACAGCACAAGCCGGGATATTAAAAATGAGTCTCACATTGGCGCATTCGCCACACTATAGAATGTACTGAGATATAGATTCACTAAATCTCAAGTCACTCAGCACAAACAGGGACATAAAAATGTGTCTCACATTGGCGCATTCGCCACAATATAGAATTTACTGAAAGTTATAGATTAATTAAATCTCGGGCCATACAGCATAAAAATTAGTCTTTTTCATAGCAAAAAGTAAAACCAATCAACATATTTTTATTGAAAAAATTAGTTAATATTGATAATTTCAATGGAATACGACCATGTCTGCTGTATATAGTCGCAATATTTTTGCATATTAAAATACTCATGTTTTCCCATGAATACTAACACTACTAACAGTGGGAAATTACTTATAATAATAATTGTTGTTAAGTAACATATATGAATAATATTAAATTGACACCTAATTATTGCTATAATTTTCTTAAGCAACCCAAGTTCATTCGGCATATTTATATCAGTCGTGATATAACTTTCATTCGTTGGATTTTATAGATGGGTGTGCGCGTACGCTCATTTTTAAAAAGGTAGTAAATTTGCATTCCAAATAATACGGTTGCGGTGTGTAACTTGTGTGTAACTGCATTAAACAGAGGCGGCTCTACCTATGGTTTGCACGTTAACGCAACCCCCAAAACGATAATGAAATTAGTAGAAATAACTGGTAATATTTTACATTATTTAATCAGCCTAAAATGTACTGATTTTCGCGTCTGTTCCCTACCACTCTATGTCGCTACCATTCAGGGTCGTGATCGCGCTCTTCCATGCCACCACGCCGCTTTGCTACCATCTGACAGGGGTCCTTGAAAATCTCAGCTAAATTTGATATTGGAACACTTGTTATCATTGCAATGATATGGCATAAAGATTTAACACAATACCCAGTATTACTACCCTAAGCCGCATTTTACCTGGGATGACCTTGAAAATTCCTACAATTTAGCTATTTATGGTTCGCCAGAGATTGGAGGAACAGGAGAAGCAGGCCAAATTCATTCCCGTTCATCAAGGGTTGACCTGCCTTCGTGTCACTTATTAAACCGGATACCTACAAATATATACAGGTATACCTACAAATATTTCTCAACGTGACTGCCGTCTTTGAATAAAAGGCGATATAACTGTGGCATCCCAAAAAAGCCTTGCATTGCGAGGAACGGGCGCAATGTTGAATATTCAGATCGTTTTCTGTAACGGAACTAGGTATATTGTTATTTTTATTAAATCATACATATAGCGTGCATGTGGACCATAAATGTATCCATACATGCAAATGCACGTATTAAATAATTGTTATGCAGGAGGGCATAATATTGTTTATGACATGACCGTCACCGGTGCTAGGAACAATGGATTACGAAGTGGCGGTACATTCTTCTATGGTCTATGGATACATCGTCATTCCAAGGCATAGATATTTTATTTGCCCACTTCCGAATGATAGCAAATGATAGGTATACCTGTGTTTTTCCATTTCATTGCTAAGATCCCTTTAACTTTCTCCAAAAGGAAGAGAATATAACAAAAATGAAAGGGAAAATAATTTATGTGAAAAATTCAAATAACCAAGTTTTTGGTTTTTTATTTTTCTTTTACACATTTTGTTTTAAGAAATTTGGTGTTTACAGTGTGTTTGGATCATCAAAAGGTGTTTTCTTTTTATGATCCAAACACACTGTAATTTTTTAAAATTTTGATTTAAAATATTTATTTTTTCTCCTTATTTTGACTTAATATCGAAAACGCACCCTAATTTTCAATCGAAAGTTCTCGCGTCAAATATCTGCTTTTTTAAAAAAGTCGGTGGGCTTTTTATTGTAAGTTATAGATTCAATAAATCTCGGGTCACACAGCACAAACGGGGATATAAAAATGTGTCTCACATTGGCGCATTCGTCACAATATAGAATTTACTGCACGTTATAGATTCATTAAATCTCGGGACACACAGCACAAGCCGGGATATTAAAAATGTGTCTCACGTTGGCGCATTCGCCACAACATAGAATTTACTGCACGTTATAGATTCATTAAATCTCGGGCCACACAGCACAAACGGGGATATATAGATGTGTCTCACATTGGCGCATTCGCCACAATATAGAATTTACTGAAAATAATAGATTCATTAAATCTCGGGCCACACAGCACAGACCGGGATTTTTAAAATGTGTCTCACATTGGCGCATTCGCCACAGTATAGAATTTAATGCGCGTTATAGATTCATTAAATTTCGGGCCACACAGCACAAGCCGAGATATTAAAAATGTGTCTCACATTGGCGCATTCGCCACAATATAGAATTTACGGAAAATTATAGATTTATTAAATCTCGGGCCACACAGCACAAACGGGTATATTAAAAATGTGGCTCACATTGGCGCATTCGCCACAATATAGAATTTACTGCACGTTATAGATTCATTAAATCTCGGGCCACACAGCACAAGCCGGGATATTAAAAATGTGTGGCGCATTAAAAAAATTATTTAAAAAAAATTGATATCGACGTTATTCGATCGCAACTAATTAGCGACTACAAGAATAAGTGATTTTAGACCGTCTATCAATATTAAATATATTCTATATTTTTTTATTCTATTCTAGTTGCCCTGCTTACTTTACATCAAGTTAGCAGGGCAGAGAGAAGGGGGGAGAAGGGGGAGGGAGAGCGGAAGAGAGAGAGCGACGGCGGGAGAGAATGACTGCGGGAGAGAATGTCTGTTAAATAAAGGTAAAGTTGCGTATCCATGGGGCCAACACATTTATCCAAAAAAATCTCGGTTAACTTGATTCGTGTTTTTCATATTAGAAACCTTCGAAATTTTCGAAAACCGTTTTTATTAAAAATGCAATTGACGATTCTCAAAAGCCATTCTGTTCGTCCCCTAATTACGCAACTTTGCCACAATTAAGAGGCAACGATAAGAGAAACAAAGTCGTTTGTTTCTCTTACCGTTACGAGATCTCGTGTATCGCATCGAATACGAAGCACCCTGTATATCGGAAGATACAGAATTTAATTTTGCATTTCCTGCTTTAGAAAAAATGTGTCTCGTTTGAAACACAAAAAAATTCGTGGTTTGATATTACTAAAATGTAACGTCAAAAACCGAACACCCTTTATATTATTGAATCGGTTTTAATTTTAGGATGTAAGTTACTCTATGTTCTTTAAAGGAAATCAAGGATTTTATGAAATACTGTGAGATAGAAAAAAAAAATTTATATGTCATAGAAACCTAATAAAATTATGTCTCGGAGTGTGTCACTCGCAAATTTGTCTTGTCTACTACAATATCCTATTCATACTATAATACACGGTTTTCGTACGAAAAATTCTTTTGAAGGTCAACCTCGTAATTCCATTGTGTTGCGCAATTCTCTAAGGTATGCAATGTGGCTCCACATATATCCTCCACATAACTATTACACTTGATTAGATTTATTTCCTGCTCATGTAAAGTCATTATTTTATACGGCGGGACATTTTTTTATGCAATGGTAAATGGTTGACTTGATTACGGTACGAGATATTTTCGTACGTGAGTTAAAACAAATTATAGTTACTATATACGACTTTATTGTATGACGCACGAAAAGTGTTAGGAAAATATAATATTTAATCTGATTTTAGTAGGCAGAGAGAAGCATGTAAGTATTTATTAATCTGCCTTGAACTTTAAAAACAGACGAAGGAAACATTTTAATTCGTTCTAAACCCCCTGTTTTGTAAGACACTGAGACATTTTAGAGATTGGTAATGTGTATCGTTCGAAATCGAATTAAGCAAAGATAGTTGAACTCGGATTGATAATGTAGAAAGTTTGTTAATATGTACAGGGTTACCAGACCTTACAAATACATACAAAAAAATCATTAATTTCTCCAAATATGCTGGGCGGGAATGTAGGTCGTAAATACGCTTTTTCGAATATCTGTTGCAACCCCTGCAAATTTTGATTATTATTTTTTTTTAATTACCCGCGGCTGTGCATTACAACAATTTTAAAATTTTAAAGCTCTATCTTGGGTTTGCCGTAACCTGATTTAACAAACGATACTCATCTTAAAGGAAGGACTCTTTAACCCGATTTATTTCTATTATAAATAACAAAATTCAAACTTATAAAATGTATTGTTTGAAAATGACTTAATAGTAGAAAGTGCAGTCACAAGTATGTATGAATAGTGGTATAAAAGTAGAACAACTTTGAAGAATGAAAAAATGCATAGGTTTGATATTTGCCCTTAATTAATCGTGAGTGATAATTTAATTGTTTTTCATTAAAAAAAAATTGAATGTTAATATGAAACAATAATAAGTCGATAAAACCGGGATATAAAAATGTCTCACATTGGCGCATTCGCCACAATATAGAATTTACTGAAAGTTAAAGATTCATTAAATCTCGGGGCCACACAGCACAAACCGGGATTTAAAAAAATGTCTTGCATTGGCGCATTCGTCACAATATAGAATTTACTGAAATCTATAGATTCATTAAATCTCGGGCCACACCGCACACGCCGCGATATAAAATGTGTGTCTCACATTGGCGCATTCGCCACAATAAGTAATTTACTGAAAGTTATAGATTCAATAAATCTGGGGCCACACAGTACAAACCGGGATATAAAAATGAGTCTCACATTGGCGCATCCGCCACAATATAGAATTTACTGAAAGTTAAGAGATTCATTAAACACACAGCACAAACGGAGATATAAAAAATGTCTCGCATTGGCGCATTCGCCACAATGTAGAATTTACTGAAATCTATAGATTCATTAAATCTCGGGCCACACCGGGATATAAAAAGTGTGTCTCACATTGGCGCATTCTCCACAATATAGAATTTACTGAAAGTTATAGATTGGTTCATTAAATCTCGGGTCACACAGCACAACCAGGGACATAGAAATGTCTCATATTAGCGCATTCGCCACAATATAGGATTAACTGAAAAATATAGATTCATTAAATCTCGGGCCACACAGCACAAACGGGGATATAAAAAATGTGTCTCACATAGGCGCATTCGCCACGATATAGAATGGAAAAATGCATAGGTTTGTTATTTGCCCTTAATTAATCGTGAAAGTGATAATTTAATTGTTTTTCATTAAAAAAATAATTGAATATTGATATGAAACAATAAAAAGTCGAAAAAAAAATAACCCGTGCCCCACGCAGGTTGAATTTTGAATGGGATTTAACATGTTTTCCGGTTTTTTAGTTCATGGTAAACCAAGCGTTGAGCACTTGATTTCCATCGGTTCAAGGTGAAACTTGGTATCCTCAGATTTTCGATAACTGAAATCAAATATCATACCGGTTTTGCCTAATGACAGCTGTCAAAAAAGCGGTCAATAAAAATTCATTTTTTGATTATTTAAAATTTGAAGGATTTTTTTATATTTTAACACAAATCAAGTTGATTCACGTCAAATTGATAACGTGTTTTTGGCTAAATAAACTGAAATGCGTCCATACATTTAGCACTACCTGGTATCTTATAAACAACTACCATGTATCCACAAGGATCGAACCTTGGGCCGCTTTTATTCCTAATGCGTATTAATGATTTATTCCCAAGTATAAACTCATTCCCTACTTCGCTGGTGAGTGGTGACTGCAAATATATCCAGAAACTTGAGGAGGGATATTATAGACTCAAAGCTAGAAGTATAAACTCAGCGAATCAGCTCACAAAATGTCGTATGGAAATCAATGGATCCCCAGGATCCATTGGAAATCAAGATCCCCAGATTGAACGTGTGGTTATTTTATAAACGATTCAATTCTTTCGACAGTTATATACTGTCGAAAGAATTGAATCCTTTGATATAATTTTATTTTTCCAAATCGCCAGTAAAGAAAGAGAAAATAAAAGTAAAGTAATGCATTTTTTCCTATGGTCCATTTAAATAATTATGGTACATATTTCCACCAAGCTTCCACCATTTTTGCAGGCGAAAAGTACACCTACCACTATTAATAATGTCAGACGTAATTTGAAAATGTACTTCCGAAAACATGTCTATTGTTTCAGCGAAATTAAAGATAAAAGAGTCTAAAGCCTGCCTAGGTACCTGGCAAAACAAAAGCCGTTGTGAAATGAACCTCATATTTTTTTTACGAATACAACGCCGCCCTGACTGGTCACTAACGCGCTCGTTCTACAAATTCAAACCGAATACGGCGAAGTCTGACACTCGCCAATTATGATTTACATAAAAGAGCAGGTTGGGACAGAATCCGGACCGAGGAACGGTATCTTAACCTGAGCAAGGGCGCGTCGATTGAAAAAATTGCAAGCTTGAACGCGGATATTTCCCATAGCTTCTTACCAAGGCGATGTCTCTCTTGGTAGAAAACGTACGTTGGAAGAGTCCAACTTCCACAGTCCAAGATTGTTTTTATGATTCGAGTAATATTGCTATTAATAGCCGCCGAGACGGGTTTTTATGACGCGTTTTCTACTACCTTGCGCCTGCAACTATTGCGGTTTTTGTGTAAAAAAAATAAATATATTATGTATAATAATTATTATGAATGAGGTAAAATTGTGAGCGAAGAAAACCTACATATTCAGAGCAGAAAAAATGCGTAGATAGTCCAGTAGTTATAAAAATTTCCATCGCAATAAATTTTATCTGAGATATTTATTTCTTCAGTAACTGTTAGGTGAGGTGTTGTGCATCATAAAACTACGAACGTGTGCAAACCAAAAAAACACTCCTTTGGTGAGAAAATTCTCTTTTATTTAAAATTCTTAAATTTGTATTTTTAATGCGCCCGAGTTTTCGCTTATTTGGATTTCTTTGCGAACGGCCTGTGAAAAAAATTTAATTGCTCGAAAACTAAGCAAGCTAGGAAGAAAACCCAAAATGGGTTTTATGAGAGCTTTTTTTTGCTTGTTAGCTTTTCTTTACCTGGGAAAAATTAAAAATTTGAGTTTTATGGGAGCTTTATTTTGGCTTTTGCCAAAATGGGATTTTTTTGTTTTTTTTTGTTGACATTTTTTATAGCTTTTAATATTTATCAATCAGTATATAAAATAACAATATAATAATATAGTTAACTTGATTTTTTGCGCTTTCAACTATTTACAGGCAAATGTTGGCTAATTTTTTATGGTTTCCTAAAAATTAAAAAAACCCAAAAATCTTGAAAATTTAACTAAAAAAATATAAAAGAAATTGAATATGCAGCCTTTTTTTAGTATTTTTGTTGAGCTTGGATCATATGCCAATTTGTAAAAAGAACGTTGTATTCTTACATGCAATATCTGGATGTGATACATCATGTTTCTATTTTAGGGGAAAAAATTCCATCGGAAAACATCGTCAAAGAAAACGCTGTGAATTTTGAATCTCTTCTAATAATGCAAATGAGTTCAGCTATAGCGTTCGAAGTACGAACAGCTCGCTAAATTTCCATTATAATATTGTAGAAATTTAATAGTCTTAAGTAATAAATTCCATATTTTTTATACGGGGTGGTCACAAATTCCAAGATCTCAAAGAATGTTTAGTTTTCGGGAAAACGCTATTATTTATAAAAGTTTTCGCATTTGTTATAAAAAACTAATGATGATTTTGGCAAAATTATGTTTTTATACGGGGTGATCAAAAATCACAAAAACAAAAACTATTTTAAAGATTACAGACACCAAAACCTTCAACTTTTTTTTCAAAAATATTGCTGTATATAGACTTTTCTTTCTCCAGACCCTAAAAAAATGTATGTATGTGTTTTGTAGTTTGTCTCCATCATATTTCAAAGTTGTATAGCTTGTCCTGTAACGTGAATTAATATTACCTGCCCCTCGCCTTCGGCTCGCTACGTAAACATCGCCCTGCGTTTAATGGCTGTTATTAATTGGTCGTTGGATAATATACTATTATATTTGATCCATTATTAAATTCCTTTTATTTGTCAAGACATTTTACACGCGTTTTTTAAAAGTTCAAGCATTTTTCTTAACAGTTGTTGGTTGCTGGATAATCAACATCGATAATCAGCAGATACTTGACCTCTGTTCTAAACTAACGCGACTGCCAACTTATCGACATATCTGAACATATTTGTTATTATCAGCCGTATATTACATTATCAAAGTAATTATCATTGCTGGAGGGACATGGATCGAGTTTGCCGTGCCGGATACCAAATATGGAACTTAATTAAGTAAAATTTGTATTCACATCTAATACCGGGTAATCTTCTCCCAGATCTCCGCTGGTCTGCCTCGACCGACAGAAAGGTTGTTATGGATTCTACGCGCTTGTCTACCGGATGTTAGATGTACATATACCTATGTATCTTGAGAACGAGAAAGTATGCAGGGGTGTCTTTTGATTTCGAGAATGACAGAGAGTCAGTGCAACACACAGGTATGTACTGTACTGCAAAGAACAGTACCCTGTGCTGGGGTGCCACAGGGTACAGTTCTAAGCCCTGTCCTGTTTACAATATACATCAATTACTTACTCGCCTTACCTACAGAAGGCATTATCGTACTGCAGTATTCTTCGAGGGTGAAAAGATTTACGATCTTCTGCATCGACGGATCTGAATGAGATAAAAAAATGGGTCGATAATTTGCTTATAAATTATAAAAAATTATAAAGATAATTTTAAATAAAAATAATAGATTTTGACAAGTCATTTGAGGTTCCCTAGCTCCTGCCCTAATCATTCAAGATTTTCATCTAGTTGGGCTGGAATTAAAGGTCGAAAAAAAAGCTGTCGACTTGTAAAATAATTAATTCACCCACCCCCTTCCTTCATACCGGAAACGCCGTTTGAAAAAACAGGAATATCGGTTTTTTTTGCGCGCTAAGAGTTTGTTTGGAACGAAAAATATTCGCTAATGCCCTAATGCCGGCGTAAGAAGCGAGGAAAATGAATGCCGTATGATTTTTTAGGTTATCCAGAGGTTATGGGCATTTTAAAAAATTTCGTTCCCTCTCCTAATTAGCCTGCGGTCTCGTATTTCCTTCCTAATAGCTGTTCCACGGGAAAAAAGTGAGCCTCCAACGTAGGGATATAGAGCGATGGTACCGCTCGGCCCCCTCCTATCGAGGTCACGTCTTTAGCCAAGAATATTGGTGCGCCTCCAACTCCACTCCCCAATGAAAAGCCAATTTGGTTTTTCCTATTTTCGCAACTACGATTCGCAACTTTTTTTTTGTTGTCAGAATTATCATTTACACTTTTCTGTAAATTTACACTTTTTCTGTAAATTTACACTTTTTATGTAAATTTACACTTTTTTTTTTGTAAATTTACACTTTTTTTTAATGTAAATTTACACTTCTGTAAATTTACACTTCTGTAAATTTACACTTTTTCTGTATATTTAAACTTTTTATGTAAATTTACACCTTTTATGTAAATTTACACTTTTTCTGTAAATTTACACTGTAAATTGTATGCGAAATTACGAAAGCGTAGAGCTGCCAGCCAACATTGGACAATATTTTCATGAAAAATTACATGTTTTCTGTAAATTTACACTTTTTCTATACGTGGGAAGCAGATTTTAATGCCATATTTCTAGCCAACATGATTATAGGCACGATTTTTACACAGTTGAATGTAAATACCTACCTACTGTTATTTTCAAATTGAAATAATTGACAATTGAAAAGATACTGTGTGCTACGCTTGCCATTAAGTTTCCAAAAAATAGAGAGCGAATATGTCATGGTAGTATTTTTTTAAGTAAAATACAAGTATTGAACTACAAACTGTTAATTTCAGCTCTTAATATTAAAAGATAGCGACACTAAAAAAATATATATAAAATAACATGTAATTATATAAAATAAATATATGTTGGTAATATCATTATTGTTATTATTATAGTATTCCGGAATTTAATGTGCCCATTTTATTCTGCTTAGGTATACCTACATTTACCCGGATGGTACATGAAAACAATTATTCTCACATCTCCCATAATGTGTATTTAGTTTATGCATTATCTCCCATAGACTTCCAAGACCTAGTATATGCTCTCGAAAAAGCATCAACATGGAAATACCGGTTTTTTTCCTCGGGATTGCGGCGTAATTAACGAGATCCGAGTTCCAATTCACTGAAGTACGAGTAGAGGTAGACGATTGACGGGTATAATGCGGGCCATATGTGCCCAACGGCAATCAACATTCCATGTAAACAAGCAGGACGAGGATGGCATAGTGAGACTTGAGTTTGAGATTGCCCGGCCCACTCCGATGGAGCGGATGAAAGTCGAAGACGACGAGAACGTCTTTGCTTGTGTCGTCCAGTTCAAGCAGTTTCTGCGACGCGACGTTACAACAGATTCTGTTTTTATTTAATTTGGGGACAGTCCCAACAGATAGCGACTGCGATCGCCAAGCAGTCTTTTGTCTTGAACGAGACCTTGAATAGGCATATTCTTAAATTAACTCTCGACTATGGATCTCTTGAATGACACGGTGCCATCATTCAGTATAATTTTGGAGCGATTACACGTGAAGGAACAAAAACTTATTCGGGCAGCGGTAATAAAAATCAATAAAGTGCCGACTAATTGACCGGACATTTTCCCCAGTCATGTTCTGGATGTCTGTGAAAAGGTGACAATTAACATGGGCGTTCACATGTCATTCCCAATGAAAGCGTTCTTGAAGTTCAAATAAAAATATTCATTAAGTCTGTATTGTCCCTAGCCGAGGTTAAAAACCCCATTATATCATCGATATGACGAGGAATTTTGACAGACGGTCAACGATGACGCGCGTACAGTTTTATCAATTGTCTCGATATGATTCGAGGCTCGTGCGGGGTGATATCTCAAGAAGGACAAACACCCTATTGAAAATAATCCAGGCGAAATGATTTAGTTACTGGCTGCCCGTTAAAATGCCTTTACTATTTGTTAGCAATACGAGCGTTGTTTCTAGCAAAAAATGCAATTCTAAATTAAAAAATTATAAACTAGGTATGAAATATAATATAACATATAATAATAACATAATATTATATGTAATATAATGAAATGCGTCATTTCATCTTTTTTTGTTTCTCAGTCAATACCTCGTTAACTGTCGCCGTTAACGATCGCACTTACAAGTTTATGTGAAACTCTTTTCGGCATCGTCGTTTTTTGGCAAAATAATTAAAAATCTTTGCTTGACGCAGAAAAACAACAAAATGCATTGCAAATTATGACATGCTAGAAATTTTTTTATTATAAAAGATACATGGGCATATTAATGATCTTGTGATGTTTAATTTAGGCGAAATTAGGTTATTAATTCACAACTTCTGTACTCTACATAAAAGATCTCAACCTTCTCCAAGATTAAATACAGTATTGCTCTTACTTTTTATTACTATTATATTTTTTTCAATGTTCATGCAAAAAACAAAGCTTAAATGAACTATATTTAATGTAAAAACTGATTCTTTATTGCACTAGTGCAATAAAAATTTTATTGCACTCGTCTGTCATTCTACTACAGTGTTTTGACATAATGATCATATGTCACCTAATGTCAATTAAATATTTTTTAGGTTTTGCATGAACGTAGATAAAATGTTGAATGCAACTCGTGCAAAAAGTGTTTGTTGCGCTCGACGTGTTGTCGACAATTTCACGTCGCGTACAATAAACATTTACTTTTTGCACGTGTTGCATGAATAACTATTTTATTTAAAAAAAATCAAAATGGCGGACTTTTTCTATTTATAAACCGATTTGTTCGAAACTTGAAACTTTGCGTTGTTTTAATCAAAAATTGTATTGAGTGACCAATACAATTTTTGACTCAAACTTAAAAAAATCAAAATGGTGGATCCAAAATGGCGGCCTATCCTATTTATGAACCGATTTGTCTCAACTTGAAACTTTACGGTGTTTAAGGCCGCTCGATACAATTTTTGGCTCAAACTTGAAAGAAAATCAAAATGGCGGATCCAAAATGGCGGAGTATCCTATTTATGAACCGATTTGTCTTAAACTTGAAACTTTACGGTGTTTAAGGTTACTCCTTACAATTTTTGACTCAAACTTTAAAAAATCAAAATGGCGGATCTAAAATGGCGCACTATCCTATTTATTGAACCGATTTGTCTCAAACTTGAAACTTTACGGTGCTTAAGATCACTCAATACAATTTTTGACTCAAACTTAATAAAATCAAAATGGCGGATCCAAAATGACTGCCTATCCTATTTACGAACCGATTTGTCTCAAACTTGAAACTTTACGGTGTTTAAGGTCACTCGATACAATTTTTGACACAAACTTAAAAGAAAATGAACATGGCGGAACCAAAATGGCGGACTATCCTATTTATGAACCGATTTGTCTCAAACTTGAAACTTTTCGGTGTTTAAGGTCAGTCAATAAAATTTTTGTCTTAAACTTAATAAAATTAAAATGGCGGATCAAAAATGGCGGACTATCCTATTTATTAACCGATTTGTCTCAAACTTGAAACTTTACGGTGTTTAAGGTCACTCGATACAATTTTCGACTCAAACTTAATAAAATCAAAATGGCGGACAATTCTATTTAAGAATTGATTTGGTGATTTGTCTCAAACTTGAAACTTTACGGTGTTTAAGTCACTCAATACAATTTTTGACAAACATAAAAATATCAAAACGGCGGACTGATTTTTTATTTATCTAAAACTTGGTACTTGGGGTTGTATAAGGTAACCGTGTACCTATGTAGTTACCTGTTTATCTTGTAACCGCTGAGGTTTTTATCAGATTGGACGTTGTTAAAATGAAAGGGAATTGGGCGGGGCCACGGATGATATTTCATGCCCTTTAAGTAATACCACTTACCGGGGGTAAAATCTCAATCAATAATACGGGATCTACTTTACCCCTTACATAATCTCAGGAAACTATTCCCGTACGCTAACGGCGTCTGGTTGCAAAATACGAATTAAACATTTTACATGACATGGATAAATAATAGCAGTACTTGTGAGGTGCCCATACATATGAAGAGAAAACCCCACAGAAAAACTCTTCTTAGGCTTAGATCCTTCATTCTCCAAAACATTACAGTTATGATATTTCTGAGATACTCTTTCTGCATTAATTAGTTAGCTGCTCCTACGTTTTATGAAAGTATTATTCTAATATTATCTTAGGGGTTAATGCTTGGCCATTTCGCTATTTGGTTTACCGGAAACCATAAATTACGTGACTTATTTATGATTTTATTGTCGATTCTTTTAGTTTCGTGCGGCTTTATGAGTAGACCCTGTTTGTTTACCATAGGACAATGGATTTTTAGATCTTACTTGAAAAAGAACCCGTACTTTTAGCGTCATATGACATGTGTTCACTATTTAAGTTTTCAAATGAAGTTTAAGCTTGGCAGAGAACACAAATAAAGATAAATTACCCGCTTAAGAATTCTTTAAACAATTAACAAAGGACGAACGAATTTTGGGTTCGATATGATACTTCCCGAACAAATTATAGGCCCGGGCTTTGCCTTTGTTATCGCTTTAGATAATGGAATATAAGAGTAATCTGCACTATAATATAATAAAGTCCATTAGTTCTGCCATTAGTTTTGATTAGACCGGTTTGAAGACATTGTTTAAATACACATTAAACAATGGTATATATTATTGTAGGCTGTCCAGTAACGATGGAGCCGATCTTGACTCATGATCAAGTGCAGTCTTGCAAGGAGGCAAGAATTATATTTATCTGCTGGACAAGTAACTTCTATTAACTAGTAACTAGTTTTCTCTTAGGCAGGCATGACATTCCTTTTATGATACTCTATTCACTAATATGCAGCTGCGTTACTGCATTACGTAAGTAGGTACATATGCAACAATGGCATTTGTCTCCGAGTTTGGGCTATACCTTGTTTTCCTTGTGCATTATTGTACAAATTCGATTATTAAACGTGCGTAATGGCCAGGTGTGTATGATTAATCGAGTGTAGGTGTAGGTTGAATGGGATCGCCTTATCGAAAATGTGCTGTATCTAATGCAGATTTGATTTTTTGGCGTCCTAAGGAATGATGTAGAATGGGCTGAACGAGTGAGTTTTTTGAGATATATAATGAGATTTCATATTTAGCTGTAAGATATTCTGCTACTTCGAGAAGCTTTCGCGCTCGCATTCGAAATTTTCCACAAGTTTAATTTGTCATGATTTTTAAACTAGACTTATTGCCAGGCCCGTGGTGAATTGATGATATTTAAAAATCGAGGAAATGGGGACTCTGCTATTTCATTATCTTTATGTAGACATTTTATTATATTATAGATAGCATTCATTAATGTTACAAGCTTTACCTTGGACGAATTATTGTTTTATCACGTACCTACTCGTTGAAACGCTCGTAAATCACGGATTGGCTAGTTTTTAGGTAAGTAGGTTTACTATGCGATATTCAGGATCATCCTAATCATAAATCAGATATTTTATTGTGTGTCTAATCGCTAAAGTTTCGAAACATATGTGAAGAATGAAGAAATGCGCGTAATAAGCGACGTTTCTACTCTAACAGTGTTTGACATTCTATTATAACTACATTCTCTAACACTACATTCAAGAGAGACAGTAGCGACTATGCGATCGCAGTGGTTCTGTTATAAACTAATGAATAACGCGTACCGTAAAACGGGGTTACTTTGGCCGGTTTTGGCAGCATATCTTTTAAACAAATTGACCAATAGACGTTTTTATTTCACCAACATACCGAATGGCTTCAGATCTATCGATTCCACTACTGAAATCCCTTAAAAACGCTTGGTAAGTGTTTTTTTAAATTTTGTTTGTGGCTGCCAAAGTGGAGTTAAAATTGGCTGACTCGAAAAATGAATATTGTACTATACTAGGCGAGCGCGGATGCCTACATTGGCATCCATAGGACGCAGAAAACTCTGAGGATTCCAACGCAACCTTTAAATTTGACCGTTCTTTTTTGTAAGTGGGTCAAATTAGCAGTCAAAACTTTTTATTTGTAAAAATGTAAGAAAAATAACATTTTCATCAACAATACAAAATTTTGTTTGTAAAAATAAATGTTCCCGCTTCATGCTTTCATATAAAAAAAACTTAAAAATAATCTCTCACTTTAAAATCACAGAAAAATAAAACAGCATTCTAATAAAGGTATAGGAACTTTCTAAGACACTTTTAAGGCACAAAGTCTGCATCCCGCATACTGTCATCGCTGTCAAATGGGTTATCTTTACAATTTGAACAAACGTAATACAGGTCGTCACTTTCTTCGTTGCAGATACCACAAATCCAACGCTGACACCGAGAGCAACAAATCCATTCTGGTCCTTTGTATTTGCGCCACAATCTGCTGCAAATGGCACACAAATTTTGATTCCTATTGGTTCTGATGGGGTTTTTCCTCGGGTTTTTCTTGACGCCAGAAGGTCATGCTGCTTGTGCGTCATGTGCTAGTGGCTCTGCATCAGTTGCTTCTGGTGCTGCTTCAGGTTCTTCAAGTGCTTCCTGGATCCTGAGCTGCTTACTGGCCTCAACCTTCTTTCCACGCTTCCCAGTTGTTTTCTCGGTGTCCATCCCGCTCATTTCTTTCAAAACAGTGATGAAGCTGTCATTTACGTGGATTCCTGGCTGGTTATTTTGTGCATCAAGACCCCCCAGGAAGCTTTTTTAAAACCTCGCTTGGATTGAAAGGAACCAGTCCCGTTGCTCTGAACCCGGAAGTTAAATTTTTGCCAACATTATCGCTTATTCCACGCCAAAGACGATTTAACAATCGTGGGAAATGTTCTTTTAGTATGGCCGTCTTATTTCGGCTTTCTTTACGCCATGCGTCTAATATTTCGCGCCATTTTTTTGTTAATGGTGCGAAGACGGCCACATCTAACGGCTGCATATATGTGCGCTGTTGGGGGCAATGGGGTCAAGTAAATGTTGTTTTGTTCGCATGCCTCCATCACTTCTGGGGAAAAGTGCGATGCCAGATTATCTCCAACCACGATTTTTTGGTCTGGGCTGTCTATTTTTTGGATTGCAGGAAGCAAGATAAACCACCGCTCGAAAAGCGCCATATCGAACCATCCACCTGGAGAGTTTGCATAAACCGTACCATCTGGACCATCTTTAGTCCAACCCTCGTACAAATGAATTGATTTGTAAACCACCATAGGTGGCAGCAGACGTCCTGCGGCGTTGCCACATATCATTATACTGACAGAAGCCTTTGAATGCTGCTGCATCCTCTCCACCCTCTTGGTGCCTCTTGATACAAGAACTTTCCTGGCTCCTGAATCGTCCTGTACATTTGTTTCATCGTAATTGAAGACCAGATTTGGATCACTTTCTTAATGCTGCTTCAATATTCGTAAAAAATGCTCTAATTGTTTCTGGACCCACAGCCGCGCGAAATCTTTTAATATTAGACGCCAATCAGACACTTAAATTATTCCGTTGAATAAAATGGTTCATGAAATCTTTGCCGGGTCTATTGCCATTAAAAAATGGCACAATGCGGCCCTGTTTTTCTAGGAATTTTTGCAACACTTCGCGAACATCTCGTGCCGTGAACGGGAAACCCCAGTTCGACGCGGTGTTCAAGGTGTGCACAATCAATCGCTCTTCTTCGGTTAAAAAAACCGTTGGACGTCCTGGATTTTTGATATGTCTACCGAATAGCTTATTCTGAATAGTACCCCTTGAAATTTGGAAGCGTCGCGACGCCTCCGATTGCGTCATGCCGCCTCGAACTGCAGCCACCGCTGCGCTAAGAGCATCTTCAGTGTAGTTCCTGTAGGAGCGTCCGCCGAGTTTCTTCGTGTAATTTCTTGGCATCGTTGCGTACTATACGGCTTCCTCAACACGACTGACACATGTGCGCATAAGTATGTTGACTTTAGTTGTTGCAACGGGCATCGCGCCTGATCAATGCACCCCTGCCAAAGTAGAGTGCGTGTGCCAAAGTAACCCCGTTTTACCGTACATGTAATACACGGTTTCGGTAATAAATGAGTGACTCACACCGCGTTTCTATGATCAAGACGAAGACAGCGGCTTTATTTTAACTGCAGAAGACGAAGATCTGGAAGGGACAATTAAAATTCCGAGTTATAACAGAATTTTAAAATTCCGAGATGTAACTTGAAATTTGAGAATTCCGAGATGTAACTCGAAATTTTACATTAAAATTCTGTTTTAATTTTAAAATTCTGAGATAAAAATCCGAGTTATAACTCGAAATTTTATAATTCCGAGGTATAACTCGGAATTTTAATGTACAATTTCGAGATCACAGAATTTTATATTGTAAACTTTCGAGTTATAACTTGGAATTTTAAAATTCCGAGATGTAACTCGAAATTTTACATTACAATTTCGAGTTATAACTCGGAACCTAACTGATAGGTTGAAAGTATTTTTTTAATTTTTTCTTCCACTGCCTGAAAACGCTTATCCGTAGCTATGCATATTAAGTCCGTTCTTGTTTGTTTTTCAGAACTCCTCATCTTGGAAACAACAGACGCAGAAAAGGGAAAGGGAGAGTTCGCCTTCGACAACCCAGGCTTCAAAGGTAATTTTTTATAATTATATATTATTACGGCAAATTCTTATAAAGATGAAACTCACAAACCACGTTGTTGGTGCTGTGGAAAGACGTATTCAAAACTGTTGCCTGTGCTAATACGTTCAATCCTGTTAAATGAAAAAGGAGCGAGTAAAAAACAGGTTAAGATGTTTAAAAATAAACGGTATAAATAAGGTACAAGTAGTAGAGTTTGCAATCATTCGCATAGAGCTGTGAAAATTGGTTTAGGTCTTAAATACACTGTTATAAATAATATATGAAAAATCCACACCGATCTTTACGAAGCTCTAGAAGGGACACCTAAAATAAAATAATTTCCGTTTCTAAAATGCCGTGTTATAACTCGGAATTTAATTGTAAAATTCTGAGATATCTCGGAATTTTAATGTAAAATATCGAATTATATCTCGGAATTCTAAAATTACGAGTTATAACTCGGAATTTTAAAATTCTGAGATAACTCTGAATTTTAATGTAAAATCCTCTGTTATATCTGGGAATTTTAAAATTCCGTGGTATAACTCGGAATTGTGACGTAAGATTCTGAGTTATAACACGAATTTTATTTCAAAATTCCGAGATCTCAAAATTTTAAAATTCTGAGATGTCGGAATTTTAATGTAAAAATTCTATTTATATCTCGGAATTTTAAAATTTCGAGTTATAACTCGGAATTTTAATGTAACAATCTGAGTTACATTTCGGAATTTTAAAATTCCGTGTTATAACTCGAAATTTTAATTCAAAATTCCGATATATCTCGAAATTTTAAAATTCTGAGTTAAAACTTGGAATTTTAATGTATAATTTCGATTTATATCTCGGAATATTAAAATTCTGAATTATAACTCGGAATTTTAAAATTCCGTAAAATTCCGAAAAAATACCAGCTATCCAGAAAAGGAAAAAAAAAATTCTTGAAAAAAAAATCGATTTTTTTTGTTTACTGTATCTCCACTTAAGGGTCTAGATTCTAGATAGTCCAGATCCGTAGGCAGACTGCACTATTATTTCTATAGACTTTTTCGAGCATTAGAATACGGTCAAATGATTGGAATCTTTACGTAAAAATTTCGAAAATGAAGACGTGTATAGTTTGTAACATATATGAGACTGAAAAATGCCGCATCGTCAAGAGGAAACTCGATGTCTATGATGAGTGGCGCGTGCCGACTTCTCACTAATCTCCTCAAAGCGTAGCCGCATCCTTTGACGATGCGGCATTTTTTCATTCTCATATATGTCTGTTACAAATAATAATCGAATACAGTTTGTTGCAGATCTCTAAGTTGAAAATTGCGAAAATTACGGTCCTTAGTTACGGGGTTTTCGCTAATAAAAATTATATTGGCAAAAAGTAAACCAGAACGTGGTTTTCGCCATTTTCACAATCATTACCACTTACTACACATTATGGAAACTACTAAAAGTAGAAATGCCTATGAACAATGACCGCCCATTGCCTCATAAATTCGATGTTATTGAGCAAATCGACTGCTGTCCGGCCTGCAAACGCCGCGCCGCACCGTGTTTTGTTTATAGCCGTGTTGATTTACCTGAATCCACATTCAAATTACGCCCACTCGATCGTTACTCGATGGAATGCACGGAAGATTCGCCATAAGCGGCCTTGAATTATTTTATTATCGCCCATTGAAATCGCTTTATCGTGTGACTAATTTCCTTGATCAATGGACAATTGACGATCCCATCTTCGGTAGCACTATCGGAAAAATAATAATCGGTAACCTCAAAATGAGTCCTAAATCTGGCATTCACAGACTTGACAGCAGTTTCGTCTTATTTAGTGTCTGTCCTCAATAGTCGTATCTTAACCCCGAAGACCATTCTCGCCTCGAGACGTTAAGCTAATTGACATCACACAGAGCCAAAGGATTAAATTAACAACTTTCTCCTTCGATGCCTTATTGCTATGCATAGAAAATGTAATAAGCAGACGCAGTGGGCATTTTAAGGAGCCTCCGTGATTTACTGCCGGTATAAAATATAAAAATACAATCGGTGTTTAACTTAAACTCGCAACCCTACAAGCGTTCCTCATTCTATCGCGCCCCACGCTACAAATTCAGGGCGCGTATTGACAATACACAGCGCCCCGTTGCTAAGTTAAAGAAGAATAGATTTGCTAGCTATAGTGCCAGGTCAACTATAGTCCGTAACATCGAAATACGGGACATTATATCGATAAAAGGAGCCGCCGATCCCTAGAAACAAGCCACGCGTGCTTACCTAGGACAGTATTATTTAGTTTTCATGTAACATATTATATTTATTATGTTACACTTTGTCTGTGATCGATTAGGTATGTGCTCGGTTTAGCCAATAATATTTTTTTACGAGAGAGAGAGGGAGAACGAAAGAGAGAGAGCAAACGAGAGAGCGAGAAAAGTAGAGAGAGATAAAGAAGGAGACAGACAGAGGGGGGACGGGAGGGAGAGAGAGATGTCGAAAGGGAGAGAGATTATCAGAGGGGGAGAGGGAACGAGAGAGAGAGTGAGAAATAGAGATAACGAGAGGGGGAGAGGGAACGAGAGAGAGAGGTAGAGAGAGTGAGAAAGAGACAGAGAAAGAGGGGGGGGGCGAGAGAGAGAGGGAACGAGAGAGAGAGAGAGAGAGAGAGATGATACAATGTCGGTTAAATAAAAGTAAAAAAGGTATGAAAATTTATCATAAAAAAAATTTATGAAGATTTAAGTCGTGGATGTTTTCTTATAGGAAATTTCACAATTTTTAGAGTATGGCTTAATTATCCAAGATGACTAATTGCAGAAACATATAACTACATGTATATACGCAAACAGGTTTGATTTCGATAACTTTTACGCCGCTGGGTATGCCGCTGTGATAATAATACGTCACTTCTGAGAGATTGCGATGTAAATCTGTCAATACGCAGTCTGATTTCAGCATAAATGCTGGGGATGTTGGTGGTGGGAATGCGCTAGACAGAGATGCGCTCGAACAGAAGGTGACGCCGATTACGATCGTACACCCATTGTTGGCGTAGTATAGGGCGACGGTGGATTTTTCCATTGACAATGTGTTCTGAGAATACGGCACCACGGGACGGACGCCTGCCTACCTGTTGGAGAATCATAATCTGGGCAGTACCCAATACCTAACCCACTGTGAAAAATTACGGAATTATCAAGACACACAAAGGAGTTTTTATGGTGCTAATCTTAAAAACGAGATTATCATGCCGTATTCTAGTTAAATATTTATATACCTACCCAGCCTTAAAGCGACTTATGTAAAATGCCTAAAGAGTTAACAGGCACGAAAAATTATTTGTCGTATGTATAGAGTGGCGTAGCAAAATATACATGGAAATATTGCCAAAATAAAAGTTGCAAACAAGTTGCTTGGAAACACATATTCATGGAAACATTCACATTTTTTATTTTGGTTTCAAATTTTGTGAACTTAGGTTAGTTAGGTGCCCAAGCTGTCACAAATCGTTTAAAAAACGATTTAAATCAAAGATTCTTTTGTCAATAAGAAAGTATTTTGATAATAAATCTCAAGATTTGAAATTAAATCTCAAAATATTTAATTCCTTTTTGTGATTTAAATGTTTTTGGAAAGTATTTAAGATACTTTTAATGTATTTAAATAATTTAAAATGATTGAAATCCTTTTTTGTTGATTTAAATCACTGATAAAGATTTAAATAATGTAATAATTTAAATCTTGTCTAATGATTTAAATCATCTGGCGATTTAAATCGTTTTGTGAAATGATTTAAATCGTTTTATGACAAAATGTTGGCAAAGGATTTTAATTTAATAAAACATTGATTAGTCTGATGATCTTGCTCTGAACTCTCAACATCATTCATCCAATTATTAATATTATTATTACTGATACCGTTTTTTATTGATATTATTTATTATTAAATTAAAATACGCATTTTTTGTGGAAAAACTTTCCGCCACACACGTTAAGAAATTATTTTAGTGTTGATTCAATTTGCAGCATTTTTTTAATAGTATTTAGATCGTCTCTAAAAAAATTAAATCATTAGAAAAATATTTAAATCCTTTCGAAACTATTTAAATCATTTTAACAGTATTTAAATCTTTTTAAAAGATTTAAATCATATTTTTAGGTGCAAAATCAAAGATAGTTTGCATAATGATTTATATCTTAAATCAAAAATAATTTGCCGTAAAAAGATTTAAGATCAAAAGATATAAATCGAAAAAAGTATTTGAATCATTTTAATAGTATTTAAATCGTCTCTAAAATATTTAAATCACATCGAAACGATTTAAATCTGCAGAAGTATTTAAGTCTTTTTAAAAGATTTAAATCATATTTTTAGGTGCAAAATCAAAGATAGTTTGCATAATGATTTATATCTTAAATCAAAAATAATTTGCCGTAAAAAGATTTAAGAGCAAAAGATATAAATCGAAAAAAGTATTTGAATCATTTTAATAGTATTTAAATCGTCTCTAAAATATTTAAATCACATCGAAACGATTTAAATCTGCAGAAGTATTTAAGTCTTTTTAAAAGATTTAAATCATATTTTCAGGTGCAAAATCAAAGATAGTTAGATTTAAAGAAGATTTAAATCTTATTGAAAGTGACAGCTCTGTTAGGTGCCCATTTTGATTGCCTCAACATCTGATTTTAATACCCGTTTAACCGTCGGCAGTATACACCTCGTGAGTTTTAATGGGTCACCCTATATATTTTAAAAAATGCAATTGCTCTGAGTAGTTACGTCGGATAGCGTTCACAAACCACCCAATATCGAAGTATAACCAAATAAAATATTTACCATTTTATTTAGAATGTTTCTTTACATAAAATTTACTTTTGACGACATTCTGCATTGGTCGAGACCGAAGTTACAATAAAAAAATCTTTAATCAGATAATTAAAATTTAACCATAAATAGCCTTAAAACAAAAAGGGGTTTATCATTATATAATTTTATACTCTATTTTTAGTTTTATAGTATAAATGATTCTCTTTAATTCGATGTATAATTTGACGCAAAAATAGTAACATTAACCTTAAAATCGGCGTTATTTGAGATGCTACATAAACCAATTATCAACTCTTTCAAAATGCAAAATCGTTAAAAATCGCGTTTTTTGAAACGCTTTTAACAAAAAAAAATCGAGTTCTTGCAAAATGCATTGACTAGCTGGTATTTTTTTTTATAAATTTAGGGAAAATTTTTTTATCTACGACCCTTTGGAGCTGAAATATTTTTTGTGGCGCTATCTTTTAATATTAAGGGCTGAAATTTACAGAGTTTGTAGATCAGTACTTGTATTTTGCAAAAAAAAATACTATAATGATATATTCGCTCTCTATTCTTTGGAAATTAATGGTGAATATTAAATTTTTCTCTTTAAATTGATTCTTAATATGCGAAATATTGGTTGAAAAATTTTTTAACAAAAAAATCGATTTTTTTCGTGTAACTTGTCGTAACTCGCTTATATGTTGAGTTATTCGAATGTTTTTGCCACCAAAAACTACCAAATTTAATAGACCTGTAAATGCTTGTGGGCTGCGGCTTTACTACTACACTCTTCCGCAGCTTAGGCGCAAACAATAAAAGCCCGTCTAAACAGAACCTACTTAAAATTTTTAGCGATATATTACGTTCTCTTTTCAGATACCAGCCTGTTGCCGGCGTCCAAAGTCGTCGACAACAACAAGGTAGAAAGCGGCAAATCGAAATGGAACCAGTGGTCACCCTTGTCGGTACTCACCAACAAGTCGGAGAAGCGAAAAACTGTGGACGACACCGCATTGGAAGTAAATATTAAAGGACGTTGTAAAGTGCTCAATAATTCCATAGCAGTATTTTCAGGCCAACGAGGTGAAAGTGGTCGCCCTGAGAAGCCACGACTTCACCGGTCTCGGCTTCAACATCTGCGGGAACATGAAGGAGGGCATCTACATCAAGGATATCTTGCACAGAGGCCCCGCCTTCGAGTCTGGAAAGCTCAATCCAGGTCGGAACTTTAGGAAGTTAAACGCTGGCATTTCCTTTACAGAAATAATTTTTTTTTAGGTGATAGGATAAACAGCGTCACCATCAGCTTCGAGCACATGGTATACGAGGATGCCTTAACCATCCTAAGCTACGCGAGTCCCTACGAGGTCATAATAGAGGCCAAAGGGGGCAAACTTATACACAGCGCCCAAGGGCAAGGCGGCCAGCCCAGTCATCCGGTATATCGTAGCTCGTCTTGCACAGATTTGTTCAATGTAAGTCAATGTATGACGCTTTAATAATTTTACGTTTAATTGCAATTTTATTATCGGTTTCGAAAAACTACTCCCAACTTATTTCCGCCAAACATTCACGCCTCAGGAGCCAGACGGAAGCAAAATTTATTTCCGGGGAACACGCAAATCTGACTCCAAATTTTGCGACGTTCGACGTTCTGCGGCACGACGAAATTCGCCGATTTAAGCCGGCCGGGAGTCACGCTTCGTTGTTCCCTTGCTGGCGCCCGAAAACAGAAAAATATTGGGTGCCTATTTTTTTGCCAAAACTGGAAATATTACTAAAAATTTAATTATGTAACTCACATCTGTACTCTGATCGAGAAGATGATTTAGGTGTCACTTTTCCTGCTGGCGCCGGAAAACGGCAAAGTATTGGGTGCCTATTTTTTCTACCAAAAATCGAAATGTTACTAAAAATTAATTATTTTACTCAATCTGTATTCTGATCGAGAAGATAATTATTGCGGTGTCACTTTTGCTGCTGGCGCCCGAAAACAGCATATTGGGCGCCTGTCGTCGAGAGTTGTGACGCGGAAACAAAATAGTATCGATAGTATTGTATAAATTAAAGAAATTACAAATGCATATCTGATTTTCTTTCTTTTTTTTTCCTCAATTGTTTAAAAATAAATTTACTTCTAGCTTGGAAAATCCTCGAAGAAGAAGCTATTCGGCGAGGACTATGCCGGCTCCCTGAGCTCCAACTACTCCAGCCTGCAAAAATCCGGGAGCAACATGACCACTCTGGAAAGGAAGGAATCCAAGTCGCCCAAGGCGCAGCCCCACCCGAAAAGGGCCCCCAAGCACCTCGCCCCCGAACAGTTAAAGATCCAGCTGGAGCAAAGAATCTTATCCGACCACCAGCAGAACCTCAAGGCGAAAGACAAGCCCCAGAAGATTGAGAGCGAGGTGCAAAAAACTGAAAACAAGCACCAGCGGTTTGGGATACGAGTTCTCCCTATAGATGGGCAGCAGAAGAGCCCGAAGAGTGCCGAGCAGAACGAGAATAACATCAACATCGAGAGGAACTTGGAAGTAGTGGCGCCACCTATGGGGATTGACGAGGTGGACGAGATAAAAAAACAAGCGCCTGTGGTGAAGAAGCGCGAGAAGAAACCCGAGCTCAGTCCGGAGAAGGAGGATCATTTTGAAAGAAGCAGTTTAAACGGTTCGGGTATTAAAAGAGACGAGGACGGGATCCCCCAGGAGATTCCCAGTCACATGTTAAACGCAGCGGTAGCCGCCCGGAAGAGGCGTAGCTCCGAGGACATCATCAAGGAAGAGGATGACCCCAAGACTCCTTCTAAGAGGAAAGGGAAAGCTCCGTCGCCGCCTGCTGAGCCTCGTAACTTCGATGAGATTCAGCCGATCAGGCGGGAGGAGGAATCTCTTAAGGCGGACAAACTGGAAGAAAGCATGGAGAAAATGCTGGACTCGCGCGGCGAAGACTACAATTCGGATTCCGACGCGGAAACCGACAACCAGAGCTCCGTCAACACCATAGAGTTAAACTCGAGTGATATCACGATTCACCAGACGCAGGAGGAAGAGCAAAGGCAGAATAGGAAGACGGCCAGCACGGGGGATCTTACCAAGATCCAGAAGACCAGGAAGACCAGTTCCGGCACATTGGAGCGGGCCCAAAGTTTGGATATAACGGATACCGGGATACCTTCGTTGTCCAAGCTCAAAGGCAGGGTGGAGGACATGGAGTCCGACGAGGATTTGTTTGGCAACGTGATCGTCCGCAAGGAGCCGGATCTGAGCCTGATTCTGGACGGTCTGAACACTTTCCAGAGAAACAGACTGAAGAAATCCACCGAGTGGGGCGACTTGGAAGACGCCCTACTGAAACTGAACCGGAAAGATGAGGATAATGCATCGCCGGACAGTTTCAAGCTCAATCCGGGTGGAAAATCTCCGAAGCTCAACGCTGTAGTGAACAGAATTAACGAGATCAAAAGGGAGTCGCAAGAAAACGGGAATAACGAGATTGAAGTGATCAAGACTGAGAACAAGGTTAAGAATCAAATATGGCCGAGTTTCGACGCGGGCGTCACTCCCACCACGAACGGAGTCGAGGGGTACGAGAGACGACAGCAAGTTCCGCCCGTCCAAGCTAGAGCGTACCGCCCACTCTCTCCAAAGCAGGTTCTTGAGGATATGCCGACGCCGGAGTATAAGGAAGAGGCGAGGATATCGTTTACGAAGCCCGAAGTGCCAGAGAAGCCGGCAGCGAGGCAGAGAGTACCCGAGGATTTGCCCGTGGGTTTACCGCCAGCAGTGCCCGAGCCAGAAGAGGTGGTTTTACAGGAGGACTGGAGTATTTCGGTGGCGGAGAACATCGTCAACACATCGCCCCCAGCCTCTTTGGAAATCGAGGCGGTAGCGGAGCAAGACCCGGCTACGACCATTACAGACCCTTCCGAACCAGTACCATCTCCACCGGCACCGATACAGGCCACCGTTGTTAACCGTTCCGAGGAGGTGCTATCGAAGATCCCCCTACTTAACTCGATGGTGAAAAATCAGAAAGAAGAGGCGTCAAAGATGCCGGCGCTGAGCACCAACAGCACCGATGAAACCAAGACCGTCGTGACGTACAACACCAGGCCGACGGAACCGAACCTTCTGGACGTCACGCAGAATTTCTTGTACACCGAGCAGCTAAATTGCCTGGACGAGTACGTCAAGCCATACGACACCAACGTCTCGGACGACATCAAAGTCTCCATGCACTCCCACGGAAGCCTGGAACCGCCCATCCCCAAGTCGGACGACGCCAAATCCGAAGACTCGTTAAGGCACGTGAGTAACGTGAGCGTCAGCAACGGCGACTCCGAGCTGCACAGCTTGGAGCTGAGCATCAACGTGCCCAGCGAACTGTACACCACCGCCTTGGACACGACCATTAAGAATGACAGTAGAGTCACGATTTCGACGCCCGACTTAATCGGGAACGTCACCCTAGCCGAAGCCATAAACACGCTGAATAACGACATCACGATCGGCAGTCCCGCCACATTAACCGTCGAAATCCCGCGGGGGGATTTAGTGGAAGTCACGGAGAACAACTTCTCGACTTTAGAATCGACGGATACGGGAGGCGATAGTAAGAGCTCGACGCTGACTTACATAACGGAGATCCAAGTGTTGACGCCGAATAATAGCGGGGGCAGCAATATTTCCGAGATCGAGATCGTTCCCGAGGTGACGCCGGAGCGGAACGGGCGGAATCTGGATAGCGAGTTTGAGAATTACGTGAAGAATTTCGAGGCGAAGGTGGAGCGGTTCGAAAATAACGCAATAAATAACGATTTCGACACCAACTTGGAGGAGTTTATTAGGGAGGAGCCGAAGAGCATAGTGCTGAACGAGAAGGTGGACGAGAAGGAGTTGCACAAGATCCAGGAGATTGCGGAGGAGCAGCTGAAGAAGCTGCCCGAGATGAGGTTGGTAAAACTGTTTCTCAAAGGATGCTATTAAAACGGAATAATTGTGTAACTCGCATCTGTACTCATAAAATTACGGCGTCACTTTTGCTGCTGGCGCCCGAAAACAGTGAAATATTGGGCGCCTATTTTTTTGCCAAAACTCGAAATATTACTAAAAATTTAATTATGTAACTCGCATCTGTACTCTGATCGAGAAGATAATTTCGGTGTCACTTTTGCTGCTGGCGCCTGAAAACAGAATAATATTGGGCGCCAATTTTTTAAACAAAAATCGAAATGTTACTAAAAATTTAATTATTTTACTCACATCTGTATTCTGATCTAGAAGATAATTTCGGCGTCACTTTTGCTGCTGGCGCCCGAAAACAGAATAATATTGGGCGCCTAATTTTTTAAACAAAAATTGAAATGTTACTAAAAATTTAATTATTTTACTCACATCTGTATTCTGATCTAGAAGATAATTTCGGTGTCACTTTTGCTGCTGGCGCCCGAAAACACCAAAATATTGGGCGCCTAATTTTTTAACAAAAATCGAAATGTTACAAAAATTTGATTTAAAACATTTACTTTATAATAATGAGAATGAATGACTAAGCTATTAGATATAGGATTATTATTGTAGATTCCAAATAAATCTTAACATTTCGCATTAATCGCGTCTCTTAAGTAGTCCTGTGTAAAGATTATTTTAGTATATCTTGTGCACATCAAAGGTTTTTATTTTTGTTACTGGCGCCCGAAATAGCGAAATTAGGTGCCAGTTTTTTTTACACATAGAATTTGTCATTCTTCCTAACTCCCGAGAAGCTCGGGCGCCAGTTTTTTTTTAATAGTCGAAATTGCATATTTCTAGTAGTTTATTAATCATTTAATAATATTTGAATTGAATTTTCAATATTTCTGAATAATAGGAATGTGCCCAAACAAATTTAACGTATTTAAATACCTCGAAAAGGCGAAAAATAGACTATAATTTAAACAAAATGTAAATTAAAAAAAAAAATACAGGAAAGTACAGTCATCAAAGAAATTCTAGCTGCCTCTAACTAAAATTTTCCCACCATTCTTTGGTCTCTAGCAAAACGTACTTTACGTACGTTGTATACACCACACGTTAAAATTCCGTTCACTCTTCCAGGTTTACAACTTCTAGTTACGAGGCGGCCAAAGTACCCGAGAAACGACAGTCTCAGATCGAACTGCTACGGTCGAACTTCGAGAAGAGCTCGAAACCCGCCAAACCAGACGTGCCCACCAAATCCCGAATACCCATAGCGACAGCTACAAAAACGCCGCCTACCTCTCCCGAACGAAGGGACTCCAAGAACTTGGACATGGAGCAGGACAAAGCCATACTGGAACTGATGTCGTCCTCCGTCACGTCCACCCCGTACACTACCTCCAAATATCAGATCAGATCGCCCAGTAAAAATGTGACGGTGACCTCGATACGTAGTAACTCCAAGATTCCCTCGGGGCTGCCCACGTTGAGCAGCAGCCGGCCGCCGATAGCGCCCAGGAGAGTGGACACGAGCGACGGGAATGTCGTGCAAGTGTCGACGAACGGCGGCGTGGAGAGTAGCTTCAAGCAGTGGGTTTTCAATCCGTCCAACGTTACTAACGTAGTAGTATCGGAGAGCAAACTAGATAAATGCTGAAATAACCTTATTGTGATGTACTGGAAGGATACGAGATATGCTCAAATATATATTACTGTTACAAATTTTTATATAATATTATCATAATGTTAATCAAGCAAATTTTTTATTATTATGTTTAATTTTGTGAATAAGCGTAGCAATTTTATCCGTGCGATAATTCTAACGGTACTTTATTGTTGATGATTTGTACATAGTGTAATAATGAATATATTATATATTATATTTTTATTATATGACTCAAATATTATTACAGGTTCTGCAGATTTTAGGGGATTAACAGATTTGTACATATTTTATAACGTAAATTAATTTTAAATAAAGAGAAAAGTCTACAAACCGTGGTTTTATGTGCCTTCAAAATTAACACATATTTGCATTTAACACGTTAAATTCAAGTATACTGGATGTACGTCCCTATGGCCTGCGTCCAGTAAACTGGACGACCTCAAATATGCTTTCATTTACTGCTGGCGCCCGAAAATAGCAAAATATTTGCGCCTAATTTTTTACCAAAAATCCAAATGCTATTAAAAATTTAATTATTGAACACATCTGTACTCTGCTCGAGAAGATAATTTTGGTGTTACTTTTGCTGCTGGCGCCCGAAACCAGCAAAATGGGCTTCTAATACATATTTGCACTTAACACGATGAATCCCAGCGTCCAGTATACTAGATGTACGTCCCTATGGCCTGCGTCCAGTAAACTGGACGACCTCAATTATACTAAAAATTTAATTATTTAATACATCTGTACTCTGCTCGAGAAGATAATTTTGGTGTTACTTTTGCTGCTGGCGCCCGAAAATATGAAAATATTTGCTCCTTTTTTTACTAAAAATCAAAATGTTACTAAAAATTTAATTATTTAACACATCTGTACTCTGCTCGAGAAGATAATTTTGGTGTTACTTTTGTTGCTGGCGCCCGAAAACAGCGCCTAGTATGATGAATCCCCAGTGTCCAGTAAACTGGACGACCTCAAATATGCTTTCTTTTGAAACGCTGAATGGTTGCCTATCCACTAAAGAAAATGGTTCAGCGTAAAGAACAACCCCTAGTCCCACAGGAATGGATGCCATTTGGGGTTGCCAATCACGTTGTAAAATCTATTGAAACGGCTCTCAACTGCCTTTCAGTAGTCTGAATTGTAGTAGAGAACGCTACTTGATACCTTTCAAAATCTTGACATTTATATGAAACGCTGCTCAAATTAATTCAGAACTGCATAATAATAAACAGTATTTTATTACTTAATTATAATACCTACCTAATTATATACTAAATACTAATACTTATATACTATATACTAATTATATATCTATACTATGGGTCTACAATAAGAGACACTGGGCAGCATTTCAATGGCCCCAGGCAGAGACGGAGCCTTTTTTTGACCACGAAAGTCGAAGATAGTCGGTCTCTATTATTGTGTGGACTCGTAGTATACCTATAGAACTAATACTTCATAAAATAATAATTACATAACCTCAAATTGAACAAAGTCTCTAGTATGAACATTTGGATTTGCACGTTAGATCTGTCAACTGTAATATCACATCTCATTAACTATAACCTAAGTTTTGGACCTTTGTAAACGGCGATAATACCTTTGATGTTTAGTATACGTTATGCAGATGACTGACGGTAGTTCTTTGTACTTATAATCTTCTTGCCGCACATTGCACATATTCCTTTCTTGTAAGCGCAGGACTGACAGTAATGAGAACCGACTTGGTGCACTTTTTGCCGGCAGATTCTGCAAAGAAAGTGTCGGGTAATTCTAATTGCATGGGCTCTTCAGTGTTGACTGACTTCTCAATAAATAAGATATGTACGGGCCTTACTCACTTGCATGTCTCGAATTTTGTCGTGTATGGGTTAAATCTGTTCTTGGTTGCCGTTAGGGCCTTGTTTTCGTTCACCTTCCTGCCGCCTGATTCTGTGGTATTCCTTGCCCCACTTTTCCACGGGTCTGGAGTGATTACTTTACCGCATTTTTTCTGGCATTTCTCACAAACCATCTTAATAACTCTTCGTAGGGGCACTTTCCCTTTTCAGTAAAAATAAATAAACAAGATGGCAGATGTCAAGTCAAATATAAAAACAGTGCTGTCAACAGGGCAAAATAGAAATTCATAAAACAATGCTTGTGCATTGCACACAGGAATGAAATTCTCAATCCTTCACTGCTGGTGTTTCGTGGTTATATAATTATTTACTCATCAAGCGATCAGTGATAAGAATTAATATAATTTATGTCAAGTAGACAAAAATATAATATTCGGATTTCACGACAGGCGTTATTCTTATAATCTTTAGTACTTGACCCCATGAAGACCGAGCTCGCGTAAAATAGGTACCGAGAGAACGGAACAAATGACGTCGAAATTAAGAGTTCGCCGTCATTATGTTTATTTTTCGACGTATTTTGTGCCGCCCGACACACGCGAGCTCGGTCTCCTTTCTTTACACATTGACTGATTATCATAATTAATATATTCTGATTTTTGACAATTTACAGTTCTCGATAAGCCTAAGAATGTAAGGCCCTTACATTCTTGACAAACTATAATTACGTTTATAATTTGATTACTTTTATAATTTAATAGATACTTTTATAAATTTTTCTTACAGTTCTTGACAAAATATGGTTACTTTTATAATTTAATGTACTTTTATAATTTCTCTCCTACAGTTCTCGATAAGCCCAAGGCGTTACATTCTTGACAAACTGTTTACTTTTATAATTTGATACTTTTATGATTTTTCTTACCGTTCTTGACAAAATATAATTACTTTTATAATTTAATGTACTTTCATAATTTCTCTCCTATAGTTCCCGATAATCCCAAGGCCTTATATTCTTGATAAACTATACTTTTATAATTTATTATATATTTTTTTCTTACAGTTCTTGACAAAATATAATTACTTTTATAATTTAATATACTTTTATAATTTTACTCTTACAATTCTTGACCAGCCCTTACAATATATAATTACTTATATAATTTAATATTTTTTCTTACAGTTCTTAACAAAATATAATTACTTTTATAATTTTTTTCATACAGTTCTTGACAAAATATTACTTTTATAATTTAATGTACTTTTATAATTTCTCTCTTACAGTTCTCGATAAGCCAAGGCTTTACATTCTTGAAAAACTATAATTACTTTTATAATTTAATATATATTTTTATATTTCTTTCTTACAGTTCTTGAGAAAATATATATACTTTTATAATTTTTCTTAATAATATACTTTAATAATATACTTACCTAATAATATACTTTTATAATTTTACGCTTACGGTTCTTGACAAGATTTTGTCAAGAACTGTAATCTTGACAAAATTTAATTATTTTTATAATTCAATATACTTCTATAATTTTTTTTCTTACAGTTCTTGAGGAGCCCCAACCACAGTCAAGGAAAAGTAGTTAAAATTGTTGACGACAATTAATTAGCAATAAAACACTATTTCAAAAAACAAGTCATTATATTACAGTTATGTACAAATTAAAACTATTTACGCTTCTTCAACTTCTTACTCTTCCCCTCAAACTTGCTCTGACTTGGTCTCTTCTTGCCGAAATCTCTCTTGTATTTCCCGTCAAAGTTCTTCCCACCCACCGCTTTGTTAAAACCCTTCAACCACCTGTTCCTGTTATCCTCCCAGGCGAGCTGCTTCACATCTAAAAAATATTAAAAGAAGCACCGCTGCCACGTCTAATAACCACGCGACTTACTTGCGTTGTCTTTGTTGGAGAACGCGTTCGAGCCACCGGGTTTAACCTTCGCTTCACCCTCGTCGTCCAACAGGGCTGCAAATTCGTCCGCAGATGCGAACAGGGAATTGCTACTGTTACTTTTCTTTTTATTGCGTTTATTAGGTTTGTTGTCGTCCATAAATTCAATGTCTTCTTCATCGTCTTCGCCCAAGCCCGCAATCAGTTCTAGATGCATAGAAATTAGTTAAAAAGTAGTTTAAATCAAGTGCCTTACCTTCATCATCGCCCAAATCACCCAGTTCATCGTCGTCTCCCAACTCGTCATCAAAGTCTTCTTCTTCTAAGTCTTCGTCAGGCGAATCACCCTCACTTCCTTCATCTTCTTCTTCTGGGTCGTCATCTTGGAATAAAAAATATATTTAGTAATGATCATAAGAAATATGTCAGGCAAAGCTCACGTTTATATTTCTTCCCTTTATTTTTCAAGTTATCACCAATTTCCGTTATGTAGTCTAAGTCTTCTTCTAAATCTTTCACCCCCGACAGCTTATCCAGCATTTCCTCGAATTCCTCACTCTGTACAGATTCCAAGTCACTGTTATCATCTTCCGCATCTCTTTCATGGTATTTGTTCCGCAAATACCTACAAGAATAAAAATTCTCATTACATATAATCACCCAAAATTGTAGTTCTGTCGATAAAATGCATTCACACAATTTTTGATACTCTTTGGAAAGAGTATAATGAATAAATTGTAGTAATTTCAATCAGCGTATTAATATATAAGCATATTTGAAATGGTACGTTTGAACTACTTTCTTGTCTTACTTTCTTCGTGTACCAAAATTTTAAGATAAAAACTAACTGGACAGAAACGATAATCTGTCATTGAAAATAAAGCTTCAAAGAATGTATGGTTTCTCTTTCATGGTATTTGTTCCACAAATACCTACAAGAATAATAATTTTTATTGCATATAATCACCCAAAATTGTAGTTCTGTCGACAAAATGCATAACACAATTTTTGATACTATTTAGAAAGAGTATAGGAATAAATTGTAGTAATTTCAATGCAGTAATTTCAATCAGTGTATTAATATATAAGCATATTTGAAATCGTACGTTTGAACTACTTTCTTGTGTTACTTACTTCATGTACCCAAATTTGACAATAAATAACTTACTAAAGGAATTTACGGCTCGTATACTGAAATGAATAATAACACACTTACGAGTACATAAAAAGCTCCTCCACGGGTATATTCTGCTGATTTTCCTTCAAGTATCCGGCCGAATTAACGGGCATCAGCTTGACCCCCTTAGGCTTGTACAGCTTTCTTTTTCCAAACGTCGGGTGCGTCCCGGTCCTCTCGTCGATCCTCTTGGGATTCTTAAAGACGAACCTGTCCAGAAACCGAATCAGCGTGAAATCCTTCAGCGGGTCCCCGGAATACTTAACGGTCTCCCCGTTCAGGATATTGTAGGCGTACAATGAAACGGTCGGGTGAAAATGCTCCTTCAACGCGTAGAGTTCCGTGTAGGCGCAAAATTCCCCACCCCCATACAGCGGGTCTCTCACCAGGGGGCTGTATTTTTTAGCGGAACCTCCCTTTGCTTTCTTCGCGGCGTTATCGCAGTGGTACCAACTGCCGTTTGTACCGTTTAAGGCGGCGTCTAGGGTTTCCACGTCTGGCTTGATATCGGGTTCTTCTTTTATTTCAATCACCGTGGGATCCGTAATGTGTGTTTTTACGCTCTAAAAAGGTTGAGTTAAAGTTTGAGGTCGATTACGATATACGGTTTTTACCCCTGCATCGCCCTCGTCGATTTCCTCCTTTATTTCCCCTCCGTTCTCGCTTGTAACTGTATCATCTTTCACGTCATGATACCTCTCGTCCTCATCGTCGTCGTCCAAATTGGCGACTCTCCTTTTTCTGAGCACAACGGCTTGTACATGCTCCCTCTTGCCCATCAGTTGCGACACGAGATACAAAATACCGCACGAGAAGCAGGGTTGCGTAAAAAGAGAAATCTGAAAGTGTTTTTAAAATTAACCCGTAATAGAAACACAAGCGGCTGCTAAAACAAACCTGCAACAGTCGCTTGACAAACATTTTAACTCTGTTCACTTCGGCGTCCTTCAAAAGCGCTTTATACACCAGACTGAGCAGCATAGCCTGGTGGGTGGTTGTTAACAGTTTCGGATCACTCAGTTTTTTGTACAACGCAGAATAAAACCTGATAAAATAACCCATATAAGTAACGTTACAAGACCGTCAGAGGCAATTACGATTGCGGGATATACTGATAATTATCTAGATCTCGGGAAAATCTGCGCAATCTGGCAACACCGCGCGCCGGACGATGCATAAAAGATATAGAGGGCGTTTCGGATTTTAATCGGGAAAATTTGCGTCGTTGGAACTCGCAAAAATAAACATGTAAAGTTCCTATAAACTTGTATGATTTAAGGCTTCGTTTTCGAGATATAGAGTGCAAGCAAAAACTTTTAAAAATAATAGGGTTTTCCCGAAAACTAAACATTTTTTGAGATTTTGTAATCTGTGACTTTTATCGAAGAGTAAACTTTCTTATTTTTGATCACCCCGTATAAAAACATAATTGTGGCAAAATCGACATTAGTTTCTTATACGTGGTGATCAAAAAGTACAAATTTTCCTCTCGCCGAATTTTAAGATTTTGGAATTTTTGACCACCCCGTATAATACACATAATTTTTGTCGACATTACTTTAGGCAAAAACTTTTAAAAATAATAGCGTTTTCCCGAAAACTAAACATTTTTTGAGATTTTGTAATTTGTGACCATCCCGTATAAAAAATATGATTTTTGTCGACGTCATTACTATTTTTTGGGCAAGTAAAATTAACGGAATTACTACTTACAGTTGAACAGTTTTGATATTACAGGTAAAACTAATATTCATAAGACTAATAATTATTAAACACTAGCGGCCAAGTGACCCAGGCAGCTTTCACGATCGGGAATGATGCAATGAATGCTGACAGGCGGCCGCGGCGGCTCGGTGTCACAATCCCTAAATGTTTAAAAACATTAACGCCAGGCGATAAGATTTATATTTTCATACTAACATTCTCTGTAACTGAATGAACCATATAACCCTCCAGGAGGACGTGACCATGTCGAGGTCGCTCGCATTCACAAACGTTTTCTTAAAGACGGCTCCCAAATACGCAACCAGAAGTATTTTCAATATTCTGAAACGGTACGCCGCTGGTTTCCCTCGAATTAAAAAATATTTTTTGAGTTCCTTGTTCCAGTTAGATGACAGATTCGTCGTTCTTGAGAAAAATTAAAACCCGTTTTGATGTCTGATAAAATGCAAAAATTCCGGTATTATTATTAAACAATAACTGAAAACATTTTTTCACAATAATTGTTCGAGTTGATTAATTGGTAAATTTGCCCGTTTAAAATCTGAAACACCCTGTATATATCAATACTTGATGAAAAATACTTCGTTGGGTGCTGTTTCCGATCGACCTTTTTCTTTTCGAGAAAAATAATGATAATGCCCCGTTCTCCAAGGTCGCGGGAATTTGAACGAACGTATAAAGGTAATTACAAAGTGAAATTTAATTATATCAATAAAAAAAAATTAGAAAAAAATAAATGTTGGCCACCACCAACGAGATTGAACAGGTCGCTGGTCCTGACTAGCTGTAGCGGAGAGATATGGTCGTGAAATGACCATATTAGTTAGGTTATGATCTCAAATTGGCGCGGGTTCCTAGTTTAAAAATTAATGTATTGATGCCTTATGGGGACTCAAGTTCAGGGCGTTAGTAGACGTGATATAGAAAGTCTCTTAGTGAAAAAAGTTGAATAAATACATTGTTTGATATTTTATTTGACTGAGAGTGTTAAAATATTGTTTAAACATTATCAAAATAAAAATATTACCAATTTTGGAAGGCGATGTTTCTATGAAAAACGTATGTTGTGGCTTGATCCATTGGTTCAGAGACGAAGGGGTTTGACTGATCCTTGATAGGTAGACACCACACAGGGTTGCCAGATTAGGGGATTTTCCCCAAAAAGCAGAGGATTTTATTTTCTGGGGTTATTTTTCCTGGAGATTTATTCCGAGGAAAAATATTTCCTTGGGGGAATAACAGGGGATTTCATGTCTGACATTTAGGTTAAATATACTAATCATTTCGAGAAATATTATATTATTAATCTTGTTTTCCCTGTTGGTTATACTTATAGTTTTCTTTCATTTGAGAAATAGAAAAATCCTCGACAGTCACTTTTATTTGCCTTAAATATTTTCTACTTCTTGGGGATTTTTTGTAACAGCTTATTTTTGGGTATTTTAGATATATGCGGAAAATATTTCAGTCAAGAAAATTTATTAAAATCCATGAATATCGAATCATAATCTACATTTAATCTAATACATTTTTTGGAGATTTTTTTTTGAAAAGTCCTGAATTCGAGGCATTTTTTAATTTCGACCGGGGAATTTGAGCAGCACGATCTGGCAACCCTGTTACCACAATATCTGTGTAGGTACTGTACGGTTTTGGATAAACTTCTTCAATAAGAGTTTCCTACATAATAAATTATAATTTCTTTGTGTTAATTTAAAAAAACGGCAATATTTGTGGCAACATCGCTGAATTTATATTATATTTGTGTCCTAGGTAACTCATTTTATTTTGATTTACCTATTTTACTAGAAAATGGGTGAAAATAGAGTACCTACCTAATCAAACTGAACCATAAGTGATTTTTTTCCCAGAGGCCAGAATATGTAGCCTAAGTTAACTTAAAATCTCAATTTATCTAATATCTCTAAGGAATCTAAAAATAAAGATGTATCTTGTTCTTGATTGCCCCGACCTGAACAGAGTATGCAGTATGCATATGATATGAATAAGTGCAGAAAATCTATTCGATCGAAAGGTATAAATATAAACCACAATACCATTGTTTCTCCAAGGCTTTTCCATTAGTATCATCAAGTTTGCTGTGCGGTATCTGTTTATTTAGATAATGAAAAAACTTACATAGCAAAAATGTCCATACTTATAAATATCTAGGTAGGTACCTACTTACCGGATTATTATTTATATGAAGAAATCCACATTTGAACCCATTTTTTCCATTATTCTTTTATAAAAGTGTACGTAGTAGGTATATTATTACATCATTAATGTAAAAAATCGATAAACATGGACCAAAATAGTAATAAACAAATAAACAACCCATCGACATAACCCTTAACCTTACTTTTACAGCTGGCCTGGCGCTCTTGCGTGAGAAATGTTTAAACTAATACGCGACGTACGTCCATGGAAAACAGTCAATTTAACTTAAAAGCATTTATTTAATTAACTCACAGCTCTAAAAAAATAATTTGGACTTGAATTGTAGAGAAATATGTTTAGAGTTTGACGTATAATAGGTTTAAATACTAAGAAATGCCCAAAACCCGAGAAATTCCCGTCTGAAAATCACACTTTTGAATCTCCCATAAGAAATACATGGCAGTCAAATTTGCTGAAGTGTGTTTAGGAACCCATTTCAAATTTCGCGCTCGGATTTTGATAACCTAACTAATATGTGGTCAATTCGAAGGCCGTTGCGATACAAATAAGTTCGGTTTGTGGAATAACACTATTCTTACCTACGCCGGCTTTTACTGCAAAAACACTAAGGCAGGCCGCTTACGTTCACTAAAATATTAAATAATAATCCGCCGGCTAAGCGGATTAAGCACAAATAAAAACGAAGATTTTTTGTTTAAATTACAGAGAAAACAAAACGACAATCCGTCTTAAGTTTACAACGCGAAATAATCTAAATGAATTATCATAAGTAGGTATCACTGCAAGTTAACTTACGAAATGCAAGGCAATACGCGAATTGAAACGAAGGCGAAATAAACGAAATAGAAGAACACAAATGCGACAAAATTAATTAATCATCAAGTTTCTAACGTTAAGTTCCAGAGGAGAACAATATTGATAATAAAAGCACGAATCAAAAAAGGCGATGTCACTGTCACTCAAAAATGCGCGGAATCCCTGATTTTTGAGACATTTTTTCAGGCGGTTCCGCTTTTTGTTGGTCGGCGTCACACGTAAATATATCGAAAATCGTATTACCCATTGCACTCCGATGTGCAATCTATTGCGGTATGTAACAGTGCGGTGTTGCCAGATTGTGCAGATTTTCCCTGGATCTAGGGAACTTTCGGTATATGGTGCGGCAACGCTTCTGACGATTCCGTAGCAGTAATAGTGTTAAAGGGATGTTTTTAAGAAAATTCGAACCTATTAGTGATGCTGTTGCCAAAATCCGAGACCTGATAGAGTAGCGTGAGTGCGTGAAGGCTTATATTGAAATTCGCCAAGTGCACTAATCGGTACATGGTGTCTATGTGTTCGGAAACCGCCTCGAATTTAAGTTTAGCATACGGGTATGCTCTGTTGATGCCCATTAGCAGCGCTGACATCATTCTGCTGTCCACGTCCCCCTAACATTTTAGTCAAAAACAAATTATATACAGTTTCGAAATAAATGAGTGAATAAATAAAAACTTATGGGTTAGCTTCTGAATCACACAATCGAAAACCGGGAAACGATAAGATTAAACATGAATATTTAACATTTAACGAAATTAAAATATTTTGTACCTACTTTTTTAACGCAGGCTTTGAAAAATGAAAAGTAGACTTCTATAAGTTTCTTGGCCACCTCGCTGGCTTCGTGGCTCAAGTAGAACTGCGACAAGAAACACAGACTGTAGTATTGTGCTCTACTGGAAATGTTAGGCCTGAAAAGCAGCTTTTCAATCTCACTTAAGACCACTCCTTGCATGTTTGCGTGCTTGAAGAGCAGCTGCGTCAGGCAATATATCGTTTTGGATGCCACTTTTTGCGACGGGTCCCCCAATTTGTTAACGATATATGACAGCAAATTCTGAAAAAAAATAAATGAGAGTACTTTTACAGTTCTTACAATATGTATGTGTAGTTGAACGACCGGCAACCCTGACCTACACAATGGGTAGACTTTTTTTTTTCTTAGAGGGGTGAAAGTAGAAGGTTTTTACATGCATATTTTCAACACCACAGCTGATATTGAATGCAAGTTTCCACACCACTCATGAAGTATTGCTTTCAGCGCGTTACCATATAGTGGGTGGTTCGCCAGTAGCCATATTTCCCACCAGTAACAAAAATAAATATGTACAAAACAGCTAAGTAGTCGAGAAAAATAAACTTTAAAACGGAAAAATAAAATAAATATACTTGCGATTGAAATACAATCATATTTATTGTGTAAGTAGGTACCTACCTAATCTACCAAATCGTTAACACTCAACAAAGACAAAGATTATTAACAGACAAGCTTTGACAAAGATCAGAGCTTGTTTGTTAATAGGTACCTACATAACTAAATCGAGACTAAATTCAACACATGTTTAAAAATCATTACAAATGCAATACATACCTACCTACCAGCTTCTCATCGCAAAGCGATTTCCGATACACACACTTTTTACAGACAATCAAAATTAGAAACTGACCTTGAGGTATTTTACAGTCATTGAAAATTTTCCTTTCTTTTGTGGCTAGTTAGGTACACGGTTATAATTTTATAAACAGTCTATAGAACTTTTAATTTTGCCCACTGATGTAAATTATTAATTTGTGATCTAGGATGGTAGGTACCTACATAAAAATAAAGTCAATGGACAATAGGTACCTACTTATGTAATAAACCAGAGAGCGTTTTCAGTTGTAAATTGTAATTGTAAATCCCAATAAAAAACCTAACATATCGTTGCATTTAGCATTTATAACCTAGCGGCCTCAAGCACTGGAATATTTTTTGGATAAAGTTATTTGAGAAATGTCTTAAGTGGATGATGTAATAGGTACCTACCTACCTCAGTACACGTCAGTACCTACTTCGAGCAGCCCATAAATCAACTTTTTTTTTGTTAAAGTCCGCTCTGCTCTAACACCCACTATCCATTTTTGCCGTCAAATAATATTTTCCTTAAATTTTTTTAACATGCCTATCATAGGATAGGCATGTTCGCAAATAAAGCGAGGTCTGGCGGAAATCTACGTTTTTCAGGTTTCATACGAAACGAACAAACATGTTTGCTAACCGCCATACTCTTTTATTTCAACTCTCGTAGCGATGTATACCTACATAGGTAGGTATATAAATAGTATATTAGCAATTCCCGCGAACACGCCACTGTAAGATATGCGAACCTGATCCTATTCGATCCGAGAATCCGATCCCGATCCGAGAGATACGATTCCAATAAGTTAAAAAGAGATATACTGCTCGAATATTCGTTATTGGAAAGGTCCTCGATCGGCGTTGCCGCTTTTAACTATAAAAATAGATGTTTACGTAATGGTCATATTTAAAGTAGACGAAAATAAATGTAAAAACGTAACATCTCGGCCTATAATATATTATTGTGTGCACAATGATTATTTAATAACATTCATAAATAATGTATACAACTTTAATATAGTATTGTGGAATTTGATATTTTAATTGAATACTGAGAAAATTGAGAATTACATGTGGCAACTGCGCGGTATCTTATATGGGGTCAGTTAACTATACATACATATTGAATGAACTGTAGTGGTATTCTAACCGAAACGGAACAGCAGGAGCAGCCCTCAACGTCTAAGCAGTCGAAAACGGCAACACTGTTAGGCGGACACTATTCTTCATACACAACCAATACGAATAATGAAATTGATACATACAAATTGACTCCACTGGCCGAAATTGACTCCGATGCACTATCTTGGTGGAAAAACAACAAGCACACATTTCCGAAATTATTTTGCAATGCTATGGACTACCTTAGTATGCCTGCCTCATCAGTAGCATCGGAACGAATGTTTTCATCAGCGGGGCGATTAGTAACCAAGGGCCGGACAAGGTTATCCCCTCAACATGTGGACCAAATCGTATTTTTAAACAAAAATAATGATTTTTCGGCTTAAATGTGTATAATCTATCTATTTTAATATTTTGTTTTATTTTTTTTTACATGTATAACGGCTCTTATCTCAGGGGGGTTTGGTATGTGGGTTCGTGAAATCAATCAATGCCCCTAGTATCAATAACCCCTCTAATAAGGACGTGGTAAATAAATATCATGGTGACGTCACCAAAAAACAAAAAAACCAAACCGACTTCAATGAAATCTATTCTAAAAAAAATGCATTAAAAAGTAAAAAATAATTACGATATTTTACTATTATTACTACTTAGAATACAATCGATTTGTTAGGCCAATCAATGTATTAGAATACAATCAATTTATGATACAATTATTGTTCTTTTTGGAGTCGGTGCCAGCCAAGGTTTACAAACGTATAAGGAAGTAGCATTTTTTTAGAATAGATTTCATTGAAATCGGTTATGTATTTTTCTTAAAGGGAAGGTGAAAAAATAAATATTTTGATTCAAAAAAATTACAGTGTGTTTGGGACATAAAAAGGTGTTCACCAAATTTCTTTAAAAAAAAATAAAAGAAAAATAAAAAACCAAAACCTGAATTTTTCACATAAATTTGGAGGTTATGTGAAAAAAGTGTAAATACAAAAATTGTAGATCTTTTTATTATCTACAGCTTTGCCATTTACCTTTTTTCCATAGGACTTATAGTTTTGCCGGAAATCGAGATAAACCGTTTTTCACCCTTAAAAACTCACCCCCTCCTCTTCCCGACCTCAGATCGCCCGTAAATTATTTTTGCTTTCATTTTTTGTTATATTCTCTTCCTTTTCCAATGGGTTTCATCCTACTATTATTTTTCCTGCATTAAAAAATTATCGACCCTGGGCTATACCGTTCTCTGTGACCCACGATCACACACGGAATTGATGTCTCTCTGACATATTCGAGATAGAATTATTACATGTCACTAGTGACATTAGCACTAATTTTGGCATTTCTCGCACCAACAGAGTATAACGAATCGCACAGCGCGCAGTCGCCGGACGAAGAGGACCCCGAAGGCCACATAAAATACCCCGACACGGACCTGAAATGCTTAGTCTGTCACGGAAGCCTAGCGGACACGGTCTGCGACAGAGACCGCTTGATGACCTGCAGGTACACAGTGAGCTTGCTCAACTGGGACCACGTGCAGTACAGCGAACTGAGCAGATTCGCATGCGCTTTTTTAAGGTACAAAGGTAGATGGAATTATGGTGTTACTTTTTCGTTTTCACTGTACATTGTCGTTTGATTTCAGAGGGATCGGGGAGAGCGCGCACGATGAAGGGCTGCGTCGCTGTGCCGGACAAAGATTACGATCTGTGCGTCCGTATACGAGACATTTACAAGACTGCGCGCTTTATCCAGTGCCGCGTTTGCTACACGAATAAATGCAACATCGGCAGAAGCGCGCAATCGGACTTGTTCGAGAAAACGATGGCGCTGCTTTTACTCGCAACCGTCGCGTTTGCCCACCAGGTGTTATGAAAGTGTGTCGCTATTTTAAACTATAATTAAGTACTAACTTGTGTGCTTTCGTACTCACCGCCTTATAAACATGCTTGTATTAAAGCAGAGGACTCGGCTTTTATGTTCGTTTCGACGAGGACTCGGCGGAAAATAGAAAATAGGAACCGTTTCGTGCGACTTAACGAGCGAGAGGCGAGAGTATAGGAAGAAAGTGAACGTAGCCTGATAAAATATTACGTTTTAGCCAGTCACCTAGTGTCAAAACCAATCGCGCAGTAAAATTTCCGTAAAAATTAACTGTCAAAATGACCAGCCTCGTAACGTTCACGCTGGAGGAGGAGAGCAAGGTCCTCAGGTACATAATAGACCACGACAAATTCAAGAGTCTCGAAGACACCACCTTCTGGAAGGAAGTGGAAAAGGCGGCGATCACCGGCCGGACGTGGCAGAACCTGAAGGACCACTTCGAGAACAAACTCATCCACAAACTGAAGCACCCGTACTACAAGCTGCCCGAGGCCGTAATAGAGAAATTCCAGGGAGCGTTTTCGAGCGCGAAGAACAAGTTACTAGCGAAGTATGGAGAAAACGACAATGCGAAGGGCGGCGAGAAGCGGGAACCGTCGAAACGCCACGAGATGAAGGGCGGCGTAAAAGGCGACGACAAGACGATATACGTGTTCGGGAAATTCGACGAGAAGAAGCCTATGAAAGCCGCCAGGAGGATTTTAATAACCAGAACGAACCCCACCGAGCGAAGCCAGTTATACAACAGTTACGCGCCGACGAACAACAAGCGGATATTAGTGACGAGGGTGGAGAATCCTCCCGCGCATTTTCTGTCGCCGAAAAGCAGCAGCTCGTCGTCTAGAACCGTGCCGGGGTCCCTGAGCATCGGGAAGAAGAAAGAAGTATTCGTCGTTAAAGGAAAGGCTGAGGAGAAGTTGGGACGGTATGATTATTATACAACTGAAAAGGAAAAGATGGAAGAAGAGACGAAAAAACTGATATGCTTTACATATGATAAATAGTAATAAACGCTTTCACAAATTGCCTTTTTTTTTCTATGGTTTTGCTACAAAACATAAATGGTATTTGATATACCTACGGTTTGTAGCATATGAGACATAAAGAGCAAAAAAATAAGTAGATGAAAAATATGAGACATAAAAACCCGAGCAAAAAACCCTCATTATATCGATAAAAGAAGCCGCCCTCAAACCTGCTACCGCATTTTTAACAGTGTTGTCAAGTGTAACCGATTTCCAGGAATTTAAGGAAAAACAAATGATTTTATATACCTCGCATTATAACATTATCATGTGGTATAACAAACTATTGATCACACCTTTTATCATTCATAAAACAATTGGACGGTGAACGTGATGCAGAATAAGAATGTTTCCCATTCAAATATTACGGATCCATTTAACACGTTCCTTGGTCGTGTCACATCGGCGTCATTGGCATTCATGTGAACAATTTTTTCTCTATTTTTTATATAATATTAAGTATTTTTGTATTTGTTTTGTTTTTAGCCCTATTTTCACCTCTAAATTAAAATTATAAGTATTGCTGGTAATGTTCCGGGAGGTGGGACTTTTTTTATGAAATATCCTGCTCTTTAAGGATTTTTTTTATTTCCGCTATATGCAAAAGTTCTTGAGATATTTGCAAAAAACGAAACCCCCCTTTCTTTACTAAATTGTTTATAACTTTTGTAATATTTACCAGCCCCAATTCAAATTTTCAACAGTTTCTATTTCAGCCAATTCTATTCTATTTTCTAAAAATTCAACTGTTTCTATTTCAGCCCAATTCAAATTTTTGATTTTTTTTACCTTATTTTCAAATATAGGTACTTTATTTTATTGTTTTTAATTTTTGTTGAGAATTTTTTGCTTTATTTTGGAATATACATTTGCTCTATTTTGTAATATATATTTATTTTGTTTTTCAGTTTTCAAGTTTATTATTCACGGCTACTTAGCTGTTTTGTACACATTTATTTTTGTTTCTTGTGGGAAATATGGCTACTGGCAAACCCCACCCACTAAAAAATGGTATAGCGTTGAAAGCAATACCTCATGAGTGGTGTGGAAAGTTGCCTTCAATATCAGCTGTGGTGTTTAAAATAAGTAATAAAATATATATAAAGTATCTTTTGTCACATTTCTCCCAAAAACGTATTAAAAACTGAAAAACACCTCGTTCAAGATAAAAAACGTACAACGGTCTTGACAAATTATAGTATTCAACTTGCAATTAATGATCATTATTAACTCGCCGCACCTAACTATTATTTCATCAATAAAATCTTACCTTTTCTTGCTCCGGATTCCCCGCTAACAACTTGTACATAGCGCTGATGGCCTTTTCCTTGTTACTTTCCACAGAATCGTGCGCTGCCGCATTCAGCGCCAGGACGAACGACGTATACACCTCCTTTAACTGATCCTCAAAATACCAAACACTCAACAACTTCCTCCTTGTCACAGCGTTGCCTGACGCGAGCTCGTTCAACATGGACAGCGGACGTTGGGGAAATGCTTTCAGTTTACGCTTGGGTTGTAAGAGGTCCGATAAGAACAATTCCGTCAACGTTTCTGCATAAACAACGAATTAATGTCGCCCTAAGCTTTATATATGTGGTGTTTCCTACCTATCACAGCTACGCATTCCTTCTTTTTCCCCACTTTAACCATACCGACAAGATTTCGTATGGTTTCTAAATTGCATACAGGGTTGTCTTGTATAGATACAGTGTGCGCTGCTATTTTGTCCGAGACAGTACCCTTTGACATAACCGTTCTCATCCATTGGTAATTTGTGTTTGTCTTCGACTTTTCTGAAATAAAGTTTTTAGGAATAATCAGGCTTCTAGATTTTCACTCACTTATATTATAATTAGCTACTTCGGAATCGTGGCATTTTTTAGCCTCTTCTTTTAACTCAATCAACAGCTGCTCTGTGCATTTGCCGAAATCTTTTGGATCTTCCGACACCTTAAAATTATTGTCAATTCATTACATTATGGCAATATTTAGGAGACATTTATTATTTAGCTCGTACCTCGCTGTACCACTTCTTTGGTTCTTCGTATTCCTCGAAGTTCTGCTCATTATCAAAACGCTTAGGCTTAACTTTATTTCTGAACTTCATTTTGTTTACCACATGCATCAAAGCAAAGTAAAACTGTGGTTAGATTTTCTGAATTTCTGATTTTTGACATTTCTTTAGGGAAAACCAAAAATAACTAGATCTTAGATCTCTGACATAGTGCCAACTTAAATTAAAATTATAAAAAAGGAAGGAAACACCTGTTGTGTCTGTTTACTGTTCAGTGGATCATCCGTTTGCCTTCCATACTTCTATCAACTTATCATAGTTCTTATGATGTTTTGTGATTGTGGTTCTTTATTAGGCGCGTTCGGCATTACAAATCGGAGTTGGAGTTAAGCAGCAGTGAATTTAGATCACGTGATAACCGAAACCGAACAAAAAGAGTCAAATTGTTGTTTGTACTATCAATTTATTGTTCTTAAATTTAAATAAATCAACGCCTCCCGCCAATTGTTTGCGCATGCGCCGTGCGGTGACTCCACAGACAGACACGTTCTTTGACGGCGAGATCAAACGATAATTTAGGTTGGAGTAATTCCCAATACCATCCAATACTGATCCGAACGCTTACAAAGTTGCACCATTTACTCCAAGGTACAATACTCGCAACAATTATAGATATAATCCTTGCAGTACTCGTACGTGTTGGCACAGGCGTAGTGCAAAAAAAGTTGAAAGCGTATTCCGAACGACCGAACGTAGCGTAACGACAACGCGGAAGCTGACTTTGATTATCCTAGAAAATCGAAAAATGTAGTTTGTAGTTGTACCACGAGTACCACTACTGCCAATTGCCAAGATAGTCAAAGCAGCCAAAGTCACCAGATACTGCTTTTGCTTCAACTTTCAATTTCAATCACAACATGGCGTGCGGCAAAGTGACCTTTTCTGTAATTTTTGTTATATTTTGTGCCTTTCTGAATGTACATGGACAAAAAACAGTGATAGAGTTAAATGAGGCCAATTGGAGTGATATTCTGAAGGGGGAATGGATGGTGGAGTTGTAAGTTATATTCAATTCGCTTACGAGTTCGGTATCTGCTGTCGTGTCAATAGTCATCGAGAACTTTTTACATATTTTAACTTTAGGGCTGTTTTAATAATTAGCGGTTGATTGTACGGTGTATTTTATCAAAAAATTTGCACACAATTAGTAATTCAGAGGGCAATTTTTGCAGTTATGCGCCGTGGTGCCCAGCTTGTAAAGCCCTGGATCAGAAATGGCGAGAATTCGCGGAATTGAGCCCCGGTCTGGGGATAAAGGTAGGCGCTGTGGACGTGACAACCTCGCCCGGTCTCAGTGGCAGATTTATGGTCACTGCCTTGCCCACAATATTTCAGTAAGTCTGTGTTAGCTGTTCAGGAGCGTGTCTCATGATTTTGTTGTAGTGTAATTACGGGGGAATTTAGACAGTACAAAGGCACGCGGGACAAGGACTCGTTTACTTCCTTTGTCGAGGAGAAAAAATGGATGCAAGTGGAACCCGTGGCCAGTTGGAAGTCTCCTAATTCCATACAAATGACTATAGTGTCTTCCTTCTTTAAATTGTCGCAGACTCTAAGGGTAAGCTGGGTTGATAATGTCGTTAGTTGATGTAATTGATGGTGTATTTTTTTAGCAAATACACAATAAATTAACTGAAGAGTATGGTTTGCCAAGTGTTGGGTCTTATTTGATTTTTGCCGTAGCCACAATTATTTTGGGAGCATTACTAGGTTTGGTAAGTGTTTTGTTATCATATGTCACTTTGGTCTTATATTTAAATGTGGTGATAAGCGTCATTTTCTATGACTAAACGTAGTGCTATCTTGTTTAATTTATGATACAGTTAAAACCAAAATTATTGATATTTGGTTGGATGAATAGCATATGATCGTGAATTTTTTATTTAATGGCTTCGAAATATTATTAGTAATGATAATTTCATATCTGTCGGTTCAGAAACATGGGCTTAATTTTTTATTAAATAGGTAGGTAGGGAAAAGAATCGACAAAAATTACCAATTGTTTTTCCTTTTCGCTCATATGTAACTCTGAAATTATTTGTTTTAGAAATATTAATTTTTTTTTAAATTTTTAAAAATATAATTTTTAAAGCAAGGAAATAAAAAAACGGACAAAAAGTATTTTACACGAAACATCGACTCGCAAAGAAGAAGAACGAGTTTAAACTTGGGTATTTCTTTAAGAGGAATACAGAATTATTAACTTTTCATAAATTCCAAGAAAATTCTACACCAAACATTGTGTATAGAGATTTTTCAATGAGGTTAATACGGAAAGCCAAAAAAACTGAAAGCAAAGAAATTAAAAAAAAATAGAAAGCAAAGAAATAAAAAAAATTAAAACAATACAAAAAAATTTAAAAACGAAAAGTGTTAAAAAAATATTAGGTATTTAAAAAAAACACGAAACTCGACTCGCAAAGAAGGATGAGATTAACCTTAGCATGGGTACCTATTTCTTAACGAGGAATACAGGATTATTAACTTTTCATAAATACTGCGAACTAAACAAACATTTTTCGTTAAATTCGCGCGGATGAAGTCGCGGGTAATATACAGCTAAAAAAAATACAACGGTATTTTTTTGCAGATTCTAGTGTGCGCCATAGACCTTATCTACCCGCCGAAGCAATCTAGTTCGGTAGACAAGGATAATAAGAAGAAGGAGAAGGATAGCGGTGATGAACTGGTAAGTTTTTGCCAAATTATCCGCCAGACTTCTCGGTATTATGTATTCTCTTCCCTAGGATGATGAGGATATAAAAGATGACCTGGTAGATGATGCAAGCCAATCCGGGGGAGACCGTAATTCCGGGTCGGACTCGGAAGCTCAGAATTCTGGCGCAGACGCCGCCGCGAAACCGAAAAGGCGCAAGAACAGGAGACTCGACATGTGATGAAAGAATCTCGAGTTCCTGAGATTTAACCAATTTGTCTGTTTGTGTCTCTCCGTTGCAAACAATTACTGAGAATATTTTTTACCGGTTTCCTAAATTTAATTTATTAAAATTGCTTCATAGTGTACATTTATTAATATTTAATTTTTAACAGATCTATTTTAATTATTTATTTATAGTGAAGTTTGTCTCTAGTTACTGTAACAGGATATGATTTTGATAAGCGGATCGAGCTTTGTGATTGGAGACTTGTGAAAAACGACAAATCGTCGAGTAAATAAATTGTGATGTTTCATAGTTGCACTGCTAACTAGATGTGCAGCGGATTTTGTAAAAATATTGCCTGAAGGTACTCGCTAATAGTTTTAAGGCATTCCAAGCGGTTGTGTACATTTTTCGGGGTTATCGTTTCAGTGTAAATTTTATATAACTTGTACAGATTTCTTTTTACTATTTCCTAATAAAATGTTTCCGCAAAAACGTGAAGAAATTTGTTTGGAAATTTTTCGTTCCCTCGACAAAAACAAAGGTCCAAAAACAAGGTAGTAGGCTGTGATGAGATTGTTTTAATTGACATCTGTCAAAAGTGTTGCAATTGTCAAAGATGTAAATAAGTTATTGGCCAAAGAAAAGTTATTGGGCAAAGAAAAAAGTGCAATTTAAGTGCTACAGCTTAAAAACGAGAAAAAGGGGCTTTGTATGATTACGTATAGCTCCAGTCCCGATGGACCGATTTTTCTCATCGAGGTCTTAAGATGTGGGGAAGGGTCCAAGCGAAGCAATAGAAAATATTAAAACAAAAACACAGAAACAATTAATAAACGAAAAGACAAAAAAAGAACAAAAAAAAGTATTTTGAAAAAATTAAATTAAAAAAAAAAATAAATAACATGAGACATCGACGCGTAAAGAAGAAGAATGAGATTAAACTTGCCATGGGTATTTTTTTATGAGGAATACAGAATTATTAACTTTTTGTATTTCCAAGAAAGTCCTACACCAAACATTATGTAAAGAGATTTTGCAATGAGGTTAATACAAAAAGCCGAAAAGAAAACTGAAAGCAAAAAAAAAGGTAGTTGGCTTTGACAAGATTGTTTTAATTGAAATCATGTCAAACCTTTGACAGATGTGTCAAAAGTGTTGCAATTATCAAAGATGTAAATAAGTTATTGGCCAAAGAAAAAAGTGCAATTTAAGTACTACAGCTTAAAAATGAGAAAAAGGAGCTTTGTATGATTACGTATAGCTCCATTCCCGATGGACCGATTTTATTCATCGAGGTCTTAAAATGTGGGGAAGGGTCCAAGCGAAGAAATAGAAAATATTAAAACAAAAACACAGAAATAATTAATAAACGAAAAGACAAAAAAAGAACAAAAAAAAAGTATTTTGAAAAAATTAAATTAAAAAAAATAAATAAATAACACGAGACATCGACTCGTAAAGAAGAAGAATGAGATTAAACTTGCCATGGGTATTTTTTTATGAGGAATACAGAATTATTAACTTTTTGTATTTCCAAGAAAGTCCTACACCAAACATTATGTATAGAGATTTTGCAATGAGGTTAATACAAAAAGCTGAAAAGAAAACTGAAAGCAAAAAAAAAGGTAGTTGGCTTTGACAAGATTGTTTTAATTGAAATCATGTCAAACTTTTGACAGATGTGTCAAAAGTGTTGCAATTATCAAAGATGTAAATAAGTTATTGGCCAAAGAAAAAAGTGCAATTTAAGTACTACAGCTTAAAAATGAGAAAAAGGAGCTTTGTATGATTACGTATAGCTCCATTCCCGATGGACCGATTTTATTCATCGAGGTCTTAAAATGTGGGGAAGGGTTGATTTTATTGATTTTTTTGTATTGGATGAGTCACCTCGATATTTTAGCCCAAAGGGCTGTTTCAAAATGCAGAAAATTGAAAATCCAAAAATCGGCCATTTTATGTCCATAATCCGTCCATTATTTTCTGTAAGTAATGACGCCAAGCTGATTAAAATCGGTTAATAAACAAAAATTCACAAATCTTGCATCTTACGCAATTTTTTTTGTTGTCGAATGAATGCTATTCTTAACTAAAAGTTTCTGTTTGCCTAAAAATAGTGATGGCTTTGTCAAAAATTGTGTTGTCTATACAGGTTGGTTAAGAATTACAAAATCTTAAAATTCGGTAAGAGTAAACTTTGTGATTTTTGATCATCCTGTATAAAAACATAATTGCGGCAAAATCATCATTAGTTTTTTTATACGTGGTGATCAAAAATCACAAAGTTTACTCTTACCGAATTTTTAAGACTTTATAGTTTTTGACGACCCCGTATAATATCCATAATTTTTGTCAGCCTTACTTTGGCAAGCAAAAACTTTTATTAATAATAGCGTTTTCCCGAAAACAACATTTTTTGAGATTTTGGAATTTGTGACCACCCCGTATAAAAAATGATTTTTGTCGCTCGCATTCACAAACGTTTTCTTAAAGACGGCTCCCATATATCCAAACAGAAGTATTTTCAATACTAAAATGTTAAGGGCAAACGTAAAAAGTGCAACATTTTTTGGCCCACCCAGTATTTGTTGGGGTTTTATCTAATCCCCAAACCTATCAAGAAGAACATTAAACGTATCTTTAATATCTTTAATCTTTACATACCTATATATGAAATTTTTGAAAAAATTCGATTTCGTCATATTCCTCCAAAATAATTTTTCCTACTTCGGTAAGTTTCAATGCTTCCCACAAATCAACATCGTCTGATGTTGATGATGACTGACTGCTTAAAATATTTATATTTTCTTTTCAATTACATTTCCCTTCGTTTTGTATAAAAAATCTTAGGTTATGGTATTCTTAAAATGGGAGATCAAATTGGTCAAAAGTGACCCATTAAAGTTAACGCTACAATCAAGTGGTATAATGATGCGTTAAAAATATTATGACGCACATTTCTATTTTAATGTCTCCATTAACTTTTAATGGAGCATTAATTTTGTTTATGAAAGCAGGCCTAATACTTTTTACAATATCAATATGTTCAAATAGGACACGTATAAATTGTGTACAAGGTAGTTATTTTATTATGAATGCCAGCATTGCCTATCAAAACTAATGTCACATTAAAATGACACTGTAAAAATGGTAGATATTAATGGTAAATTAAAGTATACCTAAATGACCAATTAACTAAATCGTACATTAGTCTGAAGAATCTCAATAAAGGCGGAAGAACGTGTGCAACTTGTGTCAATGATTCGTTTCTGTGTGTATCCAAATGTACAAAAAATGGTAAGCGATCTCACTTAATTTCTCTTCATAATCTATTGCTATATAAATAGCAAAAAACGGAAAACCTAACTAATATATATATATATATATATATATATATATATATATATATATATATATATGTTAGTATTATATATATATATAACACATGTAAGCCAATCTTACACAACTTTTGAACAATTAACTTGGATTTGCTGGAAACTATTACTTGTTTTAGATTTAATTTCTTTAGAGAAAAGATTCGCGTGGCGACCTTTTAGGTGCCTTATGCCTCACTCTTTCTGCGTTGTTACGGAAATCAATTTCTAAGAAACAATTATACTTCCTTAGTTACATGTTTTCTGTTTGTCGAAACCATTGGACAACCAATCAAATTCTCATTATTTAATTCAGAGCTATTATTTACTTTTTTTGTGCCCACTTGTTGGTTTTATAGATGTTTAACTGATATTACTTTTCTTCGAGGCTAAAGTCGCCATTAATTGATTTTCGCGCTTAACTTTTATCGAATTATAGTTAATTGACTCCGTCGCCAACGGGGACGTAGCCAGTCAGTGCCGATGTCGTTCCCTCTATCCATCAAGTGACCCCCATTGTACGTATCGCTCCAAATAAAACAACACCTACTGGAAAGTGTTTATTTCTTAAAAAAAATATATAACCAAATAAATAACTTATACTGAATAAAAATCACTTTTGTTCCTAAACTTGGGAGAGGGCCTTGCGAAAGGTGAGAACCACAGCAACGAGAATCTGCCGAAGACCGCCTGTATACTCTTCCACCTAGACTTCTTCACCCAACGTGCCTCCTCTTTCTTCAACTGCTCGATTCCAGTCTCGTCGTTCCAGATAGCCTGTACTTGCGTGCCCAGCATTACAACGGTGAATATCGCGAAAAGCAACGCCTCGAACATGAGGAACAGCAGTAGAACTACCGTAGCCGGTGGGGAGTAGGTAGTGCATTCCTTCCATTCGTGTCGGATGCACATTAAAAACTGGTTAATGGCTAAGAAGAGGGAGTGCAGAGATATAGTTGCTATGTAAAACTGGAAAAAAACATTGTCAATCTGTATCAAGTTACAACAAAAGGAAATAAGCGACCACATTTGTTATGCATAATTAGATATAGGATCTGTGCCGCTCAAAATAACAAAACGAATATACTTAAAAAAACATATAAATTGAAAATATTCAATATTGGCAGCAAAACCCATAATAAAATGTAAATGAACTGTCAGAATATTTGCCACAAAATGGCGGAAGCAATAAAAATGTGTTGTCACAACTGTAGAATATTGGATATCGATAAATGTCAGCCAGTGAGTGATAATTTTATATCAATAATACAAATACATAACATCATTTTTATAAAAAAAAAGAGATACTTACTGTAAACAACACAAAATATTTCTGATTATGTTCCCCAACACAATTATTGACCCATGGACAATGGTGATCCATTTTGCGTATACACCTGGAATAAAAGCATCAATTCAATCATTTAATCAAACAAACCTCAGTATTTAAGACGACAGTCTCACTATACAATAATCCAATATCGAATATGTGAATTGGTTATGTGCCATGTACACGTATCTTTATTATCGGTAATTGTGACAAAACTGGTACTCCTTGGCAGACCAAGTGTCTAGTGAAGCAGTGTTGCCACTACCGAAAATATTTCTTCGGTAAAAAACGTTCAAAATTCCGGAGAAATCGGTATATGTTTTTTTTGGGGCAAAATAGTAAATATTTGAGGAATTTAAGTAACTCGGTATTAATTCCTGTAACGTGATAACCTAAAAATACTCTTGGGAAACTAACTGGTCCTCCTAGACAGTCTTTTAAATATGTGATTAAAATTCAGAAAACAACAATTTTACAATCAGAACATTTGTTTATATTTATCGAGCCTATACTAATTTCTTCGAATATTTATTAACTCAAGAAGCTTGTGAATTCGGTACGGGGCAATCATCTTATTTATCATGTATCTTATTTTTACCGAAAATGTATTATTTTAACAACCCCACCCCATGATTTAGTACTCAATTTAGTACAATGTATGACATTACTGACGACCTTCAGTAATCCAAGCTTAAAATAAATCCATTTCAATGAATTGACGTGCGATAAACCAATATTTACTTTTCAAGTATACATGAGATTATCATGGAATAGTAACATCATTATTGCCCTTATCTTTCATACAATATTCAGGTATAATTTATTGCTCAGGTCAGCTAGTGCCAACACATGATTGAGAAAATAAAGCACACAGATATAAGTTTTCAGTTACCTTTGACAAACAGAACAATGATGGGCCCTGTCAGGTTTAATACTACAACATTTGGGGCACTTAAATATCACTTGTCCTTCCCGGAATCCCATCTGCTTGATCATCTCCTTCGTGGCATTTCCTTTGGGAACAGCACCCTGAAATTTTTTTTTCAATTAAAATCACGTAGCCATATTTATATCTTCTTTTAGAGTCTCTCAGTTAAATGCTAAATGCTGTTGAACACTTAGAAGTTTACTATTAGGACAATGATCTTACCGGATCCGTGAACATAGTCTTGAGATGTGACGTAATGGCCAGAAAAGCGCACACTTGGAAAATAATAATATTCACTACACTGTAGAAAGGGTAAGGGCTTGGAATGAGAATGACGGACAGAACTACAAACTCAGCGTATAAGATTAGTAGCCACGTTAAGATTGCACATATAATCCCACAAATATCTCTAATACACCACAGCATACCGCCACAACATCTATTATGGAAATCGGATTCCTTTCTGAAACCGTATTCATATTCCATCATGATTCTGGCTGCATATAGGTATTAATTATTCTTCTAGGGCGGCCAAGTCAGCTCCACTATTTGAAGGTTATATTTCATAGTTTGAAATAGTCATAATTACGCTTAATGAACTATATAGATTTAAAACTACATGGTACATAAGTCCCGCAACTCAAACTTTGTTAATTATTTATGGAAATCATCATGAGCCACGCCAAAAAATTGTATTTCTTTACGCACAGTTCGGTTTATTTTGTACACAAACCTAAAATACAGGTAAGGCAAGGTAAAAACCACGAAGTATCCCTTGCAGATTTCTGTACAGAAATCAAGTGACATTTGTTGTTTTCATCTTCGAAAGAATCTACATCACACATCAGATCCAAGAAGACTAGAACAAGGAAGCCGAGCTCGCGTGTTTCGGGCGGCACGCCACAAGATACGTCGAAAGATAAAACAATGGCGGTTGACCTGCGCAAAACAGTAAATTGCACCTTAATCTGAGAAAGCACGAAGGCTGACGAAGACTCCCGAAACTAGGTAGGGCGCCGCTATTCCCCTAGCGTATTTCGACGTAATTTGTGCCGTTCTCTCGGTATCTATTTTACGCCAGCTGGGTCTCCTTGTTCTAGTCTTCTTGATAAGATCAAAAAAATATCACGTTACCACAAAACAGTCAATAAACACCACAGATAGAAATATTAATATATATTAACTTTTAATTTCTTTGCTATTCATATTTATTATGTGAAGAGACACATAAAAGATATAAAAAACACCACACCACGTAGATTAATATATTATATCCCTAATGGCGGAGTGCAACAAAGAGAGTTTTCTAACTCTAGGCACATTTTTGCATAAAATATTTTATTGTGGCTGAATCAAAATATTTCTGTATTAATGTTCTGTGATGTTATTTACAACGCGAACGTTTTCTGAAAATATCTGATGTTTTGTGGTTGCCTTACAACGTGGAACCTGTGATGTGTGCTGTGCTGTGAGTGTTTTGTGGTTATTACGTTACATTACTTTATAATTTTGTGGCAGTGCCTGAAAGAGAGATTTCTGTTTACGACTTTACCATTAATATTTGAATTAAAATGTATTAAATTACTCGATAAATTGTGGAGGAATTGATTTATATACGATACTGCACACCTAGAAATAGTAATGGCTGTAAGTATATTACATATTAACTGGTAAATAAAAGTGGTTAGCTTTAACATATTTTAGCCCCAACAAAAGGGAAAACAAGGCACTAAAGGTGCCAAACAGATCGTAGAAGATAATGCGTCCACGTTGGTTTTTTATAGGAATATGGCAATAGCAGCGAATGCATTGTCCCTTGTTATTTTGGTTTTTTACCATTCCACTATTAGTACGGTATGTTGTCAAATATAACTAAAAACGTGTTTGACTCTTTATATTTTAGCTGCTATATTTATTTTCATGCGGTGTATATATAGCATGTTATCAGTTCATGGTTTACATGTCTAAGGCGAATTATACCGAAACTGGCCAGTTACTATATGGCGGTGTGGACTTGAACATGGAAGGAGGCGTAGCAGAGTAAGTTTAATGAAACGTTGTGCAATGGTGATTGTTGAGTATTATTTTAGCTACATAAAAGACATAGTAATACTCACGGCAGGTTGTCAGTTACTCTCCGCAATATTTTCTAACTACTTGTGGTTGTTATGGTTGTTGGCCCCCATTCAAGGTGGTTGGATTGCTTGGAAGAATATCCTTCAACCGTACTTGTCTCAGGGGCCGGCGGAGCCGGAAGTGAACGAAAAAAAACAGAAGAAAATGGAGAGGAAAATGAAGCGAATGCAGAGGTGAGGGACGCACTAGTGGGAATGTTTATAACTGGGTTATGAATTGGTTGTTACTGCATTGACTTTACGTTTTTAAAGATGATTTTAATATATAACTAGGTAATTTATTTGTAAGCTGTATCGTGGTAAAGTGGTTTTTCAATTCGCGGCTATATTAATTTATAAAATTGTTTTTCTTTTGTTAAGGTATGGATTAAATAAAGGTGTATATATTATAGGTATTATGAGTTTAGTGTTTATGTATGCGAGATATTGTAATATGTTATTTATTGTGATGTAAAAAAAACGTTTCTTTTCAAATTTGAAAAAAAACTTTTTTCTGAAAAAAAAATGTTTTTTTCAATTATAAAAAAAATTCATAATAAGAGTTTGTTTCTTGTTTTTTATGAAAAAATAAACAAAACAATTTATGACAAGGACAAATGTCGCCATCTAGATGTCTATAGTAGCAAATGAACTCCATGATTGGACCAAGATACTTCCCGAAAAAAAACGTTTCAACAATTCAGAAAAAAAATACGTTTTAAAAAAACATGGTTTTTTTTCTGAATAAAAACAAAATTGTTTTTTCTTAATTATAAAAAAAATCATAATGATTAAAGAGGCTTTTATTTATTTTTTTTATGAAAAAAATAAACAAAACAATTTATGACAAGGACAAGTGTCGCCATCTAGATGTCTATAGTAGCAAACGAACTCCATGGTTGGACTAAAATACTTCCCGACAAAAAAAACGATGCAAAAATTTTATAAAAATACATTTTTTTCTGAATAAAAAACAAAATTGTTTTTTTTAATTATAAAAAATAATCATAATAATTAAAGAAGCTTTTATTTTTGTCTTTCATGAAAAAAATAAACAAAACAATTTATGACGAGGACAAGTGTCGCCATCTAGATGTCTATAGTAGCAAACGAACTCCATGGTTGGACCAAAATACATCCCGACCCCAAAAAAATGGGAGATTTCCTATTACAAATCATCGTTTGATGTTCGATAATTTAGCTGCACGGTTTTAGTTTTTAGTACTGTCAACTTTCGAAAAATATGAGATTTTGTGCTAACTTCGAATCTAACAACACAAACTTTTGTGCTAACAACACAAACTTCGAATCGTGCCTCATCGCTCCATTGTATTGCACGCCATTGCTGAGATGTCCAATCCTTATGTTCTTTTGCCCATCTTACCCTATTTTTCTTCTGCCGTGGTGTTAAAAGTGGCTTTTCCTTGGCCTAATTCAAAATTGTCAATTTTTCTAGTTCATTTTTTTTATTAAAAAACTTACCTTGTAAGTCCCAAATCCTAATTTGTGAGCCTCTCTGTGAGTTGTTGATCTTGAAATACGTCTTCCAACGCCATCACTCCACAGAACACTTAACTCGAGGTACGTGGCACGTCTGTTTTTCTGGATAATTCTTCTTAACGCCCTTCTATCACAATCTGTAATCTTGCTTTTTTTTACATATCGGGGCTTTCAGCGACTGAACTCGTCATTTTATATCTTCTAACTATATTTCTTACACTATACCGCGATAATTGTAATAAATTTGCAATTTCCGAGTTTGACTTCCCACAATTGAAAAATTTAATAATAATTGAACGAATTTTGTCATCCATAACCTTTCCTCTGCCCATTTTTAAAGAACACAACTACTTTGAAGCTGTATCAAATGAATTCTGACAGCTATGAGTATTAGCAATTGTTTAATTGTTGTGGCGTCTGTTTTCCATGGCCACCTTCGAATTGTAGGCTTACTTTGTAATGAATAAAAAAACGGGTTGTTCGCCGTACTTGCAACATTTTGCTTCTTTGTTACACATTTGAGTGAAGACCAATAAAGTTGGGTGTTTTCTACTGCATAAGATTAAATATGCCCTATTAATTACTTTGAGACCTAAACACAGCTTGTAGTATTTATTATGTTTTGATGCTGACCAAAAAACTAAGATTTCAATGGGTGGGCCAACTGATATGGGAAGGGGCTCGTAGAGTTACAAGATAGAGAATAGAAAAATTATAAAAATTAAATTTTATGTACTAGCAAAGCGAATGGGGAGGCTGAGCCTCCCTTGCCCCCGTATGAGGAGCCGCCACTGCTATTTTCGTGAACCATGGATATTTTATATTAATTTTAGATTGTGTAATTTGTAGCGGAAGATTTTTCTGGTCATTAAATTATTGTCCGATATATCCCATTAGAGTACCTAATTGTAGCTAATACATATTAGAAAAAACAAACATAATAATAATTATTATTATTGTTATACTGCACGTAGCCTTTGATGAAACAAACATTTATGTGGAAAATAAACCGAAGTAGGTCATTCTGCCGGTATAACGTACAAACACCTAGGAAGCATTTTAAACAATCAGCTATGATATAACAACAATTTTATTATTGCAAAACGATAATACATAAACATTTACTTCGGTTCCTACCATCGACCTTGAGAATTTCCCCCCGGAAAGCAACAACAAAAGAAAATTAACGGCCACCCTCCCGAGAGCGGTAGTCAGAACTCGGATAGGTAATTCAAAGTTCGAATATCTCTTGCGCAGTGCAGACTAGTCGTGAGCTTCCATCAGGTTTCAGACTGGCTTCAGGCTACATCAGATTTCGCAGACATCAGCAAAGGCAAGTAGCAATTAATCGTACTTTTTATTTTACAACTAATGTCTATTTTGAGATGAATTTGTGTAAGAATAATTTCATGGTTTCACGTTTCATGAGAGAATACACATAAATTTTATGGGAGGGCATCAAGAGTCGTTAGAAAATGAAATTTAAATGTGAGTTTCTATTTGTTTCAAGTCGCGCCTGAACAAGCAAAATAAATTCGCAAAGTTGAAAAATCCTCTAAATATGAACTTTTTCCTATTTCCGATTTTTTATTAATTTATAATACGTTATCTATTAAGTATTAACAAAAATATTTTCGGACGCCATTGTATTCGTTTGCGACAAATCTGGTATATACCGTTGAACTCAGGATGTCATCAAGTTATTTTCCTAAAAATATGAACTCTTTTCTATGTCCGGTTTCTGCTTTATCACACGGAATGTCTAGGGGAAGAAATAATTTCGGACGCCACTGTATTCCTATGCGACAAATCTCGATTGTACTATTGCACTAAGGGTGATATGGCGTTATTTTCCTCAAAATATGAAGTTATTTCTATTTCCGGTTTTCGTTTTATAACACGTAATATCCGGCGACGAAAATAATTTCAGACGCCACTGTGTTCGTCTGCGGCTAATTTGGAAGATTCGATGGAACTAAGGGTAATATGACGCAATTTTGCCTATAAATAACTTTTTCTATTTTCGGTTTTTTATTAATTTATAATACGTTATGCCAATGGACAAAATTTGGTCACAAATAAATATATTATATTTGTGTCTATCTCGACCAGCTACCCCAGATGTACAAAAGGATTCTTGTAGGTGATCTGGAAGCCGAGATACAGAAGATCTTGCAAACGCGAGAATATTTACTGTGCCTTCCAGATTTTTTTGTAAAAAAAATTATCTCGTCTCCTAATGGTTGCATGTTGTTTTTTTAATTTTTTTTATTTTTCATATTTTTAATTTTTTTTTTATTTTCAAAAAAAATTTCTTAGCTTTGCTATTAGCTATACTTGTTCCAAGCAACAAGTATGGGAACGTTATAGTTAAGTTCCAGTTCTAAGTTCTATAGAGAACCCGATTTTTAGCGGTATTTTCGATATAACTCGAAAAGTATCGAACATTATTAAAGAAGCATTTTGATATATTTTTTTAATATCTACAACACCCTTATTTAAGTTTTCTCGATAGGAGCTATATTTTTTTATTTATTTACAAAAAACCGTTTTTTTTTTCAACTTTGCGAATTTTTTTTTGTTAAGTTCGCCATTCAGGCGCTAGTTGAAAGAAATAGAAATTCGTAATTTCTGTTAATTTAACATAGGCCGTGACAGAATGCTTGTACTATTAGTTTAACTTTGAGAAACCCGTAATATTTTGACATGTATAATTTTGAATATTGCAAAAACCATATTAATTTCCACCCAAAATTTATTTCATGAAAATTATATATACCTAGGCGTTTTGGGGCAATAATAAGATCTTGCGTAGAACCAAACCGGACTTGTTGCGATTCATTAATTAGGTGATTGTGTACACGAAACCACGGTTTACGACATTTTTTGGTGCTCAGGACTTTTTTATTTCGAAAAAACTATAAAAAAAACATGTTTTTGTGAAACGTGTTTTTTAACGTCTTCACGTTACACGAGCTGATTTTTTTTAAAATTAAAGTAGACACAATAGCGCTTCTAAACATGTACAACGCGATTATACATGTACAACTCGATATATATACTGTATCCAACGAGAGAATGGACTTGCACTCAAGCGAAAATTCGTCTGTTTTGGTCAGATCTCCGCCCCTTAGAACATTAGTTCAACGCCCTCAACGTCTGAATTGGCTCAGCAGGTAGCCAGGGCCGGCGCCTGGGTCCGATACCTACCTGGTACCTAATTATATAAAGTACCTACTACTGCCTACCTGACGGTCTACTACTGAATGACGGTCCTGCGTAGCTCGTTACAGAGCCCCTCCTCTTTAGTCGCCGATGCGCAAGTCCATTCTCTCGTTGGATAGAGTATAGTCTTGTTATTTTCGTTAATGTATTTTTGAGCAATCGAGAAAAATTTTTATTTATGGAAATTTGTCTATACATGCTGCGAAGCAAATGAAGCCACTAAATGAAAAAAGTTTTTAAAATCATAATTTTTCATGTGCGAATGATAGTATGTCGTCAGCGATTTTTTTAAAGCGGCCCAAGCCCATATTCTGGCGCGCCCGCGCACACACACTACTTACCGCCTCGACTGCCGAATATTAACCTTGTAAAGGAGCGAAATTCTTGCCAGGATGCTCATACATGCAAGACTTTTTAAAGGTATAACATAAATAATTAATTAAGTAAATTATTAATGAATTAATATTACACATTTGTTTTAAAAGTTAATGCAAACGTTAATTCAGATTTGGAAAAATATAACACAATAATTATTATATTTTAATTAAGTTGGGCTACTATTTTTTCCAGTAATTTTTGTGACATGCATATTAGCCCACTCATAGTGTAATTACCTATATAGGAACGTTCATAAACTCGCTGCATTATTAAAAAACTTATTGTTTTATTAAACGTGTAAACACTATACATATTATATTGGTAGTAACCAAAAACTTTCTACACCATCATCACTTTCGGCTATATTACTTTGTATACAATTATTGCATAATTTGCATTTGCACTCATCACAACATTTAAGTCTTTCTTTTATGCAGGTACATTTTTTATTATCACAATTTTTGTCGGAACAATACAGACTTAAACATTGTCGTATATTTTGTGGCCATTCTTAGACGCAGCTCATTGAGTGTGATAACACTGGAATCCTTATTTTTGTACAGCAACATAATATATCCTGTAGCTACTTGCTGAAATAGTAGCGGCATTTTTGACAATACTTTAAGACTGTCTATGTTCTTTGTCAGAACGTCAAATGCACTTCTTTCCCCAATTTTGTAAAAAGTAGTGTCACATCCTGTCAGACAATGTACTGCAAGGACAAGGAGACATGAAGAAATGTCTTTCCCAAATATTTTATAACTCTATCAATTGATATAAAACGCTTAGTGGCATTGAAGTGAATTGTCAAAAGTAATACATCGGTATCCAATATTTTTTTACTGAATTTAGATTCGTATAAAATGTGTAAAATTATGCGGGTATCTGCCTCCTCTTTATTACTATATAAATTTAACATTTGTATTAAAGTTTGTTTACTCATTAATACAACATTTTCGGGGTCCTCAAAACCACCTGCAATGATAACACTTTTGAATAATGTATTCTGTCACTAACCGCAATAAAGACTTCGTTTTTCCCCGATTTTAGGAAATCTCGATACCTACTTAGGTACTTTACTACTACCAGTAACATTGAATTGTTACTACTTGTCGTCTTAATGCACTGTATTTTACATATAATACACTCCATATTACAGAAATCACAAGTTATAATAACAACTAGACAAAATTTGTAAGAATACGCGATTCGGTACAGAGCCACGGGCCATATGCATCTAAAATGTAACACGTTCCAGTAACAAAACGTCCGTTATGCGCCACAAAAAAAATCGTATCAGAAAAACCGTTAATTCCAGCAGATTTTTTTCTTTACTCAAAACTTCTTTAATGTCTTAGTTTCACATTCTTCGCAGCATGTATGTAAAAATTTTCATAATTAAAAAAATTGTCGCTTATCGAAAATATAAATACATCTGTAAGGAAGTAATAAATTAATTGTTATTTAAATACAATAATAAACAATATTCAGTAATGATAATGACACTGTTGGAAGCGCCTATTTCTATGCTCGAATTTAAAAAAATGAGGCTGATAGCTTACGTAGGTCTGGAGATATGACGATGTAAACGTAAAAAACATGGTTTTTAAAAATCTGCGTTTTTTACATTTTTTCGATATAAAAAAGTCCTGTACCACAAAAAAATGTAAACACCAATTCTAACTTCCAAATAACCTACTTCAAATAACACATAACTTGTAGTCTGGTTCTACGTCAAAAAAAAACTTCATAATTTTCCCTCGACTTCGTTTTACTAATTTGCTGGGTAAGCTCAGCAAGTTATACTTATCCATATCCAAAATAAAAGTATTCAAGTTTAATTTACTTGACCAATCACTACCAATACTTAAACAAACAAAGTAACCCTGACTGACCACTCAACTATCACACCACAGGACTTTTACAATTTTTTTCCTGCAGTTTTTTCTCCTAACGGGCCATGGTAAAAACTTTTCGAAAGGACCTTGTATCATTGGCGTGATCTTGGCGGGACAGCAGACCCAGATACGTATAATTATACAACAAAACTACGCTTCTCGATAATCCGATTATTCCGCGGTAAATGTAGCCAACTTGACCTTGAAAACTTTCGCCAGTCGCGAGTCTGTTGCGGAATATGCACTGCACAATATTCCGCAGGCTGCGGAGACCGAGAAAGTTCCTTGTTTCTGCTGAGTTATGAGCGGGTTATGTAATATTACAAGCCGCGTCTGATTGACCCTTATATAATTCGTAACACGTTTTTCGGAGTGAGTTAGCATAATAATTTTTAATAGTCATACCTAATTGCCTAATTGTGTTTAATTTAATAATTTTTGGGTCTTAAAGTGTTGTTTTTAAATTTAAAATTAATATGGTTAGCCGTCGAAACGCGAGCAAGGATTAAATTCAATAATTATAAATTAATATGCTCAAAACGAATAAGGGGTCACATAAGTCAATATTTATTATGGGATTATGAGTATACAGAGTGTTTAAGAATGAAGAATGACACCCTTAAACACCCTGTATGCTCATAATTCTATAATAAATATAGACGCATCCCAGGCAGCTGTGACGTCATTTTCCCGTGATATTTACGTGGCCCATTACGTCGATATCACCAATATAATAACGTTGTAACGACGTAAAAATGACGACAATATATCTCATCGAAATGATGTCATTTTCACGTCCATCTAGATAATATATAGACGACTTGTTTAAACATAGATTCTATAAACTTCCAAATGTATAAACCGTAGTACATCTGCAATATAAATAGTCTTACAAAATATATATTCAATTTACATTTTTCAATTTTTATTCCAAAAAATTAATCCACAATACATGTTATGCAATGTTAGTGTACTTTTTGCATTATATGAAAGTTCTGTATACTACTTTTCCTTGTTTTTTACATCATAGCCGCATATATGATGCATGGCCGCCGCTAGAGTAAAATATAGAGGGGGTCAATTGGGTGTTGCGTAAAATTATGGGGCAAAAATTTTTCAAATTTTCAAGGTCAAGCGTTTTCCTGGCACTATACTATTTCAATGAAAATTTTATTTATAGAAAAATATAGACTTGCACAAGTATAATTTCTGGAATTTGATATCTTTTTATCTTTTTGAAATATTAATAATATTTAATGACGAATTAGTGAATTTATTTATACCCGCTGTAGGCCGCCTGTAGAATATAAATAAATTGGAATAAACAAAATATGAATTATTAAATTGTCAAATATGAATTGATTTTTGGCGCAAAATATTAAACAAAAAATATGTGGATACAGAAAGCATATATTATAATATCTTATACCCAATAATTGTTGGTTCAGAGTACATTAGTACATAATATATCATCTATACTGTATCCAACGAGAGAATGGACTTGCACTCGAGCGAAAATTCGTCTGTTTTGGTCAGATCTCCGCCCCTTAGAACATTAGTTCAACGCCCTCAACGTCTTAATTGGCTCAGCAGGTAGCCAGGGCCGGCGCCTGGGTCCGATACCTACCTGGTACCTAATTATATAAAGTACCTACTACTGCCTACCTATTCACAGTTTGTATTTGTAGTCTCGCAAGTACGGTTATTTTAGTTGTGTTGTTACGGTGTTACGAATGACGGTCCTGCGTAGCTCGTTACAGAGCCCCTCCTCTTTAGTCGCCGATGCGCAAAGCAAGTCCATTCTCTCGTTGGATAGAGTATATAATAAAAGTAATCTATAACTAGCTCTGGCTAGTTATAGAAAAGTAAGCAAATTTTTAACTGAACTAAAGCTGTTACTTCAGTAACAATAAATTTAGATTTAAAGTAAAAATACAAAAGAAAAACGTAGGTAGCTAAACAAATTTAATAAAAAAATGCATTATTATACAGAACCTATTCATTAAATAAAAACAACCTTCTACGATCTTGACCAAATCTATCTATTACATTATTTATAAAACTGTCTCTATTTTTTAGTACATTTTGCCTATGTACACTTAGCAAGCATAACTTCTGCCGAGAAGGCAAAACGCCAGGCACAGTACATAATACATCATGTACTATATACAAGGCACAAGTCATGTACTGTACATGACTTGTGGCTTGTACCTTTCGCTGGTGCTGGATCGAGTTCAACTTTCAACGACTATTGGATTAGAGCTGTTTCACACACACTATACACTAACTCAAGAGCATTATAACGACAATTTGTTCCATAATGTAAAATTTACGCAAATGCGGAAATTTTATGTTTTTACTGTTTTTCAAACGTTACGAACTCACATCCCCAACGTTGCGTATCTTGCGTTTAGCTCACCAGGACTAAGCTAGGAAGGGGGGTCAGTCGACCCCCCCCCCCTAACGGCGGCCCTGATATGATGTACATTAGATGTTTACTAGATGACGTCGCTAATATGTTTAAAACACGTCTCTTTTTGGGGGACAATTGACGAATGACGGGTTACACTACAAATCAACATGAATGAGACGTCACGCCCAATAAACTACCCCTTTGGTGAGAAAACCATTATTTCGCTAATAACTCGTTAACCGTGGAAGATGTCAAAAAATTGCTTTTATAAAAGAGAAGGCATGATTAATTTTCTAAAAAAAAGTTATCTTTTATTTTTTTTGTATATGCCATAGTTTTCGAAAAAATCGATATTGAGGATATAAGAAAAGTTGCCTTTTTCGAAAATGCGTTATATAATCGTTAACATCTTTACCAATTGTCGACATATCCAAGAAAGTAAGGAAGCAAATGAAAGATATTTTTATTACCTTCAATCTTTTACCATAGAAAATTATAAGAGTAACTAGATTTCTAAGGGCTGAGCTGGACATGAGCCGCCGCTCGCCCCTCGCCCACAGTCGTAATCCACCACTCAAACGGTTGACGTATGTACATCGTACACGCGCCGGTGCTTTTGTAATATTGTAATATTAAAAATGAGGGTGTGTGATTCATCAATTTAAACTTTAGTGCTCTGAATTTGACGGACAAGGGAAGCAAAAAAAAAACCGAAAACTGTCAAATGACTGAAGGAAAAAAATAAATATAATTCTTGTATCAAAAAATCTCCAACGCCAACACCCCACGAAACAAAAATGTCACCAGCCGCCGCTGAAAATATCGTACATTAAATTTAACACATTCTTTGTGTGACCCCCTTATTCGTTTTAAGCAGTTTATACCTAGGCGGTGAAAGTAAATTAAAATAATTTCTCGTAATATTTGCCCACGCCGCGGAATATCGTCTGGTACATAATTCGCGATAATATCAGTTCTGTAGAAACACGGACGGAACCAGGAACCACAAAACTACATACTTATGCAACAAATTCCTCGCCACTTATGACGCATTTCGATAAAACATGCCGATTATAATTTGTTCACGGTGTGCAAATCAAAAAATTAATAATAATTAGTATCGAGCTTCATTTGTCGTGAGTGCGAATACATAACATCTTCTAGTAAACTGAAAGTAGCACCGCAAAAATTACCGTCAGCTGATCTGATATTAGCAATTAGCGATCATAAAAAGCAGGTTACGATAATACGTAATTTTAGCAATCTGATGTGAAAATTCACCGTTATATAAACCATACAATGCAATGCCGTTTCCTTTTATAACAACCTGAAAGGTCTCTGTTTGATTTCGTTAAGTAAACTCTGTACACGATTTAAATAATTACTTATATTAGCTAAGTATACAATGTCAAAACGGAATTAACTAATCAGATATGTATATATGCTTTGTACTTTCACGCAACGACTGTTATTGTCGACTGAACAACAGGGAAGTGGTTATATTGGAAGATAATGGGTTCATTTTTAAGATAATCGCGAAAAGACATGCAAGCATTTCTTTAATACTCGTAACAGAGGAGTGTGCGATAGTAAAGTACATCCAATCTCCATTGAAACCGCATAAAAAGTAAAAACGACCACGAACATAAGAAAACTAAAGGTATTAGAAAACAAATACCTACGCCTCATCACGGACTCCAATAGATACATCTCCATCGGAAACTTTGCCCCGACATAGTACCAATAGCCGACGCATCAGGAATATTTCACGGAAATTCTACGAATTCAAGCTGGATGATAGTTCGCCTACAGGCATTAGGGACCACAACATGATTTTTACACTTTTTTAAGCTCTTTTCCTTTTTTTTTATTTTACTAATTTATCATTTTTGTTTGTTTATTTGCCTTTTCTAGTCTTTTTGTGTACAAATTTCACAAAATTCAACTATTTTATATGCATTGCTAGAAACTATCAATTTCAATAACATTTTTCAATCCAAATTAGTGACAAAACCAGACATTTTATATTTCTTTGTTCTTTGTCCCCTCTTTCTGTCAACCTTCCAGACCTGCATTTAAGGGGGTTTTTATAAAATGCTGTTTTTATTCAATATTCTACCGACATATTGCGGTAATGGAAGATAATAATTAAAGTGTCGACCAAATTTAAAAAATGAGAAAGTAAATAAATATTAGGTATTCTGAGGCACAAATAAGTATGATATTCGTGTCTGTCTCGACCAGCTACCTCAGATTAAGTACAAAAGGATTCTTGTAGGTGATCTGGAAACAGAGATATTGAAGATTTTGCAAGCGCGAGTCATTTTGAATGCGAAAGGTATTAGAAAACAAATGCCTACGCCTCATCACGGACTAAAATCTCCATCAGAAACTTACACAACCTTTGCCCCGACATAGTACCAATAGTGGAATATTTCACGGAAATTCTACGAATTCAAGCTGGATGATAGTTCGCGTACAAACAACATTACACGCATTAGGGACCACAACATAATTTTTAAACTTTTTTAAGCTCTTTTTTATTTTACTAATTTATCATTTCTGTTTGTTTATTTGCTTTTTATAGTCTTTTTGTGTCCAAATTTCACCAAAATCAACTATTTTATATGCATTGCTAGAAACTATCAATTTCAATAACATTTTTCAACCCAAATTAGTGACAAAACCAGACATTTTACATTTCTTCTTTTTCTTTTCCCTCTTTCTGCCACCCTTTCAGACCTGCATTTAAGGGTTTTTTTTCTTTAGCATTTTTACCATCAGAAAACTAACGTATCATATATAAAAATAATACTAAAAAACAGCTTGACGTAATAAAACCTGTGCGTCACAAAAAAAAACAAGATTTCTAATTCCGCGCGATCGGTATGAAGGATCTAAACAGCGATTGAAGCGGCCCGAAACGAGCTGTGGCGTCACAGCTTTGACGTCACACATTTGAGGTATTAAACGTTACCTCTCTAGCCTACACAGTTCAATCAATAATCCTAATTTTAAATCGTGGAGTTGTAATTATTTTTTAAATTGTTTATATATCAGATGAGTACCACTGAACTCCTTCGAGTCAACCAATGGCCGGCGTCCACACGTGTAAACGAAAATGAAGGAGACACTTTCAAGAACGACCAGAGAGCCCAAATTATGCAAGAGTTGTGCAAAATAGCGAACAGGGAACTCAGAGAGAACGAACACGCCAGACGGCAATGCTTGGCACATCTTCGAGAGTGGATCAAACAGAATCCGGATATAGAAAATTGCATTACAGGTATGTCTTCTTAAATAAACATGTTGAAAGTGTTTCATAGAACCTCATAACAAAGAGATTTCTGTTTGTCCTATGTAGATGACAATTTCCTCTTAAGATTCCTCAGAGTGAAAAAGTTTAGCATTCCTATGGCGGAGCAAGTTTTGTTGAAGTATTTGAATTTCCGTAAGAGATTCAAGCACATCATGTACGATTTGGATTATCAGGACCCCAAGGTCAATGAACTTATAAGTAATGGGTAAGGAAAATCTTGTAAAATCTACTTATAGGAGTAAAATGGATCATATTTCATTTTTTCAGGTACGTTTTCGCCAGTCCTTTCAGAGATTCCAGTGGACGAAGAGTGATTGTATATGACTTAAGTAAGTGGTCTTAATAATATGTGTATGATGTTGATTTGGCTTATATGTATAGGTAAATAACTACGTATCCAACTAGGATTTTTATATCTTATAAATTATGAAACAAACAATACTCTAAGAAGCGTTTTCAAAATGTTTATAAGATATAAATGTAAAATTGGCACCATTTTATAAAACATTTCAGTTTTGTAAATATAATAAAATTATTTTATAAACATTTCGGCAAAACTTTACAAAAGCATTATAAAACAGTTTTGTTTGTTAAAGTTTCTTATACTGCGCTATAAAATATACTTTACAAAAGTACAAACATTTCTATAAAACAACTATATAACAGTTTTATAAAAATGCATATGGAAGAATAAAATTTGGATGCCAGCTTTGGAAATATATAGCATATTTCTAACAAAATGGGTGTGATATTTCGTATTTTCAATTCAACTTACTTCGATTCCGTTTTAAAATGGTGTTTTAGGAGACATGGTAAATTTACCATGTCTCCTACGTCAAGGTTCATATTTTCCATAAATATTTGTTCTCCTTTATTGTATAAATAAGTTGCATTTATTACGTTATACTTTTAAAAGTTGTGGTAACGTGTTTATAACATATAGTATGTCCGCGATGTGGTTACAATACGTCAATACGTGAAATAGATAAAAATTTTAAATTGTCGAGAAAATGTTATTATTTAAGCATACATGTTTTTAACTTCCCAAAAATTATTAATGTCGTCGACAACAATCATATTTTTTATACGGGGTGGTCACAAATTACAAAATCTCAAAAATGTTTAGTTTTCGAGAAAACGCTATTATTTTTAAAGTTTTTGCTTGCCTAAAGTAATGTCGACAAAAATTATGTTTATTATACCGGGTGGTCAAATATAACAAAAAGAAAATGTTATTATTTATAAAAGTTTTTACTTGCCCAAAAAATAGTAATTACGTTGACGAAAATCATATATTTTATACGGTGTGGTCACCGTCGCCAAAAATCATATTTTTATACGGTGTGGTCAGAAATTACAAAATCTCAAAAAATGTTTAGTTTTCGAGAAAACGCTATTATTTTTAAAGTTTTTGCTTGCCTAAAGTAATGTCGACAAAAATTATGTTTATTATACCGGGTGGTCAAATATAACAAAAAGAAAATGTTATTATTTATAAAAGTTTTTACTTGCCCAAAAAATAGTAATTACGTTGACGAAAATCATATATTTTATACGGTGTGGTCACCGTCGCCAAAAATCATATTTTTATACGGTGTGGTCAGAAATTACAAAATCTCAAAAAATGTTTAGTTTTCGAGAAAACGCTATTATTTTTAAAGTTTTTGCTTGCCTAAAGTAATGTCGACAAAAATTATGTTTATTATACCGGGTGGTCAAATATAACAAAAAGAAAATGTTATTATTTATAAAAGTTTTTACTTGCCCAAAAAATAGTAATTACGTTGACGAAAATCATATATTTTATACGGTGTGGTCACCGTCGCCAAAAATCATATTTTTATACGGTGTGGTCAGAAATTACAAAATCTCAAAAAATGTTTAGTTTTCGAGAAAACGCTATTATTTTTAAAGTTTTTGCTTGCCTAAAGTAATGTCGACAAAAATTATGTTTATTATACCGGGTGGTCAAATATAACAAAAAGAAAATGTTATTATTTATAAAAGTTTTTACTTGCCCAAAAAATAGTAATTACGTTGACGAAAATCATATATTTTATACGGTGTGGTCACCGTCGCCAAAAATCATATTTTTATACGGTGTGGTCAGAAATTACAAAATCTCAAAAAATGTTTAGTTTTCGAGAAAACGCTATTATTTTTAAAGTTTTTGCTTGCCTAAAGTAATGTCGACAAAAATTATGTTTATTATACCGGGTGGTCAAATATAACAAAAAGAAAATGTTATTATTTATAAAAGTTTTTACTTGCCCAAAAAATAGTAATTACGTTGACGAAAATCATATATTTTATACGGTGTGGTCACCGTCGCCAAAAATCATATTTTTATACGGTGTGGTCAGAAATTACAAAATCTCAAAAAATGAAAATGTTTAGTTTTCGAGAAAACGCTATTATTTTTAAAGTTTTTGCTTGCCTAAAGTAATGTCGACAAAAATTATGTTTATTATACCGGGTGGTCAAATATAACAAAAAGAAAATGTTATTATTTATAAAAGTTTTTACTTGCCCAAAAAATAGTAATTACGTTGACGAAAATCATATATTTTATACGGTGTGGTCACCGTCGCCAAAAATCATATTTTTATACGGAGTGGTCAGAAATTACAAAATCTCAAAAAATTTTTAGTTTTCGAGAAAACGCTATTATTTTTAAAGTTTTTGCTTGCCTAAAGTAATGTCGACAAAAATTATGTTTATTATACGGGGTGGTCAAAAATAACAAAAAGAAAATGTTATTATTTATAAAAGTTTTTACTTGCCCAAAAAATAGTAATGACGTTGACGAAAATCATATATTTTATACGGTGTGGTCACCATCGCCAAAAATCATATTTTTTATACGGGGTGGTCACAAATTACAAAATCTCAAAAAATGTTTAGTTTTCGAGAAAACGCTATTATTTTTAAAGTTTTTGCTTGCCTAAAGTAATGTCGACAAAAATTATGTTTATTATACCGGGTGGTCAAATATAACAAAAAGAAAATGTTATTGTTTATAAAAGTTTTTACTTGCCCAAAAAATAGTAATGACGTTGACGAAAATCATATATTTTATACGGTGTGGTCACCATCGCCAAAAATCATATTTTTTATACGGGGTGGTCCCAAATTACAAAATCTCAAAAAATTTTTGTTTTCGAGAAAACGCTATTATTTATAAAAGTTTTTGCTTGCCTAAATTATTTGTCGACAAAAATTATGTTTATTATACGGGGTGGTAAAAAATTACAAATTCTTAAAATTCGGTAAGATCACTACGCATAAAAAACTAATGATAGTAGGAATGCGAGGAGATCTGTGAATCTTTTCTTCAAGAATAAAGCGAGATATGAAAAAACGACAATGACAAAAAAGTTAAATTTTTAGTTGTTAATTCGAAAAAATTTAAAAAATCCAAATATGTCAGTGGCGTAATTTTTTTTGTTAATATTATTCGCTTAGATGCCTACCCGGACGCCACTGGACTAATTAAATTTGACCAAGGCCAAATTAGCCCTTTTCGACCTCAAATAAAGCCGACAAATTTCCACAAAATTGGGTAGAGGACATTTCAGATATTTGAGAAAAAAGGATTTTTTTAAAAAAAGTTTAACACCATGTATTTTGAAAATTAAGTATTTCCTGACTTACGTTTATATTGACTTTTCAGTCAATATAAATAAATGAGTCGCAGACCGATGAAATTATAAAATTACTTTGCAAGTTTTTCTGAAGTTGTACTAAGCATTTCTGAATACACTAAGTGAATCTGCCAAATTTGCAGGTAAATTTGACCTGCAGAAGTATAATGGTACAGATATGTCTCGAGCACAAGCTATCACCTATGAAACGCTGATAGAGGACGAAGAAAACCAAATCTTAGGAGTAAATCATGTAGCAGATCTCAGCGCGATCAGTCCTGCGTTCGTCACGTTGTTCTCCATAACCGAGTTTGGATATCTAATAAAGTGGGGAGAGGTAAGTAAATCTGGGAGATTCCATTTTTTTTTGTAAGTACAGCAGAAGCATCGACTACTCGACGGTTCTTTAATTCTTTAACTCGACATTAATTGACGGTTCTTTCATTCGGCAATCGTAATCTTTCTCTTGCAGCAATCTTTTCCTATGAGACATAAGGAGATCAATCTATGTAATCTCCCTTCAGCTTTGAAGTATGCCTGTGACTTTGCGATATCCAACATGAGTCAGAAACTCAAGGAAAGGTTCATGGTAAGTAAAAGTACTGCACTGAAGTTTGAACTAATTAATTATCTCTTCTCTCTTCTAGGTTCACGACTCTAAAGACAGTCTTTACAGACAGGTCGACAGAAGATGTTTACCTCTTGAATTGGGAGGCGAAATGCCCGCTAAAGAGATGGTTCGGCTGTGGAAAGAAGAGCTTTCCACGAAGAGGGAAAGGCTGCTATCATTTGATGCAATGACCTTGCTGAGTGACAGGAGTATCATCAGAAGGAAAACTACACCTACCACAGATGACACCGGAAGCGGAAGCTTGCCCGGTAGCTTTAGGAAGTTGGAATTGGACTGAATATCCCGCCAAAGTTTAATAAATAGTTCTAAGTTTATTTTGGCATCAGTATTTTATATATACCGGGTGTTTTTTTAACGCTGAACGAATTTCTCTAAAAAATAAGAGGGTGAATCAAAAAAAGTTCAAATAAAAGTTGCAGGGTTCTGAGGGGTTCCGAGATGTTTTTCAAATGGGAACCTCCGTTTTTTATGGTCGCGTATTGTTTTATTGTGAAAAAATAAACATCTTCAGTCTGAACATCAAGGCAGGATGTTCCCAAAATATGGTCCATTATCCTCCATACAATAGAAGAATCGATTTTCAAACTTTAGCAATTTAAAGAAACTAAAAGCCGAAAAAAAAAGTTCAGAAAAAAGATGTTTATTTTTTTTACAAAAAACAATATGCGACCATAAAAAATGAGGGTTCCCATTTAAAAAACAAAAGTTACCCCCTCCCCCCCGCCAAGGGGTGAGGGGTTGGAGGTGGATATTGTGTCCAAATGATTTCTCCCTCGGAACCCTACAACTTTTGTTTAAACTTTTTTTTGATTCACCTTCTTGTTTCTTAGAGAAATCCGTCCAAAGTTTTTAAAAACACGCCCAATATATATATATATATATTTATATATATATATATATATATATATATATATATATATATATATATATATATATATATATATATATATATATATATATATATATATATATATATATATATATATATATATATATATATATATATATATATATATATATATATATATATATATATATATATATATATATATATATATATATATATATATATATATATATATATATATATATATATATATATATATATATATATATATATATATATATATATATATATATATATATATATATATATATATATATATATATATATATATATATATATATATATATATATATATATATATATATATATATATATATATATATATATATATATATATATATATATATATATATATATATATATATATATATATATATATATATATATATATATATATATATATATATATATAGATAGATTATCGTTTAAGTACCACTGGTATCATCACAAATAGTACTTAATTCTTGCAACTCTATTAAAAAAGTTTCAAGTATATAAAGTAGTTCGTATCCGCGTAAAATGGTAACTATTTTTTATTTTAGATTTTAGCAATAGTGTATTTTAATATGTATAGCATTATTCATGTGTTAGATGCATCATCAATTTATTGAAATGCAGGAAAATATACTTAGATGTGTTTTTTTTTGTAATAAAATAAGTTACGTATTTAAATTTATCAATACCTGAAACCCCCATTCCATTACGTTGGTGTGAAGATGGCGACGAATTTTTCAGCGAGGAATTCTGCACAACTTGGCAACATTGGTGGAATTGGATAACAGATTTAGTTGTAATGACAATTTAGAGTTCTAAATTAATTGTCTGTGATATATTTGGTAAATACATCTCAAGTAAGTTTAATATAAAAAAGTCATTTCTCTTGAAATGTCAGATTTTCTATTTCCGGTTTTTCGTATTATTTGCGTAATATGAAGCGACAAAGTAATTCTGGGGATACAGTCTGCGACAAATTTTATACATGCTATTGAATTAATGTTGTCATGGCGTAATTTTCCTTAAAATATGAACTTTTTTCTATTTCCGGTTATTGCTTTATCACACGTAATGTCTAGAGACGGAAATAATTTGGGACGCCACTGTATTCCTCTGCAACAAATCAACAAGTCATAGGGACAAAAATATTTTCAGAGGTCACTTATATAATGTATATTAAATTATACACGTAGTTCAATGGTATATTCCAAATTATCCCAAAGAATAGAGTGGCGCCCGATAATATTTTTGACCCTAGGCATTTGATGTTATAAAACAAAAACTGAAAATAGTAAAAAGTTCATATTTTAAGAAAAAGATAGCCATGACAACGGTAGCTCAATAGCTTATTCCAATTTTGTCGGAGACGAATGCAGTGGCGTCCGAAATTATTTTCGTCGCTGGATATTACGTGTTTAAAAGCAACAATCGGAAATTAAAAAAATCTCTTAGTTAAATCCCTTAGTTAAACCACATATTCCAAATAAGTCGGAAACGAATACAGTGGCGTCTGAAATTATTTTCGTCGCTAGATACTGTTTTAAAGCAAGAACCGAAAATAGAAAAATGTTGATATTTTCAGAAAAAATGTCATGATACACGTAGTTCAATGGTATATTCGAAATTTGTCGTAAATGAATACAGTGGCGTCCGAAAATATTTTTGTCCCTAGGCATAATGTTATAAAACAAAAACCGGAAATCGAAAAAAGTTCATATTTTAAGGAATATAACGACATGATACCCGTAGGTCACACCTTATTCCAAATTTGTCGCAGACGAATACAGTGGCGCCCAAAATTATTTTCGACGCTGGACATTATTTTAAAGCAAAAACCGAAGATAGAAAAAACATGTGTTAAGGAAAATAACGTCATAACACCCTTGGTTAAATCACTTTCAAAATTTGTCGCAAACGAATACAGTGGCGTCCGAAAATATTTTTGTCCCTAGGCCTTGTGTTATAATAACCTGATCAAATGGTGTTCAAAAATGCCTGTTTCGCAAGAGCTTTCCCAATCGAATTACATGTTTTTTGGGGTACTGAATAAGAATAAGAAGTTTGCTGCGCCGTATCAGTCGGCTTAGGTCGAAAAATTCAAAAAGATTCGAAATTTTCGGTTTTTTCCGGTTTTCCGCTCATAAGTTGCAAACGACGTATCGTACGGAAAATATCACTGTATTCAAAGTTAGAGCATTAAATTCTGCGTCGAATGACGCGGTATTTAGAGTTGCTGCTTTTTTGTCTTTAATTGTTGTCCTTAATTCTGGCAACTATTAAAAAATCTGGCAAATCTGTCTCTGTTTCCTAGCGAAGAGCCTGTTGGATCCTGACGAATCGCTATGGTGCAAAATAAAAATTGGAAAAGTGCGGACGACTTCAATTTTAAGGGAAAATAAATTACGGTTTTACGTGTAAAAAACATTACTTATGTAATAAATAATAAAGCAGTACAAAACCCTATAAAATACATAATAAATATTCACGTAACCTATCCATAGTAAACTGAAAAATTTCTTCTTCTTTTGTAAGGAAACTTCTGTGCAGTCTTTTTTCTGTAGGCAAAAAGTGGTAGAAATGTAATCATATTGGCAGTCTCTAAGATCTCATCTTGGTTGGAGTCTATTGCAATATTAGACTCAACTGACAGTGATTCAATGTTTTTTCTGACATCATCTTTGCTTGTACCAACATCTCGATGAGGAGACGCATCACTCGACATCCACATGACAACGAAAATTACCAGAATATCCTTCTGAAAGGTAATGTAATATTCACTAAAAGTAAAAATATGCGATAGTTTAAACTATTTATATTGTGTAAACGCTAAAATTATCCGTATTATATATTATTAAAATTTAAAAGATTTCTTACATTTTTAAAATATGCCAGGTATGTATATGTACTTGAGAAAATAGTTTTATTTTACGTTGGGTCTGAACAAAATATTATCAAAAATGTTAAATGGAGTGACGCAGCCAGGGCGATGTGTAGTGCTGTTTTACTGTGATTGTGCTACAATATAATACGTGAACGATGGAAAATATTCCAAAACGTAGACACTATCGAACGGTAGCCGAGAAGAAAATTATTTTACGAGTATTTTACTGCATACAGAGGTATTGCGACAAGGATGAATTGGTGGATTCGCATTATACAGAAGCATCAAAGTCAAGCGTATACACACTTTTAAGAGAAGAGAAGATACATGGAAGTGTACTGAAACCAAAAAGCGGTCGAAATAAGGTTGTAGTGGACGAAGATGGAAGATGCAAAAAATACTTGAACGAAGATTTATCCATCAGAATCATTTCGAAACTGATGTGAAAACTCGAGAGGAAACATTTCCAGGGTCCCTGGAAATAATGTTTTTTCTCGAGCTTTCACAGCACTTACCTATACCTTGCCTATTAGGCGAGCTATTAGGCCTTTTTAGTCGTTCTTCCTCTTGCCAGAGTTTTTTAATATAAAATAGGTATACAACTTTTACTAACCTTAATGTTTTGGAATGTTAATTTTTAAATATAGATTAGTTTTCTTCAATTTTCTTTTATTTCTACGACAACCAAAATTCGGTCACATATGGATGGCGGCAACTGCAGTACGTAAAAAGGCTCATATCCGATATTTTTTTCGACGTCCGGTTTCGACGGAAGCGACCTCTACTTTGGAATTTTAAATGGAATACCCTGGATATTCATTTTTGGAATCCTATGAAAATGCGTCCATGAAGTTAGCTTCAGATTTAGATTTACTTTTAGCCCAGATTCATTTATTTAGTCGACCAAACAAATACTGTTCGGCCATATAAAAAATTTAAATATTTTGGCAATAACAAGATAATTTGAGATTGACATTTTGTACAGGCTTACATTAGCCCCTAAAGAAGAGATAATATGAAAGAATCCACATCGTTTTTTATTAATGTATAATACGTTATATATGGACAAAAACATTTTCGTACGCTATTGTATTTTTTTGCGACAAATCTGGTATATACCGTTGACCTAAGGATATCATCAAGTTATTTTTCTAACAATAGGAACTATTTTCTATGCCCGGTTTTTGCTTTATCACACGAAATGTCTACGGGAATGAAATAATTTCGGACGCCACTGTATTCCTATGCGACAAATCTCGATTGTACTATTAAACTAAGGGTGATATGGCGTTATTTTCCTCAAAACATGAACCTTTTTCTATTTCCGGTTTTCGGTATATAACACCGTAATATCCAGCGTCGAAAATAATTTCAGACGCCACTGTATTCGTAAGGGTGAAATGATGCAATTTCCTTAAAATATTAACCGTTTTCTATTTAGGGTTTTTTTATTAATTTATAATACGTTATGCCTATGGACAAAATAATTTTCGAACGCCACTGTATACGACAAATCTCGATTATACTATTGAACTAGTTTTTTTCCTTAAAATATGAACTTTCAAACGCAAAATATCTTGTTATAGCTAAAATATTTAAATAAATATTTAAATTTTTTATATTTCCAAACAGTATTTGTTCGGTCGAATGAAAATAAATGAATCTGTGAACGATCTGGGCTAAAAGTAAATCTAAATCTGAAGCTAACTTCAGGGACGTTAAGAAAATTGAGTACGATAGAACTATATTTTCACTTGATGTTTTTAGTGCCGATTTCCAGCCATGATTGGTCTGATTTGCTTCAAGTGGACCTTATTCGATATTCGATTCAGTTAGCACATAAGAACGTGAGGTTATATAACATATATATTAATATAGGGATATGAGATGGCAGTACGTATGTGTAACGAAAATGCAAATATTAATAGTATATTCTGCCAGGACCAGGATTACTTACATAAATTATTCCCAGGCAATGTTATGTTATCCCGTAAATAGAAACATAGAGATAAATACATTTTTACAGCCAGCATCTCGCAGTTCTGATCAAGGGAGAAGTTGCACACCATAACCATATAATAATATTATACATATATACAGTTTGAACATATATAAAACACACGTAACCTTTCAAATGACAAACCATTTACTTCCACTGCAAACGCAACACCACAGATTTGCCAGATTATATCTACACACACAGTTTGGACACAAAACACGTAAACCTGTCAGAATATCAAAACATTTAATTCCAGAATTCCACTGCAACGCAAGAAAAAGCCAACAATGAAAACAAAAACACTAGGGTGTGTGTTGCGATTACCTGATTGGTAGACGCGGTAGATACGCAAAATTTCAAGCGTCTGCTTCTACAAAAATAGTAGTAGGCTGGCTGGCAGGGTTTATAAATGCATATATGGAGAATGCCTATTGGAAATTAAACTACACCAGGAACTTGACAACTTGATGGGAATTTCAGCTACAACCGTTGATTGAAGGAATACAACTTAAAATGTTTTTCTATACAAGGTAGGTCCCTACATATATAGTGAGATAAAAGCCTTAAATTTGGTATGAATACACCTTAGGGTATGGTAATAAATGTTAGCTTAGGTTAGTTTTTCTGGGCGTAGATAAATAGGTAGTTATATCACTGCTGCATCTCATTTGGATAGCTCAAAAATTGTGGGAATGGCCGGCGTTCTCCAGTGTTCGGACGCGTTTTAAAGCATTTCAACATCATTTTAACGTACAAGTATGCATGCCCGAATTTTAGGTAATGTTCTGAAGTTTCCAAAACCGTTGTAAAAATTACGATGGGACCACCGTACGAGCAAGGGTGATTACCTGCATAAAGAGCCCTAAAACTATCCGCCCGACCAGTATTCCCAGATTATAATTTTTGTTTTCAGGATACTGCCAACCTAAAATTCAGTAGAAATCAGTAGGCCTAATTAAAAAAGATGTTGTAGGACTCGTAGGTGACAATTTTAGGCGTATTCCAGTAACCCATAGATATAGTTCAGTTCAGAAAAATGCTGCTCAAGCGCAGTCGTCTTTAACCGGTCTTGGTCTTTGGCGACAATAAATTACTTCTGCGCATGAGCAGTCTCTCCTAGAAGTCATTTCCGTTACAGTAGCGTCATCTACAAGTCAATAGAATAAGTTTACCATTCAGCGGTTTCTGTGGGTTTGTAAACTTTATAAATTAAGCGCTTCATAGATTCACTACTAGATGGCGAAGCGAAAAGCACCTGAAATATTTCAGGTGCACTAGAACAGTTTTATTTAACTATAGGACAACTGGAAAAATACGAACAGATAAAAATAATAATTTTCTATAATCACACCTCCAATAAATCGCAATCGAAATTCTGACGGCACTTTTTAATAAATCACGTGGTAATCACTAAAAGGTATCACGGAGAATGATAGCAGCGACGATGATAGCCGTTATATTATGTATTCTTTTATTTCAAATTAATTTCGCGATCGGCGCGCAACTCGCGCATGCCCTCTTGGAACGGCCTGGTGTGTGATTTAAGGCGACCACACACATTTTTTTCAGCAGCGGTTTCAGGGAGCAGCGGTTTGAAAGCGTTAAATAAAAATAATGGAATGGAGATTGCCGATTGGATAACTATTTTAAGTGGACAAAAAACAGACCTATGAATATACAGGTTGAGTCATTTTAATCTTCGGATGAAAATGTCTCCTCCGGACAATGAAAAATCGACAAATGGCCCGGTCGAAAGTTGTTTGGTTTGAAGGGGGACATTTGTTGCCCTTAACCCCTTTGACCTTGGGTCAAGGGTTCAAGGTCATTCAAGGTCAACTTTGTTTATTTAAATGCTACCCCCCATTTTTTACATTGGCAATCGATTGTACGTAAAAAAACATGAAACCTTTGTCCGAGCAATTTTTTTCCAAAACGCACATGTCCCGGAATAATTCAGTTACCAAGATTTGAATTTTCAAATTTTCTTGTTCTTTTTAACGGCGAATCGTAAGCTTATTCAAAAAAACCATAGAAGACAAAAAGTCTGCAGAATTTTTCAAGGAATCAATTACCATTCTTAATTAATTGATTAATTAATTATTCAAAATTAATTGATTAATTAATTTTCAAAGGTCAAAGGGGTTAAGGGCAACAAATGTCCCCTTCAAACCAAACAACTTTCGCCGGGGCCATTTGTCGATTTTTCATTGTCCGGAGGAGACGTTTTCATCCGAAGATTAAAATGACCCGCCCTGTATAATGAATGAATATGAAATGTATATTTATTTATTGGACACTGTTTTGTCCCAATTTGTTTGGTACGTCCCTGCCGTACAGGACAAGCCGTCACTGCTGTATATTATATTTATGAAGCAAATAAAATTGTATCCTAACTCTATAGGTATTCTACGATATTACTAGCCAGCCTATAACTTCCTTGTAAAAAAATATATCATTTTAAAATTTTGGTATGTTGTATGGGTGACAATGGTTCATAGTTTGATTGCTTCAATATCCGATTGTCATTTCCGGTTTAACCGGAAACAGTATAAACTTTGTTATTTTTAATGGAACACCCTATATATTATTAGAAATTTAGATTGCCCAGAAAATTCTAGATCAAAAACATGTAGACACCCTATATATATCTTTGATCGTTTTCGAGACAACTAGGTATAACATACTAGGTACTCCATTAAAACATACATACAAACACACTAGGTATAACATACAATAACATACTAGGTATTCCATTAAAAATAACAAAGTTTATACTGTTTCCGGTTAAACCGGAAATGAAAATCAGGTCTTGAAGCAATCAAACTGTGCACCGTAGTCAACCATTCAATTTTCCAAAATTTGAAATCGATATCTTGTTTTACAACGAAGTAATAGGCTGGCTAGTAATATCGTAGGCACCCGGTATACTTACCAACTTCATTTGATAGAATGTTTAAATTATAATTAATCCTCACAAAAACTAACCACAGCAACCTACAGAACTTCTCAATACGATATATACCTACTTTATATTATGTAGTACCTACTTATATCAGTTGATCTTCTCAGGTTCTGACCTTCTTTTTATAAGTACCGTTTTTCCCGAATATCCAATTTAAACTGCATACATGCTCACAAAGCAATAATTGTTATTTTTGTTACCTACGCACGGTAATTATGATGCACAGCTTTGTTTATTTAAATTTCTTGTGTACCTACCCAGTATTGATTTCTTCAATTAGTAATCTTGACTGCGAAAAATCTGTGCGCCATGACCGTCATAGGGTCGGTATTTTTATACAGGAAGTGGTTTTGTTTTCTGTTCCATACATTTTGATGACACATGTTTATACCAGGTAGGTACATACTTCCTACAATCTACAACACATCGAACGTGTAAGTACTTTCAACGCAAGATGACATAGACTATGTCTGCAAATATTACTATATATTATAACTAATATATTACTTATATATTATAGCCCAAGATGTTAGCCATCTTTACATTTATTTTCGTCTATTTTAAATTATGGAAATTCCCTAAAAATTTTTTTTATAGTTAAAAGCGGCAACGCCGCTCTACCGTAGACGGAATACTGGATGATCGAGCAGTGTATCTCTTTTGAATTTATTGGAATGACGCGCCTTCTGTGTTTAGTTTGACAGTCCCCATGGACTCTCAAACGTTCGGATCTCTTACAGTGGCGGGTTTGGGGGTATTGCGCTCATTTCTATAATCTGCAACGGTCATTTGCATTGGTTGATGTATTCTATTCGCGTATATATATATAGTGCTGTTTAAATGTTATTGTGATACAATATAATACGTTTTATTATCTGAGCGGTGTAGGTAGGTGGTACCTCTGACGAAACAAGAAAGTCCCTTAACTAAAAATAAACTAATTATTTATTTTCAGTACAGATACTTAGGTATTTATGTATTTTCAGAAGTACCTAAGTACCTCCTAGTGTTGGTAGGTAAATATTATGTGCCGTTTTTTAAATTGTTTTTATCCTGGAGCTTATACAAAAAGTCAAAACGGCGAAGCAAGACGTTTACCTACCTATATATTATTTATATACCTACCTATGTAGGTATACACCGCTACGAGAGTCGAAATAAAAAAATGCCGGTTAGCAAAAATATGGTAAAAATAAGAAAAGTATGGCGTTTAGCAAAAATTTTTATTCGTTTCGTTCGAGCTAGGGGTATGTTAAAAAATGTAAGGAAAATATTATTAGACGGCAAAAATTTATAGTGGGGGTTAGAGCAGAGCCGACTTTAACAAAAAAAAGTTGATTTATGGGCTGCTCGAAGTAGGTATTGACGTGTACTGAGGTAGGTACTAATAGGTACCTTCTCCACTTAAGACATTTCTCAAATAATTTTATTCAAAAAATATCCCAGTGCTTGAGGCCGCTAGGTTATAAATACAACGATATAAGTTAGGCGTTTTATTGGGATTTACGAAAACTGGAAACGCTCTCTGGTTTATTACATAAGTAGGTACCTTTTGTCCATTGACTTTATTTTATGTAGGTATCTACCGTCCTAGATCACAAATTAATAATTTACATCAGTGGGCAAAATTAAAAATTCTAAAAAATAGACTGTTTATAAAACCGTGTGCCTACCTAGCCACGAATGAAATGAAAATTTACAATGACGGTAAAATACCTCAAGGTCAGTTTCAAATTTTGATCGGCTGTAAGAAGTGTGTGTATTGGAAATCGCTTTGCGATGAGAAGCTGGTAGGTAGGTATGTATTGCATTTGTAATTATTTTAAAAAATGTGTTGTATTTAGTTTCGGTTCAGTTATGTAGGTACCTATTAACAAACAAACCCTGATCTTTGTCAAAGCATTGAGTCAAAGTAAATCGGCGTTGAGTGTTAACGATTTGGTAAGTTAGGTAGGTACCTACTTACACAATAAATATGACTGTATTTCAATTGCAAGTATATTTAGTTTATTTTTCACGGCTACTTAGCTGTTTTGTACATATTATTTTTGTTTCTTGTGGGAAATATGGCTACTAGCGAGCCACCCACTATAATGTTAACGCGCTGAAAGCAATACTTGATGAGTGGTGTAGAAACTTGGTCAGCTGTGGTGTTGAAAATATGCATATAAAAACCTTCTACTTTCACCCCCCTAAGAAAAGAAAATGCCTACGCCAATGAAGAACATTGTGTAGGTCAGGGTTGCACATACATATTAGAAGCCGTGTATATTTTTGAAAGTATGTCTACTCTGTATACTCACTACTTTTAAAAACGACAAGGAATTTTGATAAAATTTTGAGGGAATACCGGAAAACATGTCAGGTGAATGAGAAGTGATGGGGCTGATTTTTGGGTCTAATACTGAGTTTGGAGCACTGCAAGCACTCATATCTCATCGTTGATGTTGATTGTACTTAACGTTAGTTTGTAGAAGAGTTTACGTATCTCATTAGATGGCAAGGAACCCCAGAATACCTACGCAGTTAAGACAAACCTATGCGTTTACTTTTATATGAACAATAAATTAACAAGTTTTATTTAATTTGTTTATCGGTACAACTATTTATTTCCATTCAATATTTTCGGGAAATTGCTCACCGTACGTGAAATTTTATTTAGAGATTTATTTAGGCTATATATAAGCGTTTTTGTTGTGGAAGTGTTTAATTGCAACTTGTTTGTTTGAGTGTAAACATCAATATATGAAAAATGAAACTGGTGAGTAAAATACGTTAATTATCCTTAAGAGTTATTGTGAATTTTTTGTGCTACAATGGAACTGAATCCAGTCCTGTGAAGTTAGCGCTGCTTCTTTTAAAAATCATCCATTCCTTGGGAGTTCCCAATAGAAACAAAAGAGTATATGAATTCAATGTGAAAAACAGCAATAGTTCTAGCAAATATTTAGGTCGAGAAAACGCGAAAAAAAAAATTTTGCAATAGCGATTGAAGCGGGAACCATTGTGAATACGTTGATATATAACAATGTGCGATTATGCGATTTGTCCTAGTGATATGTGTGCTTTTCTGAACCTCTGCTAGGCGGTAAAAATATACATGTAAATCCCCGCCTTAATGTTTTTGGGATTGCAGAGATGGCATATTAATAAAATTAAAAAGAACATCGCCATCTTCACACGACTATTGAATCCTTTGCCTATTTTAATTCTCCTTTCGTTGTTTTCTTTTATTTTTCAGCTACTTGTATCGCTCGTTTTGACTTGCGCCGTGTCATCTATGGCTTTTCCATCAAACAAAGACGTGGATAGCCCCAAAACAAACGCGGAAGTTGAATCCATTGCTATAAACGAAGTTGACTTATCCAACAACCCCGAATATTTTTATTTTGTGGACGTAGAACCCGCGCAGAGCGCTGATGATAATGATGATGAAATATTGGAGACCGCGCATCGGGTAATGTACACTCCCTTATTTCGCTATAAGAAAAATCTTAGTAGGAGGACGCGTTATACTAGTGGAAATAGACGGAGATACGCATACCCAGTAGTATTTGGGTAGACGCGCGCTGTTTTAATGTGATAATTATGTAATAATTTATTGATATCTTATTTATTTATTATTTATTTCTGGCTTTCCATTTTAATAAGAATAAAATCTGAATTTTAAATTGTGTTTTACTTTTAAATTAAACCTTATTTAATATTTGGGAAATATGGGATACAATAATATTATATATTATCTATTGACAATAATATTATAGGTTAGTGTTGATGTCGAGGTTGTTGTTTCATACATAATATGGAAGGTTGTGTTGCGTAAGAAAAGAAATATATTTTACCCAACACTCATATAAAGTGATCTTTATTGATGAGATTTTAAAAGTATACAGTAAATATGCAATAACCATGACGCTTACTCGCTCATTGTAACTTTTTTAATAGCTTACATCAAGATATTTCAACGGGTTCCGTCCAAAGTCACGATGTTTTTTTTCTCTGACTAGAAGCTTTGGAAGTGCCTAATTCTATACTCGAATTTAAAAAAAAAATGAGGCTCATAGCTTACGTAGATCTGGAGGTATGACGATGTAAACGTAAAAAGCAGGGTTTTAAATATCTGGGATTTTTTACATTTTTTCGATATAAAAAAGTTCTGTTACACAAAAAAATGTAAACACCAATTCTCACTTCCAAATAACACATAACTTGTCGTCTGACTCTACGTTAAAAAACCAGCAACGTACAAATAAACTGTATGCTGCTCTCTAGAGGCAAATTTTCACACCGTATTATCTCCACTTGCTCGACTCTACACTCAACTTCTGTATTATGTGCTGTGCAGCTGTGCAAGGCATCATATTCTTGCCATAAATATCTTCTTTGATTATAATAAATTAATGCGATGCTCAGTATTGTCAACTAGTATATATCGTGTTTATGACAAGCGACGTCAAATGCCAACACTAGTAGAATGGCAGATAAGCGCAATAAAATATTTATTGCACTCGTGCAATAACCAGTATTTGCAATAACTGTAGTTCAATAAAGTTTGGTTTTTTGCATGAACGTAGAAAAATAATATTATGAGTTTCTTGTGTTAAAAACGTTAGTGTATATAAAATAGAGTCAGTCAACTACTAATATTTTTCCATAGTCAAATCAGAATGACGAATCCCCACCTTTAAAGCTGATTCGTGATTTGCTTAGTACCCACAGACATAATCCGTTCCGTTCGAACATTTGAAGAGGGTTTTTGGGCTGATAAGAACTAAAGAGCTTATTATATGTGTTTCCTTAATGCTATCTATGCCTTGTTCGTCTTGTCAGCAGCAGTCTATTTATTAAAACATTCGAAGTCGATCGATGTTTCTGAAAGAGTAGGAATCCCTGCCCAATTTTACTATACCATCATAACTCATGACGGACTTATGTCGTGTTTGTTTCATTTAGCATAAAAAAGCAACCACTCAGATTGCCTCGCATCCCTTGCCTGCGGAAAATCCACAGGTGAACGATCATCGTGACTAATGCAAATACAAAGTATATGCAAATAATCTGCCTCACGCTCAGGACGCGAAACTAAGCCTCGTCATCGTGGTTGCGACAACTCTACATTTGAGTAGAGAGTATGCGAAGATATACTACAGAAATGATCCTGTGAAGTATGATCTTGCCGGACGATTGGCAAAAATTTCAATGTATAGTTGTGCAGTAGACGTACATACGCGACATGCTGCTTAACGCACATCAGTTAGAAAATGATGGAATTCGAGATGCAGATACGCGACACCTACCGGGATTCCCTCAAACTACGTCGCTGTAGCCGGTAGTAGTGAAATCACTTAACAGGTTTCTGCACTGGTTTAAACGAATTTCAGATAGTCGCAGTAAGATGTCGCTACTATATGACTTATTTTATGCAATTTGTACCCTTGGCATACAAGTCGCATAAACTTCATTCCTTTTTTGAAGGTATTCGATTATAACTGCTTCCTTATTGGATTATGTCCGATTTCCTGACTTTTTAACCTAGTCGTTAACCTTCTAATTGCATTGTGAATGCAATTAGAAACAAAAGAAAACATGTAGCAAGTATAAATAAATTTATTTTATGTCCATTATATTACACGTAAAACAACTAATAAATAGACAAGGGCAATGAAAATGGTAAAAAGTGAAAAAAATAATAGTAGTATGAAACCCATTGGAAAAGGAAGAGAATATAACAAAAATGAAAGGAAAGGTAATTTACTGGCGATCTGGGGTCGGGAAGTGGAAGGGGGAGAGTTTTCAAGGGTAAAAAATGTTTTATCTCGATTTCCGGCAAAAGTACAAGTCCTATGGAGAAAAGTTAAATGGCAAAGTTGTAGGTAATAAAGAGATCTACAACTTTTGTATTTACACTTTTTTGTATGACCTCAAAATTTATGTGAAAAATTCAAATAACCAATTGTTTTATAGTTGTTTTTTACTTTTTAGTTCGGGTTTCCCATGAAGCGTTTTTTCAGTTTTTTTATACGGAGATAAACCGATTTTTACCCTTAAAAACTCACCCCCTCCTCTTCCCGACCTCAAGATCGCCCGTAAATTACTTTTCCTTTCATTTTTGTTATATTCTCTTCCTTTTCCAATGGGTTTCATCCCTACTCTTATTTTGTTGGTTGGTTTCAAAAATTATCGACCCCGGTCTATAAATCACAATAACCTATATCACATTCGTTGTAACCAGAAACAATAACCGCATGGCAAGATATGCAAGAGCAACATCGATTGCTTGATTAAATACCAATATTTGCAGTCTTTGGCATACGTCACTTGTCAGTCTCGACACCTGTAATCTTCCTGCACTTGTCTCTCGATGTCGAAGGCTATATCCGCGATGTACCTTGTTGGAATGTCGCGCACTAAGACTTTAAAACAAGGCACCAAGTAGGATTCCATTACGGCGTAATCTAGAAACGCCCTCAGTTGCTGGTCTTGTAGGTCCGATGGAGGGGCATCTTCGTATTTTCCTAATAACGTTGATATACAGAAATTATAAGAGTAAGATTTTGAAAGCATGGGGCCAATTTGGCAACGTACCCACCTAAGAATGCTACTGTCAAGGGTGCCCTGCCGTCGTCCAAATAGGCAGACTCGTACTCCCATCCCCTCCCTTCGTAAATCCGTCCGTCGCCCGCCACTATAAAATTATACTGGATGTCGGGTTCCTTATATTCGTCCATATATTCTTCACGAATCTTTCTCAGTTCGGTAATGCATTCGGAACTTGTGCGGCATTCACTTGTATTGGAGAGCAGAAATAACACCCTTTCGGTGGGCAAGGATAATGCGGGTGTTTCCGGTGGATTTGCTGGTCTCGGACTCCATTTTGCTCTTGCCACGAAGGAGAATCGCTCTGGAATGACTGCCTCACCTATAAAATTGAGTACATATTGCAGAAAAAATATTGTAATCATAACCAAATTGCAAGGCATTGATTTTTTTTGGAAATGGGTTTGGCTTCCGAAAACTTATTCGATTAGCCACAGATTTTTTTAAATTTTTTTTTATTTTTAAAAATTTTTTTTAATTTTTTTTTTACTTTTTCTGTTTTTATTTTTTTTAATTTTTTTATTTATTTTTTTTATTTTTTTTATTTTTTTAAAAATTTTTTAAATTTTTTTTTAGTGAGGCATTAAGGTAACACCAGTTGTCCAAATTAGTTAAATATTTTTGAAGAAGTGTAGCATCTGATGAGTCTTTAACAGACCTAAATATTTTCAAATCATCGGCACACATTGAAAAAGAACTGTTCTTTTTTATATTTTATAAGTCATTTACAAATAAATTAAAAATAATAGGGCCAATATGGGAGCCCTGAGGAACACCAGATGTAACATTGATAGCAGAAGAAATTACATCGCTATATTTAACAAACTGTACTCTTTCTTTTAAACAACATCAATCCAATGTTCCCACTAAGACCAACTTCTTTAAGTTTTCCAATAAGTATGCCTTGGTTGACTCTGTCAAAGGCTTTTTAGAGACGTCTGTGTAAATAGAGTAGACTTGAACTTTATTTTCTTATGATCGGATAATGTACGTACTATAAACAGCAAGATAAGTAGATGTAGATTTATTTCCGGAGAACAGTTGAATTCCGTTGCTGATCAACGATAAGTTTTTGCAGTCCTTTGAAATAAACCTTGTCATTAAGCATTCAAGTAATTTTGGTACCTATTTCAGATTGCAGACAAACTCTCAATCTATTTATCTATTTCTGTCATCAGTTTTTTTGAGAAACCCGTAGGAGAGACAATATTCAAAAAAATCAAGTATGCAGTGTATGACATTAAAAATAATATTTTTTTTCTTAAAAACGACAAACTGTGTCACTCTGAATTTTTAAGGTAGTATTAAAAAGAGGGCAATTAGACAATAGGAGAGACAATATTCAAAAAAATCAAGTATGCAGTGTATGACATTAAAAATAATATTTTTTTTCTCAAAAACGACAAACTGTGTCACTCTATATTTAGGAACATAAAACATAATGATTAACCTGCTGATTAGAATATACGGTAGAAAAAAAGTTTCAAACAGATTAACAATTTGTAAATTACTATCACCAGTAAATTATATGATTTTCTTCTATCATTGCAATATTTTAGGGATTAGAGTTAATATTTGCTTCGGTTTTTCTTATGTAATTTAATTTAAATAACACCCTTGACTTAGATATTTGCATAATGATCTTAATTGAGTAAAGTAAGTATAATCTTGCATTTTGCCATACATTTTAAATTTTTTGCGAGTTAGTTTTTTATCATAGATAGCATTCTTAAGTTTAGAATTAAACCACAAGGGAAAAGATGAAGTTCTAGTTTTTTTAAGGAATAAATAATTCAATTCCATTACATAAAACATCATAAAAAAGCATTAGCTACATATTCTAACACAGGTCTTACTATTAAATATTAAATCCTGTTAAATATCCATTTAGCATTTGGTAGTTACCTATCATTTCGAAAGTCAAGATAATATTCATCCGAATCTAGATATGTAATATGTTCATTTATCAATAAATCAAAGGTAACAACAGAATGGTGTAAACAATAATTAGGATACAATAAATGGGATGATGACTGCACGGTAATATTTTGAAACGTGGTAAATATAAGATCTAAATATATATTTCTGCTGTTGCATATTGTATTTACTTGATATAAATTATAATAGCTGAAAAATTTGCTAAGATGTTTGCAGGGGAATTATCGGGACATGTAACTATTAAAGTTCTGGAGAAAAATATTATAGGGGTTAGTTTCTTCACCGCCTTGTAACAATATCTCAGGTCTCAGGGTTACACAAATTTTTACAAACTGTAAAGTGGACGGGAAGGGGTTTTGGAAAAAAATATATATGAAAGATTAACATTAATTTTTGCTGAAAAATCACCCCTTAAAATCTTTCGCATCAATTTAGAAACACCCTGTATATTTCGTGAACTTTGGTACAAGTAGGTATAACTTTGTTACCTTCTATACATAGCAGGTACGTTCCAATTGCTACACCAGTGAGAAAAAATATCGCTAAACACATTAATGTTATGTTCCCTCCAAAAAACCTTGTTGTGCGATGAGGGTTGTGCAGAAGGGGAGTTTCCTGCGAATCCAGAGGCAGTTCATGATAATGTCGCGACGAAATCCACCAGTATTCTATAAAATAATGGAAAATTAGAAATACCTACCTACCTACTTATTAATTAGAGATAAGAAACTTAGTCATTTCCGTGACACATCAGTTAACGATTTTCTACGCCCAAGGCCAAATCTAAATTCTTATTTACATCTGATTGCTATATAATCTTATAAAAAAATAGGAAAGAACGAGAACTTGGGAGATTTATGGGTTTTTGTTTGACCGTCAGGAAATTGAGCAAAATAAAATATACTTTCTAAAATTAATTGTTAATTTAATGTAATATCAAAAGTTCATAATTATAGGGAAAATTGCGTCATCTCACCCTTAGTTCCATTGAATCTTCCAAATTAGTGTCAGACGAATACAGTGGCGTCTGAAATTGACTGTGAATAAAGTGGCGTCTGAAGTGTCGTCTGAAGTGTCGTCATTATGACGTATGTATTTTGTCAGTTTTTAGGACATAAATACGTTAAAAGAACTACAAAAGATACGTCAAAGTGACACGAGAAAAAATCACAGCCAAATGACGTCATTAACTGACGTGTATTTGACGCCATTTCCAAAATACATGGAGGGAAAACAGTAGAAACTACAAAACACACGAAAACAAGACACCTCCAACAACCATTTTTATTTTATCGAGATTGCATAGTCAAATGGATGACCTGATATTTATAGCACTTAAGACAAATAGCAAATTCTGTGTTTTATATTTAAGAAATGCGTAAAAAGATAGTATTTAACATATCTTCATAAATATCGAAAAGAATGCTATATCTAGCAGCGCTGTCTTAGATCGAAGATTTATTTTATGTTTGACTGTTTGAAAGTCATAATTTATGACGTATTAGCAACATTAGATGAAAAAGGTACGTCTGAATGACGAGAAAAAAGTGACGTTTTAAAGACGACATAGAACTGACGTCATATGTTCCGCTTCATATTGGTCACCTGGCGTCTTAGACCTAAAATGACCTTAAAAAAACGTAATAATGACGTCACCATGCTGCTTGGGATATTACGTGTTATAAAACGAAAACCGGAAATAGAAAAAGATTCATATTTTGACGAAAATAACGCCATATCACCCTTAGTTCAATAATACAATCGAGATTTGTCGAATAGGAATACAGTGGCGTTGAACTAAGGATATCATCTAGTTATTTTCCTAAAAATATAAACTTTTTTCTATGTCCGGTTTCTGCTTTATCACACGGAATGTCTAGGCGAATGAAATAATTTCGGACGCCACTGTATTCTTATGCGACAAATCTCGTTTATACTATTGAACTAAGGGTGATAAGACGTTTTTTTCTTCAAAATATGAACCTTTTTCTATTTTCGGTTTTCGTCTTATAACACGTAATATCCAGCGACGAAAATAATTTCAGACGCCACTGTATTCGTCTGCGGCTACTTTGGAATATTTAATAGAACTAATGGTGAAATGATGCAATTTCCTTAAAATATGAATTTTATCTATTTCCGGTATTTTTATTAGTTTATAATATGTTATCTGCGGACAAAAATATTTTCGGACGCCACTGTCTGCGCAATGAAAAAAACATTGGCGTACCATTTTTTTCATTAAAATTTCCCGAAGATCTGTCCGTACGCACGCCACTGGTGGAAGAAAAATAATATGTATCACGATTTACGTGAAAATATGTATCTAGATTACCTATTCAAAAGTTCCAAATTTCATTTAAATATCTAAAGTAGTTTTAAAAATATTAATAAACTTTTGATAAAAATTTTGACACATATCATTGTAACGAAGCATTTTTCGTATATAGTTTATAATACAAAGTGATATTATTTTGTGGTTCTCTGTCTGCCTCTAAAGTTTCCGCTTTCGAAAGTGGACCACCCTGTATAGTATTGTGTAATTTACGCGGTCAATCAACTTATTAGAAAGACTTGTAGGTACCAATATTTACAATGATAGCTAAGGCAATGTTCTTTTAAACCATCATCTCTGTATTAATTACATATTAGTATATTATCCTACCTGTCTCTGCGAAACTAGCCATCTGTCACAGAAATCGAGAATATAAACAATATGAATAGGTAGGGATATGTATAGACATAAATATCCATATGGGTATATACACAAAATACTTCGTATATAGATACCCGCTAATGTCTGTCATTTAACTGTATTTTTAAATACTCTCTTCAACCTTGAAGTTGATTTAGACAAACAATTAAAGCGTACTTCATTCTACCTAGGTATAATAATAATATGTCATTCGAGATAAATGCACGTGATCAACTATACACTATACACATATGCGTTTTTGTACAAAATATATTATTTGACCTGGTTTTTATATATTTATTTTAGAAACCGCGCACTTTTGCAACAATATTTTTAACTATCGACGATCATTTAACTTAACTGAACGACGGATACGGAACGATAAAGAACGATAAAGAGCAAATCTAGTGTAGACTCAACGGCGCATATTAGTTATTTAATCGCTGTAAAATGCGTAGTAATAATAGCACCAATGACAGCTTTTGTCTAACAATGGGGAATACCAGTAGCGTAACCAGGGATTTACGGGGTTAGGTACACCAAAATTAGGGAATTACAATTTGATAGGTAGCTTTCACGATCGGCAGCTTTCGGACCCAGGCAGTTTTCACGATCGGGAATGATGCAATGAATGCTAACATGCGGCCGCGGCTCTGTGACACAGTCCCTAAATGTTTATAAACATTAACGCCAGCCGATATGATTTATATTTTCATACTGACATTCTCTGTAACAGAATGAACCATATAAAAAACGGTTTTTATAGACGGTCAAGTCTTTCTTGACATATACGGAATCCCATACCCTTTTTTGTGGGGACAGAAAGGGATATTGAGCATAATTAAAAATCTACTCATCGATGAAATTCGTGAGAAAAGTGTTTTCAAAATTGTAACCCGTAAGATGTACAGATAAATATAAAGGAACAAAAAAGTGTCTTCACAAGAGCTTTCAAACAACAAAAAAGAAAATCGAAATTGGACCATTAGGAACTGATATACAAAAAAATATACAATTACGAAATATGACGACCTAAAGTGGCACATTCCAATAAAAAAGTGCAGCTTTTTAATGTACCCGACGTACTATAATCAGAGTTGTTGAAAAGGATCAAGCAATGATAAATATACCTACTAATTTGAATGGAAGATAGTATATATGAATCATGGATACTTGAGCTTCCTACGTAACTCTAGATAATTAATGAGTCGCGTAATATTCCTCATAGCATGTAAAATGTAAGTAAAATGTAAACATGCAAGACATACCGTGACTGGCACCGAATTTACTTTTGAATTTAACACATTTAAACAATGCACTCGATTAAAATTAAAAATAACTTTATTCATGCGAAAACCTAGAATATTTATAGTACCTATTCCACAAAAGATTCAATTTATTTCCAGGTATGTAAATGAACCTGTCATGACTGTCAGAAGATGTCAACATAAGATCGTTACATGAAATTATTTCTTTCCCCTAGACATTCCGTGTGATAAAGCAAAAACCGGACATAGAAAATAGTTCTTATTGTTAGGAAAATAACTTGATGATATCCTTAGGTCAACGGTATATACCAGATTTGTCGCAAACGAATACAGTGGCGTCCAAAAATTATTTTGTCCATAGACGTATCCTAAATTTTAAAAAACCGGTAATAGAAAAAGGTTCATATTTTAAGGAAAATAGCATCATGATGTCTTTAGCTCAATAGCATATTCCAAATTTGTCGCAGACGAATATTGTGGCCCCAGAATTATTTTGATCGCTCCATATTACGTAAATAAATACCGAAAATCCGGGATTAGAAAATCTAAAGTAGACATTTCAAGTAAAATGGCAGCAATATAACTTACTTGAGATGTAATTTCCATTTTAATGTTTACTTGAATTTAATTTCCGTTTTTTAAGTTATTTATTAATAAACAGTAACGCCACTGGATGGTTTTCTGAAATAAGGATCTAGATCAACTCTAAATTGACATTACCGATCCAAATCTGAAGCTAACGTCAGGGACGTCATAAAACGATATAAATTGTGCGTTTTAAAAAAATGTTAGGTACTGTTTTCGGTGCTATGTTCCTTCAACGTTTAAAATAATTCAGAGAAATTTTCAGAAAATAATTTAAATGGAGAAAATCGATATTATATTATCTAAATAAATCCCGAACCCTGTACCTATTTTTGGACGCTCCATTCTGACATTAATGCACGTTTCCCTATTTCTGCCGTTTGGAATAAACCCGATCGCTGCGACATTCAAAGGTCTAAAAAGTATCCCATTTGAATTATAATAACATCGCGAAATCATTTTCTTATTATACCTACCGCAGTCTGCAGATGGCATGAACAATTCGGAGCAAGTTCGTGCTTTGATAATAATGAATTAAGCCACGAAGAAATTATTTCCGTTTGTGATGTTAATCGTACAGGGCAGGATCGTGCCAAAAGGGGCAGTAAATCATAGTAATAGCTAATTTAAATTCTGACGAAAATAAATATGTACAAACCGGCTAAGTAGCCGTGAAAAATAAACTTTAAAACGGAAAAATAAAATAAATGTAAATTCCAAAAGAGAGCAAAAAATTCTCAAAAAAAATAAAAACAATAAAATAAATCACGTATATCCAAAAATAAAGCAAAAAACTCTCAACAAAAAATAAAAATACCTTAATTCCTTACACCTTAATACCAGTGGCGTAAGTGACAGCTTTTCTGACAGCTGTCAAGAATCCAAACTCGTTTTTGACATCATATTCGGGTTTAGCTGTATTGAAACACTTAATTAAGACTATTTTCAGAATTAAGAAATTGAAAAAAAAACTTAAAAATTCGATTAAAAATTTTATTGACAGCTTAATTGACAGTTGTCATTTAGCGAAAAACACGTTAATAATCTTTTTACCACGAATATACTTGATTTGTGTTAAAATATAAAAATAACACAATTTTGAATAATGAAAAATGATTGACAGCTTTTTTGGCAGCTGTCAACAGTCCACACTAGTTTTTGACATCATATACTGATTTAGCTGTATTGAAGCACTTAATTAAGACTATTTTCAGAATTGAAAAATTGAAAAAAAAACTTAAGAAACTTAAAAATTCGATTAAAAATTTTATTGACAGCTTAATTGACAGTTGTCATTTAGCGAAAAACACGTTAATAATCTTTTTACCACGAATATACTTGATTTGTGTTAAAATATAAAAATAACACAATTTTGAATAATGAAAAATGATTTACAGCTTTTTTGGCAGCTGTCAACAGTCCACACTAGTTTTTGACATCATATACTGATTTAGCTGTATTGAAGCACTTAATTAAGACTATTTTCAGAATTGAAAAATTGAAAAAAAAACTTAAGAAACTTAAACATTCGATTAAAAATTTTATTGACAGCTTAATTGACAGTTGTCATTTAGCGAAAAACACGTTAATAATTTTTTTACCATGAAAATACTTGATTTGTGGTAAAATATAAAAATAACACAATTTTGAATAATGAAAAATGATTGACAGCTTTTTTGGCAGCTGTCAACAGTCCACACTAGTTTTTGACATCATATTCTGATTTAGCTGTATTGAAGCACTTAATTAAGACTATTTTCAGAATTGAAAAATTGAAAAAAAAACTTAAAAATTCGATTACAAATTTCATTGACAGCTTAATTGACAGTTGTCATTTAGCAAAAAACACCTTAATATTTTTTTGCGACGAAACTACCTGATTTGTGTTAAAATATAAAAAAACCTTACAATTTTGAATAATAAAAAATTAATTTCTATTGACCGCTTTTTTGACAGCTGTCATTAGTCAAAACCGGTTTTTGATGATATTTGGATTCAGCAATATCGAAAACCTAAGGATACCAAGATCACCTTGAACCGATGGAAATCAAGTGATCAACGCTTGGTTTAACCTAAAAAACCGGAAAACCCATTTTAAATTTTCAATATCACACAATTTAAATGTTTATTTAAATATTTATTATTACTGTGTTTGTATTACTATTCATTTTCTTATTAATATTTATATAAGTAGTTAAAATTTCTAAATTTCAAAAAACCCTCGCTCATGTCATCTAGAATATTGCATCATTAGCACAGTAGCACATTCCTGTCGAACGTTCCCGATAATATCCGATTCCATAAGAGCAATTGGGGCGCAGCTTATATGCGATGTGCGGCGGCCTCGACCGCTGACTCGCCGATCCCAATTCGTTTCGAGTTTTGAAGGAATGCGTTTGTGTGGATTTTATAATTCGTGTAATAGTGACACTTAATAATGAATTCCGTAAATAATATCATTCAAATAAATTTTGATAAGCTGCCATTAGCCGATAACTTAAATTAAAGAACTGGCGAGGCCGTTGCTTGATATAAAGTTTTATAAACTTGTCAACGGAAGGCCGAAAACCGGTATGTTACGCATCGGTTTTCAAAAGACATTTATAAAAAAAACAATATTATAATCACTAATATCACGATTTTCAGTCACTTTCCACGTGATCTTCACTGTCGCTGCCTATAATACAGTTTTTTCTAGTCTCAAATGAGTCCGTAAAATAACTATATTTTAGGTCATTAAAATGGATGTCCGAGACAAGTCCGGATCTGCCTCACTAGCCAATAAAACGTTTGGAATTACATTACATTATCCGTGGTCTGATTGAATTGCCATTCTGGGTTCAATTGCCAAACAATCGGTACGCGGTAAACGCGCATTACGATATTTCCTCGGGCCTTCGTCGATCATTTTCCTCGGACATTTAGCTTTGTTTTAACAGACATTTGAAATAGACTCAAGTATTTTAGTTCAATTAAAATTGTACATGATAATAATCTCATTTTGATTGGTCGAATTAATCGAAAACTGTCTGCTAACACAAAGCTAGTGTCTCTCGAAAATATCCTAGACTAAAATTCTGGCATTTTACCTATACCTATTATAGGTTTCATTACATTCAATACTTTCCGGTGCCTCGTTAGTGTCAAGACTGTCGAGAAAATGGTGGATGACGAGGAATTGAATAGGGTTAGTTGATTCGTATGATTTCCATTGTTTTGCTTGCAGTTTTACTATCCACGATGTTTTGATTGGTAATCGGAACGTCGTGAATAGTACAACAACCGATTGCTAAGTATCTGCCTGTGAAGTCCCTACCTGGCAAAGGAAACAAAATGGAAATGAAGTCATTGGACAAATGGACAATGCATTATATTAACATTATTAATTGTTACTGTTATACTATGAATTAAGTGTCCAAAACCAAGACACTCAAGACATTTATTGTATTTACGTAGGTAGGTAGGTAGACCCATTTATCAGGCTCAAGTATAGAGGAAAAATATTATTTATTACTTTTTTTTTTAGATTAGTTTTCTAAATATAACCTAAGTTAATCCTAAGTTATAAGTTATCCTAAGTTATAACTATCCCTGTCAAGTTATAAGTAGGTTTTATAATACCTAATGCGTCTCTAATTCTTGGATATTATCTAGAATTTAGGCCTAAAATTTCATTCTCTCCATTTTATACCTGGTGGCTAAAAAATTTGCACGTTTTACTTTCGTACGCTTCGTTACTTTCGTAAGTCTTGCTAATCAGCTTGCTGTCGTTCCTTACAGAATGGACTATGGACAACAAATTATGGAAGAATTATAAAAGAATTGACAATAAAATGGACCTTTCCCTACCTTTTAAGACTTCCCTGGGAAAAATCGGGAGCTTTAATTTACAAGTTTTTAGGACGGAACATACAGCCGGGATTAAACATGGTTCAATATTTGAATAACAATTTCGAAATTTTCTGTCTGTAGTCTATTTTCTACAAGCAACCATACAGAGTTGATTACAATAAACAAAATGAACAAAAAAGTTATTGGCCAAAGAAAAAAGTGCTGAATTTAAAAAATCGGCCATTTTCGGTCCGTAGTCCATTCTGGTTTGTAAGCAATGACATCAAGCTGATTAAAATCGGTTAAAAATACCACGGTGTATATATACCCCCCCCCCCCCAGGTATATATACACCTATATACTGATTTCTTGTTCGGTTCATTTAGATAGGAAAAAAATATTATCTTGTGGATGTCCCTAATCTGGATATCCAATAAATATTCAAAGAAGGTTCCCCTATATTTAAATTGGATATCCATTCAGAGGACAAAATACGACATCTGTTTTGATGCGACATTTAATCCAAATATGAACGGGCTTTTTGTTTTATCCTATGGATGTTCCAAATAAGTCCATGGACCTTCGGATTAAAAATGGACAGGACAGGAAAGCCATAAGATATTTTGTGCTATAATATGGGATGGAAAGTTGAAGCTAGTCAATCTATATTAAACAATGAGCGTAGTATTCATCTCTAGGGCAATTCCAATTCCCCCAAACGTGTCGAATATATCCCGCATGTTCGATCAAACGCCAGTTGCTAGGCTACTTCTCAAATAAAGAATACGCAAACGGTATTTTAATTGTTGCTTGTTTATTGTTATCGAATCGAACGCGAAGAAATGGATAAAAAGGTAAAAATTTCCTCCAACTTGGTTCTACTCCAAGGGATAAGGAAGTGGGGTATGCCGAGCAGATCGTTCAGCGAAGGTACGCAGAATGTAAGTGATATTCATGAGATAACTATCTGATATTGATTTGGTTGACATATGTGTTAGCCATTCATCACCGCCGGATTATCCATATCTATGTGATAAACTGGCAACTTCTCTACGTTTTTTTTGCTTATGCAAAACAAGTCTGGCGTGACGGTTCAATTCAGCACATTTCAAGGAAGATAAATGGCCATTATTGCCACCTTTGATGTTAAAAATCCGAGATGTCGTGGACGTCCGTCGGCGTCAGAGATGGCGCGGAAGGTCCAGTAACCTAAGTGTAGCTATTGGTCGTGATCTGTAGAAATTGATGACCTCGAGAAGGTCACTCCGAATGGACGAAATGTGAAGCCTTTTCGTCGGCTAAAAAATTACATTCTAGAACCCATCAGAAACATAAATTTTGGAATTTTCCCAATTCTCAGTCGCCCGAAAAAAATGTGGGGAATAGTTTTGTCTGCCGATTGGATTTTGGAATTTTTTCCACCGGGAAGACAAGTTGGAAAAGGTTTTGAAAGCTCTTTTTTAGTTTTTCCCTATATTTTTTAGCTATAATTTTTTTCACTAAAAAATATGTTGACTAGTTTTACTTTCTGCTGTGAAAAATACTAATTTTTGTGCTGTGTGGTCCGTGATTTAATGAACGTATAACGTTCAGTAAATTCTATATTGTGGCGATTGCTCCAATGTGAGACATTTGTTTTTAATATCCTGGTTCTTGATGATCCTCCTTGACTTTGTGTCCTAATGAGAACACAAAGTTGTCAAATGGTTGACGGACATTTTCCCCCATAATTCCCAAAATTTGGTGGAAAAACATAAATTTTGGAATTTTCCCAATTCTCAGCCGCCCGAAAAAAATGTGGGGATAGTTTTGTCTGCCCATTGGATTTTGGAATTTTTTCCACCGGGAAGACAAGTTGGAAAAGGTTTTGAAAACTCTTTTTTAGTTTTTCCCTATATTTTTTAGCTATAATTTTTTTCACTAAAAAATATGTTGACTAGTTTTACTTTCTGCTGTGAAAAATATTAATTTTTGTGCTGTGTGGTCCGAGATTTAATGAACGTATAACGTTCAGTAAATTCTATATCGTGGCGATTGCGCTAATGTGAGACATTTGTTTTTAATATCCTGGTTGTTGATGATCCTATTTGACTTTGTGTCCTAATGAGAACAGAAAGTTGTCAAATAGTTGACAGACATTTTGCCCCATAATTCCCCAAATTTGGTGGAAAAACATCACATTTTGGAATTTTCCCAATTCTCAGTCGCCCGAAAAAAATGCGGTGAAAAGTTTTGTCTGCCGATTGGATTTTGGTACTTCTTCCGCTGAGAAGACAAGTTGGAAAAGGTTTTGGAAGCTCTTCCACATCTCGGACAGAAAAATTAAAAAAAAATTGGTCACGTGTCCATCATTAATAAGTTTGATATTCCGAGTCGCCAAAATATTTTTTTAGAAAAATAGATTTTATCAAACAATTTTAAACTTTAAAGCGTGTTTTTTAGTTTTTCACTATATTTTTTTTCACTAAAAAATATGTTGATTAGTTTTACTTTCCGCTGTTAAAAAGATTATTTTTTGTGCTGTGTGGTACGAGATTTAATAAATGTATAACGTTCAGTAAATTCTATATTGTGGCGAATGCGCCAATGTGAGACATATGTTTTTAATATCTTGGTTCTTGATGATACTTCTTGACTTTGTGTCCTAATGAGAACACAAAGTTGTTAATATATAGCCCACGGATTGCTGCTTTACGTACAAAACTCGCATTAACGTGTATATCGCCTGGGCACTATTTGGAAGCTCTGCTTGGCTAATTGCAGTAAAACTTAGTCCGTTTTCTCTTGTACGTCTTTTCTATCGTGTAGGAGATATTTACGTATGAAGGAGCGTTCAAGGTCACAGCTCTAAGTGCTGTATGCGAACCCTAAGTCATTGACATGGTATAGAAAATGGATAGGCATCGCGAAGTGTCCTTAATAACCCACGGATTGCTGCTTTGTTTACAAAACGCATTCGAATTAACGTGTATATTATCTGGGCATTATTTGGCAGCTCTGCTGCATGCGAATTGCAGAAAACTTAGTCCGTTTTCATTTGTACGTCTTTTCTATCGTGTGGGAGATATCTACTTATGAAGGAGCGTTCAAGGTCACATCTCTAGGTGCTTTATGCGAACGCTAAGATATGATAGTAACATTGGCATGGTATAGAACATGGATAGACATCGCGAAGTGCCCTAAATAGCCCACGGATTGCTGCTTTACGTACAAAACTCGTTCGCATTAACTTGTGTAAAGCCTGGACACTATTTGGAAGCTCTGCAGAAAACAAAAATTTGAAGTTTTAACACATGTTAAAACAATACGTAGATTCAATACAGAAATGCGATAATGTATCCGCAAGTCATTGTTTCATATGTACCTAGTGATAAAACTCTCGGAAATTTCCGGTTACAGCATTGAAAGGGTTCATGACCAGTACCGCAATAGCAACGTCTAGATTAATTTAAAAGAAGACGTCCTTAAACATCGTCGTTTTCGAAATAATTTTATCGCAATTTTATCCTATTCTCAATTTCTTTGTAAAAATTCAAACTCATTATCCAAAAAAATCAAAAATTCGAAAAAACGTTATTTTTATAAAGTAGAATTTTTGTAAAGAACATCAACAAAAATATTCATTAGTAAGAAACAACAAAGTAACTAAATATTTAATAACAACAAATAAAACTATATAGTCCAGTAAAATAAGGAAAACTTTTTTACTCTAGGATTTGAGTATTGAAAATATACTTCTGGTTGGTTGGTGGCCCAGAAAATAGTAATGCCGTCGACAAAAATCATATTTTTTACACGGGGTGGTCACAAATTACAAAATGTCAAAAAATGTTTACTTTTCAGGAAAATGCTACTATTTATAAAAGTTTTTACTTGCTCCAAATATACACTCAGAGGAACAAAATTCGATCCATCTATAATTTGCCAAAAATTCTTTTGAAAATATTTTCCTAACTATAGGTTCGATTACCATGATTTTTTTTGAAATTGTAGGTTTGTTTGTGCGGAATGCAGGAATGTGCGGAATGTGCTACTGAATTTCAGCTCAATTTTAAATTTTGACCATATATAAGGTGTACCAATTACATTGGATTTTCGCATAAAGTTTGCAACACTCTGTGGTAAAAGCAAGCAATAAAAAGATGAAAATTTTGGTACAGAACTTTAGCGTAGTCTCTTCTTAATAATTCATTTTTTAATTCATGTCAATATCTCTATTAATAATGACTATGTGTTATGGTAATTTTCAATGGAATTGCCAATGGGTTTTTGCAAGTTGCTTTAGCAAAGTTGCTTTTGCGTTTGTTTTTTTCTTGACAAGTGTCGCTAGTGTTTCTAAGTTAATTGTTGCTATTTGGTCTGAATTATAACAAAGTAACGGTAAACAATAAAAAATAATAATGGTCTTAAGTGCACCTGGCGCCGCCAGAGCCATAACTTTAATGCAGGAAGGGCGGTCACAATACTATGCGGCACAAGTTCTAGGTGTTTCGAGATGTAGTATTCAAAGAGCCGTGGAACGATTTCGAGAAACTGGAGAATACACCAGAAGAATGGGATCAGGAAGAAAAAGATGTACAACTCAGCAGGACGACCGTTTTTTAGCCCTAAGAACACTACGACACAGGGACTCTACTTCAGTTAGTGACCGGAATGCTTTACAACATGTACGCGGTGTAGATATTAGTGAAATTGGTGAATTGAGGAATAGGGTAGAATCCTGTTAACTGATGAATCGATATTTTGTATATTATCTCCAGATGTCCATCACAGAGTATAGCGAAGAGGTGGCGAAAGGTTTTCAGAGTGCAATATTGTGCCAAGGCTCAGTTTTGGTGGTGGCTCAATTATGATGGGTGGGGAGGAATTAGTCTGGAAGCTCGCACAGAATCAGTGGCGGTAAATGGTGGACAATGATTGCTGATAGGTATATTACTGACATTTTGGAACCACATGTTGTGCCTTTTGTCCCATTTATTGGAAACAATTCCATGCTAATGCATGATAATGCCCGTCCACATGTGGCAAGAATCGTTTCCGAGTATTTGGATCAGGTTGATGTTAATCGTATGGTGTGGCCTGCAAGAAGCCCAGATCTTAACCCTATCGAACATGTTTGGGACATGATAGGAAGACGTGTTCCAGCCCAAGTTCCTGCTCCTGTGAACCTGAGGGAACTTCGTGCAGCTGTCGTACAAGCATGGGATGATGCATTTATTTGAGGGATTGCCAAGACGCATGGAAGCTGTAATTCTTGCTCGGGGAGGCGATACAAGATACTAACTGTTTTTTTGAAGTTTATTTTTGTTGTTAATTTTAAAATATTGTTACATTCATTATCGAGAAATTTTGTATGTTGGTTCTTTGTTTGTGAAGTTAAAAGTTAATGTTAATTATAAATTGAAAAACTACGTCATTATTTTAATTAATCATATCTCCCCTATTAATAGAGATATTGACATGAATTAAAAAATGAACTGTTAAGAAGAGGCTACGCTAAAGTTCTGTACCAAAATTTTCATCTTTTTATTGCTTGCACTTACTACAGAGTGTTGCAAACTTTATGCAAAAATCCAATGTAATTGGTACACCTTGTATATGGTCAAAATTTAAAATTGAGCTGAAATTCAGTAGCACATCTGCATTCCGCACGAACAACTTAAAAAAAATTTACAATTTACAATTTTAAAATTTACAATTTTACAATTTACAATTTTACAATTTAAAAAAAAAATCATGGGAATTGCCCCTATAGTTAGGAAAATATTTTCAAATGAATTTTTGGTAAATTTTAGATGGATCGAATTTTGTGCCTCTGAGTGTAGTAATGACGTCGACAAAAATCATATTTATTTGCCCTTAAAAAAAAATCATATTGCCCTTAACAAAAAAGTTAAGGGCAAACGTAAAAAGTGCCAAAAATTTTCCCACACTGTACATGCAACATATCAATTCCCACTTGACATTACCACTACATCTACCATATTTACCATGCACAGCCTCATGTTTACTATGCTCTTTGCTCTGCTTAACCATTTCACAGAAATAATTAATTCATGATTCCAAACACTTCACCGCTTCTGACAAGGATCTTTCAAATATCTATGCGAACACAGACAGTTGTATATCAAAACTAAAACTGCTATGCGAAAAAGGGGCATATCAGCATATTTATGTTCCCTAATCACTTTTATAACTTGCAAAAAGCCGTGACAAAAACGTATTGAATATATTCCCTCGACCTTCATGGTTCGCTATTCAATAGAGCTCCGTTATAGACATCCATCAAAGTTTAATATTCTATTTAGATTCAAAGTTATATTAGTTGCCTATTCTTATAGTTATAATAACACATGGGGCACCGATTTAACACAAATGGGTGTTTTCGTCCTAAAATAGCCCGGTACCAGGTGCCAGAAGCCTGAACAGTGCCTTACACTCCTTCGTCCTGAATAAAATTCCTGCGTTGTTGTGCATTTGCGAAATGCGATCGCGTGGGATATCTCACGACTTGTATTTATCTCATAAGGTGTCCGTGTATCTCGATTGTCTGCGCGGCGGGAGATTATTTCATCGCTTGTGTCCATGGTGTTTTGATAATTTTAAAGAAACGCGTGAACAGTAAATAAATTAATTTCTGTCGTGGTCTGATTGTCGAGTGATATTTGGGGCAATGTTTGTTTATGGGCCACAGGGGCACTATTCGTCGTCGGAGGCTGAAGAGGAAGAGGGAGATTTGGATCCTGAAACGCTGCTTATTGTAATTTTTATTTTTTAGTATTCATACTAGACTATATTCTTCGGCGCATGGCGCATTACGTATAATGAAGTAGGCGAGGGGCACTTTTCAAAATCCTTTGACGTTAGGGAACGTCTTACTTTTCAAAACTAGTAACATTTTACGCAACTGGTTTTGTAAAGTTCATTTCATAGTAGGTTATTTATGGCCAGTTCTGTACTCGACGTGAAGGTTCCTTTAATTTCTAAAGCGCGTTCCATAATCGAATTTTAAAGGCAATTTTACTTCCTTTTTACCAAAAAGCTTCCTTTTTGGTAAAGTCTCGATTTTTCAGCGACGACATTGCCGGAAGTGGATAACAGATTTAGATCGGTAATGTCAATTTAGACGTGGATTCTTATTTCAGAAAACCATCCAGTGGCGTTACTATTTATTAATAAATAAAATAAAAAACGGAAAAGCACCAACTAATTAATCGTATGCGACTTTATCTGCGACAAATTTGGAAGATTCAATGGAACTAAGGGTGACATGGCGTAATTTTTCTTATAAATATGTTTCATACTTTTTTCTATTTCCGGTTGTTTATTAATTTATAATACGTTATATGTAGACAAAAATATTTTCGGACGCCATTGTATTCGTTTGGGAGAAATCTGGTATATACCGTTGAACTAAAGATATCATCAAGTTATTTTCCTAAAAATATGAACTATTTTCTATGCCCGGTATCTGCTTTATTACACGGAATGTCTGGGGGAATGAAATAATTTCGGACGCCACTGTATTAGTCTGCGACAAATTTGGAAGATGGAACTAAGGGTGACATGGGGTAATTCTTTCTATAAATATGAACTTTTTTCTATTTCCGGTTTTTTAATAATTTATAATACTTTATCTATGGTCGCAAACAAATACAATGGCGTCGGAAAATATTTTTGTCAATAGGCATAATACCCATAATAACCAGAAATAGAAAAAAAGCTTATATTTTAAGGAAATTTGCATCATTTCACTCTTAGAACCATTGATTCTTCCAAATTAGTCACAGATGAATACAGTGGCGACTGAAATTATTTTCGTCACTGGATATTACGTGTTATAAAACGAAAACCGGAAATAGAAAAAAGTTCTTATTTTGAGGAAAATAAGAGGAGGTTTTTTCATTAAAAGATCTATACTTGAAGGCTGTAATTTTTTAAAACGTTATATTTTCAGCGGCGTAGGGAAGAATGCGAGCGGAAAGCAAGAAGGGGGGAAATGGACCCCAGATTGGAGTTTACTTTCCAGATCCTGATGGACGCCACTGGACTATTGAGGCACGATATCATGGACCATGTGTTTGAGGGCGATATGGTGAGATTATTTTTTTTTAAATTAATCGTTCGTTAAATTATATGATTGGCATTTTTTGTAGTAGGCGTATGTACCTATATAGTTTGTAGCTTCTGTCATAAAAAAGATATAGGAATAACGTCCTATTCAAATGCATATGAATGCTTGGTCGAAGCATCTAGAAAAGGATATTAGAGTGGAAAGAAGACGGAACACAAATTAGTAAACAAAGATCTCTCTGCAAACGGCCTTTTGCAAGCTGAAAAACTAAATTCGAACACTGCACAAATAACTACAGTTTTATAATAACAGCAATAACAGCAAACAGACGCCACACAAATATAACGACAGAGCTACTTCAAAACATACGCAACGTTTCCAGGTCTCAAATTAAACACAAGTAACAAAAACACTATTTGGAAGAGGTAATGAAAACAAGAATTAATCTCACTTTTCCGGCTGAGATTTAGCACAAATTAATATCAGTATCCGGTATTAAACATAAGAATCGAATGACCAATGTCGATAGCATAAAATCGACTTAATTTCTTAGAGTAAATCTGTATATCTTGTGAAAATTTTCTAAACTGGCAACATGACACAAGGTTAAATTGATATAAAATAGTAATGACGGCAAAAAAAATCATATTTTTTTATACGGTGTGGTCACAAATTACAAAATCTCATAAAATGTTTAGTTTTCGGAAAAACGCTATTATTTATAAAAGTTTCTGCGTGCCAAAGTAATGTGGACAAAAATTAGGTTTATTATACGGGGTGGTCAAAAATTACAAATTCTTAAAATTCTTTAAGAGTAAATATTGTACTTTTTGATCACCGCGTATAAAAAAGTAATGATAATTTTGCCACAATTATGTTTTTATACGGGGTGATCAAAAATCACAAAGGTTATCAAATTTTAAGATTTTGTAATTCTAAACCACCCTGTATATACAACACAATTTTTGACAAAGCCATCACTATTTTTAGGCAAACAAAAACTTTTTTAAATAATAGCATGCATTTGAAAACAAAAAAAATGGGACTAATTTGACCACCCCATGCAAGATAACCCGTATAAAACCACAAGACCTTCAGGATCAAACGAACAAAAAATCGCAACTGCGTTTTATTTTTATTCAATTCACTTGAGAAATGTTTATCAGTCGTGACGCCGAGCGTCACTTTGACGTTTTTGTGTCACCTCAAAGTGACCTCGGGGGGGTTGCTGTTTGAGTTAGCGACATGGAGTCCTTTTTATTGGATAGCTGGTGTCGACTACTCTCTTTTTAGCTTTTAACTGATGTCATAGGACCTCTGGGGACTTCAGGAGCGTCTTGCGAAGTTTAAGTATCTTTTATAAAATATTTTGAATATCTGGCGAAGTTCTTGAAATATCTGCATGAAACTGGGGTTGATAGAGGTCGCCGAGGTTGACCTCTGTCCCAAATTTTATCGAAATCCCCCGAGTAGTTTTGTTTTTATTCAGGAATTAGTGTTGCGGTGGGCATGGCCAACTCTGTGAAATAACGCTGGATTTGTTTTTTTGAATAATTCAAAAACGGCTCGTTCGGTCTTCTTGAAATTCCCCTGGAGGTATCCCCTGGAGGTGCTGGAGCATCTTCGGTGAAATTTTGGTTCCGATCGGATGAGCGGAAGTGCTTGTAGCGAAATTAGTGACGTCCCAGTCAGGGGGCGTGGCCAGTTGACTGGGTCTCGGCGACACTTGCCGTGGAGTTTGCGGGACAACCGCTGGAGATGAGGTCTTGTAGTTTTACGGAGGCCTCGGAAATGTGATCGAGAACCTCCGGTGTAATTTTCATGGAAATCGGAGACCTCGTGCTCGGATGGGGTTTCGGGGGAACAGCTGGAGATGATGCTTTCAGATGATTGTGGAGATCATGGATCTGTGGCCCAGAGTCGCTGGTAAAAATTTCAGCTCGATCGGTCAAGTAAGAGCGGAGATATCAGTGTTTGTATGGTGCATTTTTCAGTGACTTTCAGTCAAACATTGAGTTATATCTGCATTATTGGGTGTAGTAATTGTACTGTGGGTCATATGCGAATCCTATCAAAACTTAAATCTCCATATTTACGCAGTGGGACGCAATGTTGGTAAATAAAATCCAGTAAACTTTCGGGTGTTGGGATGGAATCAATCAATAACATGTTGTGGTATAGTAAACAATCATGCTGTCTCATTTATCATTGGGCTCCAAGCCTGAATTAAGAAGTTCTTCAACAACCCTGTTTATCCTCAACTTTGCTAAGATGTTTGCACTGTATGACGCATTAAATACAATACCACTATACTTCTAATATTCTAATACAAATCCGTTTGATTGTTTTACCAGCTAGACGATATAAACCAGCTGTTTCTGCCACACATGAAGAGCAAACTGATATGGTACTACCAAGACGCAGTGGACACAGATCACCAAACTGTTCAGGATTCTAACAAAGCCACCATCAGGCAGTTACAACCAAGCACTAGTCGAATCAACCTAGTCCAGCAGCCAGTTGCGCCTGTTTATAAAAAAAAGCTCTTTCTGACGGACGGTACGACCGTGCCTTTAACTGGCATGTGTATATACATTTACAGGACCAACATCAGCAAGCAATTGCCGGAGGAGGGGTTTCAGAAGGTGAATTTGTAGGTTAGGTTCACATTTCATGTCATTTTTATAAAACATGTAGGATCTGTTCTGCGGTGTCATTGACGCTGAGAGAATCGGCATCGTGAGCACTATAGAGCGTGTCATCGAACACGTTTTCATGGAGGCCTTAGCTCACCCCAGTCCGGACTGTGAAGACGACGCTGCCAGTTGTCCCATGGTGAAGAATCAACTTCTGCCATGCCTCAGGTCATTCTGTAGTGTTTTACGAGGTAATGAAGTGAAATTTGCATGTATCGATGCCTTTTTTATATAATTTTGTAGTGTGCGAAGAAGTCTGTGGCGAGGGAAACTTATTCGATGATGGTAAGACCATTATGGGTGGATATGACGAAGATGAAGTCAAGGAAATAGCGATGCACCCGGAGAAGGTGCAGCCGTTAGAGGAGAGAGTCAAGGCGTGGAGCAAACGGCTTGATGAGATTCTTAAAGAAAGTGAGCAAATTAGGAGAGAAAACGATTCGTCAGGTGAGTTAAGTAGGCTTTGTTATGCTTTTGTCACCTAAAGATTTTTCAATTGTATGAAATTATTGACATATTTTAGTGCACTCGCGAGCAGTTGAAAATAAACAGTCTTATTAATATTTTTAAACAGTTTTATTTAGCTTGACCTCGAATATTTGTTTGTTTGTTTTAAATCAAGAGATTTAAAATCTGGAAGGTGTATAGTGTTCAATACAAGGTGACAATGAAATTCAATTTTTTTTTATTAAAAAAAATCAAAATGGCGGAATATCTTATTTATGACCCGATTTGTCACTCAATACCATTTTTGACTCAAACTTAAAAAATCAATATGGCGGAGTATCCTATTTATGAACCGATTTATGTCAAACTTGAAATTTTGCGGTGTTTAAGGTCACTCAATACAATGTTTGCCTCAAATTTTAAAAAATCAAAATGGCGGATCCAAAATGGCGGAAAATAAAATTTCTTATTTTAGCATCATGTGATTGTGGCTTTTGACAGATTGATGAATTTCTTGTGAATATGACAACGTTTTGATGTCTAGATTATAATTTGGTATTAGAAAAAAAATCTCATAAAGCCATAAAACGGTGTAATTTTTGCTTTTAGAATAAAGCTAAAATAAATACAACATAAAATAAATACACAATAAACAAACCAAATCATTTGACACTTCATTTTAAAATTGACCTCGGATTTGACGTATATGCCAAAGGGATGTGTCGCCTTTTCTAAGTAGGATTTTGTGGTAGGCCCTCAGGACGAGCTGGAGTATTGGAAAAAACGAGGGGCCCGCTTTTCGCAGATCGTCAGCCACGTCAACTCCAAGGAGGTACAGATGACCCTGCTCTGCATCAAATTGGCGCACTCCAAGATCATGAAAGAGTGGACCGAGACGGAGAAAAAAATAACGTTCTGCCACAACGAGGCCAGAGACAACGCCAAGTACATACAGGCGTTGGAGTCCAAGTGCCATTCGCTATATCTGGATGATCCGGTATATGAATATATTTATTTATTTATGGGTAACCCACATTAATATCAGCCGCAGTTATGGTCCTTGTGGGACTCTAACTTGGGATGTTTCTTTCAGGTGAAAATGCGCAAGTCTATTTTGGGGTTGCTACAAACTGTGCGGTTAATACACAGCGTGTCACAATTTTATAATACGTCCGAGCGAACGTCTGCGTTAATGGTCAAGGTAATTTTTTACGTGAACGGATCTATGCAGTGGAACGGATTTACGAAAAAACAGGGATCAAAACGGAACTTTTTTGAAAACATTTTTTTTTAACTTGTTAATAATGTTCCCCCTGGTAAACTCTATCCGGTAATTGTTGTCCACCAGGGGGCGCGCGCAGCGCTTTAAATATTGGAAAAACAGGTTTTTTTGAGATTACGCGTAATGGAGGGGACGGATTGAAAAACGTTTTGAACAATAGATACGCGTAACCTGGTTTTTGACCCGTCAAAATCGGTCCATTAGAACTGGACATACAGCCGTTTTAAGATTTTTGTTTTTTAGGGGGCCAAGAAAAAGGGAGTGAGCAATGGGAAAGGGGGTGGGATTGGACGGCTGATTTTTTTTCCCTTGTAGGGAAGGGTTATTGGAAGCCCAGGCCGAAATGTTTTTGAGATTGCTCAATTAGGGAGGGGGCGAGTGGGGAACATTATTAACAAGTTGGAAAAATTTTTTTTTCAAAAAAGTATATTCCGTTTGCAACCTTCCTTTCCACTAATGCAAGACTGACAAGCCTTGTTGCAGATCACGAACCAAATGATCGAGACGTGCAAAGACTACATCACGTGCAGAGGTCACGAGAGCATCTGGTCGCAGGACAGAAGTGCCGCGAAAGAGAAACTGACGCAGTGCATTATACTGAACAAGATTTACAGGAAGACGTACATAGTGGTCAAGAATCAATCCCTCGTGCCTGGGCAGCAATCCTTCAACTTTTCCGAGAACTACGTTTTCGGGAAATTCGACGCCTTCTGCCGGAGGCTCGGCAAGATCCTCGCCATGTTTGATCTGATCGACGATTATAGCGCGTTGTTTCAGAAAAGGATGGAGGGATTATTGCTTGGGGATGGTAAGTATTAGATTGGGCCAATGTGGTTTTGCCTGAGCGTTTTGTTTTTAGCGTTGGAGGAGGCAATTCAGAGATTTAACGAAATCAAGGCGATAGTGATGGGGAAAAATTACGACTACCTAGATCAGAGGAACGGCGAGTTTGAGGCGGATTATAAAAGCTTCTTTGTTTATACTGATGAGCTGAAAGATAACATAGCTGAGACTATCGAAAGGAATTATGACAGCGTGTGGGAGACGCCGCAGGGTATTCACTTCTTAACACGTTTTGAAAAGGTGGGAAAAACTTATATTGTAGTATTTTTGTTTGTTTATATGTTTTTTTTTCAAATCTTGCAACAGCTTTTTCAACTACTTCTCGATGAGATAGAGACTTGAAATTTGGTAGATGTATAGTGTTCCAGTGACAATACATTTTGATATATTTTTATTACAAAAATTCAAAATGGCGGATCCAAAATGACGGTCTGTCCTATTTATGCACCGATTGGTCTCAAACTTGAAACTTTGCGGTGTTTAAGGTTACTCAATACAATTTTTGACTTAAACTCACCATGAGCGTCGTCGGGGGGGGGGCAAGGGGAAGGTTCCCCCCATAGAGCCTAAAATTCGGGATAAATTTACTGTTTTTTCGTCGTTTCCAGCGTCGGCGTCGTTTATATAATTTCGTCGTTTTATATAATTTATTTATACACTGAGTTTATGATTAAATACTATTTTTGTTTAAAAAAAATTCTCAAATCCAAAAAATATTTTTGTGAAACTTAAAATTTTTGTTTAAATGGATTTTTCGTGAATTTCTGAAGTACCTATGAGGAGAGCGTGTGACCTTGAAAATTTTCATCATTTTTGCATGCGACGCATAATTTTTGCCTGGTTTGAAAGCAGGTGGCGCCCTTGTGCGCCCTGACTCTTATTCCAATACCGTTTTAATACGAGGCCTTTTACGAAGATCGCAATTTATGCGGGTAAAACTTTCAGGTCAGCGAAAAAATCCCGTTGGCCAAGATGGAGGAGAAGTACGACAGGATACTGAAACATTGCGAAAAGGAGGTGGACAGGATCATCAAAATGTACAAAAAGCAGAAGGACGATCCTCCGGTGCCCAGAATGTTTCCCCCTATCGCGGGTACTTTTTCGGTCTTCGATAAAGTTAGCAATAAAAACAAATAGTCTTTTTTAGGGAGAGTGAAATGGGCTAGGTCTTTGGTATCGCATTTGGACGAACTTCTGACGCACGTCACCACGCACCATGTATTGAAAAACCTGCCGGCTACCGTGGAGTTGTCGCGGAGGCATAATTCCGCGGAGAACATGCTGAAAACTTTCGAAACTGACATGGTGGCCTTGTGGATGAATCAGCATGTAAGTCTTTGAAGTATAATTGATAGCAGGTTTGCATGTGGCCCGATTTTCTACAAATTTTCTCCCGAACCCCCCCAATATAAATGGAGCTAAGTGATTTTTATGGAGATGTCCGCCTAATGTTCCAAAGCCCAACGAGAAAAGATGCAACCCTGAATTTCTTTCTGAAAAATAAAAAAATATATTTAAATAAATAAAATAAAAAATAAATAAAATGTGTTACCCGACAGTTACATGTCTTAGCTTTTTTCGATTAATTTCTATTTTTTCCATCTTTTTTTTAAAAATCTAAAAAAAACAGAAGTGCGATATGTCTTAGCCGACAGTTACATGTCTGTGCTTTTTTCCTTTAATCAATTCGGCGTTCTTTTAATTCTATTTTTTCCATTTTAAATTCTTTCTAAAAAAAATAAACAAAAGTGTGACTCAACAGTTACATGTCTTAGCTTTTTGCCTTTAAATCCTGTTTTTTCCATTACTCAAAAAAAAGTGTGATGTTAGCCAACAGTTCTGTCTTTTTCTTGTTCCTTCCTTTTCTGTGTTCTGTCTATTTTCTTTAACCAATTCTGCCTTCTTATGATTATTTTTTTCCCATTTTCGGGTTAATATTTAGGAAAATTCAGCGTTACTTTCTCGCTATTACCCACCAAATATTCCCTATAGTCTATCGGCGAGGATTTTATTCACGACAGGGCCTAATAATTTGACTGACAAAATTGCGTGTTTATAAATCGGCTTGATTTCGATTATGGTGTAAATATCAATATAAATCATGTTTTTATTTTTTTTGTTGGAAAGTGGTATGACTTATACTACCACATATATTTTTAGCCACTTGGTTCTTTAATCACAAATAAAACAGTCAATCTTAAAGGGTAATTCTCCTATGGAATAATAAAGGGGCAAGCGTACAATGGAATAGCGAATGATACTGATTTTTATTTTTTATTTTTCCTTTGTTAACTAGCTATTGCTTTACTTAATCAGATAATTATTAGTAAATAAATTGATGGGTATTTCTAAATTTTTTAAAATTTCTTTTCATATTTTTTTTTTATTTTTTCTTTTTTTTTTTATCTTTTTTTTTTCTTTTTTTTATATATATATATATTTTAATATCGTCTTCGGGTCTATCAAGACTTTGCACAGTCACATGAAAGACAAGTTCATTGCGTTTTCCTGCCATTTGAAGGTTTCCGATGTGGACAACTGCCTTTTAAGAAACCTAATTGCCGTTTGTCCGGAGCAGCAGAAGCTGAAGGTCAACATACACAACACCATTCCGCTCTTAATAAGAGAGGCGGATTTAATGATCAAGATGGACTTGCCCGTGCCGATGGTAGCCTTGACTTTATATGCCAAACAAGACCACTTCAGCCTTATCCAAGACTCATTACAGGTGTGAAGATGCTTCCTGTGTATAAGGCTAATCTATTAATCGCAGATTTTTAGTTTCTAATCAACGATTTCCTGAGGGTGGTAAAAAATATAAAGCTGGAAGTGAGACCGCTGTTTTTGCCGCATTTAGTCAGGCTCACTAATAAGATCGAACCTGGAATGACACGGCTTAACTGGGTCTCGTCAGACTGGCAGGCGTATGTGGACAAAGCCAATGAGGCCATCCAGAATTTCCGGATTCTGGTAAGCATAGTATCCCTTTATATCTATGTTGACTCTTGTATTTTTTTACATTTTTCTTTCTTTTCTCTATTCGTTTTTTTTATTTTTTTTCTTTTTTTTCTTCCTTTTTTATATTTAACGATATGATAATAGCGAGAGTGTGCTTTTATTTTGTTAAATGTAAAAAAAGGAACGAAAAAAATAAAAAAAAATAAAAGAATGAGAAAACTCTCCTGGTACTGTTATTTCCTCGACAAAATATTTCAGTACAGTCCTGTAGATGTTTACCCTCTTGTAGAGCGATAGGGTCCACGACGTGTACGTAAATAGGGTGTTGGAGGTGCTCAAGAGTATGCAGCAGGTACAGCTGTACGCCCTGCCGGAAGCCGAGGAGGACCCTTGGCGCTTGGATTTCTTCTGCGAAAGAGTCGACGTAGTTTGCAGAAATGCTGCTGCGGAGCTCCACAAGAAAAGTCTCATGGTGGAAGAGGCGGTCGAGGAAATCCTGTCTTTGGTTCGGAGAGTCAAAATTGACGAGGAGCCCTTATCGGATGACGACGAGTTTGCTTTTGACGGTGACTTATGGATAATTTAATAGCTGGCATAGGATAATTTTGCGATGTTATAGATGATGATAAAATGACGGAAGCTGGCACCGTTTCATCCCAGCAGCAGTCCGATTGGTCCTTAGTGTGGGAATGCTTCGAGAAGCCTCACTTGCTTCTGGGAGGCGGCATGGCTAAAGCTATGCAGGATGTTGTAAGGGGCGCCGTGGGGGAGATGAGGCGTTACTATAGCAGGAAAATCGTCGACGTGTTGGTACGAGTGACTAGGACGTCGTTGGACGCTCTCAGAAAGAGGTTTTCCATGGAATGTGAGTGTTATTTTCAAAATTCTTTCCGTATTTTCCACGTTTATTATATTCTAGACCGTTCGGAAAGGGCGCCGGTTTTCTTGTTAAACTCGGTGCTGCTCATTCCGAAAGTGGGCATCCAGCCCAATTTGGAGGAGGTACAAGAAATGCTCATTTTAGCCGGGAGGAATATCACTTGCGCCTCGAAGGGCGTCGGGCAGTGGACAGCGGGGCACCACCAGGTAATGTGGTTACCGTGTATGAATATCAGTGTTTCGATGTTGCTTTTAAGATAGACCGTGTAGTCTAGTCAACAAGCGGCATTTTGGTGACTTTCTCTCAGCCTGTATCGAAGATTATGATTTTTTTTAAACTCACAAAACTTAAATTATCGACTTAATTGCAAAAATAATAACGGCAAGGTCTTTTATCCCACTTCTGATGTTAAATAATTGTCTGTTATTAATTATTTTTTTTAAGATGTATTTTTATAATTGTTTTACTCATATTGCTTAAATAATCGTTATAAACAAATGCTTTGTTTATAAGATTTTCTAGAATTTTTGGATTTTAATCATCAGTAAATTTGATAAGAAAACAATCGTTTCTTAAAATTTTTTTTGCTTAAGCGCATTTGTAAAATACCTTTTTTTAACTAAATATTAATATTGAGGAACCATTATTTTTTAATTTTTTTCTATGGCATTTCTATGTCATTTATAAATCAATTTTGAAAAGGTTTAAATTAACACAAAAACCCTGACAATTGTCAAACTAAAAACCTTAGAATTTTTTCATTTCTTGGAGCTATTCGTGAAAGGCTTTAGAAAATATCCCCGTTGGAAAATTTAAAAAATTTTGATTTTCGACGTTGTTAATAACAATCGAAGGCATTAAAAATGGGAAATAAATAAAGCAATTATCCAGTGACTTAATCACAAAAATAATAACGGCAAAGTCTTTTATCCCACTTCTGATGATAAATAATTGTCACTGTTATTAATTTATAAGATGTAAATAAAAGAGATTTAAAGTTTAATATAATTTATTGGGCCCCCGCGTACTTACAGACTTAACGTGAGTCACTTTCTAGTCTTGTCAGCGGCTTCACCCAGATTTATTATTATTGAAAGGCTACAGAAAAAATATTTTTTATAATATTTTACTCCTACCTATTGTTTAAATAATCGTTATAAACAAATGCTTTGTTTATAAGCTTTTCTAGATTTTTTTTTGGATTTCAATCATCGGTAAATTTGATAAGAAAAAAAATCGATTCTTAAAAAAAAATTTTCTGCTTAACCACATTTGTTAAATAACTAATAGTTATGTTAATTTAAAACTTGAGAAAACAAGTTAATTAACAACCGCATATTTATATAATAAAGAAATTACAGGAAATCGTTTTTTTCCTATGGATTAGGTGTCATTTATTAATGTATCCAAAAGGTATGTGAATTTCGATTTCCGATTCTGCAATAGGTTTTGAGATATTTGCAAAAAACCACCCCACCCCCTTTTTTTTTTACTAAATCGTTTATAACTTTTGTAATTTTTACCGGCTCTTCTTCAAGTTTTTCAAAAAGTTTCGAGATGTCATTGCGAATCGTATGAGCCCTCATAACTTTCGGAAATTCTCCAAAACGGCACTCGTTGACTATACTCATGTTTGATCATTTAAATACGTATGCCATCAGTTGCACGGAGCATTTCAGAATTAAGAGTTTGATGTTTCACAGTGTACCCACTTTTTTTGGGGCCATTTACTTTTATTAGACACTTGTGATGCCAACTTTACTATGAATTGAAATTTAAATTTTTTACACTTTAATTCGTTTGTTCTTAGTCTAGTGTTTTATCGTTGGTGTTATTGATCGTGGCCTCTGTTTTTACCTTATTAGCTTCACCCAAAATATTTTGTATGTTCTCATAGATGAAAATTAATGCTCAACTGCAGTTTTCTGAGTAGTCATGACATTTTGACCTCCATCTTGGAACCGCCATCAAAAATCGATATTTCAAGAATGTATTTTTTTATTGAGGGACCTGGAAATCAAATTTATCCGCACTTAAGACGAAAAAACCGACATTCCGCCTTTCGTAACTGGGTAATATAAGGTTATAGTCGCCATTTTGGATCCGCCATCTTAACAATCGATATTCCGAGGGTGGATTCGTATCAAACAAACTCGAGAACATGAAGACTGGCAATTTAAGACCAGTCGCAGCGTACTTGGGTCACTAAAAGTGTCGATTTCAATGTCATACTGCAGTTTCCTGAGCAATCCATGACGCCATTTTGGATCCCACACTCTTAAAATCCAAAACTGCCACACGACAGATAAAAATAGAGGTTTCAAGCTTTCATTTGAACCCTTGTTTTGTTTTATTTAGTCCCACATGCAGTTTTCGTTTCCCAAAGAATTGCTTTTTAAAAACTCAGGTGTCCTTAAAATTATGACTACTAATTGTATCCACTGTAATTGCTGGTCAGGTCTGAGCACTTGAACAATGGGTATATTTTATTAAATTGTTATTCTTCTTGTGAATCTACATTCGGACAGATAAAATGAAAGTTTGCTAATAATATTCGCATTATTATTGTTATTATAAAATATGGAGTCTTATCAAAGCAGCAGCTTTTTTAATCAAATTGTTAATCTCAGTTTTAGATAAAAACTGCTGAATTCTGTTTTTCCTTGTATTATTGTCTCTAATAATAAGGTAGTGTAGGGTAATAAGGCCGGCTTAGAACAACATTTTTATTTAAGGGAGAAATATTGTTTCTTGACAACATTAAACAAATTGCTAATAAACACTTTTTAAAGGAATCTGACACCTGTAATTTCAAAATATTTCGTTATTGCTCACAAATATAAAATTCTGATTACCTAAACATAAATTTAACTTATTTTATGATGGCGTTTCTTATGTTACTGAGGAGCATCGACAATGTTTAAGTGCTTGCATTATTCACGCTAGTATTAGGCGTCTAATACACAGATGACACAGAGTATAATTCCGGAATGTCTTCTTTACGAAAACCTTTTCCGGCCTTATTACCTGACTGGCCTTATTACCTTACACTACCTTTTTCTCAGAATGTTAAATGCGTTTAGGTCTTAACGATTCACTCAGGCATTTTACTCAGATCACTTGTAGTAATAAACTGACCTAACCTGAGAAATTATCGGAGAACTTTCACGATCATTATCGCGCAATTTACTAACTGTTAGTATGAAGCTTCCAGAAGACAGTTGTACAGGTTTTACCGAGCAAGTAAGTACGAGTCGAGCGGCGTAGGGCATTGCACGAAACTTATACAACTGTCACACGACGTATCTCTTGAGAACCTTATTAATTGGTATTGTTTTTTCCTCCCTCTCCGCCACCATACACCGCTCACTACCATGTACTTTACATCTGACACTGCATTACAATAATCCGTTCGTTCTCTCACCCTGTGTAAATAAACCAATTTGCTTTCGTTCTCCCTTTCTGTTTGTTCTCTTATATCGTACCCCACCGCAAAATATTCTCTCTTAAACACACTGCCACACCGACTCTCATACGTACCGTACACACCTGGGCATGCCGCTTCTGTAAATCGCTGCAAGGCACCGCCACCGCCGCCGAAGAAATCCGTATGGAAAAAATTCGTCGGCCCCAAATCCCAGCTAATGGACATTGTGTACCGTTCTCGGTACGATCAGAAACCGTCCAAGGGCACCATCAAGACCAAGGAGGAGGACTTAAAATCCAGGCGGCGTCGTCTCTACCGACTCGTCACCGAGGAGAAGCCCAAGTTCCCGTTGCAGCAGAGGAACTTCTTCGGCCTCGTCATGGAGAATAAGGAGGTGGTGAAGACCTTGTCTTTGCTGTCGACTTGCACGCAGGATATGAAGTTGGTCAGTTTCGGTTTGCTCTCTTGTCTACGATAGTTTGATTTTTGGTATTCCCCAGGAAATTACGCAGTTCATCGCTCGGTGGAGACCGTACAATATCCTTTGGAGGAACGAGAAGACCCCGCGAGAGTTGATGAACTCGTGCTTGGCGGAGTTCGAGACGTCGCTGAGGAAGCACGAGGAGCTGAACGAGAGGCTGACAACCGAACCGGATCGGTTCGTCATAGCCAACTGTCTGGCCATATCCACGGAAAAGTTGAAATACGGCTTGATCACGGAAATAAAGGCGTGTACTCACAGGTAGGCCAAACGTACCAATTCACTCGGATGCCATTTGGGATATTTCTTTTAGAATTGGACAAGCGATGAAGAAGAAATACCGGAGGGAAATGGACTATGTCTACGCAGTTATCAGCGAGATGGAGAGGAAATTAGAGAGGACGATCAGGGATTTGGACGATGTACGTTTGATAATGGACACTCTGAAGAAAATTAGGGAGCAGGAGGTGGAAATGGAGCTGAGAATTGACCCTATTGAGGTAAGTGGGACAGGTTGGAACATTATTTTTTTCTTGCTGTGATTTTTAGGACGCTTTCAATGTGCTGGGACGCTATGATGTGGTCATTGAGAGGGAAATAATCGAGCAAGTTGATAATTTGCGTTACACCTGGGGTCGGCTCTTAGACAGAGCCCTCAAGGTGCAGGTCAACCTTCTGGAGATGCAACCGCAGTTCCAGAATGATCTAAAAACCAACTTGGACAAGTTCCGGCAAGATAAAATCGATTACTGCGAGGAATATAGAACGGCCGGTCCGATGCAGCCCGGCCTCACGCCTAGAGAGGCCTCCGATAGGCTCATACTCTTTCAGGTAAGTGTAAGATATTAAATTATATACTTTTATTTTAAATTTGATTTATTAAAAAAAATTAAAAATCTAATTTTATATCATATCGTTACGCCACTGGGTTCGTAGAATAAGGCTCTTATATACTATTTTCAAGGTTCTGCAAAAAAAACTTAAATTTACAAATTTCATGCAAAAAAATAATTTTTGTTATTCCTATTTGCTTGTTAATGTGCAGATTTTTCTGCTCTTTAAAATATGTGGCTCTGCAACCGTTTGTCCTTTCATTGACTTTTTCCGTCGACCGTGTATTAACGAGGTTAATTAATGTATGCAAAATCGTTTATTAATGACCTCTATTAATGCATGATTTTCTATTAACAAACGATTTTAGTGAAACATTATGCGTATGTTTCATTTAAATTTCCAAATCAAGATGCCGTGTCATTAATCTGTCACTGTCAGTAATGTCACGCTTAATATTTGAAATATAATTTTGTAAAACACCTTCTTCTGTCTCCATACTTTCTGACATTGGTGCAGACTTTTCAGTCATTAAACGACTAGGTGGTCGGAAATCCACTGCTGTTGCAGAAGGATATATTGAAAATTCACTACAAAATAAAGTTGTCATAGCTAAAAAAATCTTCTGTGAAACTCATAAAAACTCCTCATACTAGTTCTACCAGCGCCGAAACAATCATCCAAGATAACGACATAAACGTAAATTTATATTCAGAATATCATAAAACTAATCATTTATCTATACAAACCCAAATCAGATGTGTGATACTTTATAATAATTAATGAATAATTGAATTTGTATTTAGTTTAATAAATATTTAGTTTATATTTAGTTTTATATTTTTAGTTTAATAAAAATTTAAAATAAGATTTTCTCCACTTTATTCAAAGTACAGTCGACGAAAAATTTTTGTAACTAACTCGTATATTAAAACGCGATTAATAATCTCAACAATCAACAGTTAAAATATCTCGATTATTAATCGCTGTTAAATTTAAGACTTATTTTGACACATTTATGTTGCACCGTGTATTAAAGCCCGGATTAATGTGATAAGACCGACTTTAATTAAAGTCGCCAATTTCGAGGGCTTAAGATGGAGTTTAACGTTAAGTCTAGTCACAAATAGGTTATGTTTCATTATTTTACAAAATGTTTAGGCATTATTAGGTATTTTATGCGCTTTTAGGCTTTCCCTATAGCACATTTTTTTCAATAAATGTCCAAGCCATAGGGGACAGTGATTTAAAAATTAGATATATTGTGGCAAGATGGCCCTGTAGCGCTCATGATTCTTGATAATACCCACCATCTTTAACAATAATAGCAGAATTAAAGCAAGATTTAAAATGAGGGAATTTAATAATTAAACACATATTTTACATATACATAAATATACAGGACAATGCATACTCCTCTGTACATAAATTTTGGTATTAATTATGAAATTAATTAGAAAATCGTCAATTCTAGAAAAATCTCTCTACAGGAGCAGGGTCACCACTGGTCATGTATCTAGATTTACATTCATCGGCAATTTTTTGCCTCAAAATTTTTTTGCTTTTTAAACCGTTTTTTAGTGAATTTTCCTTTGACCTTTTTACCATATTTGGAGACCTCGTATCTGTTACGATTTCTACCCACGCCCTATTTTTCTCCTCAGATGTAATCCCGTCAATCTTTATATTTTCAATTTCGTGTTTTTATTTCTGCAATTGAAAATAAAAGAGTTATTTTTCCTCAGGAGTAAAGTTTGACCAATAAGATTGCTTCTTACTTGCATCTGCCATGATTGATGTCGTCAATTCTTTAGTGGGGGGGGGGGGGGGTTGCACTTCGTCAGGTGCAGTGTTGCCGGATGGTGCAGATTTTCCCTAGATCTAGGGAATTTTCAGTATATCGTACAGTATATATCATCTGCATATTAGCGACAATTTCATATTTTTTCCGCAGAATCGCTTCGACGGCATGTGGCGCAAGCTGCAGACCTACCAGAATGGCGAAGAGTTATTTGGCCTACCGACTACGGATTACCCGGAGCTGGCGCAGATAAGGAAGGAACTGAATCTGCTCCAAAAGTTGTATAAGCTCTACAACGACGTCATAGACCGGGTCAACAGCTACTACGACATACCGTGGGGCGAGGTCAATATAGAGGAGATCAACAACGAGCTGATGGAGTTCCAGAACAGGTGTAGGAAGTTGCCGAAGGGCCTGAAGGAGTGGCCGGCCTTCTTCGCCCTGAAGAAAACCATCGACGACTTCAACGACATGTGCCCGCTGTTGGAACTCATGGCCAACAAGGCGATGAAGCCCAGGCACTGGCAGAGGATTATGGACGCCCTGAAACACGACTTTGACCTGGAAAGTGACGGGTTCTGTTTAAAGAATATCTTAGAGGCGCCCCTTCTGCAACACAAAGAGGACATTGAGGTGCTTCGTCGTCTCAAATCTCTTAACAATTACGTATAACATCTTTCGGTTTTAGGACATTTGTATATCGGCCATGAAAGAGAAGGATATCGAAGCCAAGCTGCGCCAGGTCACCAACGAGTGGTCCATGCACGAGTTGACCTTTATGACCTTCAACAACAGGGGGGAGTTGCTTCTGAGGGGCGATACCACCGCCGAGACTATCGGCCAGCTAGAGGATAGCCTGATGATACTCAGCTCCTTGCTATCCAACAGGTGCGTCGTCACCCAGGCAGCAGCGTGACGTCATTTTCCTGTGATATTTACGTGACCCATTACGCCGAAATCACCAATATAATAACGTTGTAACGACGTAAAAACGACGACAATATATCCCGAGGTAATGACGTCATCTAAAGACGTAATTATCACGTCAACAATTCAAAACCAATGATTTACATCTTTCAGTTTTTATTCCAAAAAATTAATCCACAATACATATTATGCAATGATAGTGTACTTTTTGCATTATATGAAAGTTCTGTATACTACTTTTCCGCTTTTTTTACATAATAGCCGCATATCTGACGTACATTAGACGTTTCCTAGATGACGTCGCGTATACGTGTAAAAGAAAACGTAAAACACGTCTCTTTTTGGGGGAGAATCGACGAATGACGGGTTACACTACAAATCAACGTAAATGAGACGTCACTTTCACTCTGCTGCCTGGGCAGCGTTTAGGTAATAAAATTGCGTAAGAAGAGAAAAAAATCAGTTTTAAATTCCAGGTACAACGCTCCATTTAAGAAGCAGATACAGCACTGGGTGTACGATCTGTCCAACACGAACGAGATATTGGAACGGTGGCTCTTGGTGCAGAATATGTGGGTGTATCTTGAAGCCGTTTTTGTTGGCGGCGATATCGCTAAGCAGCTGCCCAAGGAAGCGAAGAGGTTTTCTAAGATTGATAAATCGTGGCAGAAGATTATGCAGAGGGCGCACGAGACGCCCGGCGTCGTGGCTTGCTGTGTGGGTAAGTGTCGACCATAGTGAGTTAAGAGTTTGTAATGTTTAATTTCTTGTAAAAACTGCGATATTTTACAGGATAATTGATTTTTTTTTAAATAATTTTTTAATAATAATAATAAGTTTCTTAGAGAAAAATGACTCAAAAAAAGGTTTTTTTTGTTTTATAGGTTTATTAATACGAAAAAAGAATTTGTTAATGTAATTGTTGAATTTCTTGTAAAAAATGCGATTTTTTACAGAATTATTAAATTTTTTTTGGTTAGCATTTTATGTCCCGAGTAACCCTGTTGGAGGTCGAATTCGGGCCAAAAGGCACTGATTTAGGGTTTAATATTTCAGTTTTTTTAAATTGTTTAATTGATTTTTTTTTATTGACTCAAACACTGATTTATAACTTCTCCGGAATGCTATAAGGGATGTGTCGGATACAAATTATTTTTTTATGTTTTTGTGTAATGGATAATAATTCAAAAACAGGATAATTGATTTTTTTTTGTTACTAATTTTACGTCCCGAGTAACCCTGTTGGAGGTCAAATTAAGGCCAGAAAGCACTGATTTATGGCTTGTCCGGATTTACCCCACTATGAGGGGCGAGTCGGGACCACATTATTTTTTTTATATATATCGACCTTTCGGGTTACTCGGGACATAAAATTATGTAAAAAAAAAGTTTGCATATAACTTTTTTTAGGGCAAGTACCTAAAAAAAGTTATTTGCAAACTTTTTTTTTATATAATTTTATGTCCCGAGTAACCCGATAGGAGGTCGAATTCGTACCAGAAAGCACTGATTTATGGCTTATCCGGAATTACCCCACTATGAGGGGTGCGTCGGGACCACTTTATTTTTTTTATCTACCTCCTATCGGGTTACTCGGGACATTGAATTATGTAAAAAAAAGTTTGCAAATAACTGTTTTTAGGGCAAGTACCTAAAAAAAGATATCTGCAAACTTTTTTTTATAAAATTTTATGTCCCGAGTAATCCGATAGAAGGTCGAATTCGGGCCAGAAAGCACTGATTTATGGCTTGTCCGGAATTATATTATATATATATATATATATATATATATATATATATATATATATATATATATATATATATATATATATATATATATATATATATATATATATATATATATATATATATATATATATATATATATATATATATATATATATATATATCGACCTCCTATCGGGTTACTCGGGACATAAAATTGTGTGAAAAAAAGTTTGCAAATAACTTTTTTTAGGGCAAGTACCTAAAAAAAGTTATTTGCAAACTTATTTTTATATAATTTTATGTCCCGAGTAACCGGCGGAAGGCCGAATTCGGGCCAGAAAGCACTGATTTATGGCTTGTCCGGAATTAGCCCAGTATGAGGGGTTAGTCGGGACAACATTATTTTTTTTATATATTTTTTTGTGTAATGGATAGGATCGCCTCGGTTTACTTTAGCTCCAGGTACGTTATCCATTTGCAATCACTGCTAAAGTAGTTCTTGTCTCAGGCGATGACCTTCTAAAGCAGCTACTCCCCCACCTGCAAGAGCAACTGGAGCTCTGCCAAAAATCTCTCAGCGGCTACTTGGAGAGAAAGCGTATGATGTTCCCGCGGTTCTTCTTTGTGTCGGACCCCGCGCTTCTGGAGATCCTCGGACAAGCCTCGGACTCGCACACCATTCAGAACCACCTGCTCTCTATCTTCGACAACACCAGATGGGTGAAGTTCCACGACATAGAGTACAATAAGATAGTAGCCGTAATATCGTCCGAGGGGGAAATGATACAACTGGAGAAGGCCGTCAGAGCAGAGGGTAGCGTGGAGACCTGGCTGACGCAGCTTCTGGTAACCTCGCAGTCCTCCCTGCATTACATCATCAGGCAGGCTTACGCTATCATTAACAACGGGAATTTTCACCTGCTGCAATTCTTGGATAAAATGCCAGCTCAGGTATTGAATGTGTGATTTTCTTTGATGAAAATGGAAGTGATGTAAAAAAAATGGTGTTTTAGATCGGCATTCTGGGGCTGCAAATGGTTTGGACTAGAGACGCGGAACTCGCTTTGTTGCAAGCGAGGCACGATAAAAAGATCATGCCCGATACTAACAATAGGTTTTTGGAGTTATTAAATACCCTCATCGATCAGACTACAAGGGATCTTACCAAAATTGATAGAGTCAAGTTTGAGACGCTTATAACTATTCACGTTCATCAGAGAGACATTTTTGATATACTGGTGGGTATTTTTCTTTCAAAGTCAATTGGAAAAAAGTCTTTATTGTCTCTTAGACTATTTTACTAATTAATCTATAAACAATTAATTGAAACGGTGTTCTTTTAGTGCCGGCTAAATATAAGGCATATCAACGATTTCGAGTGGTTGAAGCAGTGCCGGTTTTATTTCAAAGAGGAACATGACAAGACACTTATAATCATTACGGATGTAACCTTTTCATATCAAAACGAGTACTTGGGATGTACAGACAGATTAGTGATCACGCCCTTAACGGACAGGTAAATATTAAGTCATAAATCACTTTCAAGTGAAACTGTTGCCTACAAGTCATATGACCTACTGGGTAGTTTTCGCTGAGTAAAACATGTTTTTTTAAAAATAAACATCTAGATGTAAAAAAATACAATACAATGCTCAATGAATGGTACCTCATTCATTTTGATGAATGTTACAAAAAAATGCTTTCAAGTGAAACTGATGCCTACAAGTCATATGAACTACTGGGTAGTTTCCACCAAGTAATACATGTTTTTTTAGTAAACATACATCACGTAAATATCTAGGTGTCAAAAAAGGACATAAATACAATACTCAATACAATACAATAAATACAATACTCAATAAATAGTAACCACCCATCCTGGGCTTTGAAGCATGTCCAGGTACCGGCGGTTCTGGGTTGGAAATTATATTATATTATGGAATATTTTTAACACGGTTTGTATGTATTTTGTCGGAATCTTTGAACAAGATTTTCACGCACTTCAAAACGTCGGCTTAAACTAAAACCTTGCACACTCATCAAGGACCGATGATAATACGCTAATTTGACAACTTTGTCTTAGTGTCCTCACCAGAATCATCAAAAACCAGGATATTTTAAAAAAAACTCAGATTGGCGCAGTCGCCACAATATATTTTTTTCATAGCAGAGAGTAAAACATCAACATTTTATACTGCAAAAAATTTCTTCACAAGTAAAACTGATGCCTACAAGACATATGAACTACTGGGTAGTTTCCACCAAGTAATACATGTTTTTTTAGTAAACATACATCAAGTTAACATCTAGGTGTCAAATCTAGGTGTCTAGGTGACAAATACAATACCCAATACAATAAATACAATAAATACAATACTCAATAAATGGTACTTAATTCATTTTGATGAATGTTGCCAAAAAAATGGTAAAACTGATGCCTACAAGTCATATTACCTACTGGATAGTTTCCATCAAGTAATACATGTTTTTTTTTAAATAGACATCTAGATGTAAAAAAACAAAGACATAAATATAATACAATAAATACAATATAGACCAGCGTCGATAATTTTTGAAACCAAAAAAATAATAGGATGAAACCCATTGGAAAAGGAAGAGAATATTTTTTTTGTTTCAAAAATGATCGACCCTGGTTTTGGATTAATATACAATATTGATACAGATCATTGTTATCGTTCAAAGTGTATATTTGTTTTCCGAATAAAACACATTTCAGGTGCTACATAACCCTAGCGCAAGCACTGGCGATGAGCATGGGCGGAGCCCCGTGCGGCCCCGCCGGGACCGGCAAAACAGAAACTGTAAAAGACATGGGCAAAACGTTGGCCAAGTATGTGGTGGTTTTCAATTGCTCTGATCAGATGGACTATCGCGGGCTTGGTCGTATATATAAAGGTACATATCGCATAATTCACATATTGACGTGAATTTATGATGTTTTGTAGGTTTAGCTCAGTCGGGGTCGTGGGGCTGCTTCGACGAATTTAACCGAATAGAATTACCTGTGCTCTCGGTGGCTGCCCAACAAGTGGCCGTAGTGCTGGCCAGCAAGCGAGAAAAGAGAAAAACGTTCCAGTTTACCGATGGGGATATCATAGAACTGTGCCCGGAGTTTGGTATTTTTATAACTATGGTACGTTATCTCAATCGCGGGTTTTATTTTTTTTCACGGAAACGTCTGTTTCAGAATCCGGGCTATGCCGGCCGGAAGGAACTCCCGGAGAATCTAAAAATCCAATTCAGAACCGTGGCCATGATGGTGCCTGATCGTCAGATAATTATCCGGGTGAAACTGGCCAGCTGCGGCTTCTTGGAGAATATAACTCTGGCGAGGAAATTCTACACGCTCTACAAGCTATGCGAGGAGCAGCTGACCAAACAGGTGCACTACGATTTCGGCTTGCGTAATATCTTGTCGGTGTTGCGTAGCCTGGGCGCCGCCAAGCGGGTGAACAACAAGGACACGGAAAGTACTATCGTGATGCGGGTGCTGAGGGATATGAATCTCTCGAAGCTGATCGACGAGGATGAGCCGTTGTTTATGTCGTTGGTAGCGGATTTGTTCCCCAATCAGGTGCTGGAGAAGACCGCTTATCCCGAGCTGGAAGAGGCGATAATCGCTCAGGTGGAGGAGGCCGGCTTGGTTAACCACCCATCCTGGGCTTTGAAGCTTATCCAGGTAATTGCTGAATGGAAATTATATTATAATATGGCGTATTTTTAACATTTTATTAGCTACACTTGTATGTCTGCACTTGTATTAGCTACACTTGCAATTCAAAACGTCGGCCTAAACTAAAACTTTGCACACTTATCAAGGACCGATGATAATACGCTAATTTGACAACTTTGTCCTAATGTCCTCACCAGGATCATAAAAACCCAGGATATTTTTAAAAACTCAAATTGGCGCAGTCGCCACAATATATCTTTTTCATAGCAGAAAGTAAAACTAAGCAACATATTTTATTCAACAAAAACACTAGGAGCATCAAAAACCAGGATATTTAAAAAAACTCAGATTGGCGCAGTCGCCACAATATATCTTTTTCATAGCAGAGAGTAAAACTAATCAACATATTTAATAGTGCAAAAAATTATAGTTTCAAAAACTAAAAAAACACGCTTTAAATGGAAACATAGAAAGTTCTTAGTTTGGTTTCCCTTAAAGCGTGTATTTTTAGTTTTTTTAAACTATTTTTTTAGCTCTAAGAGACGTCACGAGTAGTTTTCACCAAGTAATGCATGTTTTTTTAAATAAACAGCTAGGTGTAAAAAAACAAAGACGAATACAATACAATAAAACGATTTTCACGCACTTCAAAACGTCGCCTTAAACAAAAACTTTGCACACTTATCAAGGACCGGTGATAATACGCTAATTTGACATCTTTGACCTGATGTCCTCACTAGGACCATCAAAAACCAGGATATTTAAAAGAGTCACATTGGCGCAGTCGCCACAATATATTTTTTCATTGCAGGAAGTAAAACTAATTAACATATTTTTTAGTGAAAAAAAATATAGTTTAAAATACTAAAAAAAACACTCTTTAAGTGGAAACCGCTCTAAAAAGTAAAAAAATCATGCTTTTTGACAAAATCTTAATAGATAAACATTATTTTTTTCCTTTTAGTTCGGTTCCCTTAAAGCGTGTATTTTTAGTTTTTTTAAACTATAATTTTTTAGCTCTATGAGACTCAGAGAGTACGACATGGTATAATGACCCTGGGGCCGACGGGGGCGGGGAAGACCACCTGCATTCAGATTCTGATGAAGTCTCTCACGCAAATGGAGGATTTCCACAGGTAAATATTGTAGCAGCGATTCCTTTAATTTTACATTTCTATAAGTACAAAAAAAAATTGTTTTCACAATTTTCAGAGAAATGCGAATGAACCCGAAAGCAATAACAGCAGCTCAAATGTTTGGCCGTTTAGACGTGGCCACAAATGACTGGACAGACGGGATATTTTCCGCCTTATGGAGAAAAACACTAAAGTCCAAACCAGGTAGGTGAAAACACTGAATACTTTTAATTATTTGTGACCTGGTCTTGTCTCTAAGAACGTTTAAATTAGACAAGGTTGTGGAAACTTCGGGAAGCTTCTCGAGTATTTCATCCCATTCTAGAGCGTTCTCAATTATTCCATCCCATTCTGGACTGTACACAGGGCATCTCGAAAAGTTCTACAGGGGGTAGTTCAAAGGTCCTTATACTGCAAATAAATATAAATGGGGTATTTCGGTCATGTGAAGCCCTAGAGGGTTCAGACTTCGCCTTTGGGGGGCTGTGTCTGGCCCCGCCAGATGCGATGTTGCCAAATCGTCGGGTGCGGTGTTGCCAGATTGTGCGGATTTTCCATAGATCTAGGGAATTTTCAGTATATCATGCACAATCGCCTACTTAAAAAAATTATTATTCATAAAAATTATTGACATTTGTAGAATTTTGGGGTATTAAATCCGAATTGGTTTCACTAAAATCTTATATCTATGAGCTCTATTTAAATTGTTCTTTTATTAAGGTTAGTAATCGATAAATTTAGAAAAACTGTTCCAAATTTTTGATCTCATTTTATAGTCATGACTTACATTCGAATGACATGCTAAGGTACCTTAATTTTAGAAACATAAAATGCGCAAAATTTCTGAACTCTAATTCCCTATAGGCGAGCACATCTGGTTGGTGCTCGACGGCCCGGTCGACAGCATCTGGATAGAGAACCTAAACTCTGTGCTGGACGACAATAAGACCCTGACGTTAGCGAACGGAGACCGGCTATCCATGGCGCCCACTTGCAAGATAATCTTCGAACCGCACAATATAGACAACGCCTCTCCGGCGACCGTGTCCAGGAACGGCATGGTGTACATGAGCTCATCGGGTCTCACCTGGAAGCCTGTGGTTAGCGCTTGGCTGAAGGGGCGCGATCCGAGGGAGCAGGAAATTTTTGCCAAGTTGTTCGACGAGACTTTCAGCGAAGTGTACGGCTGGGGAACGCAGAATGTGTCCTTGGTCGTCGACGTGTTGGAGTGTAACATCACTTTGCAGATATTGAAACTGCTGGAAGGTTTTTATCTGTTTTTAACCGTTTTCCTCGTTGTAATTGCTCATCTTATAGGGCTAGTTCCCAGCCAGATAGAGTCAGACGATATATCAGCTGTGAAATCGGACACTGGCGATGATGATGACATGACAGAGGAGATGGACAAGTCAGAGGAACGCAGAGTGTTCACTTCTGAGCATTTGGCGAGATTGTACGTCTTTGCTCTGACCTGGGGCATGGGAGCATACCTCGAGACTGAGGACAGGTTAAAATACGACTATTTCCTCAGGGATAACCTGACTTTGCTGGATTTACCAATCAATAATAGAAAAAACCCAGATGTAAGTAGCAGTCTCAAACGAACCTTTGGTTCTTGCCAATGTATAAATTGATTCCAGGCCACAGTGTTTGATTATATGGTGAGCTGCGACGGAGAGTGGGTTCTCTGGAGCTCCCTAGTGAAGAATTACGTCTACCCGGAAACCACCACTCCGGAATACTCCACGATCTTGGTCCCCATTCCGGATAACGTCCGGATCAACTACCTGATAGAGACGATAGCCAAGCAGGGGAAGGCCGTCTTGCTGATAGGCGAGCAGGGCACCGCCAAGACGGTCATGTTGAAGTCCTACATGAAGAAAACAAATCCGGACGTGTACCTGAACAGATCCCTGAACTTCTCCAGCGCCACGTCACCCTACCAGTTCCAGAAAACCATGGAGAGCTACGTGGAGAAGAGAATGGGGAATAAATTCGGGCCGGGCAACGGGAAGAAGATGATTGTTTTTATCGATGACATTAACTTACCCGAGATTAATTGCTGGGGCGATCAGGTAAACAACTTACCGGTGAATATCGATGTGCATGTTGAATTTTTATGTTAAATTAATCGCGTCGTATATGACGGTAAATTGACTTGACGGATTTGTAGGTGACAAATGAGATTGTGCGGCAAACCATGGACATGGGTGGCTTCTACAGTCTGGAGAAACCGGGCGAGTTCACCACCATCGTTGACGTACAATTTGTGGCTGCCATGGGACAGCCGGGTGGTGGCCGGAATGACATCCCCTCCCGCTTCAAGAGGCAATTCTGCATTTTCAACTGCCCGCTGCCATTGGATAGCTCCATAGATAAGATTTTCGGCGTCATAGGGCAGGGCCATTATAACTCCAAGAGGGGTTTCTCGCTGGAGGTGCGCACGCTCGTGAAGAAGATCATACCGTTGACCAGGATCCTCTGGAAGAGCACCAGGTCCAAGCTGCTGCCCACGCCGGCCAAGTTCCACTACGTGTTCTCGCTGAGGGACTTGTCCAGGATCTGGCAGGGAATGGTAAGTTTGTAGTATATTTGAACTACTTTTTATTAAAGCGCGTAATATCGACGAACATTACAGGTTTGAACGATCAAAATATTTTTGGCGGATTTTTGGCAAATATTTTTGGTAGTACATTTGAACTATTTTTTATTAAAGCACGTAATATCAACCAAAATTACAGGTTTGAACGATTAAAATATTTTTGGCAGATTTTTGGCGAATATTTTTGGTAGTTTGGTAGGTAGAACTATTTTTCACTAAAGATTTGAATGGTTAAAATATTTTCGGCGGCTATGTATTCCTGTGAAGCTTGTGGTGTACATATCACGTATTGTATTTGTAGTACATTTGAACTATTTTTCAGTAAAACACGTAATATCAACGAGCATTACAGGTTTGAATGGTTAAAATATTTTTGGCGGCAATGTATTCCTCTGATACTTGTGGTACAATTCACTTATTATTGTATTTGTAGTACATTTGAACTATTTTTCACCAAAACACCTAATATCAACGAACATTATAGATTTGATTGGTTGCAATATTTTTGGCGGCTATGTATTCCTTTGATGCTTGGTGTACATTTCACCTATTATTTTGTAGTACATTTAAACTATTTTTCACTAAAACACATAATATCAACAAGCATTACAGCTTTGAATGGTAAAAATATTTTTGGCGGCTATATATTTCTCTGATACTTGGATATATTTCCTTACTTACTTATATACTTATTAATGTATTTGTAGTACATTTGAACTATTTTTATAATGTATCCCTGTGTGATGGTTGCGGTACATTTTTCACCTATTTTCTAACTAAGCACATCATCGAGCATTACCGGTTTAAACGGTTAATATATTTTTGGTGGATTTATCCTTGTGAAGTTTGTGGTACATTTCACTGGCAAAAATGTCTTTCTAATTGTCAAAAATATTGTTGTCTCATGATCATAACCATGTTATCACACTGTATGAGATAAGGGTATGTAATCTCGTTGATCATTTTGCCTCAACTATTTGGGTCAATTAACAGCAGTTTCGTCTGTGTAATGAATGCTGATGCATTGGATTGGGGTAATTCTTTATAGGTGGGCACTCTGTCGACGGTGATTGAATCCGAGGGATGCATGATGGTCTTGTGGAAGCACGAGTGCACCCGTGTGTTTTCGGACAGGTTCACCCTGCAGCCCGACAAAGATTGGTTCAACGAGGAGCTACTTAATCTCGTGGAGGAGCATCTGGGCCCTCTAGTGCGTGAAAAGACTGAACCTGATCCGGTGTTTGTCGATTTCATGAGGTAAGTACTCCGTAAGCTTGTATATGCGCTTGTATATGGCTTCTATATGCGCTACTCTCAAGAGATGCTCCGGAACCGACGGGGGAAGAGGGTGAGGATGCCGATATGGAACTACCGAAAGTGTACGAGCCGGTAGCCGAGGAAAAGGAGCTGCGCGATAGGCTGGACATGTTCCTGTCGCAGTTCAACGAGATGGTACGCGGGAACGGGATGGACTTGGTGTTCTTCCCCGACGCCATGCTACATTTGGTTAAGGTGTCCAGGGTCATTCGGCATCCGAGGGGCAACGTCATGCTCGTCGGTACGTCCTTTTAAATGCAGTATTGAAATCTACGTTAACATTCTGGATGTTTAAGGCGTTGGGGGTAGCGGCAAACAGTCGCTGACTAAGCTGTCATCGTTCATAGCGGGGTACAAGACCTTCCAGATATCGCTGACGCGCTCCTATAACATCGCCAATTTCCTGGAGGACTTGAAGATCCTCTACAGGTCGTGCGGTTGTCAGGGGAAAGGCACCACCTTTATCTTTACCGACCTGGACATAAAAGAGGAAGGCTTCCTGGAGTACCTGAACAACATTCTTTCGTCCGGTGTGATGTCCAACTTGTTCACGAAAGACGAGCAAGCGGAGATCATTCAGGAGCTGATGCCGATAATGAAGCGAGAGAACCCAAAGAGGACGTTGAATCCGGAAGTGGTGATGGATTATTTCATGAACAGAACGTGCCAGAATCTGCACGTGGTGTTTTGTTTTTCGCCGGTAATATGCGAGATACTTGATTGGCAGTGATTTTAATAAATCTTTCACTAGGTGGGAGAAAAGTTCCGCAACAGGGCGCTCCGGTTTCCCGCCCTAATATCCGGCTGTACAATAGACTGGTTCCAGCCGTGGCCGAAGGACGCGCTGGTTTCGGTGGCGCAGCATTTCCTCTGCGACTTTGAAATCGCCTGTACCGAGCGGGTCAAAGAAGAGCTGGTTAACGCGTTAGGGTCCATTCAAGACGTTGTTGCCGACACGTCTGTGGAATATTTTCAACGGTACGGGATAAAAAGTCGTTTGTCTCTCGCGTATAATTTTGTAATTTCAGGTTTCGCCGGGCCACGCATGTTACCCCAAAGTCGTACTTGAATTTCATAGCCGGCTACAAGGGTATATATAATAACAAGCGGACGGAATTGAGCGAGGGGGCGATGCGGATGGACACGGGCTTGGAGAAGTTGGCCGAGGCCTCGTCGTCCGTCTTGGTGTTGAAAAAGGAACTGGCCGTCATGGAGAAGGAGCTAGCCGATGCCTCCCAGAGGGCCGAGACTGTTTTAACCGAGGTAAACAGTATTGCTGAACCCGAGCTGAATTACGTATGACTGAATTTAGGTGACGGAGCGAGCCATGCAAGCCGAAATCGTGAAGAATCAGGTGCAGAAGGTGAAGGAGAAAGCCGAGGTGCTCGTGTCGTCTATAGCTGTGGAGAAGGCTCTGGCCGAGGAGAAGCTAGAAGCTGCCAAGCCGGCCTTGGAGGAGGCAGAAGCAGCTCTGAACACCATCAAACCTGCCCATATCGGTAACCAATGTTATGACTGAGTTAAAGCTTAATGCTGACAATATGATGTGATATCTTTCAGCAACCGTAAGGAAATTGGGCAGACCGCCACATCTTATCATGAGGATAATGGACTGCGTCTTAATCCTGTTCCAGAGGAAGCTGCAGCCGATTTTGCCAGATACCGCGGCACCTTGTCCGAAACCCTCCTGGCCCGAATCATTAAAGGTTTGTACCGAATAATATTTCTTCACTTATTTAATAATTTTCTATTTTAATTTATTTTAATTTTAATAAGTAATCAAGTAATTAATTAAGTAAATCACTAAGTATCACTTAATTAAGTACGTAAGCAATTAATTAAATAAATAAGTCATTAATTAAGTGATTGATTAATTAAATAATCAAGTAATTAATAATTAATTAACTACCTAAATTATCATTTCAATAATTAGGTAATTAATTAAGTAGTTAATTAAGTTATTAATTACTTAATTGATTACTTAATTAATTACTAAATACTTATTTAATTAAATTTATTATTAAGTTACTAAGTAATTAATTAAGTAATTAATTAAATCATTAATTATGTAATTAATTAATTACTCAATTACTTAATTAGGTAATTAATTAAGTAATTAGATAAGTAATTAATTAATTAATAATTTAATCAATTAACTAATTAATCACTTAATTAATTAAATAACTAATTACTTATGTAGTTAATAAAGTAATGTATTAAGTAAATAATTAAGTAAATAATTAAGTAATAATTAATAATATTAGTAATAATAATTAATAATTAATTGAATAATTAATTACTCAATTAATTAATCAATTAATGACTTCATTAGTTAATTAAGTAATGAGGTAATTAATTAATTAATTACCTAATTACTTAAGTAAATAATTAATTACTCAATTAACTATTCAATTAATGACTTAATTAGTTAATTAAGTAATGAGGTAATCAATTAATTAATTACATAATTACTTAATTAAATACCTAATTACTTAATTAATTAATTAATTACGTAATTGAGTAATTAATTAACTATCTACTTAATTAATTTAGTAATTAATTAATTATGAATTTATTTCAATTAATTAATTAATGTGAACGTTCTCATAAATTAATTGTCTAATTAATTACTTAGTAAATGAATTATTTAGTTAATTAATTAATTACTTTAAGCACTTAATTAATTTCTTTATTTCTTAAATACTTAATTAATTGCTTAATTCATTTCTTTATTTCTTAAATTCTTAGTATATATTCAACTCTTACGTTACGTTACGTTCAGTGGATATAAATGAAACCTCAGGAATTAATTACTTAATTATCTATTTAACTAATTAATTACTTTAATCACTTATTTAATTTCTTTATTTCTTAAATACTTGATTAATTATTTAATTACTTAGATAATTAATGACTTATTTTAAATACTTATTTAATTAGATAATTAATTACTTAATTAATTACTATATAAGAACATTAAATAGTAGTGGGCCCCAGGGGATATCCCTGCGGAATGTACCAGGGCACTCGAACTGTGCTAATTCGACTACAGGTGCAACGGTTAAAATTGAACGAAGGGATGATTTTGGGCAAATTTTCAGCAGAGGAATAAAAAATGGTTAATCAAGGGTAGATATTTAATATTTCTAAAGGATTTTTAATTTAACACAATTACTAATTATTCCATATATATGTTTTGAGTATGTTACATTGTAAAAATGTCACAATTTGTTCGAGATTTTCATGTGCAGTACACGAAGTTGCATATGTCTATGCAGCCTATTCCATCGATGTTGTCTTCTTCGTAAACGGCCTCTGCTGGCGCGTAACCTATGCTCTTGTTGTTGAAACTTTGTAATATGTAAGACAGAGTGTCGCATCGCCACTTGTTACGAGATATCCCCACATAGTTAATCATCCTAGCGTTGGCAAGGAATCGTGTAAAGTCGAACAGCTTCAAATGGTTACCGTCCACCCTTAAAATTGCTAGCGCTTTAAGAGAGAAAAACGCGTCGACATACTCTAAGTTAACTAACTGGTTATTGGATAGATCCAGATCCTCCAACCTTTGCAAGTTTGAGAAGTCTCCGGTTTTCAGATGCCTTATGTAGTTGTCTCTTAAATTTAAACGCCTCAATGTTGGCAAGTACTGGAAAACGCCTAAGGGTATCGATCCAATGGCGTTGCTCTGCAAATGTAGCGCTTGGAGGCTCTTTAATCCAGAAAATGACCTGACGTGTACAGCGGAGATGTTGTTCATGTCGAGGTGGAGTTCCAGCAAGTTGCCGAGGCCACCAAGCAGTATTTGCGACTTGATAATTGTCAATTTGTTGTTCCGTAAGTTTAACATCATCAAATTTCCGAGCCCTTGAAAGACATTTTCATTCAAGTTGCTAATGCTATTGCTTGATACGTCGAGGGTGCTTAAGGACTCCAATCCAAGGAAATCTCCGGCGTTTAGGCTGCTGATGTTGTTATTGTTCAGCAGCAGCATTGTTAAACTTTTCATACCTGTAAACGCCTTAGGTTCTAGTACATCCACTGAAAGGTGCGACAGGTTTAATAAAGGCAAAGACGCTAGGTCGCGGAACGTATTTGCTCTGATCACTCTCTCGTGTCTGAACAAATTCTGCGAGTCCAAGTCTGTCAAGCGGAATAGCGTATTCAAAGCCCCCTGTTCCATTTGGACGTAGCTGTTGTCGAAACTTAATTTCTTCAAGTTGTATAGCCCCGCGAGGCCGCCTTTCGTCAGGACGTTTATATGGGAGTCTATGATGTATAACTGGTTAACGTGTAAGTTGAATGAGGTGCTTGCCTTAAATACCCCAGTGAAAGTCAAGTGCAGCGTGCGTAATCTCACCCGGTTATCAAAGAAGTTAAATACGGTGATGTTGTTGCCATTCAAGTAAATCTCCCTTAAGTTGGAGACGTTATAAAACGATCGCTGCGGCATCTGCGTTAAGTTATTACCACTTAAATCTACCGTCTCGATGCCGAAGTTTGCAAAAGCCGATGGCTCTAAGTTCCGTAAACCGGTGCGGGTAAGATTGAGATGCCGTAACCTATACAACTGGTTAAACGCGTTGCTTCTGATAGTGTCAATTCGGTTTCCTAATAACCGTAAATCTTGCACCGGTAGTTTATTGAAAGCATCACTTTCGAGGATAAATACTTTGTTGTAGCTCAAATCTAAAATTTCTATTGCTGTCAGGCTGGTGAAGGCGTTCATTTCTAATTTGTTTATACGGCAGTTCGATAAATTTAAAAGACGAACAGCGGAGCAGTTAACGAAGGAATAGTTGCCAATACTTTTCACAGGATTAAACGATAAGTCTAATGCGCGTATTTCCGCGTTTTCACAGATTTCACGTGTGCTCTTCAAGTTATTTTGACTTAAGTTGATGCGGTCTATAATAGCTTGCGTAAAAGCGCCTTTCTCTATATGCGTTACCTTAGAGTGCGATAAATCCAGTTCCTCTATGCGGGAGTGGGGAAACGTGTCTTTCCCCAGGACTGTTATGTTGTTCCCGTTCAATTTAAGCGTTGCGATGTCAAGGTTGAAGAAGTAATTAGCGGGTATACTTGTAATAGAGGCGTTTGACAAGTCTACAGTGGTAACGCTGTGCATATTCCGCATTAGTTTTGGTAAGTCGGCCAAGAAGGCGGAATTCAGTTCGTTGCTGCTCATATTAAGGCAGCTAGAATGCACCCTCAGTTGTATCTCGTTTGAGTCCATAAGCTTGTTGTGGCTGAGGTCGAAGCGTCTATTGTCAAAGCGTAAATAATCCTGCGTGACTGGTAGCACGGTCGCGATGCGGTTGTGGCTGAAGTTTATGCTGGACAGTCGTTGTACTCTAGTGAAATCTACCAGGCCGATTCCGTTGTGGCTCAAATCCAACTCTTCCAGCGCGAGTAGATTATCGAAAACGTCGTCTAAATAGGTAATGTGGTTGTGGCCCAGACGCAAGATGCGTAGCACCCTAGGTAGGGTTCTTGCGAATGATATGTCGCTCAGCTTATTGAAGCTCAGGTCGAGCGTCAACAGACGGTTAAGCTCTTCGAGGGCATTATCTCCCACCTGTTCGACAGAGGAATTTTTTACTGATAATGTTATTATCGTATCAGAGTCCCGTACGTGCAGACGGGGAAAGTAGTTTAGCGTTTGGAAGCTGGAATCCATTATATTCACATGGTATCTCGTTACACTAGGGTGGAAATTGAGGGAAAGTTCGTAGAAGGCTGTTATGAAGTCTGTCATCGCTGTGGCATTGCAAAGGATGGTGCTGGCGGATGCTTGGCAGTGGCCCCTTGCTTGGGCCCAAGATATACTTATTAACAGGCATAATAACAAAGGCATTTCCTGAAAAGCAAAATATTTATCGTTAATCTAACAATGAAAGCTATTTTAAATAGTCAAAATGCACTATATAGAATATATAAGCATATATTAAGTGAATAGATAATCAATTGTAATCCACTTAATTTTCGCTCTAAATGATAAACGACATATACATAAACTGTATTGAAACTGAGGGTTCTAATGAGAATTCTAGATGGAGCTGTAATCTTTTCCTCATTCCTTCATTCATAAATTATGCTCCGCCTTTTAATTTTCCACTTGAATGACGATAGTCCAACCCCAGCCGGTTTATCTAACTATGAATGTTGCCAAATTTACATGGCAAATTTAAACGTATTATTTATTATTTGGCAAAAGTAAATGTATTATTTAAACTTTAGTTAAGTATATCAAAATAAAAAATATGCAGATAGGAAAAAAAACACTTCATTGTGAGATGATATTTGTCTACGTTAATCCGGTTTTTTAGGTTAAACCAAGCGTTGAGCACTTGAGATCCATCGGTTCAAGGTGAAACTTGGTATCCTTAGGTTTTCGATATCGCTGAATCCAAACATATTAACGTGTTTTTCGCTAAATGACAACTGTCAATTAAGTTGTCAATGAAATTTTTAATTGAATTTTGTTATTATTCAATTTCTCAATTCGGAAAATAGTCTTAATTAAGTGTTTCAATACAGCTAAATCCGAATATGATGTCAAAAACGAGTTTGGAATCTTGACAAACTGTAAAAAAAGCTGTCAATAGAAATTCATTTTTTATTATTCAAAATTGTAAGTTTTTTTATATTTTAACACAAATCAAGTAAAGTTTCGTCGAAAAAAAATTATTAACGTGTTTTTCGCTAAATGACAATTGTCAATTAAGCTTTCAATTAAATTTTTAATCGAATTTTTAGCTTTTTCAATTTCTAACTATCTATTCCCTTAATCTATGATTTTGCAAACAAATTTTGACAAGAGGTTATTCTTATATTGTTTCTAAAGCTGATAATTACTTACTTATATCGATGCAATATAGAAGTAAAGCGAACACTTTGGGCTCCACAACGTTATCCTTATGTCCCTAGCTATCACTCAAAAGTGAAGATCAAGTCAGCAGTACTTTCATACATACTATTAACAATGATAAAATAAGTCTAATAATACATATTTATTATTATAGAATTATTACATTAACATACATTGCATCAGTATAACACCAATATTTATATGGCTATGACAACACATTAATTTATTAATAAACACAATTAATATGACCATCAATTAGTATTAGATGCAAATTAATTAAGTGACCAGTTAAATGGGTCAATTAAAACTCAGCATTTCCACTTTGCAGTGATGCATAATGCTATAAATAATAGTAAACATTGGTCCAAAAATGATGTTTTGAGATAGTATTTCTTTATTTTCATGAAGTTGAAATTAATTTCAACTCAACTTGACTTGAAGTCAACATGAGGTAAAGTGTTCGTATGCTCTAATTTAAATTTTTATTTTTATCTTTTTTTATCTATATAAGTACATACTTATAAAATTGATGTCCATACATATAAATATTAAATCAAAATTGTTAATCGTAAATTGGTGCCCACTCAATAAAAAATCTACAAGAATATACGCCCACGAGCATTTTCTAAACTAATCTGAAGATTTCAAAACCCGTTATTGATTACGTTAAGTACAGCCAGAAGTTTCATAAAAGATTAAGTCCCAATTTTTGCAGATGATGGCTTCCACCACGTTCCTACTTCAGCTGCAAAACTACCCCAAAGACATAATAAACAACGAGATGGTGGAGTTCTTGCAGCCCTACTTCGAGATGGAAGACTACAACATGGACACTGCCAAACGAGTGTGCGGCGACGTCGCCGGCTTGCTGTCCTGGACCAAAGCCATGGCCTTCTTCCACAGCGTTAACAGGGAGGTGCTTCCGCTGAAGGCCAACCTGACTCTGCAGGAGGCCAGACTTAAGGTACGCGGGAACACCGCTCGACGTAATAGAATGTAAAGGTTTGATATCTCGTTATATTAGGTGGCCATGGAGGATCTGGCGGCGGCCGAACAGCAGTTGGAGGAGCGCGAACAATCCTTGCTAGAGGTCAAGGAGCAATACGATAAGGCGGTGTTGGAAAAGCAAAGATTGACGGAAGCGGCAAACTCTTGCTTAAAGAAAATGAACACCGCCACCACCCTAATTAACGGCCTAGGCGGCGAAAAAGTGAGGTGGACCCAGCAAAGTAAGGAGTTCAAAGAACAACTTGGTAAGTTTTCCAGGGCTACCCAGGCAGCAGGGTGACGTCATTTTCCCATGATATTCGCGTGACCCATTACGTCGAAATCACCAATATAATAACGTTGTAACGACGTAAAAACGACGTAAAAACGACGACAATATGTCTCATCGAAATTACGTCATCTAAAAACGTCATTTCCACGTCAATCTAGATAATGTGTAGATGACTTGTTTTTATTATTCTTTTCGTTGTATGATTCGTAATTGGAAGCATGGATGAAAGTTATTCCAAAAAATTTATCCACCATATTCTTTCTGTAGTTCTGTATACTACTCTTCCGTTCTTTACATAATAAACGCATATATGACGTATATTAGACGTTTCCTACACGACATCGCAAATAAGTGTAAAAGGAAACGTTTAAAACACATCTCTTTTTGGGGGACAATCGACGAATAACGGGTTACACTACAAATCAACGTGAAAGCGACATCAAGCGACGTAACTCTACTGCCTGGGTACGCCCCACCTGGTATGAAATAACGCTGGTTTTAGGCCGTCTAGTCGGCGATGTACTCCTGGCCACCGGCTTCCTGTCATACTGCGGGCCGTACAACCAGGAGTTCCGCGCCAACTTGGTGAAGACGTGGATGGACATTTTGCTGTCCAGATCCATACCATACACGATGAGTTTGAACATTACCAATATGCTGGTAGAGAGCGCCACCATTTCCGAGTGGACCCTTCAGGGGCTGCCCAACGACGAGCTGTCCGTGCAGAACGCCCTGATAGTGACCAAGTCTAGGTCGTACCCGCTGCTGATCGACCCGCAGAATCAGGGCAAGATGTGGATTAAGAACAAGGAGGCCGACAATAATCTGCAGATCACGTCGCTGAATCACAAGTATTTCCGCACGCACCTCGAAGACTGCTTATCTCTAGGTTCGTTATTTTTATTACAGCTCGTTGATTATCCGTTTTACCGGTCCGCGAAAGATGCGAAAATTTTCCTCTATATATTTTTTCTAAAAAGTTTTTGAAATATTAAAAAAAAAATTGCCGGCCATCTTGACAAAATGGCGGCCGGCGTAGGCAGCCATTTCTGCAAAATGTGGATGATTTTACTTATAGATACTTAAAACTACAATTCTGCAAAGTTTCTGTCCAATGAACTATTTAGGTCCATGGAAGATCCCCTGTCTCTCTCTCTCTCCCTCCCAAAACCTAACCTTAAGTAGTAATTTAACAGCCCCCGTGATAATTCAAAAAAAATTTTTGGGCAATAATGATTCCCGGCACAGGGAAGCCCCTTCTGATAGAAGACATAGACATAGAGTTGGACCCGGTTTTGGACAACGTGCTGGAGAAGAACTTTATAAAGTCTGGCTCCATTGAAAAGGTGGTGGTGGGGGATAAGGAGTGTGACGTGCTCAAGGGATTCATGCTCTACATAACCACCAAGTTGCCCAATCCGCCATACTCTCCCGAAATCAGCGCCAAGACTTCCATAATAGACTTTACAGTCACCATGTTAGGTAAGGGCGTTCCCTTGTAGTCGGTACACCATTCGTAGCTCTTCCCTGTTCAGGTCTGGAAGACCAGCTGCTGGGCAGGGTCATCCTGATGGAGAAGTCCGACTTGGAGGAAGAGCGCGTCGCCCTCTTCGAGTCGGTCATGCAGAATCAGCGGCGAATGAAGGAGCTGGAGGCCAATCTGCTGAGCAGACTGAATTCCACGAGAGGTTCTCTGGTGGACGACGAGGAACTGATTAACGTTCTTCAAGTCACAAAATCTACGGCGGAGGAGGTGACGCAGAAACTGCAAGTTTCCGCTCAGACGGAGAAGAAGATCAACGTGGCGAGGGAGGAGTTCAGGGCGGTGGCCGCCAGGGGGTCGATATTGTACTTTCTCATTGTGGAGATGAGCAACGTGAACGTCATGTACCAGAACTCGCTGAAGCAGTTCCTTATACTCTTCGACAGCTCCATCACCAAGTCGGAGAAGAGCACCAACACGCAGGACAGGATTACCATTATACTGAAATACCTAACGCACGAGGTAAGGGATGTAGAAAGTAAATTTATCATAAAAATAGGTTTAATATTAATTTAGATACCCCCAGTACTAACTTGTTAAATTTGAAGATGGGAGAATACTTTTATCCGGTCAATTGAAGATTGGGAAATATTTTTATCCGGTCAAATTTTGTGCCATTGCTTTTAATAATTTTTTATCTGGTCAAATTTTGTGCTATTGTCGACCAATTTTCAATTATTGATTTATCAGGGAATTTTAATTGAATAATGTATATTATTGAAATCGAAATCTTGCGGAGGGAAATCGGCGCATAACTCTATGGGAAATCGTTGCCAAACTGAACATCAGTTACGGGAGTGTTCACCGGATCGTAACAGATGATTTGAAAATGCGCCGATTTCCCTCCACAAGATTTAGGACAGCCTCAATGTTGGCTTCGGTAACACTTGCTCTGGTTCACTCATGGTTCTGTTTCGTACTAAAACGACTCGAACGAATTGCAGTTAGTTCTCCCCTCTCCCTAATAGCACAGGCCAGTGGCGCATCAATCATCCTTTTAGGTCTTGAACCACTCAATAATTAAAAAAATCAGTCCCGTTTATATTTGATACACCCTCGTAGACACGTTCTCTTGAATCTTCAGAAAATATGTGTTTGTGTAGGTGTGGATTTTTACCCAAAGGAGTCTCTACGAGCGACACAAGGCCTTGTTTACGTTAATGATGGCCATGAAAATCGACCTGCACAAGGGGGTGATCAGCCACGAAGAGTTTCTGGCCTTTATTAAGGGCGGTGCCTCTCTTGATCTGAACGCCGTCGCTCCTAAACCCTTCAAATGGATCTTGGACATCACGTGGTTAAATATGGTGGAGATCAATAAGCTCGCCATATTCTCTGATATCTTAGCAAAGATCGAGACCAATGAGAAAGAGTGGAGGGTCTGGTACGAGAGAGAGAAGCCCGAGCAGGAAGACATACCGTGTGGATACCAAAAGAAACTGGACGTTTTCAGGAAGCTACTGCTAATTCGATCCTGGAGTCCTGACAGAACACTCTCCCAAGCGAGAAAGTATATAATGGGTAAGCCAGCAAGGCTAGAGCTGCAATAATTGTGACCTTCATTGTGGCTTGTTTTTAGCTTCGCTGGGGGAGGAGTACGGCGAACCATGTATCTTGGACTTGGAGGTGACGTGGGGTGAATCAGAACCGCGTACTCCCCTAATTTGTATCTTGTCCATCGGCTCGGATCCTTCGCCCCAGATATCGGCCCTAGCCAAAGCCAAGGATATAAGTGAGTTTATTAATGGTAGGAATCTTAAAAGTAACTTTGATGTCGCAGGTTTGAAGGCGGTCTCCATGGGCCAGGGGCAGGAAGTGGTGGCCAAGGACATGATAGAATTTTCGATGCTCAACGGCGGCTGGGTCCTTCTGCAGAACATCCACCTGTCCCTTCCCTTTGCCACGGAGCTGATGTGCATGATCGTGGACGCGGAGAGAATCGACGAGACCTTCCGGATCTGGTTGACCACCGAGGTGCACGAGCAGTTCCCCATCGGGCTGCTTCAGATGGCCATCAAGTTCACGAACGAGCCGCCGCAAGGCATCCGCGCTAGTATGAAGAGAACGTACCAAGCCGTCACTCAGGATTACTTGGACTACTCCACCCAATCGCAGTGGCCCCCGTTGCTTTATGCGGTGGCATTCTTGCACACAGTGGTGCAGGAGAGGCGGAAATTTGGACCGTTAGGTATGAAACATACTATGAACTTTGTCTTAATGTCCTCACCAGGATCATCAAAAACCAGGACATAAAAAATATTCTCACATTGGCGCATTCGCCACAACATACAATATATTGAAAATTATACATTTCATTAAATATCGGACCACACAATACAAAAATTAATCTTTTTCATAGCAATAAGTAAAAATAATCAACATATTTTTTAGTGAAAAAAAATTTGTTTAAAAAAATTTTAAAAAACGCTAGGCATTTGAAATATGGTTTTTATGGTTGTTTTTTTATCTTTTTTTAATTTGTAATTTTCAGTTTTTTTCCACTATCCACCTCCTGCCTCTATTATCAAACCTTCGGCACCAAGTATAATGTATGGGACTCGTTAAAAGAAACCAAACGAGCCCCAAATTCGATGGTGAAAAATTGCATTGAGGGACCTTAAACACCGCAAAGTTTCAAGATTGAGACAAATCGGTTCATAAATAGGATAGTCCGCATTTTGAATCCGCCATTTTGATTATTTTGTAATAAAAACATTATTGTCACTGGAACACTATACACCTACCAAATTTCAAGTCTTTAGCTCATCGGGAAGTAGTTGCAAAAAGATGTTGCAAGATTTGAAACAAACAATAAAAAAACAAATAAATATACGGTCAAGCTAAATAAAACTAAACACTTTTAGTTTCATTAAGGCCATAAATTCTTAAAGTTGCAATAACCTATATCATCTGTAATTCTTTATAAAACAATTTTTAGGTTGGAATGTTCCGTATGAGTTCAATCAGGCAGACTTTGCGGCCAGCGTGCAGTTCATACAGAACCACCTGGACGATATGGACCCTAAGAAGGGCGTGTCTTGGCCCACTGTATGTTATATGCTTGGCGAAGTGCAATACGGTGGACGAGTCACCGATGACTTTGATAAGCGACTGCTGACGACCTTCACCCAGGTAAGGCGGCTGTTGCGCTTCCACGCGAACCTGGTACTAATTCAGCATTCTTAGGTGTGGTTTTGTGATGTATTACTAAGGCCGGGGTTCGAGTTTTACAAGGGATATAAAGTGCCGCAGAGCAGGAATTTGCAGGGCTATATGGATTATATCAATGGGTTACCGGCTACTGACACTCCAGAGGTGTTTGGCTTACACGCGAATGCCGACATAACCTACCAAATAAATACTGCAAAAGGTATATTTATTTTTTTGAACCTTATAAGTGTTTTTAACGATATAAATGTGGTTAAAGGTTCTTCATTTCGTTTAATATTTAAGGGATTTTGGATACGATCGTCAGCGTGCAGCCCAAGGAAGGCGGCGGCGGCGGCGGTGAAACAAGGGAGAGCGTGGTATATTCTCTAGCAGAGGATATGCTGGAGAAGCTCCCTCAACAGTATAACAGCTTTGAGGTCAGGGAGGCCCTGCAGAGGATGGGCCCTCTACTGCCAATGAATATTTTTCTCCGGCAGGAAGTCGACAGGATGCAGAAAGTTCTTAAAGAGGTGAGTTTGTAACGGTTAAAGCTACAGTGATTTCACTATCCCAATATCTCGTCACTTTATAATTGTGAGACCAATTGGTTGAGGCGATTTTTTTTCCTCCACTGTGAATAAAGTCGCATGCGAACTCGCTACCATTATCACATGCAACGGTTTGTGGTGATCCGATTTTGAATCCCAAGAAAGCTGCACACAAAAAGGCTAGAGAGTTCCTTGTCACTTATTTTATATTATAAACAAAAATGCCTAAGTGAAAACAATTGAAAAAACAGATTTTTTTGGCAGTAATTTCATTATCCCAACATCTCATAATTGTACCATTCTGAGGAAAATTGGTTGAGGTGATTTTTTTATCAGTCATTGAATAAAGTCATGGTAGTTAAAGTATTTTATTACTACTAAGTTAACCGAAAAATATTGAAAATAGCTGATTCCACAGCGAACCATTCAAACACCATATCTAGCTGCTAAATTATCTAATGTGACCTGCGAACTCACTACCGTTATCGGATGCAAGAGTTTGCGGTAATCCTACTTTTTCGTTTTTTTTACATAAGAGCCTCATATATGACGTAAATTAGACGTTTCCTAGATGACGTCGCTAATGAGTGTAGAAGAAGACGTTTAAAACACGTTTTTTTTTGGAGGACAATTGACGAATCACGGATTACACCTGATGCCTGTGTATTCCAACTAAGCGCTACCGTACCACTACACACTACTCTTCGGGGTTCCTTTCCTAAACATAATTCCTAAATTCCCTTAAATTCCTACAACCCGTTGTACATAATTGCTCTCGTATGTAGGGTTGCCTGTCTACTGCAGTTCGCTCAGCCTGACAACACAGCCGTCCTCGGCTGTCGGCCGTAATCCCACACCTCGGTAAATATAATAAATGCCTGTGCTGTCAGACGGAGTTCCCTATCCCACTTCTGATACGGTAGTAGAGTGAAAAATGTTTTAGCACAGCTGGGAGTACAACCCGTTGTACATAATTGCTCCTGTATGTAGGATTGCCTACTATAATATTAGCGTAGAATTACCTAAGGGAAAACAATTGAAAAATACAACAGATTTTTTATTTTTTTTAGTTACTAGATGTAATTAAAAAAATTGCTATACTTGGCTTTGTAGTAATCCGACACCTCGGTAAATCTAATAAATGCCTGTGCTCTCAGACGGAGTTCCCTATCCCACTTCTGATACTGTAGTAGAGTGAAAAATGTTTTAGCAAGGTTGCCTACTACAATATTATTAATAGAATTATCTAATTGAAAAGTACAACAGATTTTTAAATTTTTTAATGATTAGCTAATTAAAAAAATTGCTACACTTAGCTTTACTTTACTGTTGTCTGTACAAATATTCAAGGTAAAATCCACGTTGACGGACCTGAAGCTGGCCATTGACGGTACGATTGTGATGAGTCAAAATCTACGGACCTCCTTGGACGCCATGTACGACGCGAGGATTCCGGAAAAGTGGCTAAAGGTAAACTGGGGGGCATTTGCGCTGTGGTTTGTTTAAATCTGGCGTTTCAGATATCCTGGGAATCGGCGACCCTCGGTTTCTGGTACACGGAACTTCTGGAACGGGACATGCAGTTTCGCAGCTGGTGCCAGAACGGCAGGCCGAACGTCTTCTGGATGACGGGCTTCTTCAATCCGCAGGGATTTCTCACGGCCATGAGACAGGATATCACCCGGGCCCACAAAGGCTGGGCGTTGGATTCCGTAATTTTACAGAACCTGATCACGCGCTACGCCAAAGAAGACCTCAAGGACGGTCCTCAGGAAGGCGTGTACGTGCACGGGCTTTTCCTAGAGGGCGCCAGTCTAGATCGTAGGACGGGCAAGCTTATGGAGAGTAAGATGAAAATTCTTTACGAGCAGATGCCGGTCATATACATTTATGCTATTAACACTACTTCCGGGAAGGATCCTAAATTGTACGAGTGTCCGATCTACAGGAAGCCGCAAAGGACCGACCAGAAGTATGTGGGGTCTATCGATTTCGAGACGGATCATAATCCGAGGCATTGGACTTTGAGAGGGGTCGCGCTGTTATGTGATATTAAGTGAGGAGTTTTATGTAGGTGAATTAATAAAGTATTAAGGTAGTGGGGGTTTTATTTATTGAACTTCCTCTCTATAAGCGGGAAAAAAATAACACAAATTGATTATTTCCAGATTCTGAGAACATTTAAGCAGAAAATGACGTCCATATCCAACTTTTGCAATCGTGTAATATAAGAATTGGGCGAGTTTGAATTTTCTTTCATATAATTTATTTTCAATTAAATTCCTTTCTGATGATAACAATTATCAAATTAATATGGTCGTAGAGGAAAAAAAATTAAACGACTTTCTATTTCTTTCAACATTCTATTTAGGTTGGGTCCATCTGCCAAGGTAACGGGGTTATGAATTTTTAAAGGAAACGGTGAAAAAAAAACAATTCATAAAAACATAATTTCACTTCTGTGTTGCGCGACTATAATAAAATTATTTATAATCCATGTTAAAAAAATAGTTGTAGTTTCAATTCTTGGATGGTAAACTATTAATTTAATCATAGAAAGTAAAGATGTCACCCCCCCCCTCCATTTTACGCCCCATTTCCGACTTGTCATTAAGTGTCTTAAAAATTAAATTACATTACTTGAAATTAAAAATATATCAAAATTTTAATAGACCTTGATTTTTTAACTTGCTTCAAAAATGGAGGAGGTTCTTATCAATTCGACTGTATGTTTGTTACGTGATTATTCCGCCAATTATGAATTGATTTCGATGATTCTCTATTTGTTGGAAATGGGGTATTTCCAAGTGCGTCCCATTTTAGTTTTATTGGCATTGGACCTTGAATTCCGAAGATATATCGGGAAATTACCAGATAATTTATAGATATTTATATTAATTAAAAAATATTTTCTATCGGATCCAATTGTGAAGCTAGAAACCATTCTCTAATCAACTTCATTATCATAAAAATCAGTCCAGCCGTTTACGTGGAGTTCAATGACAACACACGGTCAGAAGAAATATATAAAGAATATATTATATATATGTACATATATACGGAAACGAATCTTTCGCCTTTATTGAGGCTCTTCAGGATAATGTACGATTTATTTAATTGGTAGTCCGCCATTTTGAATCCGCCATTTCGATTTTATTAAGTTTGAGTCAAAAATCGTAACGAGTGACCTTGAACACCCCAAAGTTTCAAGTTTGAGGCAATTCGTTCAGAAATAGGATAGCCATTTTGGATGAGCCATTTTGGATGAGCTATTTTGATTTTTTTTAAGTTTGGGTCAAAAATTGTATTGAGTGATCTAGTTGCAAGTTTGAAACAAATCGGTCTATAAATAAGAAAGTCCGCCATTTTGATTTTTTTGTAATAATAAAAATATTAAATTGTATTGTCACCGGGATGTTCCAAAGAATGTCGTAGATAATTTTTTTTTGTAAATATATAAAAAAAATACCAGCTATTCATGCTGCTAACAAAAAAGGAAAAAAAAAATTCTTAAAAAAAAATGATTTTTTTTCAAGAAACATTTAGAAGTTGTAAAAGTTCTTTCGCCTTTATTGAGGCTTTTTAGGATAATGTACGATTTATTTAATTGGTAGTTTATTCTTGAATTTATCATCAACACCTATCATTCTCACAGAGACATTTTTATGTGACATTAGTTTTAGTTATTTAAAACGACTACCTAGTCTGCTATTTATAATTATTCTCCCTGAACATATCGATACAGTAGAATTTGGATATAACGACTCCGTTTATAACGACGTTTTTAGCGACGAAATTGCAATATTAATTTGCAATTTCGTCGCTAAAAACTAAAATTAATTTAAGGAAAAACAGAAACCCACTTCAAGACTATACCTACATGTAGGGTAAGTCTCTTAAGATTGATACCCCCCTTATCTCACTTATCCTTTGCCGATTTAACTCATTCAAAAAGGGAGCGGACGCGGTTTTTGATGAATTTTTATAATCTGAGCACGGATATTAAAAATCTCGTAAGATATACAGGGTGGAAAATGAAACATGATTTTTTTAAACGGAACATCCCGTATATTTTTAGACCAAAATAATGTCCTTAATTTTCTGAATAAAAAAATATCTAATTGTTATATAATCACTACACCTGTTCGTGAGATATTACTAAAAACTTATCACATTACGGGTGTCAATTATGAAACAAAAAACATATCAAGATACCTCTGGAAACAATGCCATTTTTTGAGATAATAAATAAATAATATATAGGTGACAATAACAGTAACGAGGAATAACAATAAACAACATAAGCCTAATAAAAACAAATAAAAGTCAATATTAATACAGTAACACAATAGAGTAACACAATTTTATTTATTTACACGTAACGTAATTAAATATATTCCACGTAACCACCACCATTTTGAATACACATTTGGCATCGCTTTATAAAATTGCTTCTCACCCTTTGAAATATATCACCATTTTGGTTTAATTCCTCAATTTTTACACGTATGCATTCTTTTAACTCATTCATATTATTAAAAACCCCAGTTTCGTATATATCTTGTTTTATCGTACCCCAGAGAAAAAAATCCATAGGTGTTAAGTCCGGACTTTTAGCGGGCCAATGTATAACACCGTGCCTTCCTATCCAAATAGGATATTTTCTGTTTAGGTATTCAGTGACGTTCCTTGCAGAGTGTGGTGGTGCTCCATCCTGCTGCCAAATAACAGAATCTGTTGTCCACTAAATTAATATTATCTAAATAATTTTCAACTGGATGTTGAAGAATATCCACATAACGTTGTGCATTTAAGGGCCCATTTATAAATACAGGACCTACAATAGCATCCTTGTGGATGCCACACCACACGTTTACAGTTTGGTATCCTTGTTTTTTTATTTTTTTTATAATATGTGGATTTTCCGCTGCCCAGTAATGTGCATTTTTTCTGTTAAAAATTCCCGCAGTAGAAAAACTGCTTCCCTCAGTCCAAAAGACATGACTTAGAAACTCATCATCTTCCTCTATTCTATCAAGTATGTCTCTGCAGAAGGTTAAAGAAGGTGTCTGCAGAAGGCTCTGCAGGAAAGTTGTTGTCGTCTAAATATTGAACGGGCAAAATACTATATGGTTTAAAATTATGGCGATTTAATATTTTTATTTATCACACTTCTTTGTGATATATCCATCCAATTCTATTGCTGCGGCATAGGATGATTTGGATGGATTTTCAGCAAAATATAATAACGCATTCAGTTCTGTGTTCTCCTGTTTTTGTTCTTCGCCTTTCCCTTTCTTGTCTCTCAGAGATTCGGTATTCCTAAACTTTGCATAAATGTTTTTAAAACTATTTTTGGAAGGAGGTAGCCTTTCTCGAAATAATCTAACATACTCCTTCCGAGCAAGAGACTTATTCTTGTTGCACTGAATATAAATTTCAAGTAACTATTTTCGCTCTTCCAATGAATATACCATTTTCAAAATAACTTGCTTCTTTACGAACACTACGTATTTTTTACGCTAATATCTAAGAGAGTGAACTACTATCTCACAAAAAACTGGATGACATCTGTCAACAAATAAATAATGCAAATATGCATTGTTTCCAGAGGTATCTTGATGTTCTTATTTTATAATTGACACCCGTAATGTGATAAGTTTTTAGTAATATCTCACGAACAGGTGGAGTGATTATATAACAATTACACATTTTTGGATTCAGAAAATTAATGACATTATTTTGGTCTAAAAATATACGGGGTGTTTCGTTTAAAAAATCATGTTTTATTTTCCACCCTGTATATTTTACGAGATTTTTAATATCTGTTCTATCTAAAATCTGAGATTATAAAAATTCATCAAAAACCGTGTCTACTCCTTTTTTGAATGAGTTAAATCGGCAAAGGATAAGTGAGATAAGGGGGGTGTCAATCTTAAGAGACTTACCCGGTACAAACTACAACTAAAAAGCAGAAAATAAAATATTTTTAACCAAAAACAAAACCGACTTCAAAAAAAATCTATTCTAAAAAACTGCACTGAAAAGTAAAAAAATAATTACGTAACGTAACCTTCAACAACCTCAAGTAGCAAGTTTAAGACAAATCGGTTCATAAAATCTATAATCCGCCATTTTGGATCCGCCATTTTGATTTTATTAAGTTTGAGTCAAAAATCGTAACGAGTGATCTTGACCACCGCAAAGTTTCAAGTTTAACACAAATCGGTTCATAAATAGGATAGTCCGCCATTTTGGATCCGCCATTTTGATTTTTTTAAGTTCGGGTCAAAAATTGTATTGAGTGATCTTAAACATCGCAAAGTTGCAAGTTTGAGACAAATCGATAAATAGGAAAGTCCGCCATTTTGATTTTTTTTGTATTTATAAAAATAGTAAATTGTATTGTCACCGGAATGTTCCAAAGAATAGAGAGCGAATATGTCATTGTAGTATTTTTTATGTAAAATACAAGAATTGAACTACAAACTCTGTAAATTTCAAAAAATTATCTCAGCTCCAAAGGGTCGTAGATAATTTCCTTTTTGTAAATTTATTTAAAAAATATCAGCTATTCAATGCTGCTAACAAAAAAGGAAGATTAAAATCAATATTGTAATGTCAAAAATTACATTTTTGGATACATTTGCGAAGCACGTTTTTTGAAGTTTATTGGTTTTTGTTTATTTTGCATACTGAGACCTACCCTTACGTACGCGGCGCCAATGTGGTGCAGTGCATGGGCCACGAACATAAGAAAGCTAAAGGTATTAGAACACAAATACCTACGCCTCATCGCGGACTCGAATATGTAGATGCATCTCCATCAGAAACTTACACAACGTTTGCCCCGACATAGTACCAATAGTGAACTACATCGTAAACATTTCACAGAATTTCTACGAATTTAAACTGAATTTTCGCTAACAAAACAACATTACACGCATTAGAGACACATTTTTAAATAAAATATAGATTAATATATCAAAATCTACCCATATTCAATCAACCACAAATTATATATTTCCAAATTGTACAAAATTAACCAATTTTATTGCATTACTAGAAATCAATAAATACAAAAACATTTCTAACTCAATTTAAATGACAAAATCAGTCACTCTTTTTTCCCTATTTTTGTTCACCTTTTCGGACCTGCATTTACGGGGGTCTTTCATGTAGCATTTTTTTTACCCCCAGGCAAATTCAAATGTCTCGAAGAGAGACAACAAAACTATTTACGAAAATTCAACTTCCTATATCCAACGTTTTCGAGGGCCATTCATTGGTCTACTAAAAAACCCAATGACAGATAATACGCTCCTCGGCGTAAGGAGCTCTCAATTTAATTCGCTTTCAATTTCCACGTCTTTCAATTGCCACGTCGCTACTTGCGCGTGGGTATCTGGCTGGTCCCGGGCATGGCATTGTCCTTGGACGTACTCTCACTTGTACTGTTTAATTTAAAATCCTTTGAATCCTTTGAATTGAATTGGTTTTTAGGACAGCGATTTTCTTTTTACTGTTTCTTAGTGTGTCGTGCATTATAGAAATTTAATTTTGCCGCCCCTTAAAATCTGCCGCTTATTGGGAAATATGGGCCTGCGAGTAGTTGTAGATAAATTCACCAAAACTAAAGTTCAAGTGGTTAGATATTTTCGGGATTCGGGCCAGTATACAGTAACTCGCGGCTTGGTAACTATGTTCGCAAAATAGTTATCGATATTTTGCTATTACTCATTTCGGAGGGATATAATAAAACGCGAAACCTTCGGTACATGCGAAAATAAATAAACCGGTCTAAAACCGGCACCAGCCAGCGTTTAAACAAAGTTATTTATAACATATTACCCTTATTGTAAATTATTTATGAGACGCGGCGTCCAAAAAAAACTTACGCGCTTCTTAAATCACAAAAGAAACCCATCGATCACTTTTATGTATATTTTATCTTCTCGCGAAATACGTTGCGGGTAAAATTTAAAATTTCGACCGCCTCGCCAATCGGCGATGAACGAGATGCCTACCATCCGCGGTTTGCTGATGGATATCTTATTTCAGCGACCTCACTCTCGGATATTTGTATATGCGCTTATTTCAGATATAACGCGTAGTAGAGCCAATTTTGATCTCAAGGTCATAATTAGAACGTTTCTCACAGTTTACAAACATGAGGTAGATCATGAAAAAGTGAAACGTAAAATTCTGTACCTTAACAGAGTGAAATTTTCCGATTTAAGTCTCAAATTATTTATTTTTAAATACGCATTATAAAGAGATATTATGAAGGGGGAAGTACCTACATATTTAAACGTACATTTTAATAACAAACTACTATTTTCCTTGTTTTCATTAACCAAACGTCCTTGTGTCTAACATTACAATTTTCTTCTCGCCCCGGTGAATCAAGCTGACCTCTATCACATCGTATGACGTCGACAAAAAGTACATTTCGGCGGCTTCTTTTATGGCAGTCCCATTGATGTGTGTTATAATGTCTCCGACCTCCATTCCAGAACTGAAACGGGAGATTTTTGCTTTCAGCCTACAATTTTTTTAATCGCATCTTAAAGAGTTGCCCATAATTTACCGCGGCGAAATGTGGGCATTTGCGCGATTCGTGGCAATTTAAAACAGAAGGAAGCAACAAAATTATTAACGGCGACTAGATTTGAGATGCATATTATATGGCTCACTGATGGTAGGGGTGTCAATGGTTTTTATTTGGACGGTACCCCGTTGAAACAGGGCTTGAATGAAACATCTTAACGTGTATAGTAAGCCTTTAAAAAAGTTATGAATGAATCGAAAAAAATGTTTGGTTGGTTTCGATTTTTAGTGTCACAGTTAAAAAACGAGAAATACAATAAAATATAGGAAACATTTTTCAGAATTCGTCGAAATTACATAGAGTATTACATAGCCATTAGAATGCTTAACAAAATGCGCAGAGTTCTATTCAAAATTTTAATATAGCGACCCGGGATCTCCGTAAGATAGAGGCCGTAAGATAGAGGCCGGATCGGGCTGGTGATTTTACTCTATTCTACATCATGTCATCTATGAAATACCGTACCCCGGAATTCTAAAATTTTTTGTTATATTCTCTTCCGTTTCCAATGGGTTTCATTCGACTATTATTTTTTTTCACTTTTTACCATTTTCAAAGGCTTCAGCCCTGGTCTATTAATAAGCCTTCTACTGAGTAATTTTTCAAGGTGTGTTATATAACACTCGGAGTAGTTTCCACAAACACCAAAACACTTTCACTTCGCTCGACGCGCGTTTCGCCAACCAAGTTGGCATTATCCGGAGACGATTAAAACTAATCTAATCTTAAATTAGAAAATCTACCATATTTATACTATTTTTCCGGTGACGTCACTAATGATATCACCGTGAAATTTACGCGTGACTAATCACTGTTCTTCCATATTTCAGATGAGCCATATGGAAGAACAGATAAGTCTAGTGTTGCACAACATGCTTTTGACAACAATCATAGAATAGATATTAGTAATTTAAGATTAGTTAGAAATGTGACCAATAATAGACAGTTGGATGCATTTGAGAGCATAGAAATTGTAAAGTGTAATAGTAGTATGAATAGCGACAAGGGACCTATCCCGTATAGCCCGCTTTACGCGTTGCTTAGCAACCGATCATTGAAGCGTGATTAGTCACGCGTAAATTTCACGGTGATATCATTAGTGACGTCACCGGAAAAATAGTATAAATATGGTAGATTTTGTAATTTAAGATTAGTTTTAATCATCTCCGGATGATGCCAACTTGGTTGGCGAAACGCGCGTCGAGCGAAGTGAAAGTGTTTTGGTGTTTGTGGAAACTACTCCGAGTGTTACAGTTACATCAAAGGTTCCACCCCTATCCAGTAGTGTGTTATATAAATAGCTGCTACGCGTTAAGAATTAAATTTCTCGTACTTCGGCTTCTATTGGCTTTACAGTAAACATTTTGTTCTAAATTCATGTAAAAAAGAGCGCAATCGAATGCATAATCAGTTGAAAATGGACAAAATAACGGTCCTTAGGGGTTTCTCGTTCGTTAATAAAAATTTAATTTATGAAAAATTCTAAAAATTGGCATGCTGTAAAATACTGTTATTACCTACCGATTGCAATAATTTTCTTCAATCTGTGACGGGTTCTCGGTACTCTGTGACAGGTTGGGGTGCGTTCCGAAATTTCAACTTAACAATTTTGCAATAGGTCGCCATATTAAAATTTTTCAATTGGACGGTATGCATTTTGTTAATCATTCTAATGGCTATATAATACTCCAATTTCGAAGACTAGAAAAAAAATCCTTATTCCCAGGCAGCATTGTGTCGTCATTATGACGTATTTATTTCGTCATATCTTGGACATAAATACGTTAAAAGAACTACAAAAGAGACGTCAAAGTGACGAGAAAAAGTCACAGCCAAATGACCTCATGAACTGACGTTTATTTGACGTCAAGAAATACGTAAAAAGATTATATTTATCATATTTTTATAAATTTCGAAAAGAATGCTACATCTGGCAGCGCTGGCTGAGATAGAAGCTTTATTTTATGTTTCATTATTTACGTCTTTGTCTGGCTTATGCTAATTTGTATGTTTTTTCAAGTAATTGACAATTGACTACTGTTAAAAAAAATGCGGAAATCGAAACGGTCCCTTGTTCCGATATAAAATGATTGCTGATATAAATTACATTCAAAAATTACAAGAAGATTTTATAATTATAGCCGTTGAGGTGATCTTTATGATTTAAATTTAGAAATGTCTGAATCTTAACATGACATTAATTGTAGACAAATAAGTATAGGCAAAGGAAGGAAAAATGTTCATCGAAAATATGACGTCAAATTGACGAGAAAAAGGTGACGAAAATAAGGTTTAAAGACGACATGTAAATGACGTCATATGTTCGTCTTCATATTGATCACTTGACGTCTTAGACCTAAAATCACCTTAAAAGAACGTAATAATGACGTCACCATGCTGCTTGGGTTTTAGCGCATTTTTAACTTTGGCACTAAATATCGAGCGAAAAATTTATCCCTCCAAAATCATTACTTTTTCAATTATTGAGAGAAAATGAAACAAGTGCCGTTTTCAAAATTGTTTTGCAATAAATAACAATGACGCGTATCTCGCTTATTGCAACTTTATTAATGGCTTACTATATATATAATATATACCTTAAGATATAATAAATAGAAAGCCAGATGCTTTGAGAGTACCTATAATACATTTCTGGGGATATATATGCCATAATTATCGGTTCGTGAGACGCCACACATAACCTAAAGTGGGAATTTACTTACTTCGCGGCCGGTGTACCCTGTATAATTTTCCACACGAGCAGCCCCTGGTTGATATCCTTCGGAATGTTCCGGTTCCCGTCGAGGAGGTCGGCCAGAATGTCGGGCGTGATCGAGATAGTTGTGATGCCGAATAAAGTTTTACCCATGATACCCATCGACGGTCCGGTGTTCTTCACTCTGTATTTGCTGTTCTCTAGAAACTTCTTCACGTACTCTAAAAAACAGCAACTCTTTAAGTTTAAACCAGTAACACCTAATATATTTTTTTTGGAACTGAGTTTTTTTTTTAAGTCGGATTTTCTCCGTAACTTGCATTATTTTGCAAGAATCCAAGACAAAGCTCATTTCTTTTTGTTTTTTTTTTGGAACTGAGTGTATATACTGTAACCCTCCGCCCGTATGGTAGTGGAAAACCTCGAACCATGTTTTTAACTCATCCTGTGTGTTAATCAAGTAATGGTATCAAAAATCAGTGAATATAAAAAAGTAAAAGAAGCGCCTTTCATATATAGTGTGACCATTTTCGATACCATTACTTGATTAACACACAGGGTGAGTTAAAAAGAGAGAAAAAAAACGAGGTTTTCCATTATTATCTAGGAGGCTTTGGAAAAAAAATTCACCACAATTTTTTTCGAGACAGGATAAATTACCTACCAACCAAAAAAAAGAATTCAAAAATCGGTCAGAAATAGCAAGTTTATACCTATAAACTCGCTTAAAAAAAGTGACTTTTTTTAAAGTGTGTATATAACCTTGTTTTTGGTTGTAACTTTGAGCAACCAGAATTAGGTGCGTCACTTTTTTTTTAAGTGAGTGTATATACTGTAACCGTCCGCCCGTATTACCACAACCCGCAATACACCAGACCCGTTAATACACATTGAACGTACACGCCCGTGACATAGATGCTTCGGGAAACCGGCGCTAGATGCGGCCCCACGATATGTCGCTCCAGAATACTTACTCATAGTTACTAAGTACTGCGACGGACCATCAAGGCCCCATAAACAATGATCGGGGTCGGTTTGACTTCTCTTGGCTCGATTTCTCCTTCCTCGGGCTCCGTATCTTTGCTAGCTTGGCAGATGGGTGTCTCGGATATTTGGTTATCGTTGGTTTTGCCTACCGTGTTCAGGCTTTGGAACTTGTTTCGCGTTTTTATTTCCGCAGCGGATTTTGTAGCTGTGATGATTGGTTTCTTGGTTGGTGGAGGGCGTACCTTGCTTAGGGATACTTCTTTTCTTTGCAAGTTTGCACACATCTTCAATTTTGGTGCTGTTTTCAGGGCCTGTGTAGGTCCCGTGTCAGGAACTGACATGTACGTAAAAATTTTTTGAATTTGCTTCTTTTAACGGATTTTCCGGGGTTTTGGGCGTGTACTTGATGTCGCACTGACGAAGGAGGCGATGTACACTGTTTCTACCACGATAAGGGCCTTTGAAATGCTTTAAAAGCGCGCTTTCCCAGGCAGCAGAGTGACGTCATTTTCCCGTGATATTTACGTGGCCCATTACGTCGAAATCACCAATATAATAACGTTGTAACGACGGAAAAATTACGACAATATGTCTCATCGAAATGACGCCATCTAAAGACGTCATTTTCACTTCAATCTAGATAATGTGTAGATGACTGTTTTTTATTAGAATAATAAAAACGTTATTATATTCGTCGTATAATTCGTAATTGGGAGCGTGTATGAAAGTTTGACTTTGAGTTAATAAATAAACAGATTCTATAAACTTCCAAATGTATAAACAGTAGTACCCCTATATAATAATTAGTCTTAAAAACTAAATATACAATTTTCGAAACCAATGATTTACAACATTAGACGTTTCCTAGATGACGTCGCTAATAAGTAAAAGAAGACGTATAAAACACGTCTCTTTTTGGGGAACAATTGACGAATGACGGGTTACACTACAAATCAACGTGAATGAGACGTCAAGTGACGTCACTCTGCCGCCTGGGTTTACCTCATGACGCGCAGTCTCATTGAACACCCACAAAAACAAAAGTGCAGAACGCGCTTAAAGAAGTTTTTACTTCAATAAAATTAGCGGTTAAACATACTTACCGACAGGGATGGCGAAGGATATTCCGGAGGTAAGCCGCAAATTATTGATGCCGATGACATCCCCGTCTAGGTTCACCAGGGGCCCTCCGGAATTTCCGAAGGTTATGGAAGCATCGGTCTGGATGTACTTCATCGTATAGTTTTTCAGACCTAGATCTTCCGCCGGTCTGTCCACACAGCTCACCTATGAAACTCGCTTATCGAAAACTCCTTTACCCGTACAACATCTTATACTTACAATACCAACAGTAACAGAATTACTTAAGGATAAGGGACTGCCGAGGGCCACGACCCACTCCCCTACGGCGGTGTCGCCGGGCCTGCCGAAGCCCAAGCTGGGCAGCTTCTTAGCGGACGTTTCCAGCCTCAACAGCGCAAGGTCGATGTTCATATCGGCGTCTTCCACGTACACTTTATAGTTGGTGCCATCTCGCATAACCGCCGTTATAGTGGATTGCGGCTTGTTCAGTACCACGTGGGCGTTGGTCAACGCCCAACCGTCGTCGCTGATCAGAAAGCCCGATCCATTCGAGGTAATAATCGGCTCGCCGGTTTCGAGGTCTTTCTTGAACGGATCGCGTATTTCTAAGTAGAAAACCGCGGGCGCGCATCGCGTCACTACTTTATTAATGAAATTATACTTTTGCCTGATAGTTTCTTCCTTTTTGCTCTCCACTGCTATTCTAGTAACCGACTTGCCGTCGAAGAAGTGGTTCATTTTCTGTTTAATCTCCTTAGAAGCCGCGATCATAACCTCGCGCTCCGCGTATTTTTTATTCCAATAGTAAGAGGTTACCAGAAGCGTCGTGATCCCCGCAGCTGCGAGCAGCTTTTTCTTGCGTACTTTGTGGTTCCTCGGCTCTGGCGGCGGCTTCTCGTGGGAGAAATCGCGTCCCGATAAATATTTAGGGATGTGTCTGGGACATACGATACCTGGAATTTTCAATATCACAGGTATCATAGCTCGGGAGAGTTAGGGAGTATGTTTATGGTGTAATGCTGTTATACTCATAGTAATTCGGTTGTGTGCGGCACTTTTCACGGGAATTTGGAGGTCGAGATGATGTTGGGAAACTGGGATTTTGACAATGACAGTGAGCCGATGTCAGCTAGGCTCAGTGACATCGCGTCGCGTCGACTCACTGGCAACTAAGTCTATATGAGTATTTGTTATGTTCACATACTAGAGCAGATAATTTTTGATATAAAAATAATAGTAGGATGAAACCCATTGGAAAAGGAAGAGAATATAACAAAAATGAAAGGAAAAATAATTTACGGGCGATCTGAGGTTCTCTTCGCTGTCCAATGGGTTTCATGCTACTATTATTTATTTTCACTTTTTACCATTTAAACAGAAGTTGGCGCAATCGGACATATTTCTGATGTCAAAAATTAAGGGAAAAAACATAATTGTTGAATATTCATTGCCCATATTTGTTCCGATCGACCGAAAACATCGCATTCAAAATAGACATATTTAACATCGATCGTGTTTATTTAGAATGAGTTTCTAGAAATTCAGTTCAGAATTTAATTGAATTGCGCTAATCCATTGGACCGTGGGAGCTTCTTTAACACATTTACGCTTTTGATGAAACAATTCCCTCCAATTTTAATACTTCTCTATTGACAGCTAAATTACAGCTTACTTCACATACATCAAGGATATAAAGCCCGGTTTACACAATCACGCAGAGATCATATGATCACTGACAATCACGGACATTAAGCCCAGTTCACACATACAAAAGATTAATGCCCGATTGAACTTCAAAGGACAAAGGAATCCATAGTTAAGTTGTCCTTAATTTATTGTTTGGTTGCACCAGTATTCAGGTTTCCTTAGCGAAGTATGTACACTTGGAAACGCTATAAAAAAATGTAGCAAATCTAGTCTCTATCTATCTTGATCTTGTGATATCTATGGTGAATATTAACCTCGCTTTTTTGTTATATTTGTCGTTCGTCAATTGGTTTTTGCGGTATTTACGATATTTTGTGAAAAAGTGTCTCTTCAATTGTTCACGATGAATGAAAGCGAGTTGCAGCCAAAATAAGAGAATTAAATATTATCGGTTTCTATAAGTAATATCTGCCTTGGCCTCTATTATGATGTAATCTGCTTCAGGTCAAATATTTTACCTTTTTTCGCCACTCTGCTTCTGGAAATTTCGTTCTATGTGTTTGTACTTACTCTGACTTGTTTATCTTGTTGAAATTTTAATTTCAACATTCCTTACCCGTATGCGATGTGAAACACTTTGAAGCCTATCTAGGACACCCTAGATATCTTGTGACGGCTAATATCGCACTACTAATATTAATATTCTTCATTTTTTTACAATACAACCGTACTCCATTAATTTATGATTAATTTAGTATACAACTTTGACAATTTAAGTTACTTTTACTATGAAATTATTTAACTTTTATTGCAGAAAAGGTTTACACGATGCTACCTCTTGGTGCTAAATACGTTCTCTCTAGTTTTTTCGGAAGTAACTTCACAAAATAAAAACAAACTTCCTTCTACAACATTTTTATATGCGGTCAACAAACACTTTGAAGCCTATCTAGGACACCCTAGATATCTTCTGATGGCTAATATCGCACTGCTATTATTTATAATCTTTAATTTTTTACAATACAACGTTACATCATCAATTTATGATTAATTTAGTGTACAACTTTGACAATTTAAGTTACTTTTACTATGAAATTATTTAACTTTTATTGTAGAAAAGCTCTACATGAAGCTACCTCTTTTGGTGCTAAATACGTTCTCTCTAGTTAGTAGTACGCTTTCTCTCTCCACGCTTTCGTAATTTCGGATACAATTTACAGAAAAAGTGTTACTTTAGAGAAAAATTGTAAATTTATAGAAAGTGTAAATTTACAGAAAAATTGTAAATTTGTATAGTGTAAATTTACAGAAAAAGTGTAAATTTACAGAAAAAGTGTAAATTTTCCTGAAAATATTTTCCAATGTTGGCATGGTAGCTCTACGCTTTCGTAATTTCGCATACAATTTACAGAAAAAGTGTAAATTTACAGAAAAAATGTTAATTTATAGAAAAAGTGTAAATTTACAGAAATATTGTACATTTATAGAAAAAGTGTAAATTTACAGAAAAAGTGTAAATTTACAAAAAAAAAGTAAACGGTACTATATGCGGTATTCTTGAGATTCTCTTGCATTTTATTGAGTATATTATGGCAATTTCTAACTTAAGGTGCTTTATTTATTTACAAGAACTTACACGTATCTAGGCGGTTGGTAGTCTTTGTACCTCCGATGCCTTCGAATAAGAAGAATCGCTAATACTATCATACCGATTACAAACGACACAGCGATATAAGTTAATATCATAATACAATGGATATAATTCAAGACTATGTACTTTTCCCCGTCTACATTGAGCAAAATCGAGTTTGGAGAATTCAGAGCCACTACGTAAGTCTCCGCCACTATGTAATGCTGCAAGGTGGCTTGCAGCTTGAATATATCGTGCAGCCGGGTATCCATGTACTCCTCCTGGTTGAACACGAAACTCGATGCTATAGAACAGTTTTGTTGGGGATAGTTGTAGTCGGTAGTCGATACATAGGTGTAGTTTACGTCATCTGGAAAAATACGAGTGGGGACAAATATAAAATCCAAAGATTTCAAAACAGAAAGTTACAAATTTCAAAGTCAGTTTTATCAAAGTTTACACATTGATTACGTAATGGAGAGGTGGCTCGAACTTGGGAGATGCGTATTAGTATTTAGTAAATGACATGAAAGCAGATACTGACAGTTTTTTAGTTTAATATTATCGTCAATGCGCATCACACCATGTTAATTATTACCAAGAGTAATAATCATATTGTTCCTTCATATTGGCTTCGTTAAATTCCTCTCTAAAAATTTACAGAAAAAGTGTAAATTTTCCTGAAAATATTTTCCAATGTTGGCATGGCAGCTCTACGCTTTCGTAATTTCGCACACAATTTACAGAAAAAGTAAATTTGCAGAAAAATTGTAAATTTATAGAAAAAGTGTAAATATACAGAAAAATTGTTAATTTATAGAAAAAGTGTAAATTTTCAGAAAAAGTGTAAAATTACAGAAAGTGTAAATTTTCCTGAAAATATTTTCCAATGTTGATATGGCAGCTCTACGCTTTCGTAATTTCGCATACAATTTACAATGTAAATTTACATAAAAATTGTAAATTTATAGAAAAAGTGTAAATTAACAGAAAAAGTGTAAATTTAAACACTGGTGGTGTTAATTGCCAATTAATGAGAAAGCTAAGAAAGAGAGGTAAGTACTTGTTAATTTACCCTTAGTTAGTTTGATGACAAACGGATACAGTCCACAACTCTGCAAAATTATAGGCCCATCAACTATTTCCACATCATCCCCCTTGACTTTGGCTGTATACAGTGTTTTACTAAACTTTGGCATTTCGCCCACGAAATTATACGCAGAATACTCAAACTGATCCGATATCTGCAAAATAAAGAACAGTTTAAGATGTCGACTGAATGTATTAGTGCTTTGTGACGAATCACTATTTCTAGTTGCAAGTTGACACTCGTCTGATGATAATTAAGAACTTATTGAAAGACTTACGTGAACCTGTGAAGACGCCACTATAGTCGCTCCTAACAAAACCAGTAAACAAATCATTATTTAATAACTGCGATGCACATGTGATGTAGATAAGGTTATGTTGTGCTACTAATCGCCCGAGAAACTGATTGGTTTACTAAAAATAAGCAGGTGTAAATTAATGATTTAAGTAATGTGTCTTATCTTATCGTTATATACTTCTCGTTGACTCACCGCTTCGTTATCTTCCTTCGGTTATTGTTATGGTAAATCTGGATATCTAAACTAATGGCTAACAAATTAACAATAATAATTATTTGCTCTTAGTAGTTATGGAAATTGGACGGATTTTAAAACTTTAAATCTATACTTACATGGTTAAAAATGTCAATAAATCATAATAGGTGATAAATAAATCTATCACTTAACATTACTCAAATAACCTTGGTATTTAATAAAGCACTAACTATTATAATATAACCCGTTAGGTGTAGATACTTTCAATATTTCTATCTGTGCCATCAACAGAAAACTGATATCAGTTACGAATCCTTTTTAGCGCTGTTAAAGCGACAAAAGTGTGACTGTCAAATGAACTTTTTCTACGTTCATGCATGAAACAAAATAACGTTTTGTTTAATGCAAAAATTGGTTATCTATTGAACTCATCTATCTGTCATTATGCTGCAGTGTTTTGATATAAAGATCATGACATGTCACGTAATACGTAATGTCATGGCTTGAATGCCACCTAAATTTAAAAAAATTACAGAAAAGCAAATTTTCCTGAAAATATTTTCCAATGTTGGCATGGCAGCTCTACGCTTTGGTAATTTCGCATACAATTTACAGAAAATGTGTAAATTTACAGAAAAATATTAAATTTACAAAAAAAGTGTAAATACACAGAAAAGGTGTAAATTTATGGAAACAGTGTAAATTTACAAAAAAAGTGTAAATTTTCATGAAAATGTTTTCCAATGTTGGCATGGCAGCTCTACGCTTTCGTAATTTCGCATACAATTTACAGAAAAGTGTAAATTTACAAAAAAAAATGTAAATTTATAGAAAAAGTGTAAATTTATAGAAAGTGTACATTTTCATGAAAATATTTTCTAATGTTGGCATGGCAGCTCTACGCTTTCGTAATTTCGCATACAATTTACAGAAAATTGTAAATTTACAGAAAAATTGTAAATTTATAGAAAAAGTGTAAATTTATAGAAAAAGTGTAAATTTTCCTAAAAATATTTTCTAATGTTGGCATGGCAGTTCTACGCTTTCGTAATTTCGCATACAATTTACAGAAAAATTGTAAAACGGTGTAAATTTTCCGGAAAATATTTTCCAATGTTGGCTTGGCAGCTCTCTACGCTTTCGTATTTTCGCATAAAATTTACAGAAAAAGTGTAAATTTACAAAAAAATCGTAAATTTATAGTGTAAATTTACAGAAAAATTGTAAATTTACAGAAAAAGTGTAAATTTACGCTATTTAGCTATTTATTAAAATTTACACTTACTCTTAACTACTCGAAACTCGAACAAAGTGACAAAAAACTCTTTATCAAAATAGAGGACAGATTTTTTTCACACGAGGGAAGAAAAACAATTTAAGTTCCAGCTGGGACAATGGCAAAAAGGTTTCTGAAATACCGGTATTTATTATTTGCTGGTGAATACTGCTCCTTCTTATTTCATTACGAAGAATGTCATAAAGGGTGTAGGTCAAACGTATCGGAGAAACAATGTCTCCTATACTTATTAACAAATGACATAAAGAATGACACGAAGAAATGTTTTTTCGACCTTATCGGCCCTGGTCTACATATTAAAGATCGTATTTCTATTAGTCACAGAAAATTAGGTTTTTTATGAGAAATAATTTATAAAGTTTCAAAAGTTTGGGTACGAATTCCTACCATGTCTCTTATATTCTAGTCCGTTTTCATAGTAGTAATAACAAAATTTTCTGTGGTCATATTTCTTGTCCTCTTAGCCAGGTTTACGTAAGAAAATCTGCTTTGCATACAATATTTTTCTATGGCCAATGTATCTCCAGATATTTATCACTTTACTTGTTTTTGCCTAACTAGCAACATATCCTAATTTTTCAAACCATATTTGTGAGAGTTGGAAAAAGTATATGGTACATAAATGACGTAGAATTAATTTTAGCCGAATATTTTAGTTATTTTCCTCGTCAGAGTTAACAGTTTTTGCGAAAAAATTAAAAAAAACTAACGCGATGTCATATTAGAGAGTGATTTCTGAAGCAAAAGGCGATGAAGCACCCTCCTGAGAGGGGGTAACTCTTTTAATCTGTATTTGGATGTCTATTCAAATTTTTAAAACTATAAATTATTTCTCCTATTTGCTTCCTATCTATATATAAATTGCACACATTTGCACCACAAGAAAATAAATTAAAAAAGCTGTGTTCATTGTTCATTCTGTTTAATAATGAATGGTACATGTATCGAGTTATGTTATCGTTATGCTACTTGCTTGCTTATTACGTGTCTTCGTTGGATCTATCATATTCATTATTTAAATCCAGACAATTTGCTGGGCACCTTAAATTGTAAGTTGGAGTAGGACTTCTGTATGTACTCAATGTCCCGCATGACTTGTTTCAGTTTCTTCCTGCTCTGCTGGTGGTAATACATGTTTTCTATGCTCTTGTGGGCCTGGTTTAGGCCGTAGTTTACCTTGTAGGTAGAATAACCCTCTCGGAATATCTGCTGGAGATATTTCTGCGGAATCGACATGAATTTGGAATGAATGAAGTTTGACAAGAAAAATGACATGCCGTTTGTTTATTAATGGTGTACGGATTATTTTTCAAAATATACGGTTTATTCCGTTCCGTCAACTGTCGGTGTTTTCTTTCCATTTTTTCCAGCCCGGATTTCATGCATTCCCGTTTTTCACAGTGGCGGCTCGTGCCAAATTAAACGAGTAGTGCCAAAACTGCCAGACACACAATGAAGTGCGCGTTTAAAATTTTTATGGTCACGCGTTTTCCTGGCACTTCAGAATTTCAATAAAACTCCATCCTTCTCTCTTTTTTGTTTGCAAAATTTTCAATTACTTTATTATTAAAGTTGTCAATACTGTTAATAAAATGTTTCTCCGCCGATAACATCCCTAAGACAATAAGTCTTTCTCCCTTCATTGTATTCCTGAGAAATGTTTTAACACGTTTAAGCATCGGAAAACAGCGTTCGGCTTCAGATGTTGGCATAGGTATGGTTATTGATATACTTAAAAGTCTGAGTTTCGTGAAATGTAGAATTTAAACCTTCTTCGTTCATTAAAACAGATAATGGAACTGCAGAAGTACCATTTAATTCGTATCTCTGATATAATACTTGCAGTTCTGTTTTCAGTTGTTTGTTTAAAAAAAGGAAATTGTAAACAGGTCTCACTCAGAATTGTTTCAGGGAAATGATGTTTATACGCAGAAAACTTCTCTGACATAAATAAATTGGAAGCGGATAAGTCTCCAGAGAAATTAAATCCTGTTTTGATTTGTGATAATACTGCATCACATATTTCTATAGCTTCCCTTTCTTTGCTGTCTTCTTCAACTCGCCCCTTTCTTCTTGGTGATTCAGAAGTTTCTGTCTGTGATAAGTTTATCTCTTTTTCGATGTTGTCGATGATGCTGTCCATTTGCTCCCGTATAGATTGAATTGCTGCTTCAAAATTTTGCAAATCATTTTTTACTTCACAGAATCGGCACATACTTGTTGTAACTGATTAAAAACGATTTCTACATGTGCACTAGATAGAAAATATGGGAGAAATGCACTAGATGGAGAATATGTTTAAATGAAAGATACAGTTAATATTTATGTATTTTACGAATAAATAAGGTGGTGCCATGGCTCCGTCTACTTCACCAGCCGCCATTGGTTTTTCCTCGTAGTTTTCCTGCGATTTTAAGCGGTCTTTTAATCGTTTTAAGTCTGCGCGGGCTTTCTTAGAGCAGAAACGGGTGTTCGTAAAAGAAAATGAAAAAATTAACCGGGAAAACCACATCTATTGTAATCTACATTTTACGTTGTTACATCACATACATGATTTAACGCGACCCCACGGAAAATGTTTATTTTGGTATATAAAAAAAGGTCTAAAATTTCTACCTCCTAAATTGACCGCAACCCCTTTTTTTTCTCCATTTTGAGGTATTTTGGACATTTTTGAAATCAAACTGAAACCCTTTTATGGTCAATGTTTAAGGAACTCCCAGTTCAAATTTCAAGTTAATCCGACCTCCCCCCTCCTCGCTATAGATATATATGTATACATAAATGCATGGGAACTTACGTGACGGCTAATTCGGGCAGTTTTCAATCGATTTAGCTGAAATTTGGACTGAAGGTAGGTTTTATGCCCTCAAAACTGCCCTCCAAATTGAAATCTCAAGTCCCTCCCTCCCTCCCTTCAAGTTGAAATATTAAATAATATCCGAGAAATTCGAGTCGATTTAATTCAATTTTTTAGGTAATTTTCAAATTGAGATATCTCATGTCCTTTTCATCCGATTGACATCTACTTGGCGTCAAAATGTAAGTATTTGCATATATTTTCACGTAATAATCATCGTTTTTTATACTACATTAGCAATAAGATACTATTTTAGGTGATAAAGGTATGTATATATTTTTAACATAAAACGAAAATCCTTTTCCGTCAAGGAAGCTGGCAATAATCGACTCTTATTATCACCCTTTACTTGTCGACTGATAGAGCGAATTTTTTTAAAACCCTCTTGCTTTACTGTACAACGATCTTCAAAGATTGGCTGCGGTTCATCAGGACATCTGTAAATCTGCTTCCATTATTGATATTTTTTTTATATTTTTTTAAAAATAGCAACGTTACTTAATAATACTTGGAATATTTTAAGTATAGTGATCGATAATAAATTATAGACCATTCTGTGATTTTTTAACGTACGCGTAATAAGGCACGCGCGCACATACATACATACACACACACTTACATACACATACACTTACTTACATACACACATACAAACACATAACACGGATTTACACATGCATGCATATTTCGCATTTGCATATCGGAAACTATTTAATACTTTAACTTGAAATTTGGAGGGCACTTTTGAGGACATAAAACCTAGCTTCAGTCTTAATATCAGCTAAATCGCATGCATCGCATTCCCATGCATTTATGTATACATATATATCTATTGCGAGGAGGGGGGAGGTCGGATTAACTTGAAATTTGAACTGAGAGTTCCTTAAACATTGACAATAAAACGGTTCCAGGTTAGTTTCTTAATTCCCAATACAACTGGATAGCATTTTTTTTGCGAACTTCCCCTAAAAATGGCGAAAAAAATAAACCCTTCCAACCATTCCAACTGTTAGTCATAACAGAAAAGTATTATATTACAAAAACTTATTTATTTTATCTAAGGGTCCGAGTCAAGTGTTCTTAGTCATAAAGTCGTATAAGTTGTCTATAATAAATAACTCACTTTAATCCTAGACGTAATACCTCACTTTAATCTTAGGGCATTAGGGACTATTGCTAGTGCATAATGTGAGAAATATATTCTAGCTTAAAACAGTCGTGTAGGTTCATATAGAATACAGACGCACTTTCCGGTATATAGTAGAGACCAAAGCCATTTAATAAAATAGTCTTCATTCAAGTACAGTGTTTTTCATTTCCATAGCCTAATTTCCAATACCAACTTCATCCCCGTATATAACGACCGCGTTTGCAGCACAAAATCATAATAATTCATGGAAAGAACATTTCTTATAGCTACAATTTATTTATTCCTTCATGTTCTTCACCTGTAAGCCGTTTTCGATTTCGTTGAGAGAAGTTCCGGCGATGTCCAAAGGAGCGAAGTGCATTTCCACGTCGCCTCTGCCCTCTTGCAGGGAGACCGACGGCGACGGGTCATGGAGCGCGAAACAGAGGTGAATGCCGCTCCGAAAATAACCTCAACTCACCGGGCATCCACCGTGACAGGAGTCGCGACGCTTAAACTGGGCTACCGCCGCCGCAGTCAGTATGCAACAT